>LR999964.1:118368300-119618300 GCA_905220375.1 Tachina fera
CCGTCTTTTTCTTCCCATTTATCATCTAATCATCTGAATTAACCTGTCTTAATATTGTTAATTTTTTTCTTGCCATTTATTTATTTATTAAATTGAACCACATATTCAACTGTCATTAGTGTCGCCAGAAAAAAATTGTTTACTTGTAAATGTAAACAAACATTTGAACATACATACATATAAGTTTTGTACTATTTCATATTTATTTTATACTAATTTCTTAAAAAGCATTTAGTGCTGTTTTCGCTTTAGCTTTTAACATTTTTTTTTTGTTAGAAAAGAACAAACCATTTTATTTTTGCCGACTCATTCCTATTCAAGGCATTTTGTTTTGTGGCTCGTGTACGTATACTAAATGGTTAAACGATATTTTTTTTTAATTTTTTGTTTCTATTTCACATAAATATTTTTTACCAAATACATGTTTACTTGTCTGTCAGTGTCTTATTTTCTACACGTTGCATGCCACTAGACTTTTATAGTATGCTTTATGTACATATACTGTCGTTTGTTTAGATTTTATTTAAATTTTTTAAATGGAGGCCTGTTTAGCAAATTTGTAGATTAAGCAATTTTGCATGCTTCTTAAAATCAGCTTTTGGTTTAAATCCTAAAAAGGATTAAAAAAACTACTTGAAATCTTAAAAATACTTCATACACATCTCTTAAAACATATTACATAATTTTAATGCATAATACGAAATGAAATTTATGTGTTAAATCAACGACAAACTAGTCGAATAAATAAATTATGTAAACACCTAGTAATAGTAATACGTATTCATTGCCTGAGTGTTACTTCTCTTAAAAAAAAACAATATTAATAATTGCATTTGTAACTACAAAAAACATATTTTGAATTTATTACAGTTAAATGTCATATATAATTTATATTATCCTAGACCGATAAGATGCCTGTAAGATAGTTCATTCAGTGCCATGTCTCAAGGAGCACACAAAGTATCAATTATCCTGTAGTGGTCCCTATCATTGGGGACCAGTCTTTTTTCAGTGCAATTCACCTCAGGGAAGTTTCGTTTACACAGTGTCAGAGTTGAGCACTGAACTTTTGTAGTGTTTGGCTGGCATTACGTGAGCAGTGTTCATCTCCAAGATTTCGATGCAGATGCAAACATATTTAAATAAGCTTGACTGTTTACTTTTGTGTTACGTATTTTTGTATGTATGTATGTATGTACATATGTATGTACACCATGAAGATCTGGTCATGCTATGTAATTACACTTTTTTTATGTCATGTTCTTATTATTTATAATTTTCATACATATTGTATTTATACAAGCGTGTTTGTATGTACTACTTGCATATGTGCACTTTCTTATTTTAGACTGTTGTCATGTTTAAAAATACAAGCTCACAGAATATACTATCGCACACTAAATCATAAAGTTCAGAACTAAAAATTATCAAAGTGGTTTTGCTTTTTTATAAATCACTTGTATGAACAAAACTCTAACGACCGCAACAATGACTTTTGCGATAAAGACTTCTTGAAAAAAATAAAATAAAGTTATTCTAGGTTTTATGTTACATATAGTATGTTATGTTTGTACAGTGTCAACATTTGTTTGGCCACTACTCAGCATCTGAAATTTTTTGAGTTGTGACTCTTTATGATTTAGTGTGCGATATGTATGTACAAATATATGTAAGTATGTATGTATGTACCTACAAATAAACATACTTATGTACATACAGACCAACATGCAAACAGAAATAAAGTATGTATAAAAACATACATATAAACAAGACTTTATTTTCATGTTCAGTGTTGCAAATTGTGCTTTCACAGACATGCTGGCACCGAATGTAGATACATTAATACGTAAGCAGATATCCGTCAGATTAATTATAAGTAGTGTCAGAAACGAAACAATATTCAAAATGAACAAAAAAAATTAACGAATATACTACATATGTACATTTAAGTACGAACATACATAATCATGAGGATAGTAAGTGGATAAAACTTAATGGTAAATCTAACCAATAATTTGGTATTTCATCTCATCTATTAAACAGACCGCTAAATTCATCTTAGCCAATGCCACAGTGACACTTTAAATTTTAACATCATAAGATCAATATAAAGCAATGGTAGAGAGAGAGAGAGAGATAGAGAGTTTTTAACTTCCAAAATCTACCGTATATTAACAATTTAAATTGGTTATTTCTATAGTAACAACTAAATTTAATAAGATTTGCCGGCAAAAAATACTTTGTCCATCCTCATCACAGATACGACTTCTATTTACGGATACACTAAAAATTCAAATTTATAAAAATAACTTTCACTACTTATTTTGGTTTAGTTTTGTCAACTGTGTATATTAGAGTGGGGCGATTTGTTTGGAAGAAACAAAATCTTAAAGGTCGCTTCGCGTTTGTGATTCTTGGGATTGCACTGAGCAAAAAAGTCCAATAGACCATACGTCTACGGTGAACATCGACCTTCCAGATTTTGACTTGCAGTATTTTCTCAGATTTTTTTTTAACGTTTTTTTGGATATTTTGGCCTATAACAGCCAAACCGTTGAGATTTTCGATGGACAAAAATTGTAACCAAGAACTCTCTAGTATATCGCAAAAGCATTGGAACGCTCCTTATGGCAGTTTTGGCCTTGTGAACGTGCAAATTTTTCGTGCTACAAATATCCAAGAAAAAGGGCTCTGCGACACGCATTAGCATAGACACTAATGTACATGATCACAAAAATCTATGATGTTGACATGGTAAGGTTTGGCCAGTGATTGAGCTCGGCATTTGCAGTCAACGCACCAAATACTTACGCCAACAGCACACTCTAGCTGATGGATGATGTACAGCCCATATAATTTTTTGCATGATAAATGCACGGTGTATAGCCCATTTGTTTTTGTTTTGTATGAAAAATGGGCAATGTTTAAGAAATTTAAGTTTTTGTATGTAAATGCACTATGGAAAATTGACGATGTTATAGTCTATTAAATTTATTGTATAAAAAATAATTTTCCATGAATAATCGACGATGTATGTATATATGTATGTATGTATATTCCATTTAATTTTTTGTATGAAAAATTTATGATGTATACTCCATTCAATTTTTCGCAAAAAATGGACGATATACATATGTAGATATAGTACATTGAATCTTTTTTATAAAAATGGACGATGTAGATATAGTCCATTTAATTGTTTGCATAAAAAATAAACAATGTTCAGTCCATTTATTTTTTTTTATAAAAAAAACTGCATGAAAAATAAATTAAATTTTTTTCATAACAAATTTTTTTGCATGAAAAAGTATAGTCCATTAAACTTTTTGTATAAAAAATTTACGATGTATAGTCCATTTAATTTTTTGCAGGAAAAATTAACGATGTCTATTTAAATTTTTGCAGAAAAACTGGACAAAAAATTTACGATGTGTAGTCCATTTAATTTTTTGCATGAAAAATGGACGATGTGTTGTAGTCCATTTATTTTTTTTTTTCGTAAAATTTTTTTGCATGAAAAATAAACGATGTACTATATATAGTCCATTTAGTTTTTTTCATGGAAAATATACGATGTATAGTCCATTTACGATGGTTTTTGGTTTGTTTTATTTCTGTTGATTTAAATTTAAATTTATATTCATTCCCAATTATTTATATATGTATATGTATAAACATTTTCACCATTTTCGTAATTTTTTTTAATCTATATTAAACGCACATTATATTTATTTTTCTTTTATAAACAGCGCATCCTGTCATTGCATTGGAATTAATTTATGCTGGTATATCATCTTAAAACTTCAAAATTCTCAATTTTTAACTGCCTGTTTTCGACGTTGCTGGAGTGTTCTTATTTTAAATTTTTTAAGGTGATGACTTCACTTTGTGGCAATTTTTAATATATGTGTTTTTGATATTAAGTATGTTATGCATATTTCAATTAATCAAAGCAGTAAAAGCGATATAATGTATTAATATTATTTTATATGTTAATAGCCACGCACTACAATTTGTAACTGTTTAATTTTTTTATATGTACCTTTTTATTTTGCGCCTTAAGGAAAGTATTATTTTTAACATATTATATTAAATATTTAACCGAAAATATTAATTAATAATAAAAAACAATTTTAAACTACAAAATGTCCTTTCTTTCATTGCAATGATCTTTACCTAAGGTTCTAAATAAATAACTTTTGAACTTTCCAAATACAAAATAAAGCAACAAATAGTTCTGGACCCGAAAAATTTATAAAATTTGTTAAAATTTATTTTTGTGAAACACCAGGTCAGCAGAACTGGTAGGAAGTGGATTTCGGGAATTGATTTTTGTCAAAACGATATAACTCGATAATCGAAGGAGTAATTTGGATAATTGTTTCACCAAATAATAGATTGGTTGTTCGGCTACAAGATGGGCAACCAGGCGTTGGTCCGCCTGGTGGCCCCCAGATCGGGGGGAAAATGCAAAATATGAGAATTTAAGAAATTTATTATTCGACATTGTCATAATTATATTTTCATTTGAAATTTATTCGCTGGTAGTTCAGCTTTGTCTATATGCATTTAATTGTTGCTGTAACAAATCATCAGTAGAATTTGTGATTTTCAAAAATATTATTTTTTGTGAATTCTCAAATAATTCTTGATAGTCTGTGCATAAGATAAGAGGTTTGTGACTATTCAAAATGTGTGATTGAAGTCTACTGATGATTTGTTACAGCAACCAACAGCAAATAAATTTCAAATTAAAATTTGAGAATATTTTGCATTTTCGTTTCGTTATATCTTTCTTAGTTAAAATGCTACGGAGTTCATCCATACGAAACTCCAACTTCCATACTAGCTGACTGTAGAGTTTCACTTCTCTAGCTTCACAAACTTCGGAGTTGTAGAACAATTAATTAAGGAGTAACAACAAGCCGAAGTGACCGGAAGTGGCTAGTTTTTAATAAGTTTGTAAATCTTCTAGCTCGGGAACTGCTGGGTATATTTTGTTGAACCTTTTTTTGTATGAAAGATCATAAAGTAAGCTTCAATATAGATGGCTTTTGGACTCCCGAAACGTCAATGAAAGGATGAATAAGAAGCAATATAAAATTTACGCCCACTTTTAACGACTTGAAAGTGGGTGTGGCAAAATTTTATTTAAAGCATTTTATTCTTCACTGTGTTCTCTATTAGCTGTAAAAATTTCATGCAATTATTTTTCAAAATAACGGAATTAAGTTTTTTGTAATAAGGAAATCGCTTCTTATTCATCATCCAAAAGCTATCTATCTATATTTAGCTTACTTTTTGATCTTCCTGTCCCTTCGGCTTGTTGTTACCTTTAATTAATTGGTCTGTAACTCCGAAGTTTGTGAAGCTAAAGAAAGAATTGAAACTCGACAGTCAGCTAGGAAGGAAGTTGGAGCTTTGTATGGATGGCATATGAAATCCGTAGCATTTTAATTTGGAGAGATATAAGGATTATGAGATTGATTTTAATTTTTTCGCTGATCTGGCGGGCCGCCAGATAGATAGAAAACACAATGGGAAATGTTTTGCAAAAAATTAGGGCGTAAAACGGGAATATATTTTTCTTCATGTTTTCTTTGGCGTTTCGGAAGTCCAAAAGCAATCCATATTGAAGCTGTAGTTACGAACATTCATCTAGAAACAATTTCATCCAAATGCACCCACCAGTGCCTGAGATACGAGAGCTACAACTTGAGTAAAAATAAATCTTTCCGGTTATCTCGCTTTTGGTTACAGTTTTAGCTTTGTTGTAATATATCCGTGATTTTTGTAGATAAAGTCATGAAACTATGTGGGTTTATATAAAGCATAAGGGAGAATGTTTTGTAGAATTTATAATTTTGACACGCCCAATTTAAAGTCTCTCAAACTGGGCGTAAATTAAAAATCGCTTTTATTTATTACTTTATTTTGTATTTGGAAAGTCCAAAAGAACCTAAGACTAAATGAAAGAAAAGACTTTTTTTATTTTACAATTGTTTTTTAATATTAATTAATATTTTCGGTTAAATATTTAATACAATATATAAAAAAATAATACTTCCCTTAAGGAGTAAAATAAAATAGGTATAAATAAATTAAACAGTTACAAATTGTAGTACGGGGCTATTTAGATATAAAATAATAATAATACATCATATCGCATATGTAAAACATACTTAATATCAAAAACACATAAATTTGAAACTGCCGCAAAGTGAAGTCATCATCTTAAAAAATTTTAAATAAAATCACTCCAGCAACGTTGAAAACAGTCAGTTAAAGAGTGAGAATTTTGAAGTTGTTAGATGATATAATAGCAAATACTAACTCCAATACTCCATATTTTTTAAACACAAAGGGTTTTCATATGCGGGCTTAAATGCTAAGAAAAACGCGTTTTTACTTATTTGATATCTTAAAAAAAGTTCCGCACCAAATGCATTTTCTGCAGCAAAAATGTGGATTTTTTAATTCCAAAAAAATCTCATATTTTCGTAATGACAAAAATTTTTTGTGAATCTTTTTTGGCAGTCATAAAATGTTTTTTTTTTGCCAATAAAAGCTCATAAGTTTAATCTTTATATTATGAAGGCATAAGCAGTAATTTTTTTTAATATCTAATTATATTATTTGTGCAAATAAAATTTTCGTCACCACCCACAAACGGAAGCGGGGTCCAAATTTTAGGTTTTGAACTTTCGGCGATATTAAGAGTTGCTAAGCAAAAGTGTGAGAAAATTTAAGAAACAAATTTAATTTTTCAGAAATAGGATTAGTTTCTCTAACGGGAACTTTTTCCCTATTGTCCGATTTTTCTTGTTTTCAGGGTTTAACAGCCTAGAACTATAAGACATATTTCTGCCAAGTTTCAAAATCTAGGGACTTTTAATAGCTTTTCACAAGCAATCTAAACTAAAAAAACAGTACTGGCTGTCTTTGTGGCTTAAATACTCCTCTGTGCGACTTATAGTCCATTTAAATTTTTGTGTGAAAAATTAACGATGTACATACATATGTGGCAAAAAGGAAAAAGTGCTTAAGTCGAGATAAGTTGATTTTTAGTTAATGGTACCTCAGTAATCTACATATCTGAAAGTACCCCTGGTTAAAATCTCAAGTAATTTGTAGGATTTTTCTGGAAGTTACACCACTATGGCTTGAAACTTATCTTTTTCAGACTTCTAATATCATTTGGAATAATAGCTTAATTGAGTTTATGTTTATAGTGTGTATAGCGATTTTTGCTTAAAAAAATTACAGTTTAACAGATAGTTTCTCAATTTAAGTGCAAAAGAAATAAATTTCTAAAAATGGACTTGAACGCTTAAAAGTGATCTACTGCAAAACAGTAAAATATGACTTAAGTACTTTTTCCTTATTGCCACATATAAAATATACGATCTACAGTCCATTTAATTTTTTTTATAAGAAATGGAGGATGTGTAGTCTATTTAATTGTTTGCATGAAAATTGGATGATGTGTACTCCATTCAATTTTTTTGCAAAAAAAAATTTAAATTTAGGAATTGCTGATGCAGAGCTGCCAATACTGAAAGTTAATAGTTTGATAGGGTTACCATTCTTTGCAAATATTATCAATACACTGTCAATATGAAGTATTAGTTAAACAATAGTTATCAGTTTAGTTTACTGATATTAACTAATGACTGTAAATTTGGCCCTTAAAGTTTTATTTTCAAAAAAATTATTTTGGTAAACCAAAATGATTAGTTTATGCACGTTGGCCAGTGAAGCACATCATGTAAGATATGGACGGACGTCAAACTCCTATTCAAATTAATTTGTATGGTAAGAATTCTGGCAAAAGTTTATACTAAGAATATAAAAAATAATTTTCAAAGAAAATTTCGTTTGAGCTTTTGATATACATACATAAGTTTTGGGTGACCTTAGTGTAGATAAGTATATGTGTGAGTGAGATAATATGAACGTGAATATGAAATACATTTTATGACATCTAATATTTATGGATGACTTTGCAAATTTATTATTATTTATACTAGGGCAAATTTAGGCAACATTGTTGTATTTATTTCAATAAAACTAAATTAAATTATTGCTGTTTATGTTTTGATAAACACTTTTACCCAGCAACAACATTAGTATATAATTAATAAATTATTTAAAGTTAAAAGATAATTGAAACCGGCAGGTATAGCAATGACTTCTATTTACTTGAATTAAAAAAATTTTTATACAGTAACACAGATGATAAGAAAATTTTGTTTTCTAAAAATTATAAATTTTCAATTAATTTAATTAAAAGACTATGGTCTGCACTATAAGAAAATATGCCCACGTAACACATTGCTGAAAGAAAACTTCACACATTATTATAAGTTTTTCATTCCATATATGTGCCGTTAATTATGAAAGTAGTCTAAGTCATATCCATTTTTGCTTCGAAATATTAAATAAATCTTAAAAAAACTTCAATAAATACTTAAAAAATATTAAATAAATTTATATTAATCTAGACTAGAACAACTCTAAATTAAAATGTATCATAATATAAAAAATTTTTTTAATTTTTTCAAATGTAATCTACTATGTATCTCGATCAGATAAATATAGGACTTAGACCACTTTCACAATTAAGGGCACATATGTATTGTGTATAAACAGTTGCCCATCTCTGCTAAATACTTAATTTAATACCATTTATTTATATGCATAATTAATTTAATAACAAAAGAATGCAACAGCAATGCATGTTCATTCATCTATAGATAATATTTTACTGTCCGAAAATGCTCGCTCGCAGGAAGTGGGCGTTAACGGACACTGATGAGGTGAATGTTCTTGCAAACAAATTAAAGAATAAGAGAATATTGAAAATATTTGCGAAATAAACAAATATTGCAGCACAGGAACCGTTAAATAATTTCAGCATTTGCTAAGATGCTTAGAAGTAATTATTGAATTTATTTCGCTTTAATATACATACATACTAGGGATGTTACGATACGCCGTTTTGCCGATCCCATACCGATACTCAAAAAGAAATATCGCCGATACCGATTCCGATTCCGATACCGATACGTATGTTGAAACTGAACTCAAGTTAAAATTAACAAAACTTTTTATTATACAAAATTATATTGTAAGAGATTATTAATATTTAAAATTGATATTTGAATTCATTATGAAAATAACAAAAAACAAATTATTTCTTTTAAATACATACATGATTTAGCATTGAGATAATATTTCACTACTATGGTGCAAAGCAAAACAAAAAAAAAACGTTTAGTTTTTCTGTTTAGACTTTATGTTCTGAATTGTTGTGAAGAGTTTGTTGTTCTCTGAAAAAAATTTAAGAAGTATCGCCGTATCGACAGTAAAATATCGCCGATATCGATATATCAGCAAATCAGAAATATCGCCGATTTATCGGAATCGGTATTGGTTCGGTATTCGTTACATCCCTAATACATATATATATATATATGTTGTGCTTTCCAATTCTTGAATATATTTTCCAATTTTAATTATAAAATTTGCGTCATTTAAATACTTTTTAGACAATTTATTATTCAACATTTTGAGAATTAATATTTTTGGGCAGGTGCAGTTTCAAGGCATTGCGTTCAATAGGGATAAATGCTTAAAATGCAAAAGGAATTTGAAATTTTAATTTGCAGATCTTCTAGAAAACAGGTTAGTACAATAAAATACTTTCTAAGCCGTCCAACTTTAGGAACAAATTAAAAATATTTAAATCTCAAAATTCTTTTAGTCGTTGATTATGCCATTTTCATACTTTAAAATAGTTCCTTTAGGGACTGCTTTACCCCTATTATTCTTGAAACTAACAAGGTGCTTACTTGTTATGGTGGCATTTTTGTTTTGGCAAATCTATAGCCTAGAACCAATTAAAAGCATTAAAGAATATTTAAGAGACATATGTACATTACCCCAGATATTAATCTAAAAATGCATCTTAAACTTAAACAGAAATAATTGATTGGACCAAATACGTACCTGCTCTGCATTTAAACACCAGCGTTTTTGCGCTTTAAGAAGGGACGTTTTCGGTGGCCTTGAGAAACAATAAGCGGTTAGACTTATGCGTTAAACACATTCACCACAGCAGGCTACACGAACACATGCAGCATTTGTCGCCTCGTAGCCACCTACTTAATTATTTTGGAGACGGCAGCAGCAACATCTGATCCTCATATTTAAGTGTATTCAGTATTGCCACCTTCAAATATTTCGCATTTATAAAAATTAAAAAGCTCTTTTAAAATGTACTTGTATGACGTAAAAGTATAAAAATTAATAAATTTATTCTTTACATCAACTTATGGGTATTGTTTCTGTTAAATAATATGAAATAATTGTACGATATCACTCATTCAACATTTTGTATTATACTGGTAACACTGAATTTTCTCATTGTAGCCAAAGAAATAGAAATTAGTTTAATTGGACTACCACGACAAAATCAGCATAGACAACAACCGGCCGCCATGTTGCCTTACCGTCTTCAAAAGAATCATTCTCATATAAACATGTGTATTCTATCCTTGACATTTGGTAGTCGGTATCTTGCTGTGGTGAATGTGTTTAATGCATTACAGACCTTCCATTCTTTTTTAGGAGAAGTGTATGGTTCAATTGTTGACTCTTGCTCCGTGGTCGGCAAATTAAGGGCGCCGCGCTTTTGATATACTCGTCTATTACGTTTCTGTACACACGCATTGTTGAGAACAAGTTGCGAGAAGAAAAAAATGTTTTCGCAACAATAAGAAAATATGTGTAATTATTATGGCAAACCAGAAGGTTTGGTTTGTCAACGTACGTTGTCATGCATGAAAAAATATGTCATGTAAAGGCAAATTTTCAAGCATATATTCAAATTATTTTAATAAAATTTTTTGCAAAAATAGTAATACTCACCATTAAATTGACGTAGCAACAACAAAAGATGTCTTTCTATATGAACAAGACTTGAGTGTTTCTTATGACAATAATAGAATCAAGTTTGCTTTTCAAGATTTAAAATTTCAAGTTGGGGAAATGAGACGAAAATTTCACTGGCAACACTGGCTCGTGGTGAGAGTATAACTCACACAATTTTAAAATATAATGGTACACAGTGTGACCATTTGAATGACTAAGGTGGCAAATTGCCACTTTTTCGACTGCCTTGCCACTTTTTGGCTCCCTTTTGTTAGAGTGAATTATATAAAAACACATTGAAAATAAAAAGTTTAGTGTAGTTTTCTTTTTTGTTTTTAATTTTGCCACTCTTTTTTTGATAAATTCTCATTAGTGTCACTTTTGGAAAAATGTCATCGGTCACCCTGATGGTATAAGTTGCCGACCACAGCTAGAGTCTGCGAGTAGCTACAGATTTTTTTGAAAACTTCTCTTTCTCTAAATTCTTTTATTTCTTACTTACTTCTATTTTACTATTTTCCTGCAGGTAACACAAAGGTGCCTGATTAAATGAGCCCACGTGAGTCGAACTCTCTTCTGCTATCTCTTCGTCGTTATTTTAAACTACCGAAAACCGATTTTGAACTACCGATTACTTTGAATTAAAGCTAGAATAACATTCATTTTTATTTTCAGTTTCATGAAACAGTGTGTGTTACCGTGCCATGATCAACGAATTTTTGCTTCAAAAAATTCAAGAGAATGACATGGACGGCTTTTGGTTTTCACAAGACGGGGCCGGGGGGTTACACAGACAACGTAAACATCAATATTTTTCGCATTTTCTGAAAATCGCATAATCAGACAAAATTGTGAGGACAATTGGCCTCCTCGGAGCTCTGATTTGAGCACTTTGGATTATTTTTGGTGGGGAGCCATTTGCTTTGCAAACCATCCAGGGATAATTGAAGCGTTGAAACATGCAATCAAAGTTGGCATTGAAGAGATTCTAGCCGAAACAATCGAAAATGTACTGAAAAATTGGGTTGATCGGATGGGGTACTGGCGAGCCAGTCGTGAATGATATTGTGTTGCTAATTAGTGTTTTTGGGGAATTCTTACAATTTGAGTTTAACATTTATTAACGCACTAATAATCCCAAATTATTATTTTACATACTCAATAAAATATTTTTTATTAGTTTAGGTTTCGCTGGATCCTATGCGCATTTCACTGTTGCTAATGCAGATCATTAGGGATCCCTTATCCAATGTTTTTTAGAGCAACTGGAGTTAATATGTTATAAACTTTTATTTAAACAAATGAGAAGCTGAGCAACAAATAACAAAGTTGAAACAAGAACTCAATAACCAACGTATTTTTTATTTTCTTACTTTACTACATTGGCTTATCTGTTTTCAGCACGAATTGTAGTTGTAAAAAGCATGTAAAGAAAATAAATCTAAATAACAACAACAGCTATCCAAGAATAGAGTGCTGCCACGCAAGTATTATTGACCTGGTGCTATCAAGTTGCATTCAAAAATGAAGTTAAAAGTTCAACCAGAAATTTGAAAAAATAATCAATGCTTTTTTATAGCCGATTCAAATTTTAAATGGCCCACCCTATATTCACAATCATGTTTCTTGGAGACGTTTTTTTAGTTTGACTATTATTAGGGAAGCATATGATCTCACCTTATTGATGAAAACAAACTTATAAATATATACTTTGCGTTGTAAAAACTTATTCCGGTACATAAGTATACAGACTATTACAGCATAATCAAGCATACTTTGTTTATTTTTTTTTTGAGACTAAACAGGCAATATTCATAGTCAAGAAAATATATTCGCATCAAAAATTATCTAAATTTAAAATATCACACGACAAACCGTGTTTCTCATAACAAATTGCGTTCGTTTCCAATCTGTCTACGTTGGTCATTTCTGAATAATTATTCTTAAATTGATAATTTTATTGTCATTTTGCAAATAGATACACATGTTTTCTAAATTTCTTGCACAGTCAAGCTAGGTTATAACGAACTCCAAGTTCTTGTAATTTTTAAGTTAAAGCTGAGGGAGATTCATTATAATCGGAGTAAATATTTATATTATACAATTCAGAGAAAATAAGTAAACATAAACACCATCAGCCTTATTGATAAATATTAGCAAGTCTTTATAAAGGCTTAATAAGAAAAATTTTTTATGAAAATTTGTTTTAAAAAATTTTTATAAAGTCTTATGGCTTTTTCTTTTCCGGAAAAAATAGTATATTTATTACACTCTTCACTAAAAAATATTGCAATAAAATGATTTTATGATGCATATAAACATTCCAATAAAATTATAGTATCATACCTTGCTAGTTGAAATTTTTTTCTTTAAACGAACGCTAAATTTATATATTTTTTTCAATAAAAAGTTAAAAAATGTCACACTTTTTCCCGGGGGGTTACTCTCTATTACGATGCGAAAGAAAAATGCTACGAAATCGAACGATTGGTACTCTCTAATGCGTTTGCGCATTTGCTTTTCCAATCTATTTTTTTTTCATTCGCAAGACTGGTATCACCGCACTCCGTAATGCGAAAGTGCATGTCAAAATCGTTCGGTAATCGCAAATATCTTGCGGAATAGCAAACGCAAAGGGAGAAAAACATGTGAGTACGTTGAAAAAATGTTTACTTTTGATATTGAAATTGTTATTTTTTGAATAAAAGCAGAAAAAAAATATATTACATATTTTTATAACATACGTATGTATCTAAAAATGTAAAATCAAGGTGAAATATAATTAACCAAACCACAGCACTCATACTGTGGTGCAATTTTCTGTTGAAGTGTAAGTGCTTGTTTTTGGCCGGTCTACCCGTTTGAATGTGACTACCATCTAATCAAATTTTATATGCTTGGAACATAATATTCTCTCAATGCCAAGCAGATATCTTTTAAGCAATGTGACATTGACTTCTGCGATAGTTCTAAGTATGGTCATGGCCAATTTGATGTTGGTATCTGCCTTGGCAAAGTAATTTTAATACAGCGGTTAGTTTTATAATAGTTGGAATTGTTGTGGATCCTTCAGCTCGTGTTGAATTCCGTTTATTCAAACGGAAATTGTGAAGAAAGTATATCGGACCTACGTATCTCTTAAGACTTGTTCTACACGGTATTTTTCCTTATCAAACCATAACGCTGCATACTACTTCCTATTTTACTTTCCTTTTTCGAGAAAAGACATTTTTTTACATAATTTGACACTTCATTACTGTAAATTTTTGCCATATTTTCTTTTACAAAGTCAATGTTGCCACTTTATCAAAGCATTTTTTACGAAAGGACTTGCGAAAGTAATAGAGAGTACCAATTTGGCATCTCATCACATTTAGCTTTCGCATCGTAATTACTTTCGCATCGCAATAGAGAGTAACCCCCCAGAAAAGAAAACATAACACGCCTTAGTCCGCGTGCCAGCTGTAGGCTCGCATACAACAAATTACATACGAAATTCTTTGACGCGTTTGCCGCAAAAACTTGGTTAACTCTTCACTTTTTAACGCGTTGTATTGTTTTAACAACTAATCAGCCGACAATAAATAAGAAAAAATTAAAAAAAAATTTGAATCGTGGACTAAAAACTTATACAATAGTTACATACAGCATCGGATAAAAAAGAATTTGATAACTTGCCATTTTTCATGCGGTAAAGTTTTCAAACGCGTGATATGTAGACGGAGTGACGCGTGTTATGTGCTTCTACATTAATGGTATAAAAAATTTTAAAATATTAATTTTACTACACACAGAAAAAAATAACAATGTAAAATCAACATTTTAAAAGGTTGATTCAAATTCATTCAAATCACATTAAATTTAAAAGAAATAATATGTTCTTTGAGTGAGTTGGTGTTTATTTGCTGTGTTCATAGGTGCAATAATCTTTGTGCTTAGTTGTGTAGGTTGTTTTTGTATTGTTGTTGTTTTTTTAAGTTTGCAAACAGCCGACAAACTGCTACTAGCTGGTAGGCAGTGTACTAGTCTTGCATTCGGAGGATCACAGGTTCGAATCTTGGAGTCAAGTCAAACTATTGAGTATTTTATTTAACTTAATTACAAAAATTCAATTACTACAAATCATGTTAAGTCAACATTAAACACACATAAGGCAAAATCATTGCCGAAAAATATTAGATTAACCTTGCTTAACTAGATTTTAAGTTGATTTTTTCTGTCTGTATTAAAAATAACAGTGACTATTTTAAAACCTATTGAAATGCATATGCATTTATTTGCAAAATATGGAAAAATATGAGCTTATGCATAGTAAAATATGTAAAAGTATGCACTACCAAATCGATGTCATTGTATTGCATGACATTTGCATTTGTATTTGATCTGCTACAAACTACATAAAACATATATTCACATGGAAATCCTAGCACTAGTTATAAACAATGAATTTTCATGAAGTATAAATTATAGGACTTTAAACAGACTAGGTTATGAGTGAAAATTATTTGCAATCAGAGTTTGCGTACTACTCGTAACTTTAATCAAATATTGAGGCATTCATATGAGGATGGGAGATACGGTTCGTTCCACGCAATAATTCGTTGTAAGCCGTGTTCGTTATAACCGACCTTTACTATACTAAAATTTCTATTATTAGTATTATTTATTTAATCTATTTTCCCTTTTCGCCTAACAACAAAAGCAAAAGATTTGCGTTTAGTAGTTTTTTAAGCAAGAGCTTAAATAATATTGTTAACATGTATGTAATTTTTATTTTTAATTGGCTCTGTGCTAAAACAAGTCTATTGCTCGGTTAGTAACAGTGGCGACGTTAACAAATTTATTTAAAATAGAAAATAATAATTATATTAAAATTTATGAATACGGGTATTGAGCTTACATTAAAAAGCGAAAGTGCAGATATAATCTACAGTGCTACCAGCTTAGTATTTTCGAGACAAAATTTATGTTAAAATTTCTTAATGAAAATTAAAATTTTTATTTTTTAAGCGTTCACATATATCTTATATGTACATCTTAGTGATGCACGAATATTCGTATTCGTATTCGAATTGTCGAATATTCGGCCATTTTCAGGCGAATACGAATGTATTCGTATTCGACAAATTCAGACGGATGCGAATACGAATACGAATATTTTTCCAAAGAAATTAAATAAATAAATGCATAAATCCTAAAAGAAATTTAAATAAATGACTCAAAACTTTACTTTGTACAAATACATTAATTTTTTTATAGAAATTTGTGCTTTGTATCATTTTTAAATATTATTCAATGACGATCAATAAAATTTTGGGTACTTTTTATTAACTTTAAAGTACACCAACAAGAGTGTGAAGTCCTTTTTCATAGCAATTTTTTAATATTTCATATTGCATATAATATTCGTATTCGTATTCGTATTCGCGAATATCGTTTTAAATATTCGTATTCATATTCGCGAATATCGTTTCAAATATACGTCATTCGTTACATCACTAGTACATATCTTAGAAAAAATAAAAATATACATTCACAACATTTCCAATTTATTAATGAACGTTTATAAATAAATCAGGGTAACTAGCTCTTATTTCACAAGGGATCATGTCAGTTAATCTTTACAAATTACTTGTTTACTATTTTCAACAAATAATTAATTGAAATTTAATCTGATAAAAGAAATTTAAATTTTTTTATACAAAAAAAAACTTTATCAAATGTAGTTTATTTTAAAATGCTTATTACTAGCTTGTGCTGATAAAGCACGGCAATCCAATGAACATACATATAAACAACCATATTTGATAAAGTTATTAATAGACAAATTTATAACTTTTTTTTAAATAAAAATAAAAATCACATTGTGGTAAGACTGCTTGGGCTATTGTTATACATACATATATAATTTGAAGGTAAGTATATTGAACCTATTTTTAATAGATAAAAAAATAAAAAAAAATAAAAGTTTACACTGTTTATTAAATCAAATTATATTTTCATGATAAGACTTAGTGCATGAAATAAAATATATTGCTTTTAAATTTCTCTTGTTGTTTCTCTTGTTGTCGTTTTAAAATCAAAGATGGCAAATAACATCCATTAAAAGACAATTTATGATATAATTTTCTACTTTAAATAAATAAGAAAAAAAAATTATATAAAGAAACTGCAGTATAAGGCACCTTGTGTCTTTTCATCAATTCACTTAGTTTCCCATTTTTTTTTTCTCAATACGAATACAGAATTGTGCTTAATTTGTATATAATAATCCGCAAAATATAAGAAAATTTAAATAATTTCTGGTCGTGTAATTTTCATTTTCTCATATTTTAATAGCAACGGAAGTTTATTTACAGAAAAAAAATCATGAAAATAAAATACGTACAAAAGATATAATGCAAATGAAAATAAAAAAATTTGCTGGTATAATTGGCTTAATTTCGTGCTACGGCACCAGTTATTAAAAGTTTTTACAACAGAAATAAGGTTTAAGTTTATATTATGCTCTAGCTTAGCGTAGAGTAAGAGGGTAGTTCCTCACCAAGGCGAAACCACTCGGGTATCATTTGAACCTCTATGCTCTACAATATATTATTATTCGTTTGTTCAGATTATTCACCCTTTGTATATATAGTCCACACAAACCTTACTGTGATGGCCAAAATTAATGAATTAAAGTTCGAATTGTTTAATCACACAGCTTATTTGCCAGGTTTAGCTACCTATGACCTATCTATGACTATTCTATTTCCAAGCTTTCGCTGTTTTTTCGATTGATGCATATTTTAAGGAGCTAGATAGTTATTATTATAAACAGTTTATCGAAGTTATTGACAGTGTATGGAGCAAAAGAAGAAAATAACTATAAGGTTTTCCGTATATGTATCTCGGAATTGTTGAATAAGGTGAAGAAAATTTCAACATAGTACATAGTATAGCATGGTATAAATTAATCATACTGTCACCTAAAATGTAAAATAACGTATCATCAAAAAATTCAAAATTGTTTTTTATTGATTAGGATTCACTACATCATATTACATATGTCATATATCAAGTGCATGATTTTCTTAAACAATATAACGTATCATCCATCACTCATACGAATTTATAAAACTGCAGAACATTTATTTTTCTGTTTTTATTTGAAGTAAGAATTTTAGTTATGTATGTACGATTTGGCGTACGATTCAACAGGAGTCATATATTACAAAACCAATATTAAGGAGGACTATCAGCTTCTTCCACAAAGGAATACCAGAAATTCTGGAAGTCAGCAACCTAAGCGATTGCATTTGCATTTTGCTTACCATTTCCAAAAAGAAATGGCGACATATGCAAGATCTAAAATATTTGCTTCCAGACTGTCATACACGTATCTTCTATTTGAGTAACTAGTAAATTAAAAGCTGATTATCTTATTTTTGTTATCAAATTATTCTCTCTTAAGTAGGGGTCTCCACTAGCCATGAACTTGGTATGGGCATTATGTCGGACATCGCAAATGGCTAATGAAGACCGCTCATGTCCAACTTTCGTCCATGCTCTGACATCAATACCCGAGCATATTTCTGGGCATCAATATTCGCCATGAGATTCGCCGTCCGCAACCATTTGCAATAGAAAGAAAAGAGGCGGAACGAAATTGGTAAATATTCCACCTCTATTGCACAAAATACTTTGATATGCCTGAACATGGACATCGCCGTCTTCACCACAACAAGGAAGTGGATGAATTTTTCACAGTTACTCTGCCAGCGTCATGCCCATGTCATGCACAAGTCTATGGCTAGTGGAGACGTATTGTAATAAATGACATGAATGAAAAATTTATCAACGTCTTTCTTATGGTGAATACGTGCGATGTCCATGTTCAGGCATATCAAACTAGTTTGCGGTCTATTGCACGATGGAATATTTACCAATTTTTGTCTGTCTCTTTTATTTCTATTGCAAATGGTTGCGTACGCCTAATGTCATGGCGAACATTGTTGCTCAGACATACATATGTATGCTCGGTCATTGATGTCAGAGCATGGAAAAAACATGGACATGACCGGTCTCCATCAGCCATTTGCGGTGTCCGACATGATGCCCATACCAAGTTCATGGCTAGTGAAGATTGCTAGTTATGAAAGTCAAAGAAATTCTTTTTTTTTCAATTAGTATTGTCAACATAATATGCTAAATAAAATTTTTTAAATTATTAATAAAAACTATAATTTTATTTTAGTTTACTTTTTTCATATAGTTTAGAACAGGGACCGAAAATAATTGTTATTTTATTATTTGAAATGAAAAGGTGTTTTATTTTGTTTGGGTTATTTTTAATCATTATCGATATTTCATTTTGGTTATTGTAACCAATTTAAGTGAGAAATATTGTTTTTTGGTTACGAATAACTATTATAGCTACCAAAAAATTTTTTTGGTTGCCAATAAATATTATTTAAAGAATTTAAATTTTTTGGTTATTGCTGCCTAAAATAAGGACGGTATTTGAAATGTAAAAGACGCATTTTTAAGGGGTATGCACGACAAGGAATTCAATAGCTTTGGCAAAGTTGACAAAACGGGCAGTTTTATCAGAAATATTTATCCATTTCATAAATATAATTGGGAACAATCACTTTTATTGCGATATTAAAGAAAATTCGCGATAAATTGCAAAATTGCAAACAAGCCCTAAAATGAATTAGAAAGACCTAAACATATAAGAAATTCCAAAAAAATCGAAAAAAATTGCAAAAATTATATAAAAATTCGCAACATTCGTAAAATGTTAAAAAGGCAAGATTTGGCTTAAAATCACTTTTATCGCGCAAAAAGTGAAAATTGGCTACAAATTGCAAAATTGCAAACAAGCCCTAAAATTCTTAAGGTAAAATTATAAGGAATGCCAAAAACTCGGCAAAATTCGCAAAAATTACGAAAATTTGCAATAAAATAATAAATTGCTAACATCAAAATTATAGCAACATGTGATATTAATTTAAAGTCGGCAGAACTATAGAAAAAAAAATTATTTTTAAGACAATAACGTAAATGGGTTGAGTCACCCCTAAGTTAAAATTATGCACATGAGAAATAAGTTATATTAAAAATTACCTGATTCGCAGAACTTAATAAAATTTCCAAATAAATTCCAAAGCCTTAAAATTTTAAAAGCGCTAGACGAAATGTTGATTCACATGTTGCAAAAATTACAAAAATTCGCAAATCATTTTCGGATACAAATAGAAGCCGTTGAATAATTTTTTCATAATTTTGCATTTTCGTACCAAATATTATTTTGCATCTTTACATCTAAAATATCGTATTTTACCTGGCAATAACCAAAGTATTAAAATACTTTAGATAATAGTTATTTGTAACCAAAAATTTTTTTTGATTGCTATAATAAATATTTGTAACCAAAAAAAAAAAAAATATTTCTCACTTTAATGGGTTACAATAACCAAAATGAAATACATCTTACGATAATCGTTTATTATAACCATTATTTGAATTCATCAATTTTAATGGTTAAATATAACCTTTTAGACATTTTTTTTATTACTGTTTTGTCCCTGGTTTAGAAAGTTGATGATACATTATTTTGTTTTAGAAAACCACAATTCAAAACAGGTGTTAAATTTCGATTACGATTAGAAATCAATGAGATTGCATTTTAAAAAGAATTGTAGTGATTATATAATTCCCTTTAAAAGAATTTCTCATAAATAATTGATTACGATTACTAATAATCGAAAAGTAATCTGAATTACTAGATATAACAACAAATAATCAAAAATAATCGAAATTAATAAAAAAAATACGACTACTTTCAAAGATTACTTTTGAATATTAATAAATAATCAAAAATAATTAATAGTAATCTTTAAAAGTAATCGGACTATTTTTTTATTACTTTTGATTCTTTTTGATTATTTTTTGTAATTTCAATTAATTCATATTACTTTTCCATTATTAGTAATCGTGCGAAACTGAATATAATCGTAATTTAATCATTACTTCACCTTTCAAAAAAAAAGTAAACAAATAAGCAATCAGTACGATTACTAATCATTACTTAAAAGCTATGATTCAAAATAACATAAGACACATAATATTAAGCTTACTTTGATAAAAGGATAATTTTATCTAAATAATTTCTTGTTTCATTTGAACAATGATTTAAAAATTTTGACTTAATATCTCTAATAATTTCCATTTTATGTAGTTTTTTGTAAACTTAGGAAAACTGACTGATGTTACGTTATGTTGCATTTTAAATGACGATATAATGACCAGGTCTGGCCTGGCCTGGCCTGGCTCACGATGCCGACAAGAAACTTTCTGTTGCTTACTTACGTATATTGAAAGCAAAAACGAATTTTCTTATTTTATTGTTGTTTTCAATACAAGTGGTCGATCAAAATTTTCTTATCGATATCATGCACCAGGCTGATAGTCTTACGTTTTGCATGTTTAATATGCATTTTGAGTTGAGAAATTAAACTTTTACTTACTTATACATTTGTATGTCTGTCTCTCGCCATTTAGATTGTATGTCTGCCAATCTTGTCAAATAGGGTGCCTTAAAAGAAATAAATATTGAATGATATTAAGATATACTATATTCGCTCATAAGGAAAAAAAATTATATTGCTTGAAAAGTACGTTTAAAATTATGTTTAAAGAAAAATATTTTCGTTCATGTCATTTTTCTGACACTTAATGCAATTTTCTTTTAAGTTTAAAATAAATTTTGTTTTTAATTAAAATAAATGGCAAACAAAATTATTGCTTGAGAACGTAATTATATTTATTTATACTTTCTTACGTTGCACAAACAAAACCAGAACATGCAGCGACAGCACCAGCAGCAGCGTCAGGGACTCCAATAACAAAATGTGAGGAAAAACTTACGTAAAATAAAAAAATTTATAGTATTCGTTCAAGATTGAAACGAAACTAATGAAATGAAAAATGAAACTATTTTGCCAGATCGAAGGGGTGTAAAATCGTCAAACTTTTTAAAAGATAAGAAACTTATGTAGAAATCGCCAAAAAGAATTTTAAAGGAAATGATACCAAGTGAGTTTTTTTAGGACGATTTAGTTTTATGCACTTTAAAGTTAAAAGTGAAAAATTTTTTTTTAGTGTTGGGTTTTTTACTTTATATTATACATCTTCGGTCTGATTCATAAAAAATATTTTAGGTTTATTACAGGTTTATTTGACGAATTTCCTATAGAAATATGCCAAATAAGCGCTTAATAAACCTGAAATATTTTTTATGAATAAGGCAGCTTATATACGGCACACATTTTAAGTATCTTATCGTCCAACAATATTGGTGATGGTTTAAAAGGTATTTTTGTATAGATATACACAATGTAAATGTTTTTTAAAAGTTCTTGGCTCAAAAGTAATAAAAAGCGATTTAAATTTGCTTGAAAAAAGATAACTTTCTTCCTTATTTTTGTCTTGTACACATAAGCTTATAATAAATAAGACATTCTAGGTGTCAAGTGGTAAATTCAAGTGGGAAATTTCGGCTCACTTGCGTAGAGTATGTCCCAACCAGTGCCACCAGATTAGGAGATTTGTCTACAAAATGGGGATTTTGCCTCTAATTTGGAGACAGCATTTCGTGGGGAGGGATTTTGAGACTTTTAATTTTGTCCTCTAACATCACTTTTTCTTATATTTTTTTATCTTAATAAAACATTTACCTTTTACGTTACGTTTTTTTTTCTTATAATTTTACAGATTATTTTAAAATAGTATTAGCACTTAATGAGTTTGATATGCATATATCAGGATAAAAATTATTAGTGGATGCTGACAACCTTTCTGTCATACTATTTAATGAAGATGGTAATACCACAAAAATAACTATAATAAATAATAAATAAATATGACTTAAAATTACTTCTGATTAAAAATCACTAAAAGTTCAATTAAAAAAAAAATTACAAATGTTTCAACTAAATAATAATCCGCACGTGAAAAAATATGTTCACTTGGCAATCTCTGTTTACTTGGCCATCACAGTTTCAGAATGCTGGAAATCCAAGAAAAAACTGTAGAATGCAACAACAAGTAACATTAAGCCACTACAATTATACTTACATGCATGTACCAACGGTACATCGAATAAGTAAAAATAATTAATGTGATGATCGTAAAAAGATAAGTATTTTTTTTCTTATTAACATCAGCTATTTAACTTAAATGTACAATGAACGGAATATGAGAAACGATTGTTGTGTATACAATTGATTTACCTTTGGTAAACACATTTATAAGTATCACTATTAATTTTCTGTTTTTTCCAATTTTTCATTTTTCTATTTAGGTTAGCACGAAATTATTTTACTCTACCTCAGTATGTTTAACTATTCTTACTTATCTTTTGTTAATAAGAATCTCTACCCAAGTAGATAGACTAGGGTGCTGATGAAGTGCGTGGCTGCACAGAAAAGTATCGGTATTTCCCCCAGCTTATTAAAGTCTAAGTTTAATTTTTCTTCTCTTCTTTAGAAACTCACATTAATTAATAAAAATATTTCATTCAATAAGAATTGAAATTACTGAACTTGAGCCTAACTATGAATTATTTCTGATTAAAATTCACTACAGTTCAATTAAAAAATATCTAAAAATTTCTCACTTAATACATCATGGGCACGTGACAAAAATATGTTCACTTGGCAATCACTGTTCACTTGGCCATCACAGTTTCAGAATGCTGGAAATCCAAGTAAAAACTGTAGAATGCAACAACAAGTAACATAGACCACTACAATAATACTTACATGCATGTACCGATGGTACATCGAATAAGTAAAAATAATTAATGTGATGATCGTAAAAAGATAAGTAAGAATAGTTAAACATACTGAGGTAGAGTAAAATAATTTCGTGCTAACCTAAATAGAAAAATGAAAAATTGGAAAAAACAGAAAATTAATAGTGATACTTATAAATGTGTTTACCAAAGGTAAATCAATTGTATACACAACAATCGTTTCTCATATTCCGTTCATTGTACATTTAAGTTAAATAGCTGATGTTAATAAGAATCTCTACCCAAGTAGATAGACTAGGGTGCTGATGAAGTGCGTGGCTGCACAGAAAAGTATCGGTATTTCCCCCAGCTTAAAGTCTAAGTTTAATTTTTCTTCTCTTCTTTAGATACTCACATTAATTAATAAAAATATTTCATTCAATAAGAATTGAAATTACTGAACTTAAGCCTGACTTAAAATTACTTCTGATTAAAAATCACTAAAAGTTCAATTAAAAAAAATTTACAAATGTTTCAAAAATAAATATTTACATAGGCAAAACCGTCTTCGCAGCTGTAGCGAGTTTTAAATTTAAATCATTCAACACAACAATCTACCGACTACAAAATGTGAAGGATTGAATACACATGTTTATACGAGAAGGATTATTTTGACGGGAACAAAGCAACAGGCTCAAGGTTGCTGTCCGTAATACATTTGTCGTTGTAGTCAAATTAAACTTATCTCAATTTTTAATAGCTACAAATCAAAAACAGTGTTGACAGCATAGCAAAATATGTAAATCAAATTAATGCTTAAATGTTATGTTATGTTGCTTAATTGCAACATAAAAAATAAACTTAAAAAGTTTTAATGTTAATTACAAAAGTAATTATATTTTTATAGATCGAAAACCAAGCAAATCTGTTAGGAATCTAAAAAACATCCAAAACCCCGCTTTTATGCGAACTTTGCAAAAAAGCGCGAGAATATGCAAAATTTTAAACAATCCATAATATTGATTAAAAATCAATAAAACTGTTAGGAATACAAAGAATTCGACAAAAATCGCGAAAATTACGAACATGAAAAAAACTTATTAACAGCGGGATTGTAAGAAAGTCTCATATTGTTTAAAATTCGGCAAAACTTTTAGGAAGCTAAAAACATGCAAAAAGTCACTTTCACGCGAACTTAAAAAAATTGCAAGCAATTTTGATAAAAAATCACCAAAAACTGTTAGGGATACAAAACATTACACGAAAATTGCGAAAACGTTAAATATTCGCAAAAACTTACTAACAGCGAGATGATAATAAAATTCGCGAGAAGTTGCAAAATCGGAAACAAGCCCTTCAAGATATCGCCAAAGCCATTAAAAATAAAAAGGTTTGGTAAAGACGAAAAAAATCGCAACTTAGCTAAAAGTTAAGCAGATCTGTGTTGGGGAACATCTCTCGCGTCATCGTAATTCTTTTTTAAGTGAGGTCAGTCTTGTGTTTGCTGTTTGGCCTTCGTTTTTCGTCTCACTTGAACTGATTGCTTGATCTGCCACAGATTACCGTATAGTATTGCGGTTCTTTTATGGAATTTCTTTAACAATAACGTTGCTAATACCTATGTGAAAGCATAGGCCGTGTAAAGTCAGTCACAAAACTTTTTAAAATACTGTTTATTACATCTTGGGTCTAGATACTCCGCCCATGTTTTTGCAACACCATATTATCCAAATTTACTTTGTATAATATGTTTAAATACATAAATAAATAAACAAATGTATTAAAGAAATTCCTAAGCCTGTAAATAGTAAAATTCACAGAAACATATAAAAAATTGATTTGCTTTTATGTATTTTATTAAAAAAAATATGAAATATTTGAATGCGGTAGCATTATAAGTTTATACCTCAATATGATGTTCTTATAGTGCTGCTGCCGTTTTCAATACAATTAAGTAGCTGGCTACCAGGCAACATTTTTTGCCGGCGGGACTTGTAGTCGTGTAGCCATGTAGCCTGTTGTGGTCTATATGTTTAATAAGTTTTAGTAACATAACTGCCATTGGAAGAGATTCACTAAAATTTTGCAGCTCACAAGTGGCAAAATCGATTCCCAATTGTGTATAATATTTTGTTATTTTCAATCTCCATTGCGAAAGCTTAAGTACAAACAAATATTCAATTTAATAAACTTAAGTGTGGACCCAAATACATTTTTAAAACTTGTACAAACGTCAAACATTGCGCCCTATGCATAACGAAAAAGTAGCATGAAGTTAGCATAAGTGGCAAAATTAAACATGGTCTTAACGAATTTTGCCACACAATTTTACATTAAAAATCACGAAAGGATTAAAAAGTGGGTTAAAACTACATTCTGCCTTGAGTTTTAATGTAAAATTGTATGGCAAAGATTGTTAAGACCATGTTCATACTAACTTAATGGAAGTTTTTCATTATTGATAGGGGTGTAGATGGTTATCTCTTGGAAGAGCTGTGAAAAGAGTTTTGAATCACAGCATCATTTTAAAATGATTTAAATTTTTTTATTTTATTCTATCAACCATTAGTAACGCAGTGATACAAAATCGAACTTTCCGAATGGCAATGGGATGCGATTAATTGCAAATTAAAGTTGAGTTTATCCATAACAATACCTTGAAGGATTTTATTAGTTCAGTGCGAGATTTTTTACACACATTTGAAGTTGTTGACTTAGGAACGCTAACACGGAAAGATCATTGAAAATTTTATAAAATAATTCTTATTTATTTTTATTATCTTGGAAAGTTGTGGTAGGAGTATCTTACTGTTTTTGGGGTCCATTAATTCATTTTCGATATTTATTTTTACCTACAACTGACGCTAGATGACGCTGTCATACAAATTTTGCTATGTCTTGCAGATTGTCACAGAAAAAGCGGTGTTTTTACTTTTTTGAGGCTAAAAATAAATTTTTGATGTTTGCTTCATTGTAATACATATTTCTTATGATATTACGAAGTATAAAAACGGTATTTTTATAAAAAAAATTATTTTTTTTTGAAGAAAACTATTTTTTAAATTAATTTAAAAGAAAAAATTGTTCTAATCAACTGTAGACTTATTTTTTTCTAAACTGTGGTGGCAATGACGGTCACACAAGCTTACTAGAGAAATGTTTACGAACTTTTTGTTCTTGACAATCATAAATGACTCACAATTGATATCTAAACAGTCCGGTAATGCTATAATAGAGATAACAACTTTTACTTACGCAGCATCGGCCGCCGCAGCAAAAAATAAGCCTGCGCTGAAGTTATTGGGCTATTACATCTTCAATATCTCACGTTCTCTGCACTCTCATCAGTTTGTTATATGGTATTTTATAAATTTCCTTTAATGTACAAGATTTTTTATATGTATATATTTGTTGGGCAGGAAATGTTTATTTTAAATAGAAATAGTGGCATTGACAATTTACATGTGTGCGACACATTGCAGTCCACACTTAATACTGGGAGCATGAGCCATAGTATGGGAAACTGACAATCAAGATTTCTGTAGGATGTGTGGGGATGAAAATGAACCAGAACTTATTGCACATATTATATGTCACTGCCCGCAGTTGCAAAGTTATAGGCTGAGATGGCTGAGCAGACGTTTCCATGAGAGCATTACTGATGTCGAGAAGTGTAAACTGGAGGATATCAGGGGCTTCATCATGGAATTTCAGTGGCATAATGATAATAGGGATAAAAGGGTCACTTCTGGATACAAATGAGGGTAAATATTGTGTTTAACGGACAATAGAAGGGAATCACAATAGACCCAAGTGGGTCTCCGAGTGGGGGTGTGTTAAAGCATCACCCTTATTAACCTAACCTAACCTACGAAAAAATACAAACCTGATATAATGAAATGTTGTTGTCTATTGTTAAAACTTATCAGGGTTGTATTTGCTAAAAAGTCAAACGATTGTGTAGGTGGTAAATCTTAGCCTTCAGTGAAAGAAATTCTATGACATTAAGGATATACATATACAGGGTGTCCGCCGGGAAGGTATACTACTTTGTTTTGCCGCCATTTTGGTAAACATTAGTTTTGACAGTTCATATTTGGTAGTCGTATAGTAGACACGTGGCAAATTTATTATGGAAAAATATTCGATAAACTATAGTGTAGAGTTGGGCATAGTTGTTCCTTTTGCGGATTGTTCTTTTTGATCCCAACAACAAAAAGAACTAGTTCGTTCTTTTCGTTCAGTTGTTCTTTTCGGTCAGTTGTTCAGTGAAAAACAAAACAGAGATTATACAGTCATTGAATCCTCTTCAATGTTTTATTCGTGTGTTAATATTCTAAATTAATTTCATTTCATTCTTAATAACCTTATTTAATTAAATTTTTTTATTGAAAATACTTTAAATGAAGTTTGATTATTTGAAAACAAATTTTAATCACTTTTTTAATACTGATTTTTAACACAAAAAATTCTTTCTTTTAATTGAGTAAAAATTTTCCTTGCTTAGACGTATTTTCATTTGTGTTTTGTAGTCTTATTTGTTGTATGCTTTTAGTAAGTAAAAGGAAAAAATTAATGTTTTGAAATTTTTAAAATGAAATCCGTAATCAGTTAAAAAAAAATTATAATTACTTTTTTAATCTTAACAATCTTTTTCACAATCTGTTTTTTAGTTCAATACTACAAATTATTTCTATTAATTTTGTAAAACTCCCTTGTAAATTTCACTAAGTACCTATACATTTTCTTTTGTTTGTTTTTTTATTATTGTGCTAAATAATTTAATAGGCACACTACATTTGTATCTTTAACAGTATGCAAACGAGAAACTATATTTTACTTTAAATCTTTTGCATGTGCATTGGTCAGGAACAGAGAACAAGATAAAAAACAAAACAAAGACCAAAAATGATCGAACGAACAAGAAAGACCAAGAGAACAAGAAAGACCAAAATAACAAGAAAGACCAAAATAACAAGAAAGACTAAAAGAACAACAAAGACTAAAAGGAACAACTAGTCTGAACTAGTTCACATCGTTCACTTATGGGAATAGTTCAATTGAACTAGTTCGTTCTTTTTGGGCACAACCCTACTATAGTGTTTTAATAGTTAAAACAGCTGACTTATGATAACCCCGATTTACATGAAAAAATCATAATGAGTTTCGAGACACATTTTAATTTGAATGGATATGTGAATAAACAGAATAGAAAATGGAAAACCTTAAAATTATTCATCAGTCACCTTTGCATCCATTTCTGTGAATGGGGTGCAATATCGTGATGTGATTGAAAACTTTTTAACGACACAACTGTATGCTTTTGGGCTTGATTAACATGTAGGATCGACAAGACGATGAAGAATAAAGATTTTCTCTACCTTTTTACCACCTGTCTTCTCTTCTATCAGCCTCTCTCACTATGTTCTTTTCAACTCACAGGTAGCACAAAAAGATCATTGTATTGTACCCAAGTGAGCTGCACTCTAAATTTCACTTACTCACCAGCCAGTCTGCTAACCTAACCTATGCAATGAACTGGTGAAACTAAGTTTTCTTAAGATTATAGACAACAAACTATAACTTGCAATTTTTGTTATCATCTTATCTTTTGTTATCAGATTCGTGTCAAATATGTTTTATTCGATTGTTTTTACGTAGTCCTTTTATTATTTTGCACAGACACATTGCCTCCAGATCTTTGAAACGTATATTGTATCATATGATTATGCTCCAGTTATGCACATGTTAAGACTATTCATATTAAAATATGGGTATAGGTCTAGTTACTTCAAGCAGTTTCATTATTTAAAGACATTTCAGAAATTTTTTTTTTAAAGAGAAGTAACACTCAGGTAATGACTATGCCTTCATCACTTGAACTTTCCTACAACAACTGATACAAAGGGACACTAATGCACATCAGAAAAATGCGTGGTGTTGTTATTTAATGACTGTCGGGTACAGGGATTGAACCCAGGATCTTCGATTTTGTAGCCAACGTGCTAACTACTTCAGCCAACGCCACCCTTAGTAGGTTCAAAGTCCCTCCAACCTGTTACTTGCTTATTAAAAAATTTCATTTTAAAATTTAATAAGTTTCTCCGTTTTCAATGATTAAAATTTTACAGCAGTATAGCGTTTTTGAAGCTTCAGAGTTGCTTGGAAAGTTACTGCGTTTCGGCAGCACTCTCATAACCGTTATGGACTTATTTCAATCTGGCCATCCTGCCTACAACAGCGAGCAAAACTGTATGAAATGGAAAAATATACTTTTTAAAAGCATTAATCTAATTTATTTTATACACAGAAAATTGTCAGAGTAATTCTCATTTTGTTGTTTCTTTGTGGCTGTTTATTTATTTATTTGCAATTTTCTTAGCTGCGGTTGTAATTTTATTTGACTTTTTGAAAATGAAAATTGCAATTGAAATTACAGTTGCAACAGCAACAGCAACAACAACGAAACTTGCATTTGTTTAGGTCAATGTGCTTTGTCTCTGTTGCACATACTATAAGCACACAAATAAACAAATGTGCACTCATTAAAAAAACAATAAAAAAATAAAAAAGTTGTTTACGAGTGTAAAAAATACTAAATAATCAACATCATGCCAGTGGGGGTCCGAAACTTGTACTTCTGTTGCACGTACATGAGTACATACTCATGGCGTACATATGCAAGTATGTGTGAGTATTTATATGAATGTTGCCGTTGCTCGTATGCAGTTGATGTATGCCACAAGAAAAAAGGAACACCACAATCAATTCCTAAAACAACAGCGCAAAAAATATCAAAACAAAAAGGAACATGTCTTTCTTCGATATGATTACAAATGATATTCTTAATTTAAGTTTAATTGCAATATGTATTTATGTAGTTGTTGCTGCTGCCAGTGATGTTTTGCGCTCAGTGTGAATTGAAACGGTATGAGGGCAACGGCAAATTGCTGTAAAAAAATTATAAATCAATTTAATTTAATTGATATTGCAGCTGTAGTTTTTTTATAGTATTTAATTGTTTTTTATGATGTTGTTTATTAGTTTGTGTCGGTTGTGAACTTTTTCAATACGTTTCAACCAAATTAATCAAAAAATAAAAAATAAAAAAAACTAGTTGTAATGGAGGCAAACAAATTTTAAATTAATTGATCCAAAATCAACTAAAATAAAATCATGAGTAAGCAGTATTCAAATGAAACTTTTTCACTCTTTCGGTACAGGCAGGGGTAACTGAAGTCTATGAATTGTATGGAGTTTTAGTTTTTGATGCATATTCATTGAATTGAAAAAATTTACAATAACAAATTAAATAAATTTTTTTAATTAAACATTTAATACTTGTAGAACTCGATAAAAAACTGTCTGTAAATTTTATAGAATTTTAATACATACTTAATTTCAATATGAATCAAAGAAGATATTCTTTATACGTTATTACATATATATACATATCTTGCCATAACTGCCAAAAAGCTCAAACGCCATAATTTTCCAACTAAATGTTTTGGCCAAAATCGATAATTTGCGATCGTAAATAACTGATTTTCATCGAAGAAAAAACGAGTTCCAATAATGTGTCGCTTAAACTTGTTTGGCCTGTATGGATCGATATATCTGTGGCAATAAGGAAAATGTGCTTAATTTATATTTTACTATTTTACAGGCGAGATCTTTTACAGTTAAATTGGGAAATTCTCTGTTAATATTTATTTTTTTAACCCGCCAATGGTGACGCAATTTTGACTTTGATCAATGGTGACGCCGGTCTCACGCACATAGATTTTCAACTGAAGATTTTTCCAAATTTGTTAGTATTATTTCATGTTTTTTTTTTAATGTATGCTCTTTGAGAATAAAGAAAAGATATTTAATCAATTTAAGCTCTTTAATTTCAATATTAACATTAAAAAAATTGTTTTATTAGAGCATTAAAAATAACAGCGATTTTAGTAATACATTTTTCAAAATTAAGAAACAAATAAAAAAATCATATATTTATAAGAGAAGATAATGTTTTTTAGTTTTTCGACATTAGGAACTTTTACAAAATAAATAAAAAAAATAAAAAAAAACATGTAATGAAAAATGTATACTTGGTTATTTTATTCACATACACGGTGACGCACCGGATTAGTAAAAAAGTACACAACGTGTGCTCACGAAGCAGTTTCGTCGTTAACTAAAAGTAGGTGATGTGCAATGAGGCAGCTACTCAAAATTGCAACCAAAAATAATAACAGGGAATAATGTTATTCGAATTTTTTAACACACCCGGTCTCCCGGGTTAACCCGCCCGGTTAACCCGGCGGGTTAAGCAAACGCCGTTCTACACACTATAGTATCTATAGTTTTCAAAATATCAGACCAACGCGAGCGGAGCCGCGTGTAAAAGCTTTTTTCTCCCAATTAAGGTCAACCGTGTTTATTCGTTAATAAAACTTAAACATTTAAACACTAATCTCAGTTATTTTTCACTCCTTTTTTTAGTAATTTGTCTTTCATTATTATAAGTTCCAAGTTGCAGACCCCAAGTTGTAGGAAATTTCCATGACAAGTAGTAGGAAATATTCCATTTTCAATATAGGATGAGTATATAAGCAGAAATCTACATCAACTTACACCACACAGTGGACCAAACACAAAATAACGCTGATGATAAAGGTGCTGTGGCCTTCTAAAACAGGTTGTTGTTCCGTTCTACTAAGTGTTTGTAAGAAAATTTACATTTAACTTTGCTGTTATTTGTTCATTAATAATTCTCAATTTGTAATTTGACTTAAAAAGCAATGCGAACTTTAGCCTGATCAAACAATAAATATGTAAAAGTTTTTTGTTAAAAAATTAACCATTCGCTGTAATGTGGGCCAAACATGCATATTTATTTCTAATACTAGTTTTTACCCGCGGCTCCGCTCGCGTTGTTCTGATACTTTGGAAACTATAGATACTTAAAATTTATGAATGTTTTGTTATTTGTTGCTCACTGAGAATGTAAAAAAACGTTAAAAACCTACAAAAAGGCGATAAAAAATTAAAAACAGAATAAAAATCGGTGTAAAAACTGATTAAACAAACAAGCCCGAAACAAAAAGTGTTCTAACCAGCCCAAAAATTTGTTTTTCGAAAAAATCCGATTTATATATAAAAAACGGTTCCGAACCGGATAAAAAATTTGCCGGTGCTTGCCGCTGGTAATGAAAGAATTTTCAAAATATGCTTAGTGGTTTGAAAACCCGTATGAAATTTAAAAAAACCGAACCGGATAAAAAAATTGGCTATATTTGACGCTGGAAAGATTTTTTCAAAACCTGGTTAGCGGTTTGAAAATCTGTGGCAAATATTAAAAACCGGTTCCCGACCGGATAAAAAATATTGACACTGGTAATGTAGCTTTCTGTTGGTGAAAGAACTTTCAACATCGGGTCAGTACTTTGCGCGTGGAATCGTAGCAAACAAACAAGCCCACTTTAACATTAAAATATTAGTAAGAATAAGGATACTATATAGATATATATATATTATGTATGTAGTATGTAGTACATATATACTATATGTACTATAATATATGGCAAAATCATTGCCATACTAATACTAAACAAACAAAAACATTAACCTCTCCATGCTTTGGATTAACAATTATCCAATTAAAAACTCAAGTTTTGCAAAATATTTTTAATTGTGTTGTTGTGGACCCAATGTTCTTATTAAAAATACATTGAAAATGATTATTGAGGGGTCAGCTGGATTCTATGTGCACTTCACTGGTGATAATGCAGATAATCAAGGAACCTTTAGCCAAACATTTCTTAGAGATATTACGTTAAACTTTCATTTAAACAAATGATAAACTTATAGTATGTTTCCACCGACTTTAAATGTAGTATGTTTAAGTAAATCACTTCAAAGTGTTTCCACCGAACTTGTAAGTGATTTGTTGTTGGAATTTTCATATTCAATTTACGCAAATGCGTAATGTGAATTTTATTTACATGTAGTTTTAAATTGATTAAATATTCCTTAATGTAATTTTTTCGAAATTGTCAATCACTATTGATGGATGACCCAGGGATTGAGTTAGTAATTTTAAAAGCAACACAGGGTTGCATACATAAATTGAGTTCGAAAATTAGTATTTTCGACATTATTTAAAATAAATCAACTACCCAGTAAAAAAAGAGACTACATAAAAGTCATGAAAATGTAGAGTTTGCGATGCGGAACTAGTGAAAATTTCGATCCGATCTAATGATTTTTACATAGGGTTGTCATTGCAAGAAGTTCTCTTTTTCGATGCCTGGTCACTGAATTGGAAGCGATATTAAGAAAAATTCCCTTTTGTTCGTTCTATGATAATATTTTCGTCTAGGAAAAATGGTAAATAGTTACCTATTTTAACAATTCATTTCTTTTTATACGAAATTAAGCCCGAAACAGTATTTTCATGTAAATTTAAGCAAATAACTTTTACATTTTAGACTAAAATTAGTTCATAGATTTCTTTAAAAAATACATTTTCTATAAAATCTGGTGAGTATTTTCTAACACTATGGAGGAGTTACAAGGTTTTGTATGACTAAAATAAGCTTCTATATGGTTTTTAGCTCACTCTCGGCAAATTAAAAATATCGATTTTTTGGAAGCAATGAAAATGTAGTTCCACTAGAATGACTTCCATTTTTTTTTCAAAATGTATGGTAAATCATGTATAAATTAACACAATACCCTTCTTTACGTTGCGCAGTCGAGTTAAAATAATCGTTGTCGATAACAAGTGACTCCAGTTTATGATATTTTCTAGACCTTAGGGATTAGAAATACACCGCCAATAGCACAAAATTGTTTTCGAAAACAAGTACACAAAGCTGAAATTTTTTGTTATTGTGTTGACGTGACGTCGATGTTCACAACTGGAATAAGGGTGATTATTTGATCGATTTACTTCATTTGTATAAACATACTCTGCCTTAAAATCTTTTAGATTTTTTTTTAATTTTAAATTATTTTTACTTTTAACTTGCTCTAAATTATTTTTTACAGCCTTTTATTTTCTTATAGCCTTATTTATTAACAAACCCTTAATAAGAATTTTTTTTAATGAAATTTTGTTTTAAAACCCCTTTATAAAGCCTTAATAATTTTTATAAATAAGGCTGTTCAACATTAAGAATCAATTGTGAGATAATAAATATTAGTTATTATTATGGTTTTTCAATTAATTTTGTCTTGTTTTTCTCTATTAATTTATTTTATATATTCAACGTCATACATGTAAACATACATATGTACATATATACGAGTATATACACACTTGTATCTTCACGTGCAACGTTTTTGTAGAGTATTGAGTTATTTATTGATTTTCTACAAAAACTTTCAGCGCACCGAATTTATTTCGTTTCAGTTCAAGGTCGATTTAGTAAATTTTTCGTTTAAATTAATTTGAGGAAAAGCAAACAAAAGACATTCTGTGTTATAATTTATTCATTTATTGGAAATTTTTTCAAATTTCGTCCTCTGAAATTACTTATATAGAGACATCTACAAGCAAACACTTTTTTTTAATTTGAAAGAAATAGAGAATTTTTCTTCTACAGACAGGAAAAAACTTAAATTTATTATAATGGATTTACACACAACAAACTTTACTAAACTTAATTTTTTTACAAAAATAATAAGCTTTATTGTAATAAATGTAGACCACTAAAAACATTTTTTTTAAATTAAACATTTCTCTTATAGGTTAGAAATTTATTTGCTGGTGCTTAAACATGTCTTTATGCATTTTATTGATGCTTTGCCAAATTATCAGTACACTTTAACCACCTAAAAATATCATAATGGTTTCCTGCTGTGTTCTAAAATGGAAAAATCATTTCGTTGACGTGTTTAGAAAGCTGCCTAGGCCAATTCTTTAAAATTTTTCAAGAGGGACTAACAATTTTTCAACTATTTTTGTTTAACTTTTTCTTAACGGGAAACGTACGCAGAGAAAACAGATTCGTTCAGACAACCGAATTTGTTGCCAATCGAATTTTGGCGGTTGCACCAACTGCATAGAATTCTGGTATAACGACTGCAATTTTCTTTTGGTACCACCATATTTTAATGACCAAATAGTTGCAGCAACAGAAAAAATTGTTTAACAGTATTGAATTTGAAATAAAAGTTATTCGTTCTACCGCAAATATGGTTAGTATAACTAACTAACTATGAAATACAAATTGGCCTTCCTTACCGAAATAAAAATAAACAATACACGCAAATAAAAATACACAATTTAGGAAATTTATTATTTGACATATTTGAAATTTATTTCCTGGCGGTGAAGCATGTTTATATGCATTTATTCAACCACACATTTTAAACAGCCACAAACATGTTATCTTATGCACATACTTTCAAAAACCTTTTGAGAATTCACAAATCATAATATCGCTGAAAGTCATAAAAGTTAATTTTTAATTTTCTGCTATAAACTATGATAGTAAACTCAACCTGGCAGTCAGTTACAGCAACTGATAGAAACTGTTTATTTTTACCTTAATATAGAACGACAATTTTTTTGTTGCCAAAACTTTTGGTCGGTACTAAATTGCAATTCATAATATTTTATTCGGTTGTGTTAACCAATAACTTAATTAGTCATGACAAAAGCATACGCTCGGTTGATGCAATCAATTCAAGAATTGTCAGAATCATATATTTGTTACACAGAAAAAAGTGTTCACCAATTAATATTTTCAATTAAGAATTTAATTATATTAATTAATTTTTAATTGTATTAATTAATTTGACTGGAAAAACTTAATTGATATTATCAAATTGTTTATAGGTGAAAATTTAATTAATTTTTTAATTGATACTACGAATATTTTAATTAATATTACAAAATCATTCATATTACTTTTTTGTGTGTACAACTATGCCCTTATGGCAATGAACATGGATTGATTTTTAGATTAATAGAAAATTGATAGCGTCAATTGAAATATAGTTTATGCAAATGATATTTTATTGGCCTAACAATTTTTCAACCAATCTTTTTTCTGGGTGCAGTTTTCTTCTTTAGTCCATCTTGTTTAATTATTGATATTCATAGAATTCTAAAGCATTTTCTTAGATGCTCTTTTTAGACTCATATAAAAGCATTTTTGAGACTCTTATCTTTAGAATTGAATTTTGCGTTTTATCAAAACTTTCCACAAAATTGAATTTATATGAACATTTATTTTTCATCAAAAAAAAAATAAATAAATAAAAATAACAAAACTAACCAAAACTTTCCTAGGCTTTCATTAACTTAATTCACTTTGCATTAATTTTTGCCGCTCCTAAAAACTTTCAAAATTTCACCACATCCTTAAGTTAATTATAGTTACAATAACTACCACTAAACATATTAAAAGTAATTTTTATTTGCTGCCTTCATAAACGTGTTTACAGCATATTCATGCACATGGCGACTCATCGTAGCCAAATTGTCTTAAGTTAATTTCTCAAAATAGTAACTTTGAATGTGGAAGTGTATGTCGAAGGCAAGCGAATTCAAAGTATGGTGAAACAGTTAAATGAAAATCAATACAAATGTACGGACAAACGTGCGTTTCTCAGATCCCAATTAGCGACGATCTAACTTCAACTCTTTATTCTTTTGAAATCGAGTTTTTGGTATATTCCGATAGAAGAAGATATAATAGATTGACAAATTCAAAAATCTCGACAAGTTAGTGATGTGAAGAACCGAACTCGTACACTTCGTGCAAGAGAAACTGCGGATATTAATGTTGTATCCCATATTGTTGGAGAAAACCCATGTTTGTCGTAATTGGAAGATATTGATGGGTACGACGTTTATTTTCACCAAGACGGTGCTACTGCGTAAAATATAAGGCCACCAATTGATTCAATACCTTAAAGATGGAAATTGTGAAATTATCACGGACATTCAATTTTAAATGTTCGAATTGATGATGGAAAATTCCATGCAAAGAATATGGTATTGCAAGCGTAGCCATAGGGCCCATTTGGCTGCTATAGTTTACCATTATTAACAATTACAAATAATTTGTGTTATTAAATTTTTGTCTCAAAGGATATTGTTTTAAAGAATATAGTAATCTTAAATAAGAACAATGTTCAGTAAATAGTTAGTTTACTTATCATTTTTAAATTAAAATTGTATAATTTAATACAAATTTTCATTAAATTTAAAAAATATATGTATACTTTTAGAGTTTTTGACACATACGTTAAATACGCTATATGCCGTTAATAATGCATATATATAGAAGATACATACACACATATACATACATACACATATTATTATTAATTTATAAAAGTACCAAACGTTAAACAAAATCACTTGTAAATTTATCTTTCTAAGTTGGCAACAGATACTCTCGTACTTACATACATATCAGCAGGGAGACCAAATACATTTTTGAAAATTTGAAAGTTCGCTTTTGAAAACTAAAAATAGTTACCCAATTCTCAACCTACTGTAGATTGTAGATTGTATTAGATACAACTACGGTAGTTGTGAACGGCCTCTTGTAAGTGTTGTTAGACTTTTAAAAAGGTCGAACATTTAAAAAGAAAAAGAGAAGGAATAAAAATAACGAAAATAGTTTGAAATTAATAATATAAAAAAAACAAGAAAACTTCGGCATTATGCGAAAAATATACTGCAGAAATGTTAATAGTGAATTCGGGCGAACAAAAAATAAGGAAAATTACAATCAAAAAATTTCAGGCGATTCTGAAGAAGACAATCACTCTTATTCCAGCTTGCTTCCGATTTTGTAACTTCTCTCGATTTTTTTTTGCAAAGTTCGCGATAAAAGTGACTTTGGCGTAATTTTCGCGATTCTTGCCGAATTTTTTGCATTTCTTACCGTTTTAGCGATTATTAACCTACATAAATTGTGGCTTGTTTAAAATTTTGCCAATTTTCGCGATTTTTTGCAAAGTTCGCTATAATAGCGGTTTTTGCATGGTTTTTAGCTCCTAACAATTTTGAAGGTTTTAAAACATTATTAGACTTTATTATCATCCTGCTGTTAGTAGCTGTTTGTTGATTTTTTTCATTTCGCAAATTTTTTTATTTATTTGCATATATAATTGCACTAATTTTTATTAATTTAATAAAAAAAAATTGGTTGAAAAATGGTTAGGCCAATAAAATATCATTTGCATAAATTATATTTCAATTGACGCTATCAATTTTCTATTAATCCAAAAAACAATCCATGTTCATTGCCATAAGGGCATTATTGTAAGAAATATATGATTCTGACAATTCTTAAATTGATTGCATCAACCGAGCGTATGCTTTTGTCATAACTAATTAACTTATTGGTTAACACAACCGAATAAAATATTATGAATTGCAATTTAGTACCGACCAAAAGTTTTGGCAACAAAAAAATTTTCGTTCTATATTAAGGTAAAAATAAACACTTTCTATCAGTTGCTGTAACTGACTGCAAGGTTGAGTTTACTATCATAGTTTATAGCAGAAAATTAAAAATTAACTTTTGTGATTTTCAAAGGTATTATGATTTATGAATTCTCAAATGGTTTTTGAAAGTATGTGCATAAGATAACATGTTTGTGGCTATTTAAAATATGTGGTTTAAGAAATGCATATAAACATGCTTCACCACCAGAAAATAAATTTCAATTAAAATAAACTTATGACAATATGTCAAATAATAAATTTCTTAAATTATGTATTTCTATTTGCGTCTATTGTTTATTTTTATTTCAGTAAGGAAAGCCAATTTTTCTTTCACAGGAACCAATTATGATATTGTTTCAGAGAAACACTCCATTTTGTTCTTTTAATTGGTAACTAGTATAAAACTACTGTCGTTATTTTGGAAAAAAAAATTTTTTAACATTCAAACTTACGTGATTAGTTATTTATGTAAAGAATTGCAATAATTTTTTTGTATATAAAAATAAGAGGTATTAGGTTTAAGATAAGGACATGGCCATAACAAGAACGATGTGTTAAGAAAAAAAGGGAACATGATTGTTACCAATTAACGCATTGACAACAACGAAAATGATATACATATGTATATACATATATAATTCTAGCAAGTTCTGATACAATAATCATAATGACAAGACGAGCAATTGCCACTTTCATATAACTAATGCAAATAACTAGTGCCAACGTCTGTTATCCATGTTGGTAGCAGCTTGAAGCTGGTGTCAGATCTTGTAACAAACGACTCCTTACATAAACATGTAAAAGGGCTTTTAAAATAGCCCGATTGGAAGAACTATATGCAGTTCTAGACCAGATGCAGCTACTCCTCTTAAGTCGAGCGATTACCGAAACTTCATAGGAACAAAAAGAACTATTATAGTATATACTTTTTTTATAAATATATTTAAAGCTGACATATGCAAGGAATTGCAAAAAGTTTTAAACAGTTCTGCAACATATAAATATGTCTATTTCTGCCAAGCATCATACTTACATATATATTTTTATGCATATTTCTGGTTTCCCTGCTCTCAAGATTACGAACGAAATGAGATGTAAACAATAAATTACATTTGTTGTGCTCAAAGAAATAAATGAATGAACGGATCGACGACGTGTGGACAGATGGACGAACGAACATATGGTTGTATTGAGGTTGATTGTGTTTGTGTGTTCCATTTTAATGCTGACCACAAAACTCATGCATGATATATAAAATTATCGTTAAATTTTTTTATTAATATTGCAATTTATTTGTTTCAAATTGCATAATAATTACTTTTAAATTTATTTTTATATTGTATTGTTCATCCCATTTGAAGGCTGCCAAAGTAAGGGCTGTCGGGAACAGTTGGTTTTATTTTTTTTGAACTTACTGATGCTAAAGTATGAACTGCAAAAGATGATACAGCAGCCTTAAGAAGGAGCAAATGTATGACAATTTAAAATTTGTTTGCAAAGGGGAACTAAAAATTAGTTCATATTTTTCATAATTTGTTTTCTAAATTACTTTCAGGCTGAACGTTTATTTTTCCTAAGCAACATCTCGTTAGTAAAAGAGATGAAATTCCCTAGTAAATGAAATTAAGGGTCTGTCCCACGATGTTCGACGTGTCGCACACTTATATTTTAAACAGAACCTAATTTTAAAATTTTGGCAAGTGGAACGTTGTCGATATTGTTTGACAAGCCCTAATTCTTCAAGCCAATAGTCCAAAGCTTTAAAATCCATAAAACAGTTTAGGGTACTTACAGTGTAGTGACCCTACTCCATAAAATTATCTTTGTTTGTTTCTTTTTTTCATGCAGGAAGTAAGAGCCATTTTTTTTGGCTTTTAATTTTTCATATAAAATTAATTGCCAGATACGCACATACGGCCTGTTTCATGTTTACAATTTATTTTCAGAGTTTATGACAAAATAATCGTCATCATTTAGCTGTCGTCAGTTGTGCCTAAGAAACAATGTTGTTGATGATGGTGCGCGTCAGACAAAGAAAAACTTAAAAAAACATAAATAAATGAACTAAAAACTTAAAGAAATTATCTAAAAAAATTAAATAATGAAAAAAGTTTAGGTAATCATAATTAATTTGAACTGTTTTTTCTGTTGGCTTCAAACAACAATATATTAAACACACGAAAAAAGATACATATTAAAGTTTTTAATAAAATTATTTACAGTTACCAAGCTAAACAAACTATTGTCAAAATTTCTCACAAAAAAAAAACATGCATTAAAACTGTTTTAATGATGGCTTATGCAAAACAACAACAGAACAGCAGTCTCCATTAAGTTACAACAAACTGGCAGATACATGGGATGTATCTGTTAATAAATACGATGTATGTAGCTACATTCATTTGTATTGTTATTGTATCTGCTTTTGTTCATGCAGTAGTTAATGCATAAAGTTGCTGTTATTATTCCGGCTGCTGTCGGCTGTTGTACATTGGATGCACATCATACGTATGTATGTTTGTATGTACATATGTACGTATGTACATGATCGTTGTTTTTTTTGCGTTTTTCTGAATACTCGGATGAATAAAGTTTTCTCTGTTTTTTTATGTTGTAAACAGTGTTGCCAAAACGGCGGTTTTCCCGCTATATATGACTGTATTTTGTTGTCATTAGCGGCAAGTCTATTTAAAAAACCACCAGCGGGAATTTTAGCGAAAGAATTTCTTAGTTGACGGATTTTCAGCGTTTTTCTGAAACTTATAAAGAAAAGTATTGAATCAAAATAAATTAAATTTAACGCAGCTGTGCGACACGTACCCTGGTATTTATGTTGAGTTTTTTTTCTCGATATAAACACGTACAGCGAAAAGAAACTAACGTCACCTTTTTGCAAATAAAAAATTGACATATTGTGGTCGTGTATTATAATGTGAAAATTTAAGAGGTTAAAAATAATAACATACATACATATGTACATACATACGAGTATAAAAGTTAATAAATCTCATAATTAGTGAATAAAATTTAATTCGATTATAATTATATTACAAACCAATTTAATAATTCTTTTCGTATTAAAAGAATAGTAAGCAAATCTTTAAACAAACGGAAAACAAACTTCAAGCCAATGTGAATTGAGCCATGGAGTTTATTTTGTCAATACTATTTTTTTAATTTCAGATAGTCAAAAAGTGAGGAAATTTTAATAATATTTTACAAATACTTCAAGCAAAACGGCAAGATATTATTCCACACGTGTAGAATAATTAGGGTCTATCGCAGAAAATATTGAAAATATAATGAATCAGCTTAAACTTTAATATTATCAGATGGAATAGTCCCTTGGATTCTACTTTTATCTGGCTGGATATTTGTGTATGGAAACTCTGCAGGAAATAAAATACCTACTTAAAGAGTAGGCTGAGTTTTGCTTACAAATATTGGGGAATAACATAGATACGTCTATGCATATGTATACATATTTTACAAAAATTTATCTTATTCTTTTTTTTTACCAATAAACCATAAAAAAGACATATGTTGGTTATAAAAAATTCAGCGGTTATATTAGCGTTTATTTTTATTCAGCTAGCGGTTTTTAGCGGGTTTTCAGAGGTTATATGGTGGGAAATACCTGTAACATTTTGGCAACACTGGTTGTAAAAGCCACTATGCGTGCTGGTCTTGTTGCTAAGCGCATTTAGATTAAAGCGTCATGGTGTATTCTGACGGATCTGTCGCTTTCTTTGTTGTATAAACACGGTATATTTGTGTGTCAGTGCTGCATGTAATCAACCAGTAATTAACAGTGGCGATCATAATTATTTCATAAAGTAACTATTGTAAATTTAGCATATTGATATAAAAGGAAAGTTAAGAACCATTTATGTAACGGACAAACTTTTATTGATTCTGCAACATCTCCATCTCATCTTGGAGATTGTCATCGTATTCTAAACGTAAAGGTGATGTCTCTAGGACCAAAAATGGAATATAACTGTCATGTGCTTCAAAATCTATTTTTAAGTTGATCCATCATTTACAAAAGAGGCGTACGTATCTACAGGTGCTTCAAAAGCTATTTTTAAGTTGATCGATCGCTTACAAAAGAAGCAATTGGATAAGTGAAAGATCATAAAATAAAAGAAACACATTTAATCAAATAGAATTTATATACTAGGGATGTAACGAATACCGATACCGATTTCGATATATCGGGGATATTTCTGATTTGCCGATATATCGATATCGGCGATATTTTACTGTCGATACGGCATTATTTCTTAATTTTTTTAGAGCTGTTTTGAACAAACAGTTCAATTTTCAACGATTTTTTTTTTGCATAAAAACTAAGAGAAATAACATATTAAAAGCAGAACATAAAGTCTAAACAGAAAAATTAAACGTTTCTTTTGTTTTGCTTTGCACCATAGTAGTGAAATGTTCTCTCAATGTTAAATCATGTATGTATTTAAAAAATAATAATTTCATAATGAACTCAAAAATCAATTTTAAAAATTAATAATCGCTTACACTATAACTTTGTATAATAAAAGGTTTTGTTAATTTTAACTTGAGTTCAGTTTCACTATTCGTATCGCTATCGGAATCAGTATCGGCGATATTTCTTTTTGAGTATAGGTATCGGATCGGCAAAACGGCATATCGTTACTTCCCTATTATACGAAAAACGATTTGATTTTATTGCGTCTAAAAGTTAGGGATTTATGAAGTAATAAACATAAAAATAACATTTTTGGAAGTCCATCACATTTTTCTCAGAAAAAAAACGACATTCAAATAAATTTAAAACGTTATCGGCTGTCAAAAAGGACAATATTTACAGTTTAAATAAAATGAGAGTATGTAACATATTTACTTGTAGCCTTGAAACATATTCAAATAAGAAATTGAAAATTTTTTCCACAGTTGCAAAGGGTGTTTTTATAGAGGTAAAGAACCTTGAAGTGGATTTAAACAAAGATGAATTTTTTTAAATTTCCTTTTTTCGCAAAATAATCTTCTGGCATTATAATTTAAATATGCCTCTTTGCAAATGAGTCTAATCTGAAGTTTCGATGACTTTTTCCAACATTTGTGGCCCTATATTGCCAATAACGCGGCGAATGTTTTCCTCGACGTGGTCAATCGTTTCGGGCTTATCGTGGTAGACTAGTGACAACACAAATTCCAACAGATAATAGAGTATCGTTGTTAAATCGAACGATCTTGGAGGCTAAATCACGGGTCTGAAACGTGATACTATCCGGTTACCAAACGTTTCCATTAGTAAATCACTTGCGGTACGAGCTGTGTGATATGTTGCACGCAACGTTGTTGTTCTATTGATGAACGAAGCAGTCAGCAATCATGGCACTATAGTGTTCGTTCTGACCAGCATCGGTTTTGAAGCAGTACGACCAATAATCACACAAAACAATCAGTTTTTCTGAATATTGTGGCGAAATCGTTCCATAGTTAATCGAATTAAATACTGTGATGAACTTATGTTGACCGTAAAATGGACGTAGTGCGCGATATGTATTTGGAACAGAACCATGATTTTCAAAATAAATTTGCACAATTTGGAAGCGTTGTTCAAGCGTCAGTTTATTCATGTTGAAATGATCTTTAGTTAAAACTTTCCATATTCCAGTATGATTTTTTGGTGGTGTGTGTGTATAAGAGGACACATGTATATATGTATGCGTTTATATGTAAATATCAATCAAATTCAATATCTCCCTGCAACTTTGAAAAAGTTTATAGATCGATTGTACCGATTTAGAATTTCAAAGTGCAAAAATTACTATTGAAACTTACAAAATTGCGCTGAAGCAAATGATATTTGTTTACCACTGACTTGGATTCTGCAACATGATAATGTTGCTCCCTACATAATGCCAGATTTGTAAAAGAATTTATTTTAACCCAAAATGTTGCTCTTCTTAATTGTCCATCCTACCTAAACATAAATTTGTAGTTGGCTTTTCAGGGCAGACGATAAGACGCTGTTGCTTTTTTAATGACTGACTACGATTTGGCTTAATTATGAATGTCTATTTTAAACCCCACTGTATATATCTACTACAAATTTATTGAATAGAAAAATAACATCAACAATAATAATTCAACATGAATATACTACGAGTATATTGTGTCAATCTAATACACTAACTGGCTGACTGAACGGCGATCAGTCAGTCTATTTGCTTGCCTGGCTCTTTGTCTATATAATTTTCTATTAACACATACATACATCTGGCATTATTACAAAACGTTGTTTGCTGAAAAAAACATCAGCAATACAAATATACAAGTAGTATGCAATTAGAAAATGGAATATACATAAGTATGTAAGTAAGTAGTATTTATGTACGTTTATATTCAATGTTTGGTATACTTGTACATGCGAAGCAAAATGAATGATCTTGTTGTCTACGATGGTCACGTTTCGCGTCATTGATTTTCTATAGCAAATGGTAACAACAGCCAACATCATCAAATGCAACATTTACAATTTTTGTGAAAAACTTTTAATTAATAAAATTACTGCAATTATTGCAAGAGGAAAAAAACACGTTTAATTCATTGCAACAACCACTTTACTGATCACTCACTTAAATCATCGATCTAGTATGTTTGCTTTTTTTAAACGAATATTCATTCGCTTTAACAATCATTTTCCTACATACTCGTAAATACATACTTACATACATATGTACATTGTCTGTCTAGGCCTCATTCAGCAGATAAGTACATGTAGTCATGCGCTGTCGAAAACAGGAATAAGGAAAAACTGAAAAAACATGTTTTTTTCATTCATTCCATTGATCATGTTAATCTGTCAACGATCTTCATTGAGCAGTGGCTAGTTGCAATATTTATAGTATGTATGCACAATCTCGTACATTGTCTGGCCGTCGTCCATATTTAGTTCGAGTACTTCAATTGCTATTAAAACAAGATTTTGCAATAGACATTATTGCTGCTGCACCGTCGTTGTCGTTGATTGTAAGGCGACAATTCTAGTAAAATAAACTATTTTACCTTTTGGTAACAAGTGCATAGTCGCTTGTTGTTTGTTGTTGTTTTTGTTTAAAGGCAATCACTTAATTACCTGTTTTTGATATTACTCATTCTTCAATCTACACGCGAACAGAGTACGTTTTAATGACTTTTTAAGTTAGAGAAAATAATTTAACTGTTAAATATTTTAATTTGGTGTTGTTAACATTTCTGTTTGAAAAACTAATTTAAACGTTAACTAAGAATAATCTTGGGCTAATAAGCGCAATAGTAAATAATAGTATATTAGCTTAAATTAAACTTTACTCCGTCCGCTTCACAAATACATATTTTGCAATTTTCAGCCTAGGTATAGTCTGTATTGTTAAGTGAAGTTCGTGAGAAATAAAAAAAGTTGAATTATAAGTTACGTATATAAAATACTTCGGGGTAAAACAAAGTACAATTTTAGGTTTCTTGGCTACTCTTAGCTGCTTCTTTAAATCAATTAATAACCCTAATGTCAGCGGAATCACAACCGACCTCCGCGGGGCACAGATAGCATTGCCTTCGACAACATTGAGTGTAATTCACTTGCATGATCACCGTGGCAGACGGTACTAACATGATGGTGGGTAAAATAGCCGATCAGTTGTTTGTGTTAACCTTTGTTGCATTGGAAAAATATAAAAAAAAAGAAAATTTTTAAGTAATAATTAGTAATCGTACTGATTACAGATTTCATAATTTTTTTTAGTTGAAGTAATGATTAAATTACTATTATATTCAGTTTTGCACGAATACTAATTGATTACGATTACTAATAATGGAAAAGTAATCTGAACTACTTCAAATTAAAAACAATAATCACTTACTTTTAATTCTTTTTGATTATTTATTAATAATCAAAAGTAATCTTTGAAAAAATTAGATTAGTTTTGATTCTTTTTGATTATTTGTTGTAATTTCTAGTAATTCAGATTACTTTTGGATTATTAGTAATCTTAATCAATTATTTATCAGAAATCTTTTAAAGGGAATTATATAATCAGTACAATTCTTTTTAAAATTTAATCTAATTGATTCCTAATCGTAATCTTAATTTAACAGCTCTGGTTAGAAGTTTGTAGTGTGTGTCTGTGCAGCTGTGTGTCTGTACGAGTCCACGTACAAACCAAACAGCTGGACCGATTATAATTTAGTTTTTTGTCTAACTAACTAGATGTGGAGTGTTCTTAGCTATGTTTGAAGAAAATCGGTCTAGCCATTTAGAAAATATAACATATTTTCTTAGCCTATTTGAGGTTTTTTAAATCTTTAATTTTTGGTTATTTTTGGATATCGATTTTGGAAGCTTAAGGAACACCAAAAAAATATGGCAAGAACATAGTTATTTTTTAAAGTCAAGAGCCATGTCAGAAAATGAAAGGACAAAAAAAGCAAAGATTAGTTTTGGTGGTCAAAGTGATTGAATTGATTGATGTGACTGGTGAATGTGAAAAATTAAAAAAAAGTTAAATTAATTAAGTATGTGACAGTAATAGGCACCGATCGGCACCATCAGCAAGATGGCATAAAAGTCCATTTTCCAAACATCTACCCATAAAGTTTAACCTCTTTAACAAACTTTAACCTCAATTATCTCGAAACTAGATTTTTTGGAATAAAAACTTCAAAATGCTGTAACTTCGTCAATTTTTTAGACTGTTGCATGATTTTGGTGCCATTTTGTTCAGAATTTGGTATCATTGGTATCAAAAACTGGCAAGATAAGGTCTCTTTCCTCATGTCGCGTCACATATCTATTAATGCCACAAAAATAAAAAGTCTACTTTTTATTACAGATACATATGAACGTATAAAACTGTTCGATTGCTTATAGTGCTGTTCTAAAAATACTTTATTTTTTTCAACAAAGAATATTATGTTATTTTTTTACAAATTAACAATATCTTGAACAATTGTAGTGGTATGGATAAAAAGTTAAAAATAACAACTTTATAACAATTCTCATTCCTTGATTGCATATCTGAAAATTTAATAATGTTGTTATTTTGTGTTTCTATCTTAAAAGCCACAATCTTTATACTCGAACCATTTAAACAATCTATAACGCCATTCAATTTCGTCTTCTCCATGAAATACAATTTGATTACACTACCATCAGAACTACTTGCCATATAATGACTTACTTTTCTGATTACCAAATTTCATTACTCGCTTACAAATCACATTACCCAAAATTTAAAAAAAAATGATGTACAAGTTGCTAAATGAGGAAAATAATTTTTTAGATTAAATATATTGAAATATATATGAACAAGTTGCCAAATAAAAAAAGTAAGTACTTCTCAAGAAGCTAGTATTTTACTTTCACGCCATGTTAAAATCATTAAGTTGGTCATCCAGTAGGGAATAGCTTCCAGCAAAAATGCTTAATTCCAAATCCAACTATCTTCTTTGAAAATTTTTGCTGGACAGCCTTACTTCCCTTCATCTGTCATTTAAAATTGAAAAAAAGGGCGCAGATGACTCTTTTAAAAACATCAAGCGCTTCTTCCCAAATTAAAGATCGTAAAAAATACACGATTGGTGTGAGAATTTAGTCAAGAACTACAATGCTTTTGTAACTTTAAAGTGTTGGAAATGAATGTTTAACGAAGTGCTCTCTTCATTAAAGACTATTTTTTCAAGTCAATGCCGTTTTATTTAATTGAAAATATTAAATAAATCTCGTTAATGCCACAAAAATAAAAAGTCTACTTTTTATTGCAGATACATACGTAGCAAACTGTTTGATTGCTTACAGTGCTGTACGGCAAACGAAAAATGCTTAATTTGTGTATAATTATTTGACCCTGAAGCTTAAAGCAGGTCGTACACGACATGTTTTCTACATCTGACATCTCAACTTTTCAAGTCAGATGTAATTCTGCAAGTCTATAAAAATTGTCACAAACGTACATGTTAACTGCTTCTGACATACATAGTCTCTGTTTTTTATTCTCTCCATCTCTCTCTGTAAATATACATTCTTGCAATGACATGTCAACTTTTCAATTAAGATGTAATTCTGCAAGTCTGTCAAAATTGTCACAAAACCGCATGTCAATCACTTCTGACATCCATAATCTTTGTCTTTTATTCTCTCTCTCTCCCACTCTCTGTAAATATTCACTACTTTCAATAGATTCAAATATAATAAAATTTTAATCCCAAAATAAATTGTTGTCAAAATAAATGGAGAAGATATTTACTTTTTCAGAATTATCGACATGTCGATACCAAGAAATACGCCCAAAATAATACCGATTTAGCAATCAGCTGACGGCAGCGTCAGCTTAACCTCACAACGACCGGTGATAACACCTTGCACAACAATCCGGCCAAATATTTTCTTACATATCGCTCATTTACTTCAATAGTGTCATTTTTTGAGTTAATAATGTAGAATAATGCGGCATTTTATATTTTATATTGTATAACGCGTTTTCTGCAAAACTGTTTTTTTTTTTTTGAGTTGTAACACTATTGAAATATATGAAAGTTGTTTTGGACTATTTTTAGATCTGATCGATGTTACACAGAACTGTAATACTTATGCTGTGGCAAAAAGGAAAAAGTGCATAAGTTGAAATATGCTGATTTTGAGTTAATGGTACCTCCCTAATCTGCATATTCGAAAGTACCCCTGGACAAAATCTTAATTCATTTGTGTGATTTTTCAGGAAGTTATATCACTATGGCTTGTGACTTATCTTTTTTAGACTTTTAATCTCATTTGGAATAATACTCGTAGCTTAAATTAGGTTATACTTTGGTATATTTCAACTTAATGTGTATAATGATGTTTGCTTAAAAAAATGTAAGTGTTAGCAAACAATTTCTCAATTCAACTGTAAAAGAAATAAATTTCTGAAAAATGCTCTCCTGCTGCAAAACAGTAAAATATAACTTAAGCACTTTTTCCTTGTTGCCACAGATATTACTACTCGTACGATATTTTATTTTACAAATTATTCTTTGTTACTTCTAGGATAACAAATAGTGTAAACAGGTGTTTTTTGTAAAATTATACTGGCTATTCTAATATCCTTAAATATTCTTTTCTACTAATTTTTTTAGTTCTTCCATTTAGTAATCTAAAATTCAAATCAAACTAAATTTAATTTATCTTAGCCGATGTTTTCCAAGTTAATTAAAACGCTCCCAAATTCAAAATTAGTATACATGCTCTTAGATTATTAAAAATGATTATGCTGTGTTTGCTTTTTTTTGTTTTGTGTTTATTATGTACAAACATAAAGCTTTTTCCTTTAGCTATTTCAAAAAGATATTTTAAAGCAAAACAAAACAATTATCTTAAAAACTACTTTGACATTTTACAAATGCCACTCAATCTTAATTAAAAAGAACCTAAACAACCTCATCTTGTCTTGTAATCAGTTTTTTTTTAGTTTTTTTTTTGTTAGAAAAAAGTTTTTTATAATTTTTATTTCTTACGTTAAGTGCTATAATTATTTTAAAGTGTGTTCTTAACGGACGATGAGATCATACTATAAGTAGTATAGTTTAATTACAAACAAACAAAAAATATATGTATGTATGTACTCGTATATACAAAAAATAATGTTGTTATTTTTGTATTAAAGATTTTGCAAACATCAAATAAAGCGAATAACAAATTTGTTAAGTCAGCTTTAATTGCATACGACACCCTACAATATTGTAGATAGTAGATTTAGAAAAAAAAATTTTTTTTTGGAACATAATATTGTTCTAATGAAATTTATTTATTTGACATATTGTCAGAAGTGTAAATACAATAATTGAAATTTATTTGCTAGTGGTTTAGCATGTTTATATACGTATTTCATTGGCGCTTGAACCAAATCATCAGTAGATTTCAACCACAAATTTTGAACAGTCACAAACCTCTTACTTTATGCACAGACTTTCAAAAACTATATGAAAATTCATAAAGTAATAATATTTTTTAAAATCACAAAGAAAAATAAGCTTAGTATGCTTTGAAAAAAACCACTAGCAAATAAATTTCAATTATTATAACATTGTTTTAAATTATCAAATCGAACGCATTACGGACATATTTGTACATAATAATTGGCATTTTAATGACAAAACCGAATGTTGCTTAATCTTAAGTATAGAACTAAAGAAGAAGTTAAGATGGTACTAGTAGGATAGTTCTGTCTTATAATGAGTTCTGCCGAAGTTTTCCAGAAGAAAGGAAAGAAGAGACAATCTTTTTTTTTTCGAATGTCCAGCTTTGCATCTCGCGAAACACAAGTTTTAGTCAGTCATGTACTAGACGCCGTAGTTACCATCACCGTATCCGAATACGGTTGTACATAGGTTGACACCGACAAGAGTGGAATCATCAAGATCATTGATGTCAGTTTCATAGCACAATTGTGCTAGCTAAAATCACAAACATTCTTACGGCCCTATGTATAAGAAAAAATTGGGATGACGTTAGCATAAGTGACGAAAATTAATTATGTGTTAACGAGTTCCTCAATACAATTTGACATTAAAAACTGTAGCATTACCTAATTTTAACCCACCTCTAAGACCTAATATGATTTTTAATGTGTTACTTATGGTAACTTTATGCCAATTTTTGCTTATACATAGGGCCGTTAGTTTCTTTCATTAATGCATTAAACACATTCATCACAGCAGCCTACACGAACACACGACTTCAAATACCGCTAGCAGCATTTGTTGCCTCTTATCGAGCTACTAAATTATTTTAGAGACGGCAGCAGCACCATCTGCACCTCATATTTAAGTATAAATACATAGTTCAGTATTGCCACCTTCAAATATTTCGCATTTATAAAAATTAAATTACTCTTTCGATATGTACTTATATGACGTAAAAGTATAAAAATTAAAAAAATTTTTAGATATTGTTTCTATTAAATAATATGAAATAATTGTACGATATCATTGATTCAATATGTTGTATTGTACTGGTAACACTGAATTTTCTCATTGCAGCCAAGGAAATACAAATTAGTTTAATTGGACTACAACGACAAAATCAGCATAGACAGCAACCTGCCGTCATGTTGCCTTGGTGTCTTCAAAAGAATCACCCTCATATAAAAATGTGTATTCCTATCCTTGACATTTTGTAGTCGTTAGCCTGTTGTGGTGAATGTGTTTAATGCATAAGTCGTCAATGAGACAGCGACGAAAATACATGCGTGGCGGGTGTATTAAATTCTTTATAGGTACAGTGAAAGAAAAAAAGTGATATCAAAAAATACTCTCTGATCACCAATGATTTTCGCGACATTCAATGTGTTTTATGTTACAAAACTTTTAAGGAAAGAAATGAATATTGTATTAAAAAGACATTTTAATTTTTTTGAGAGCAACTTCACTAAACTGCGTTTTCTATCAAAACTTTAGACTTTTTTATTTAAGAAAAAAAAACTACTGAGAGCCAAAGCTTGAGCATACTACGTAATTTTAAAACGTTTATACAAAGGCTACTATTTATATTTCGGGATCTGGCAACACTTAGTAGCTACAATCTGGCAACATCATAATAAAGTTAAAATTTTTTTAGCATAAACGTACTCACGACGTTTTGATGTATAAGATCTATTTGTTTTATTTACAGTGAGTTCAGAAAATCAATTTGACAAAAAAAATGGAAATTTCAAGGGAAGGTTGAACAATAAGATAATTTTTCACAACTTCTGAAGTGGATTATCTCAACAAGAATGTGTCGATAAATTCAGTTTTTTTGTATATATATTTGTGTAAGCAAATGATTAAATAGTTCAACCGTGGTTCCAAAGATGTATATAAAATCCTGACAGGTGACGATTCATGGATATATGCTTATGAGCCGGAAACAAAGAGCAAATGACCGTGTGGGTATTCCAAAATGAGCTAAATCCAACAAAAGTTGTTCGTGGAAGAAGCACAGCGAAGCAAATTGTCGCTTGTTTCTTCGGCCAAGTGGGTAAATTGGCCACGTTGCTTGTGCAACGTAGAACTGTCAATTCTGAGTGGTACACGACCATTTGTTTGAAGGAAGTATTGGGAGAAATTCGTTAAACTAACCCACGAAGACAAATCATTTTTCATCATGACAATGCGAACTCTCACACATATCGTCAAGCAAGCGAATTTTTTAGCAGTAAAAACATCGAATTGATGACCCATCCTCCATACAGTCCTGACTTGGCACAGGTGTCTAAAGAGAAATCGAAAAATTGCTATGACAAATGCTTTGAACGAATGCAAACGTGTATTGATCACCAAGGGGAATATGTCTTTTGAAAAACAATAAAGATATTTTCATTTAAAAATGTTTGTTATTATTTGGTATTCCCGAAATATAAATAGTATGCCTCGTATCAGTGATCCTAGGCATGCTATATTATTTTGAAAAGCAAACACAGAATTATTGTCCTATAAGATCAACGCAACCGTTAAATTTGCTACCTCAATCACGGAACTTAAGTTTAATTGAACATTAGTGCGATAATCTGAAAAGGGCAGTAAAAAAGGTACGGTGTGGTAATGGTTAACGGCGAAACCATCTATTTGAACCCCAATTATTTTGTCGGTATTGAATAGCCATACGTATACGTATGTATATCACTGCAAGAAATTAACAAACTTTAGAAAGTTGCATATAAATGCAGAAAATAAAATTGCATAAAAATACATTTTATGAAATCAAAGGAGCATCAGAATGCGTTTTTTTATTTATTTATACCATGATATGAAACTATGAATTCTAGTTATTATATATTAATGAAAATTCAACGAAATTATTCCTAATACGACCACATGATGTTTTCAATACGACCACACAAGCAGAAAAACATATGGTGCCCTCGTAAAACTTAAAAAATAATTAATTACACAAGGTAAATCGAACTTAAAAATAATTGCAGTTTGATTACCAAGTCAAGAAATGGGCATAAGTGTCATTTAAGTTCAATACTTATTAATATACATATATTATATATATATATATTATTAAAACAAGAGTTAGGATAGGTTAGGTTAGGTTAATCTGGGTGGCCCAAAGACCTCGCATAGACCGGGATTGAGCCTTAGCGATACCAGCATATGCGAGGAGAACCTGTAAGAATGACAGCGCAGTTCGTGGTGCTTGTATCGAATGAAACCCCACACAGATTTAACAAATTTTAGCAATCTACAGAGTTCCGCTCTCGATACAAGTTCAAGACTACGAAACATGTGTGCACCAAGATATATCTAGTGACAGTGACATAGTTAATGTTCCATTGTTACAATTACCCCGAGTTCCTTACATTTCATTCAGGTACCGTCAAGTAATCGCCCTATTTTACAGCCTTTCAGCAGTGTCCAGTTAATACCCCCACTAGAACTTTGTAGTTGCGCTCAGTTCATGGTAAAAGAAATTTATTCGATTTGGGATTATAGTTTTGCATGTTTTCGTCGCACGGCAATATTTTCCGCGTCTTCCCTCATCTTAGAGCATATGATCTCTTTAAGGTGTTGAATTGCTTTTCGGACAAATACCGTTTCTTTAGGCGGTAATTGAATTCCCCGTTGGGCCAGTGTATCGGCCATTTCATTTCCCTCAATTCCCATGTGTCCCCGGATCCAGAATATATGCACTTGTCTACCAGCACATAACATATTTAGGGCTTTTCTACACATGAGCACAACCGAGGAACAATTGTAGTTAGCTGAAATTGCTCTCATAGCTGTCTATATACATATTTACATGCACATGCATAGTTAGAGAGGGGAAAGGTAACTCTGCGGCCATTTTGACTGCATAGATTTCCGCCCGGAAGATGCTACAGGGATCAGGAAGTTTATAAGATTCCTCTTTACCGAGCTCCGGACAGTAAACCGCAGTTCCCACCCCTCCACCATCTTTGAACCATCAGTGAAACAGTTGAAACCAGAACCACAATGGTTACGACAATCCAGATAGTCTTTTTCCCTTATAGTGATCTGTGGTTTGGCAAAAAAGATCATCACTGGAATGATGTGGTCCGAGCTACACTCCGTGTCTTCCAGCAAATTACTGTGACCAAATGATATGTACGACATCTGCCCTGTTGTCCTGATAACAGATTTGCATGCCGCGTTCACTGCAGTTAGTTTTATTAGTTTAAGGTCCAATATAGCGTCTAAAGCTGCTAAGGGAAGTTGGTACTGTATGTATACTTTAGTAACTATGTATGTTTATGTATATGTTAGATATTAAAATATAAAAAAAAAAATTAGGGTAATTTTTTTTAACATTTGGGGAACAAGGAAGTGTCAAGTAAAGATTTAACAATGATAACTATGAAATAAATTTCCAGTCAATACTACAATCCATGGCTATATACAATATAACTTAATGTAGGGTATTTAAATTGTAACAATAGAATAAACGCTAAAACTGAAATAATAATCAACGTTAAATTTATAGCAACGGCAGACATATTGACGGCAAAAATTAAAGTCGTGGTGTAAAAAGTATCTAGTATATTTTTTATTCATTGTTTAATTTTATTAAAATAAATTAATACTGAAACGAATTGATAATGCATGAAAGAGTTGTTATTTACACAAGTAAAAAAAAATTTAAAATAAGAAAAATAATAACAAATAATATTAATGAAAACAGAAAATAACAACTACAAAAATATAGAATAAAAAATGGCAATTTTTAAGGTGTAGACAAAAGAGTACGATACAAATTGTATGCAATAAGTGACTGACTTTCATATCGTATGATTGATGATTAGTCATCGTCACTGACATGATTATTATTATCATCATTATCATCATCGTCATTATCAATATAATTAAAGCTCACAATAGAAACAAAGAAGCAATGCTGAATGTACACTATGGCATTTTGTGACATTGTAATAATGTATACTGGTGGTAACGTTTGTCATTTCCGATATTTTTCGTTATGTGGTATGGCTTTTCACACGGCCTAGCACACATTTTGACAATGATGCCACAAAATGACAACAACAGAAATGATTGATGTGTACTCGGCATAAAAACAACAAATTTATTTTATTCTCTTCATTTTTGGTTTCTTATTCAATGAATGAAACTATGTACATGCATAGATGTGTACATAGATACATACATATGTACATGTGTATGTATGTATGTATGTTGTAAGAGTGTTGAATACTTTTTTTCTAACATTTGCAAAATTAATTGATGTAAAGATTGTGTTTTACTTCAAATAGGACCCTTCTTGGCGCTAAGTCAATTCTGTTTCGCAACAATTAACATTTGTCAAACTGATTGTGTCATGGGAAGTGCGAAAAGTTTTCCCTTGTTCATTGTTTTTTTCTTTTTCTTTCCTTTAAATTATCTTCATACATGATGAAATTTTGGTCCTATCTAAACTAATTCTTTCGACAGATGACATTTACATTAGTCATCATATGTTTTTCTTATCAGATTAGAAACTGTTAACATTAGTCAGAATATTTAAATGACACATTTAGTTTAAAGTACTTTCTTGGTTACCAAGCATAATTGATTTATTTTTGGCTGCGCAAACACTTTGCTATAGGTATTAAAAATAATCACTATGCGGAATATATTTATAAAGATACCTATCTTTGTTTTACTATATAGATGGTCACAAGGCCCTAACTCAAATAATTGTAACTTTACAGGTGAAGGTAATAGTGTTTTCACACTGACATGGTTTCAATAAAACTTGGTTTTAACGTTCAAACCAACTGCTAAAACCTGGTTTTACCATACAAATTGTTTTTGTTAAATCCAACTTAAAACCATTTTTGAATTGGTATTAAGTTAGTTTTGTGAAATGCAACCTTGTTTTCGCTGTGCTAAATTCAGTGCTGCCAAGCTAAAATTACCGGAAGCAGCTGATAATGTTTATACCAGTGAATAACAATAGATGTCTAAGTTAATTTTTAATTATTATTTTTCGAACTTAATTTGTTTCTATATTTATGATTTATTTGAACGGGCTAAAGTTTGTATCACTTTTTAAGCCAAATTACATGTGATAATTATTAATGAACAAATAAGATCAAAGTAAGTTGTAAATATTCTGACAACACATAGTTGAACGGAACAGCCAGCCGTTTTCGAAGCCCACTAAACCTTCATCATCAGCGTTCTTATGTGTTGGTCTACTGTGTGTGGTGTCAGTTGATGTAGATTTCTGCCTTATATATGAAACTTTCTTGCAAATGGAATACGTGAATTGTTTTGATTCATCGTATTTCAATTTGCTGAAAACGTGTTTTGTAATGAAAGCCCAAATTTACCATCTCTAATTTACAACAGACTTACCATTGTCGTTTATTCTTTACTAATTATGATTTGAAATTTATTTGCTTGTGGTTAAGCTTGGTCTATATACGTATTTCATTGGCGCTTAAACCAAATCATCAGTAGACTTCAACCACAAATTTTGAACAGTCACAAACCTCTTACTTTATGCACAGACTTTCAAAAACTATATGAGAATTCATAGAATAATAATATTTTTGAAAATCACAAAGACAAAATAAGTTTGGTAGGCTTTGAAACTCATACAAAACCCAGCAAATAATTTATATTCGATTTGAATCTATTTTATTTTTTTATGCACATGTTAGTTAATTTGCCTATTTTTTTCTACTTAAGACAAACTTTTTTGGTTTGTTACTATTAAGTATATTTATTTAATTTTTGCCACAGGCCCCTGGCTATTAATTTAAGTTAATTTTTAATTATTATTTTTCCAACTTATTTTGTTTCTATATTTATGATTTATTTGAACGGGTTATCAGCGTTCTTCTGTATTGGTCCACTGTGTGTGGTGTCAGTTGATCTAGATTTCTGCCTTATTATGTATGGGTGCAGTTGATGTACCGAGTGTAGTTTTTGTAGCCCCTCGTTCCTTAAGGTTTAAGATGCGTGAAGTACAAAAAATAATTGCTGAACTCAACGATAAGAAAGTTACAGGTATTGATGTAATTAGTCACATGATGCTGATGAAGTTACCTCATATTACAATAAGAATCCTGCTAATAATTTTTAATGACATTTTACGAATGCAGTATTTTCCACATAACTGGAAACTTGCAGATCAAAATGATTACAAAGCAGGGCAAAGATCTTACAAAGGCTGAGTCACATAGACCTGTAAGCTTACTATCACTACTCCCAAAGCTTTTCAAAAAGCTGATCATAACTAAATTGTCCAAAATTTTAGCTTATAATGGGTGCATACCGGACCATCAATTTGGTTTTAGAAGTCAGCATATCACCATCAAAGGAAATAAGTATTTATTGATGTCATTCAGGCATTTGATAGAGTATGGCACGAAAGCCTAGTTTAAAAATTGAAGACATATTTGATAGGAAGTTCATTGTTATGGAAGGAGACTTCATGAGTGTGCCCGAATTTATATATCCCGGTGTGCTACACGGTAGTATTCTAGGTCCAGTTTGGTATTTAATATATACTTGTGATATGCTTGTGAGCAATAACATCATCACTTCTACATTTGCCGATGATACAGCCTGTATGAGTATGCGCGAAAACCCTTATGAGGCATCCCACAATCTCCAGGAATATATTATCCAGCTGGAAGCATGTTTGCACTTATGTACAATTAAAATTAACGAACAAAAGTGTGTCTATATAATGTTTACACTAAGAAGGGATAATTGTTTCGCCATTCGAATCAACAATCAAAATATTCCTCACATTCTCAATAGAAATACCTTGGTATACACCTTGATCGAAAACTTACATGGAAACATCAAATTGACTCTAATTTAACTCAAATGAAACTTAAATTAACTCAAATATATTGGTTCTCGTTGTACATTCATAGTGAACAGTCGATTTAGCGGAGTTTTTATTTCATACTAAACAAAAAAAAATTGTACGAAAAAATATTCGGAATACATATTGTTATTGTTAGCTTTATTTGCATTGCTAATACTTTTTACATAGTCATAATTAACAAAAACAAAAAAACCGTAATAAAAAAAAACAAACAAACATACAAACAAAAGTGCCCTTGAGGAATACTCTATATGAGTACCTCAAAAACAAATAACTGTGAAGTGAGTTCTAATGGCAGAAATGCCTATTTTGCTGTGAGTTCTGAAGCTCTTAATGAAAATAATAAAAATAAAAAATCTGATATAAAACTTACTGAGAGCTCTGAAGCTCTTAACGATAATAAATTAAATAAGAAATCTGATAGTAGATTTTTTTTAACGGCGAGGCCACTTTTTCGTCAGCGATCAACTTCGCTTTGTCCAATGCCAACTAGTGATTCGTTAACATTACCGTTGCCTAGTACTTCTACATTTAACTCAGCGATATCATCCGCTTCGGGCTCGTGGTCATCACTTAACCAAGTTTTTACTGAAGTTAAGAGCAGCCCAAAACCCAAGGTCCAAGTGGGAATGGACAGATATATAACAGTGGTAAAGCGCGGACGAAGCCCAAAGTCTTCGAAAATTTCATCTGCTCCAAAAATGTCTAGGGATAACAGCGTATCCTCTATTAACCGCCAAAACCGTTTTGAAATATTACAAGTTGACAACAACGAACCCGATGTATCTACGAACAAAACATCCAAGCCGCCACCAATCTATTTGAGAGAAAAAAATTCAAACGCTCTTATAAAAAATTTAATTTCAGTCATTGGTGAGAATAAATTTCACATCGTTCCAATAAAACGTGGTAACATTGATGAAACCAAAATTCAAATTTATGAAGAAAAAGATTTTCGCAAACTGATTACTGAATTTGAAAAAGGTAAGAAAAGTTTCTACACATATCAGCTTAAAAGTGCTAAAGGCCTGCAGATCGTATTGAAGGGCATCGATTCCTATGTTGCTCCCGAAGAAATAAAAGATGCACTCGTCCTCCAGGGATTTAAGGTAAAAAATGTATCTAACATAATAAATAGGGAGAAAATTCCTCAACCTCTATTTCGCGTCGAACTTGAGCCAAACGATATAAAATTGAAAAAAAGCGAGACTCATCCAATTTATAATTTGAAATATCTCTTATATCGAAAAATAACAGTTGAAGAACCACACAAGCGTTCTGGACCCGTACAGTGCCATAATTGTCAAGAATATGGTCACACCAAAACTTACTGCAAGTTACCTTCAGTTTGTGTTATCTGCGGTGAATTGCACGGTACTGCTGGTTGTACTAAGCCTAAAGATCTAGCAGAAAAAAAATGTAGTAATTGTGGAGGTAATCACACCGCTAACTACAGAGGATGTCCTGTATATTCTTTCCTTAAGCAGACTATGGGGCAAAAACCTAAATTAGCTCCAACACAAACAGCAAACGCTTACTCCGCCACTTTTACTCAAATGAGCCAACCTGTCACTTCACGTGTATCGTATGCCGATGCAGCTAAGACTAGTCATATTCCCACACAAAATATTCCGCCTCAAAATAATTCAACGAATGCAAACTCAAGCTTTAATTTTAGTCGCCTTGAAGCTACTATTGAGAATCTAGTGCTAACTATAAATAATTTTACAACAAATATGACTAGCATGATGCAAGAAATGCTACGAATGCAGTCTACACTGCTTCAAGCATTAGTTAACAAGCCATGAACACGTTAAAAATATGTTTCTGGAACGCAAACGGCGTTCGCCAACATAAAAATGAACTTGAGCACTTCCTCACGGAAAAAAATATTGATATAATGTTGGTTTCTGAGACTCACTTGACTTCAAGAAGCCTATTCAAAATTAATGGCTACATTTTATATGATTCAAAGGACCCAAGAGGAAGAGCTTGCGGGGGATCAGCAATTTTAATAAAGTCAAGACTCAAGCATTATATTCTTGACAACATTTGTGAAGAACATCTACAAGCAACAAATATTTGTATCGAAAACTTTTGCACAAATTTTGTCATATCATCAATTTACTCCCCTCCTAGATTCGCAATTACTGAGGATCAATACGAGGATTTCTACAAATCTCTTGGCCCTTGTTTCGTAGCAGCTGGAGACTATAATGCAAAACATACTTTCTGGGGTTCGCGTCTTATCACACCTAGAGGACGAGCGTTGTTCAACACAATTTCAAAAATGGGCTTGGACGTCATTTCGAGTGGGGAGCCCACTTATTGGCCTACTGACATACATAAAATTCCGGATATTATAGATTTTGGCGTCATGAAAAATATTTCTAGGGAATTAATTCACGTCGAAGCTTCCCTAGATCTATCGTCCGATCACACTCCCACGATCGTTACAATCTGTAGCCCACTGAGAAGTGCTCTACCTCACCCATATGTGAAAATGGTCAGTCGTGTTAATTGGCTGCGATTCAAAAAATATCTTAGTAGTCATTACACTGAAAACATTAAGCTAAGAACTCATGACGATATTGAATCTAATATTGCTAATCTTAACGAAAATATTAAGCAGGCAGCTGAACATGCCACTTCCTCCCATCCGCAGACTGGGTTTAACAGAATATATTCTACAGATATTGAACTTCTCGTATGTGCAAAAAGAAGAGCTAGAAGAGAATGGCAACAGCACAGATCACCCCAAAATAAAATTAGATTAAAAGAGTGCACTAAAAGACTCCAAGAACTGCTTGCATATGAAAAAACTGCATCTCTTAAAAACTATCTGGAAAATCTCGACGTAACACCAGCATCTAATTACTCCTTGTGGCGCGCTGCGAAAAGAAATAAAACACCCGTTGAGTTTAAACCACCTCTGCGCACTTCTACCGGAGTTTGGGCCAGGAGTGATATTGAAAAAGGTAACTTGTTTGCAAAGCATTTAAAATCCGTATTTACCCCAAACACATGTACTGGTGTTGTTGATTTCCCGAGTGTAGTTGCGCTACCCCCTCGACCCATAAAATTTAAAATGTGTGATGTACAAAATCTAATTGCTGAACTCAACCCTAAGAAAGCACCGGGTATTGATGGAATTAGTAACCAAATGCTAATAAAATTGCCTCGTATTGTAATTAGAATCATGTTATTCATTTTTAATGCCATTTTACGACTAGAGTATTATCCCCACAGCTGGAAGCTTGCCAAAGTTAAAATGATTCCAAAGCCGGGCAAAGATCTGACCAAGGCAGAATCATACAGGCCAATAAGCCTGCTATCAACAATGTCAAAACTTTTCGAAAAACTGGTCATGTCAAAATTGTCCCCAATTCTAATTGGTAGTGGGTGCATCCCAGACCATCAGTTTGGTTTTAGAAGTCAGCATAGCACCATTGAACAAACGCATAGATTGGTTCAATGTATACGAAGAACATTTGAAGAAAAGAAGTACTGTTCTGCACTGTTTATTGACGTTTCGCAGGCATTTGATAAAGTGTGGCATGAAGGTCTAATTTTAAAATTAAAATCATATCTACCAATTAATTTGGTGAATTTATTAGAAAGTTACATTACTACCCGGAAGTTTACGGTTGTGGAAGGAGAATTCATGAGTGTGCCCGAGTCTATATCATCCGGTGTGCCACAGGGGAGCATACTGGGGCCAGTTTTGTATTTGATTTATACTTGTGATATGCCTTTGAGCAGCAATATCCATACATCTACGTTTGCCGATGATACAGCCTGCCTAAGTATGCTCGAAAATCCTCATGAGGCTTCGCGATATCTACAAGAACATATTACACAACTGGAACTATGGTTAAAATTATGGAGAATTAAGGCAAACGAGCGAAAGTGTGTTCAGGTAACATTTACCCTGCGAAGAGATACTTGTTCCCCAATTCGAATCAACAATCAAGTTGTTCCTCAGCATTCACATGTAAAATACCTTGGTATACACCTTGATCGACGACTTACATGGAAACACCATATTGACTCAAAGCTAGTACAAATGAAACTTAAACTAACTCAGATATATTGGCTGATTGGTAGAAACTCAACACTCAGCCTAGACTGCACACTTTTATTATACAAGTCGCTCTTGAAGCCAATATGGTGCTACGGAATTCAGTTATGGGGCACTGCTTCAGCTTCTAACGTCGAGAGAATCCAACGAAGGCAAAATAAAATTTTACGTTTGATTACATCGGCTCCATGGTACATTAAAAACTCAAATATACACCGTGATTTGAATATGCCACTAGTGATTGAAGAAATAGCAAAATACGCAGGCAAATATTTAAAAAAACTCGAGTCACATCCTAATCCGCTTGCTCGTAACATCTTGAATTTTACTGGCCACATTCGCTTGAAAAAGAACGATACAAGGGCTCTTTTACTCAACACTCCAGATGGGATTGCTTGAAAATATTTTTTTTTCTCTTTTTTTTTGATTATCACTACTTATGTATTATTTATAACTATCACTAAGCTTATGTCCGACAGTGGTCGGGCCTAATACTTATATTTTAGATTTAAGATTTGAATACTTATTGTTAGTTCATAATTGAAGATACAATAAATAAATAAATGTATTAAAAAAAAAAAAAAAAATATATTGGTTAATTGCCAGACATTAAAACTCAGCCTAGATTGCAAACTTTTGATGTACAAGTCGCTTTTGAAGCCAGTATTGTGCTACGGATTTCAGTTTCAAATATTGAGAAAATCCAACGAAGGCAAAACAAAATTTTCGAAGAAGTTAGTTGTAAGAACACAAATCAATAATCTCTGCATTAGTTTTGAGTTAGATTAAAGTTAATTCAATACTTATCTGGAAGAAGACAGTTGTGCAAAAAACAACTGACTAACATCTGTATCATTTATGAGTTAGTTGAGAAGCTACCCATAAACAAATTTTCAAGATTTTGTAATGGGTAGTACTCTTTTAATGGCTTACAAAGTAATGAGTGGTACATATTTATCTAATAATTTTATATGTATAATAAGGACTGCCCTGTAATGAATAAAATAACAACTTATGTATACCATTACGTGAAGGTACTTATTGTGGTACTTCCCAGTTTATAACGAAATAAGTATATCTACAGAAAAATTTATCGTGAAAATGAGCTTCGAAGACAACAAAAAGAAAAAAATGCTTTGAATAATTTTAAACAAAAAGTAATCTAAATTTTTTTTGCAATTTTTTATGCAAAAAATATCCCATTATATTTTGAATACTTTTAGGCAATCTGTGATCTATTAACTTTTGGATGTTTGTAGGCAAAAAGTATATGGTACCGCATTCTTTTTGAACTTCTCAAACAAACATAATGGGCTATTCAGTCAAATTGTAAGTACTTACGACAGGGGAGTATATACAATTTTTTGCATTCTAGTTAGCAAAAAGTCAATTATATTTTGAGCAAGCTAATAAAAATCCTACTGAGTATATACATATGTACATATGTATGTTTGTATGTCGTACGTGAGTACATATGTATGTTTGTATGTCGTGAGTACATACCCTGGAGGAGATCAAACTAGTGACCAACTGGTATTTTACTAGTACAGAAACCACCACCACTAGTTCCCAACTGTAAACTTTCCTATAACATCTTAATGCTCAAATTAACATTGAGTGTGTTTAGAAAATTACTAGTGCCATTGGTACTAGGTAAGGACTAGTTTATTACCAGTTCTCTTGCAATGAAAAATTCTATATAATTGGTGGTTTCATTCCTTTGTTACCCAGTGACAACTGCAAGTTAAAATTCGCAATTATTTATCAAAATCCAAAAATACAAAAGATTAATTATAATTACACTGTACAACAGCCAAAATAACCTTTAGATAAAAGTATGCGGACTACACTAAAAGGAAACTCTTCATTCAGACAATGAAATTCTTCATTCTATTAATGAAAGTTTTCATTAAAAGTTAGCTAATGAAGCCCTTCATTGGATCAATGAAGAATGAGTCATTGTATTTATAAAGTTAATTTTGGCGGCTATGTCATAAATAGAATGAAACCATTTCATTAGTTCAATGAAACTTTTTCATAAATATAATGTAGTTATTTCATTGATTTAATGAAGGTCTTACATACTATTAATGAAGTTTATTCATTAATATAGAGAAAATTTCATTAAAGTGATGATGAGATTTTCATAAATATAATGAAATATAAGCAGTAAATAATGAACATTTTCTATTAAAAACATGAAATCATATCCCTTCCAAACAACCTACTTAATAAAAAATATATAGCTTTTTTTTATTTTATATAATATATACAAGTACACATGTACTTAATATATGTACATATGTTTTTATTTATTAAAGTAAAACATTTCAAATTTAAGGAACTCATCATTATAGTTCAACCCAAATAATATTTTAAGTAAGCAGAAAAACTTACATGTTTATAGTAAAACTCTTAATATGTTGTTGAGAATTACAATACACAAACATAAGTTTAAAAGAATCAAACAAAAATCTTAACAAAACAGGCATCTTTCTTGGATGTTTGGCACAAACTTATTGTGTTTGTATAGAGGTAGGGCCAGCATGACCGTTTGACCGAGTAAAGTGGCAAATTTCCACTTTTTTGACTGCCTTGCCACTTTTTGTCTCCCTTTTTTTAGAGTGAATTATATGAAAATACATTAAAAATAAAAAGTTTAGTGTAGTTTTCTTGTTTTTTTTTAATATTGCCCCTTTTTTTTTTGATAAATCCCCTTTTGGTGCCACTTTTTGAAAAATATCATCGGTCACCTAGGGTAGGGCTATGAATGTGATAAAAAAAAATAGAAAGAGAGAGATATCTGGCATAGAATGAAGAATATTACATTGTATAAAAGAAATGATTTCATTGCATTTATGACGACCATACTGCTTTGAAATTAAAAGGGATTAGAAAAGTAAGAAATATAAAATATTTTTTAACAAAATAACTTTTCATTTATTTATGTTTGCAAACTGTATGCAGTAAGTAGATAAAATTTCTGGAACTTACTTATATTTATCCCAAATTTGCTAAAAAGAAAATTCGTTTAAACAATGTAACGATTTTCATTAATACAATGAACTGAGAAGAACACATGGAGAGCAGATATTGAAAGATTTCATGTATACAATGTAATTGTTCAGTGTATTAATGAAAAGTTTCATTAATATAATGCAGAACATTTAATGAAACCGTTTCATTCTCTGAATGAATGATTTTCCTTTCAGTGTATATGGATTTCGATGCGTTAAATTCAAATCTGCTTTCAGTTTTTCTCTATCACGTAGAGATTTTTTTTATGGGCGTCGCTAAGTTTGCCCCCTAAATTAGTCGGCCATACTAATATATTTTACTATAAATCGAAAATTACTATTTCGATTTTAATAAATAATAAACCAAAAGACGCGCCACAAAATTTTGTAAAAAAAAAATTAATAATAATTTTTTACCTATCTTTTAGGGTTTCGGAGTTATTCAGAATTTAAAAAAGAAAAAAGTTTTTTTATGCAAAAATCGCGTAATTTTTTTACATGAAAATTGCAATAAAAAAATCAGAAACTCAAAAGCAGCAACAAAATTCACATTTACATCTGGTAATGCTATTGAAAGGGCATTGCGGGCAGGTAACAAAACTAAAAGAAAATATAAAATAAAGAATTTTGGGTATAAATAAGTATGTTCACTCATTAGTTGCCATACAATAACTGTTTGTGAAACCGAAAAGTCAATTTGCAACCGCAACAAAAATAGACCTAAAAAAATAGACCTAAAAATTTTAGCATAAGCAAAAAAAGTGATAATTTCTTCATCTATTTTTTGGTTAGTTATTATTATTACTAATTCAAAATGTTGTATTTATGATGCGAAGTAATAGTTTTGTATCAAATTGTTGCAGGTTTCAAAATGCCAAGGCTTTGTAAAAATTCTGCTGATTCATTCTGTTATGTATGTGGTGATTTAACTTTAAAATCGCATTGACAGACAACAACTTCCCAGGTTAAGAACGCCTATAAGCTATGCTTTGGGTTTCCTATCGATGAAAGAGATAAATATTGGCTACCAAAAATATGTTGTAATAACTGTTCAAGGGCATTAAGAGGTTTGATCAAAGAAAATCGCAAGTCTATGCCATTTTCGACACCAATGATTTGGAACGAACCAAAAAACCATACAAATGATTGCTACTTTTGTATGACTACAACACGTGGCTTTTCCAGAAAGAACAAAAATAAAGTCATATATCCCAATATTTCATCCGCCAAACGACCAGTTCCTCTAAGAAGTAATGATTTACTTCCAATGTCCCCTAAATATGAGGAAGAAGATGCTAAGTCTGCAAGTACTGAATCTAGTTACGCCACGATGGCTGCTTCTGCAAGTTCAACATTTACAAGTCCAACGACCAAACGTTATTTTCCGAAGCAGTACGACCTGAATGACTTAGTTCGTAATTTAGGACTTTCAAAAACAAAGGCAGAACTTCTTGCATCCAGATTGAAGCAATGGAATCTGGTAGATAAAGACTTTCGAAACAGAAAAGAAGAATATTTGAAATACTTCAGTGCTTCTAACTTAGTTTATTGACAGCATTCATAATAACACATAAAGTGAAAAATATTTGCGACTAAAAGTTTTTGATTATATTTTGAGAGCTAAAAAAAATAATATTAAACCATAATTATTTATTTCGCAATAATTTCTGAATACTCGGAGTTATTGAGAAATTATTGGCAGCTGAAATAAAAAAACATTGGATCAGCATTTAATGCTTTACACACATTTTTCCATTTTTAGGTACCTGCTTTAAATTGTGAATAAAATCAAGATTTATTGCTGGATTTTGAGTTTCTAATTTTTTATTGCAATTTTCATGTAAAAAAATTACGTGATTTTTGCAAAAAAAAAACTTTTTTCTTTTTTAAATTCTGAATAACTCCGAAACCATAACAGATAGGTAAAAAATGATTATTAATTTTTTTTAACAAAATTTTGTGGCGCGTCTTTTGGTTTATTATTTATTAAAATCGAAATAGCGGTTTTCGAGTTATAGTAAAATATATTAGTATGGCCGACTAATTTAGGGGGCAAAATTAGCCAAGCCCATAAAAAAAATATCTACGTGATAGAGAAAAACTGAAAGCAGATTTGAATTTAACGCATCGAAATCCATATAGTCCGCGTAATTTTATCCAAAGGACAGCCAAAAAATGTTATTTGTTGTACAGTGTTATTTGATTATAATTATTTTTAGGTGAACCTAAAACTTTAATAATTGTATAATACTAATTTTCGTACAGTGCAAGGGCTCTGTTAGACAGTCAAAATTTATTTTGCAATGGGGTGCCTTGGAACTACTTCATATACTAGTACTCATCAGAACTAGTAATTTTATGCAACAACTTTAACTCTTTTCGCACTAGTTCTTACTGTTCTAGTAATTATACTATTAGCTTTTAGACAATTGACGCCTATTCTCCTGCAGGTTATCTACGTACATATGTACGTTGTTCATACATACATACATTTATGTACATATTTATGCTGTCTCGAGGGGATAAGAGAAAAATAGTTTTGAATAGCAACAAAGATAATTTTCCTAAAAGAAAAATTTATGTTTTTTTTTTAATTATGATCAACTTCTTATATGTTATAATTTTCACTAGAAAAAAATGTGATAAATATTTTTGTTCAGTCAATTCTATGGAAAATTGTGGAATTCTTTAAAAAAAATTTAACAATAAATTTAAATATTTTTTGATCTTAGTTTCAATAAGTGTTATATGTATGTATATGTATATATGTACATATGTATACATAGAAAATATTCACATACACACTTGTTATTTTTAAATATTTTTAAATTACTCAATTATTGACACCACAGAAGGGTTGGCGAAATCAACTTAATAAAAAAAACTTACAATAATTAATTTTAACACATTGATAAAGAAACTACGAGCCATACACAATCAGTGAAACACTACCCAACAAGCACAGTGCTACCGCTTGGCAATAACATTCGATAATAATATCGTCTTCGAAATTTTGGCAACAAATTCTCGAAAAATAAACATTCGAAAACGACAGTGAAACTAAAAAAAGATTTTTCCCACTTGGCGTGACATTCGATATAAACGAATGCTCACTGAAGCGAAGAAATTTCGGAACAAAATTGTTCGATATTTGTTCGCAAATCTAAAAAAAAAATTCGAATGTTCGCTAGACGGAACTTTTCTGGATAGTTTTGAAAATATGTGACGATAGCCGAGTGAATGTGAGCTAGTGTGTTAGCATAGAGGTTAAGTGGCCACGACGTATGAAGTGGCATTGTTAAGTGTCCACAACGATCATGTGATTTAACTTCATTAGAATATTTGGTTTAGGTTAATTTTAATTCACTCATCTAGACTGAAAAACCAGAGACAACTGAGCAACTGGAAATCAACATTATTCCAGATTGTCCCATGTACGTGGCTGTTGTGGCGGCCATGGCATGACCAAAATCATATTTAATAATTTATGTCACCAAATTATCTACCTACCTACTAAAGGCAGTTTAATTGACAATATAGCTTTAAGAGTTACAGTTTTTTAAGTGTAACAGCCTTATTTATAAAAACTATTCAGGCTTAATAAAGGGTTTATTAAACAGATTTCCTTACAAAATTATTTTAATTTGAATTTATAAAGCCGTATACGTAAATCAGTCTTTGTGCCATCTTTTGTTATATAACTCCCTAACAAGCAACAGCACCACCTCAATAATTTTAAAGTATAGATAAAATAATTTAATAACTAATATATAACATTTCAAGATAGAAAAAAATTTTTGAAAGTCTTTGAATAAATGACCTTTGAACTTTTTACAGAAAATATGAGGCCATCAGCGTAGAAGTGGTTGTGGAAGTTGATGTTTGTTACCATCAACTTATTTAAACGATTGCTCTTTTTAATTATTTAATTGATTTATTACTTTGCAATATTATGATCTCTGCAAAACTGATTTTTCAGCTCAATTTTCTTAGAATACCAAAAGGTGGTTTACTCTACTCTTTTTTAGAGTTCCGTACACCAAAGGTGAAAAGAGGAACCCTATTGTTTTCGCTACGCTGTCCGTCTGTCCGTCACACGGTATTTTCTTAGGAACCGTAAGAGGTACGGACCTGAAATTTAGACAGAGTATGTAGAACCTTGGCCACTACAACAACAAATACATGAGAATTAAAAATTAAAGGGTGTTCCAATACGAGCAACAAAAAAATTATAAAGTCTCATGTAATATACATACAATTGTATATACATATGTATATTGACACTTGAAATTTGTAAAATGACTGTATTTTTATATAGACTACAACAATTAACACTAAAATTTAAAACAAATTTAATTAAAGGGTGGTGCATCAGTTAATGCAATTTTGACTATGTAATTTTGACAACTTGCTATATCTTGGAAACCGTAAGAGATAAACTCTTGAAATTTGCAAAAACGGTAAAACTAAAAAATCCGAAAATTATAAAATCGCCAAACCAAAAAAAATCGCCAAAAATTTAAAAAAAATCCCCAAAAACTAAAAAAAAAGTCGGCAAAATTAAAATAAATTCTAACACTAAAATAAATCGCGAAATTCGAAAAAATCGCACAAAAGCAAAAAATCGCCAAAATGAAAAAAACGCCAAAACCAAAATAATTAATTGTATGACAAAAAAATCTCCAAAATGAAAAAAAATCGCCAAAATTAAAATAAAACGCGAAAATTAAAAAAAAATTGCAGAAACAAAAATATTCGCCAAAATTAAAAAAATCGCTCAAAAAAAATCGCCAAAAATAAAAAAACGCCAAAAAAATAATAAAAATCGCAAAAATTAAAATAACTTCAAAAACCAAAAAAAAAAGTCGCCAAAACGAGAAAAAAGTGCCAAAACTCAGAAAGCGCCAATAAATTCAAAAAGCCCAAAACTAAAAAAAGCTTAAAACCGAAAAAACTCAAAAACGCAAAAAATGCCCAAACTGTAGTTTATATTGGCTAAAGTTCGTATTCAATTACATATCTCTTGTCAGTACGGAACCCTTCGTGCGCGGGTCAAAGTCGCACTTCACTGAATTTATTTTTAAGTTGGCAATGTACTGGTAAATAATGTATTTATTACCAGAACAGCAACCAAAAACGAATGTGGGTTACACCAGTTCTGCTCTGACAGCCTCATATGGGAATCGCTTTAGCATGAAGGCCATTCCTGAAACTATTCAGATTTTTAGTCTTTTTTTTTGAGGTTAAGGTCTGATTAGATTTTGAACCTGATCAGCTTGCGGGCAATTTTTGACTTGGTAATCAAATTGTAATTATTTTTAAATTCTATTTAAATACAAAATTTTGTTTTTCAGCACATATTTAAATAATACTTAAATGCCCAACCTTGTGCATTTCAATTCAACTCAGTTTCATTAATATATGTATAACATATATATACAATACAAAATTTCATATCATGGAATAAATACAAAAATATATAAATGCATTATGATGTTCGTTTGTTTTCATAAAATGTATTTTTATGCAATTTAAATTTTCTACATGTTGATAACCTTACTTTTTTTTTATATGAAACAGCTGTTGTTTGGAAAGCTTTCTATAAAATTGGAAAATTTTTAGCCATAGTTTCAACGTAATTTAATAAGAACTTGAATTAACCACTGAAAAAATTAAATTTTTTAAATTTAAGTAAAAATTATCTAATTACGTGTTTAAATATTAAGTTAATCACTAGGGTTAATAATTTAAAATTTGTTAAATGAAGCAGTTTTTTGAAAATTTTATATTCGAATATTTTCGAAATCTACCAAATTGAAACAATTCACTTTCTTAAGGCATCAAAGCTCAACATGCTTTGAATGATTCGTTCTTACATACATACACAAGCACACATACACACATTCACATATTCAAACGGACATTTTCGCAAAAATAGTCCGAATTGACTCCCACGACATCAAAATGTCGAAATATGATGAAAACTAGATTTTTGAGAATTTGGATGAAAACTCTAACTTATTCCTATAGCGGTAAGTTAAAAAACAAAAGTGTAGATTAAAAATAATTTCATTTATTTTTAAAAGTTTAAAATTAATACAATGTAGTTGAAGTGGCATATACACTTAAGTCATATTTGCATGATTTGTGCAAATTTTTGTCATGTCATATTTCGAAAACCAAATGATAATAGCAAAGTTGGGCAAACGGTATCGTAAAAATACCGATACCGATTCGAATACCGCTATAATTAGATACCGGTATCGATACCGAAATCCATTTCGGTTAGAAAATACCGGTATCAGGAATACCGTTTAGGTCTATACCGGTATGTACCGGTATACCGATTGCCACCAAAAATAAAATTTCAAAAATATATTTCAATTAACTTTCTTCTATAAACAAATTTTTGATCGCCTTAACAGATTCTTATGCAGCACTGTTTTTTTAGTTAACCGGAAAGTGCAATCATATCATAATCATCACTAGTGCGAAATATTTACAAAATTTCGTGAGCTCTTTAATGCCTTTAGGAACGAAAAACGTATCTCTAGACATAGGCTGAGTTTACATCTGGCATTTCTTATGTGTGATTTGCCCAAAAAAACGTAACCAACTAATTACTAATGAAAAACTGTTTGATTCAGACATGTATTTATTGATTTAAATAGTTTGCAATAATTTTGGATTCTATAAAATTGTATATTAATTATGTATTAAGCTGTTTAACTTAAAAAATACATGTCTGAATCAAATAGGTTTTCATTAGTAATTAGTTGGTTACGCTATTTTTACGCTTGTGTGGCATTTGGCATACAGATGTAAACCCGGCCATATAAATGTTTTAAATTGGTGAAAACAGCAAAGCCTTTGTAAGCCACAGCTATGTAGTATATGAAATCGCGAAAGTTACTTATTGGCTGTTCCATTTACACAAGGTAATGCGGAGATTTAAAGGTTTGAAGAGTGCTTTTTTAATGTATGCGCATTAGACTGGTCGCAAAGATTTTTTCTTTAATTGATATACGGGCGCTGTTTAAAATATGAGGTTTGCTGCCATAAATGCGATCTTAATTTTTTAGCTCGATCCGACGATGCCTTCTAATGGTACCCAACGTGTACTTTAGGTCCCCACGGCGATTTTTTTAAAATTTGAAATAATTCCGCAGTTTTAAAGTAGCTTTCCGATTGTTATGAAATTTTATATAGCATTTGAGAGGTGTCACAGAGCTCAGGTCTGAAATTTAGACTATATATCTTTAAAAGGGGCGAAGCCACAAAGCACCAAAATAGGTAAACTTGGGTTGATGAAAAATTAAAATCGCTGCTCATGCTTTTGATCAGATCAAAAAGATTTTTGCAAGTGGATTTTTTTCGCTTACAGTGTAGGAAGTATTCGAGAAAAAATTAAAAAAAATTGGCTTTTTACCAACCTTTGTTTACTGTTCTGCTAATGGAGAAGTCAAATGTTGTTAGATTTAGAAAATGAAACTTATTATGAATAAGGGAATAAAATTTTAACATTAAACATTAAACATAACATTTGCCAATAAATATTTTCGGCTGAAAAGTCTTTCATAGGTAGAAATGAAATGATGCAATCAATACACAGAAAGTAATAACAAATAAAATTTGTTTTTGAGTTCCCGGCAATTACAAATAAATTATAACAAATTTCAATTGAACTATTCGTTTCGTCTGAATTTGGGGAGTAAAAACTGCGGAATATTTGGGAATTCGAATACGAATATTCGCATTTTACTAAGTGCTTAAAATTCTACATGTACTTCGTGTATACATATATGTACATACATACCAATGATGCCAATTTAGCCATTTTCTGGCTAAAATTAGTCATTTTTGATCCCATTTAGCCGGAAGAAAAGTGAGTTTAGCTATTAGCTATTTTTTAGCCATTTTTATTTAAATCTAGCTATTTTTCCAAACATGAAATTTGTTTGTTTGATTTTTTTATAAAAATTTGTACTCGCAACAAAGAAAACATATATTTAATATTAAATTATTAAATTTTATAAAAACACAACAGAGCAATATGTTATTGTTTTGGCATTAATATTAATAAACTCCCGTTCAAACTTGCAATTTTTGTTGCATAAGCTTTTTGTTTTTGTGCGAAAAAGATATAGAAAGGAATACAAAATGTATGTATGCAATTCTATTTCAATACTCTCAACCATATACGAGAACTGCTGCAAGAAAAATTGCAAATCTAAAAGAGCTTATATGAAAGATTGGTAACAATAAGATTATAAATTGGTAACAATAATATTATATTCGTTGCAATATTGTTATAAGTTGTCGGGTGTAGTTAGTGGCTTTCAATATCAATCAAAGAAGGGTAATTTTTGTTTTACACAAGTGAAAATAAAATATAAATAAAAGTTTAAATGAAAATTTACAAAATGTAAAATGAACAAAAATTGTAAGCAAATATTTCGCAAGTATTGGATTGGTAACCCAAAAATTTAAAGACTGAATATCATGCTATTCTGCAGAATGTTCAAATGAATAGAGGGTGTAATGCAAGTATTACAATTTTGCACTCAATGCGCAGTTGCTTGATTACCTAAAAAAAATTATTTAACTTATTACTTCAATTTATTGTTTTTATTTACTTTAAAAAAGTTCCCTATTTGCTTTAAAAAATAATATATGAAATACCATCTTTGTTTTGCATAAAGTTCATGATTTATAAAAAAAAAAAATAAAATTTGTTTTTTCCATGAAAACTTCAAATTCGTTTTTTATGACGGTTGAGTAAGTGAGCTATTTGTCGTCAAAGCAACTTCAACATTCCCTATCTATGGTCAATGGGTCCGCTTAGAATTCCTTTAGATTCGAAATTTTATATTCACAACAGATTGTTTGTTGGGTGGTGGAAAATATGCATAGAAAAATATAATTTTAATCTTATTGTATGTGTGTGAGTATACATTTTGTAGACTGATGGCTAGAAAGGTTTGTGGGGGGGGGGGAGAATGAAGCGAAACGCTAAGATATGAAATGCTTTTAGACACGTAGTCACCAGCGCTCATACTTTAAACTACAAGCAAATTAAACACAGCTGTTTTTGTGAAAAAAAAATAGGGAAAATGAAGAATAGATGACAGAAACAAGAAATATGTGAACAACAAAGTTAAGTAGTAATATAAGTTTGATTTTCATTACTCACTAAAGGCCGTGATACACTATCAAAGTCGTACGATCTACGAAAAAGTACATCACTGGTATGATGGAGTTTATGAAAATTTTTAAAAGACAATAACAATTCATCACACCAGGGTTGTAGTTTTTCGTAGATCGCACGACTTATATGATAGTGTATCACGGCCTTACACAAATAATTTCGAGAAATGAAACTGAAAATATTCAGCCAAGGCAAAGCGCTAAAAAAATGAAAAAAAACAAAAACTACACCTAATTTAAGTAGTACCAAGGCAGCAGTATGTGTAGTAACCCTACACTTTTACACCCCCAGCTAACCAAAACATTCGTAAATAATATCGCATTCGAATGTTGCGTAAACTATTCTGGGACAAAACACTCGAGAACCGCTATCGTAAATGGAAAGAGAAAGTGCTGCTAGAGCTTACTCGTCGCTCAGTTTGTGGCAGCAAATCTTTCGATATCGATGTTTCGCTTACGAATCAATAGCAAACCTTTAGCTATATCATTACGAAACATAAACAACGTCATTAATAGTTCGATTTCATTGCTTCTAAATAGCAAAACACGTTATTCCTCTTTGGTTGTACATGCAAACAAATAAAAAATTGAGAGAAACAAATTGTTTCTTGTTGCTAATCTTCTTTTAACGAGAATGTTTCGAGAATTGTTCGCTACAGCGAAGCTTCGTTTATTTTCGAATCTCAGGTTGGCTGGGCTAAGCCATACGCACACATACATGCATAAAAATACTTTAATTCCCACCAAGGCACGGTTCGAGAGGTAGGGATCTTATACTCGTAGCATAGTTGGTGGTGTTGAGTGGCCTTGTCACGTTTTGCATTCGTATTTGCACAGCTGCTTTAATCTTACTAATGTCATTTTAGACTTTTTCTTTTCCCTCTTAACTACCAAAGAAATTGTTAATTCCTATTCATATTTTTTTTAATATGTAGCGGGTTATTAATTTTTTGATACCAAAAGTAAAGTTAAATAAAACAGACGTCGAATTGCTCGATCTTGGTGTTCAATTGACGACTCATACAATAAATTGGTCGTGTTATTTGGCTCGAGGCACTGACTTATTGAAACCAGATATGGTCCTGATATGGTACCTTGGCAATCATACGAAACCAATTAAGTGATACGTCAATCGTATAAGTTGAATGGGATTTCAGTACGTTCACGTATCTCATAGTCCGAAAATGGTGTTTTTACGTGACTATTTGTACGTTCACGAATGTAATGATTCTTCCCTTGGCTTCAGTAATTTTATCGCGATAATCCTACCCCTATAGTAAATATAACGAAAATTATTCGACTTAGCTATTCATCAAAATATTTTAACGTATGTCGGTTAAAGTGAATATAAGGCTCAAATTCATTTATTTTTCTTTAATTCTTTTTTAGGGTTTCGTACACCAAAAGTGAAAAGGAACCCTATTGTTTTCGCTACAGGCTTTTTTCTCGAGAACTGTAAGAGCTACGGATCTGAAATTTGGACAGAGTATATAGAACTCCGCAGCAACAACAAATACATGAGACTTAAAAATTAAAGGGTGTTCCAAAACGAGCAAAAAAAATTCAAAATCCTATGTAATACACACGAAAATTTTATGTGCAGAGATGCCACATTTTATACAATTAAATGGCGATTAAAACAGAGCGGTTCACTAGCGTAAAAAAGAAATTTCAGAATCACATTATTGTTAGCGCAAACGAATAAATATAACGATATATATTACGATTTTCGGTTCGCAAAAAGTTACTGAGTCCAGGTACAGTTCATGATACAATTCCTTTCCACAATGCAATGGCTTTTCCAAAATCCATTCTTTTTTGATTTCAGTAACAGAAGCGATATTTTCAGTACTTTACGAATTGCGATAATGCACAAGTCTGGCCATATCCATAAGGCTTCTAGTTCCTTCAAATTTCTTTACAGTCTGGCCATAATCGTCCCGTAATGCTCAGAAGTGGTACGGCTTGATCGAACCCTTTTGTAGAAGGTTATAACTCTTCTATTGTTAAACGATCCACATCCCTAACTGGCAAGCCTTTCGCTAAATAAATGAAAATGCAGATGATAGATATTTAATAGCTGAAAGCTTCGTCATTGTGGCGGGTTTTAACAACTTAATGAATAACCCTGTATAACATCAATGTATAGATAATAATGACATTTATACATACATACATACTTACATTCATATACATATACGTACATACATACGAGTACATACAAATGTTTTCAGTTGTAGTAAAAAATATAATTTTTAGATTGATTTTACTTCAAAAAATTTTTTTCTACGATTATGTACTATTCCCAAAAAATACAACATATATGTATATGTACAATAGGGTGGACGTTAGTTGTATGGAGAATTTTGTTTGTTAATTTCTTTCATTATCACCCCCCAAATCGGTCCAGTTTTATGTAAAAAAAGAAAATACAAAAAAATTTCATAGCGATAAGTTGAGTTTTAGGGGGTGCGTCCCGCCCTCAAAGTTAGACCTCAAGCCCATATCGTCCCTACCATGCCAAACTATCCAATATGCAAAGATACACTTTTCAGACGAGCGCGAAGATCCGTAAATTGTTAATTTAAAGTCAGCGTATTCCTAAAAGTGCCAGAATTATTGAGTTTTCTATTGTCCGTGAAAATTTCAGCATTTTGAAATGAGGCATATCGTAAAAATTAGGGTACCAAGATAACGAATCTAAAAAACCGATTTTGCATATTGGAAGATATATTCAATGTATTTTTTTTTCTTTTTGTTTGTTTAGTTTTTTTATGGCTATACTTAATATATGTATGTATGAAATAATTTGATAGATATAAACTCTTATTGTAAACGCTTGGTAAAATAATTTCCATATAAATGCAATTTTGGTATGTACTATGTATAATTTTTGGTATTTTGTTGGTTGTTTTCTTCATTATTTCCTAAAATATTAATTTTAGCAAGAAACTTTCTTTGAGTTTAATGTTGTAGACTAAAAGAGCTAAAATATTGCCGTATATCAATACATATTCTTGTAAAATGTTTTTTTTTTAAAGATATTCATATCCAAACAAATTACATTGAAAATGGTCTTGAAGGCCAACTTTGTGGGACGGGTGCACCCCCAAAAAAACTTATCGCTACAAAATATTTTTGTATTTTTTTTACATAAAACTGAACCGATTTGGTGGGTGAGAATATAAGAAATAAAAAAATAAATAACGGCCACTCTAATGTACATACATACATATGTATGTACATACGAGTGACTATAAAAGAAAATTCATGTGTGAAGTATGGCACGTTCTACAAAAAGTTTATATACTGTGTCCCATAAGTTCTTTTGCCAAAGAAATGAAAACAAATTTCTAAGAAAACATGTATTTCATTCATTTATTTAGAATATAAATAAGTATCTTTGTACATACTTACATATGTAGATATGTATATTTGTATATTACTTGTTTATACGTTAAAATGTACCCACATGAGTTTGTATGTACATATGTATATACACATTTGGGGTATTCAGAACGTACTCATAAATTAACACGTTTTAAAGTAATAAAACGAAAAAATATGACTGCTTACCCCTTATAATTTATAATTGTAAATATTGTACTTATTTGAATTTTGGTTCTAGCACCATTATTGGTTTGGAGCATATGCCAAAAAGTCGGAATGAAAAAAAACGACTAAGAAGGTTTACATGAAGTTTTTTCAAAGTATACCCGATATAATTTTTTTGTATTTTCACCATTGCTTCCGACACTTGTTTGGAAGAAATGTATAAATTTTTGTGAACTTTCACGAATACAGCTAGAAGTTAATGTGCCACATAAGCCACTTTTCGTAATTTATTTTTAGAAATGAGCTTTTTTTTGCTGCATATGTATACAACTTTACTGCTGTATATTTACAGCTCAATAATCAACATGTTTTTTATTTTCTTACTTTACCATTACTACAATGGCTGACTTTTTTTCAGCATCAAATAATCAATTTCAATGTATTTTATTAAAAAAATATTTTACTGAATAAGTAAAATATAATTTTGGGATTATTAGTGCGTTTACAAATTTTAAACTTAAATTGTAAAAATTCCCATAAAAACACTAATTATTAATTTGACGGCACCCGGTCAAAAAAAAATACTTGTGTGGCAACACTCTATCTTGAATAGCTGTTGTTGTTATTTACATTTATTTTCTTTTTACATACTCTTTATATCTACAATTTGATGCTGAAAAAAAGTCAGCCATTGTAGTAATGGTAAAGTAAGAAAATAAAAAACATGTTGATTATTGAGTTCTTGTTTCAACTTTGTTATTTGTTGTTGAGCTTCTCATTTATTTAAATGAAAGTTTATAACATAATGACTCTAGTTGTTCTAAGAAACTTTGGGTAAAGGTTCCCTGATGATCTGCATTAGCAACAGTGAAATGCGCATAGGATCCAGCTAAACCCCTCAATAATCAATTTCAATGTATTTTATTAAAAAATATTTTACTGAATAAGTAAAATATAATTTTGGGATTATTAGTGCGTTTACAAATTTTAAACTAAAAATAGTTACGTTAGGTTAGGTTAGGTTAGGTTAGCAGGCCGCTGGTAAGGAAAGAAAGTTAGAGTCCAGCTCACTTGGGTCCAATATTATGATCCCTTTGTGCTACCTGTAAGTTGAGAGAAGATAGAGAGAGAAGACAGGGGAAGAATGAGAAGGGTAGAATTAGAGAAGCGATAGAAGATATTTCAGAAGGGGTGTGATTTGAGTAGGGAGTGGGTCAAAAAATTTGGCTAGGGGGGAGGGTCAGTGATTATACCAACCACTATTCCTAATAAAGAGGCTAATATTTTTGAGCCCAATTTCCGATAACTCGGATAAGTTTCCAAAGGATATTCTGCCAAAGAGGTACAGACGGAGATCCTCCATGGCGGGACAAATACATAGGAGATGTTGGATACTTTCCTGCTCTTCCTCGTCATTGCAACTATGGCAGTAGTCATTATGCGGGAGATACATACGTTTAGCATGGGTTCCGAAGGTACAGTGACCAGTCAAAGTGGCCACTATATCTCTCAAATGCTTCCTATTGAAGTTCATGAGATTTTTCATTCTAAGAGAGTCCAGGCGAGGCCAGTTCTCGCTATTGCACAAGTGGGCTCATTTCGCCATCTAATTTGAGCTACTTCAAGAAAGGTACCATCAAAGCGTCTCCAGCAGGATGAGAGCGGGAGTCCACAAAGATTGTCGATATCGACCTCTCTTAGTAGGGTTCCCCTCTTTGCTAGTTCATCCGCAACTATGTTTCCTGAAATAGTACCGTGCCGTTGCACCCATTTTATCGAAATATTTGAGTGCTGCGCAAGTCCATCCAGGGCTATACGACATTCTTGGACAAGAAATGATGTGGTATACACCCCAATGAGGGACTTAATAGCAGAATTGCTGTCAGTTAAATGGATGGAACCTTAGCCAGTGTGTGGCTCTTTTAAAAGCAGATAACTCTGCCTGTACTATACTACATTCATTTGGGATAAAATAAAAATAGTTAAAATGGAGCAAAATGAATGTTAAATATCTCAGAAACCATTTTTAATTTCGCGAAACATGTTTTGGATTCAGGAAGAGGATATTCTAAATATATATACCTCATACTTAGCTCATTTTTTTAAAAAAATGGTCGGTGAGTCAAACCAATAATGGGCTGACGATGTAGTTATGACAAAAAATAAACATAGCTGAGAAAGTCTTATTACTTTATAACACTTTTTTTTGAGCCACAACAATTTTCTTAAACTATGTTAAAATGTTAAGACATTGTGACACTTAGTACACTTAAGAGACCCTTGTGAATACCCCAATTATGTTTTCCTTTTTTACACTTAACAACTACAAAGAAAAGTAATTTTTATACTAACAATTATAATTATGCAAATCTGAAAAACCCTTTTAAGTTTTCTTGTTAATATATGAGGATAGTAGCAAGCAACTAACTGCAGGATTATAGACGAAATATCAAGGATCAAATACATATGTATATAAATTTCTTTTCATTTAATTTCATACAATCAGCAAAGAATCTGGTTATTTATAAAATAGCTTATCAAATGTTTACATAAATAAAAATCCATGGCCATAGTAATTAATTTACATCAACTCTCTACGATTTCACTTGAAGCTCACCATGTAGATACATATCGTTAGGCCGGGTTTACATCTATGTATGTGCCATGTGCCCTAAAAAGCGTAACCATTAATTACTAATGAAAAACTGTTTGATTCAGACATACATATATTAATTGATTTAAACCCTTTCAAATCATGTTGGATTCTATAAAATTGTCTTTTAGTTATGTGTGAAACTATTTAACTCAATAAATACGTGTCTCAATGAAACAGATTTTTATTAGTAATTAGTGGTTAAGTTTTTTTGGGTACATAACACACAGATGTAAACTCAGCCTACCTTATTATAAGAAGGTTCTAACTAATTTTTTTTTGTAATCGAAATTTTTGCATTTTTCGATACATTAATATAAATAATATAATATAAATATACAAAAAAACCTGTTTTCAATAAAAAAAATAATGAGCTAGGGCCTTTATATTGAGGTAACGATATGTATGTATGTACATATCGCTCATTTACTTCAATAGTGGCATAACTCAAAAAATGGGTTTTTTGAGTAAATAATGCAGAAAGATTCGGCATTCCGTATTTTATCTTGTGTAAAAATTTCATACAAATAGCTTATACCATCACCTCCTGAGAGAAGATTTGTTTTTCATTTCTCCATTCATTTGTATGCAAATTGAAAACTTAAAACGCGTTTTCTGCAAAACTGGTTTTTTTGAGTTGTGCCACTATTGAAGTAAATGAGCGATATGTATATCTAGTGTATGTTAAAACACTTGAAAGGAAAAAATTTAAAACAATAGTAGCCTTATTCTAGGAGGTTTACTATTTATATTCCGGGAACTGGCAACACCAATGTCAATAGCTAAAATCTGGCAACACCATAAATAAAGTTTGACATTTTTTTAGCAGAAACGTACTCGCCAAGTTCTGATGTTCTTTTGTGTAAAGTGAGTTCAGAAAATCAATTTGATAAAAAAAATGGAAATTTCAATAGAAGGTTTTCATTTGATTATTTTTCACAACTTTCGACGTCGATTTTCTTAACAAGAATGTTGCGCTGAACTCAGTTGATTTTAATGGCGATAAACTAACACCAAAAAACCACAGTATATATCTTATATACTGAACTCAATCGTAATCGTAGTTCCGTCCCCGACAATTGTCGCGAAGGTAATTTACTTAAAGTTTTCACCTATGAGTTTGCATTAAAAAAATTTAACTTACACGATAGACATCTGTACAATAATAGATATGTATCTATGGCTATCAATAATTAGTCAATTAATTAGTTTTAAAACAAATTTGTTCTCATTGATTAGCCCATAATTTATCAATCGCTCAAAAAAAGGCTCACGTAAGTCACGTGCTGCAAGGAAATCATTAAATAGTTCAACCGTGGTGCGTCAAAAGACGTTTATAAAATCGTGACTGGTGGCGAATCATGGAAATATGCTTATGAGCCAGAAACAAAACAGCAATCAACCGTGTGGGCATTCCAAGTCGAGCTAAACCCAACAAAAGTTGTTAATGGAAGAAACACACGGAAGCAAATGGTCACCTTTTTTTTGTTCGAGTGGATCATGTAGCCACTGTTCCGGTGAAATCGGTTAAGAAACGACGAAAAGAAATGTTAAAGAACTATTGTATATCGAACTTCTTCCCTTCCTTTATGTTGTATAAATATGCCCATGCATGCATTACTATCGGTTGACAGACAATGCGGCAATGTTCAACTAAATCTCGACCAGAGCAAATATATGAATTGTGAAAGTCTTAACCTATTCCCCTACCACTCCTGACTAATTAAGATATCCATACGCTGTGCAGCAAGTTTCCCTTTCTGTTATTCACGCTCTATGATTATAATTAGTTAATGTTCGCAAAATCGAAAAACTAATGCGATGGTTAAAATAACCTCACTTCCACAATTTCTGCTTAATGCATATTGTTGTTATTTCTGTTATCGTTGTTTTTTCTGGTTTCTTCCTCTAGCAACAATTATTATTTGGTGATATTTTTATTTCTTTGTTCATTCATTAGAAATTAACTTTAATAATTGTATGACTCACAATTAGCTTGACCTAGAAAAAGGTTTCTCGTTCATTATTGTTTTTCAAAACAATTCTCTGCTGCACAAAATAAGAAAAGTCTACCTTGTTGCTAGGCGCTCGTCATTTTGATGAGTAAGACAGCAGCAGTTGATTGTTTAGTTTGGAGTTGCTTAATTTTAAGTAAAAAAAATATGAAAAAAATTATGCCACTAAAAAAACAACAATTGTGATAAAGAACTTAATGAAGTTTAATGCTGAATCAACTTTCAAAAAAAAAAAGAACAAAAGAAAAACACAAAAACACAAAGAGAATGATTGCATTATTAAAAGCCTTGAATTAGTTTCAATTTTAAACTTTAAAACTAAAATGAATAGAAAGAAATATTTAACTAATAGATGAGCAACGCTCATGCAGCACGCTACACATCCTACTATATAGTGCTTTAGATGCACCAATAAAATTATGATTTAGGTATAATGATTTTTAACACATTTCATTTTATACCATAATCCTAGAAAATTAAAAACTACCAAAGAAGTTTTTACTATATATAAAAATCGGCAGCAAACTTATATTAATTTTAATAAAAAGTAACAGAGTTCTATTCTACATTACAATATGCAATGGACAACCTAATGTTGAATGAAATTTTTCTTAAAATATTAAAATCTTATTTATGTGGCTCTTTAAGAAGTAGAAGTTTAAAACTTACAGATTTTTTGGAAGTCATAAAAATGTCATTCCTTAGGAATGAATTTTTCTCTGGAATCTTATGGCTTAAAATTGTAGCGAAAAGCTTGGAGGAAGGTCTTTTAGCAAGTTAAAAAGTTTAAAATTTTTTTTCGAAAGAATTAGTATTTATCAAGTCTTTAAGAGAGTTCAATGAATTAAATGGAAAACCCAGTGATTTTCGTGTGATCAACACGTGCATGTTATTTTATTGTAATCAGTTAACTCGCGGAAAAAATGCTAGGCTTTTTATTTGATGACAGATTATACTTATATGAAAACATAAGGTCAGCTTGCTAAAGCAACCTGTTTAGTTTTTAAGGTTCCGTACATCAAAGGTGAAAAAGAATCTTATTGTTTGCGCTAAGATGTACGTCTGTCCGTCACGACCTATTTTCCCGAGAACCGCAAAAGCTACGGTTCTGAAATTTTCGCTGAATATGTATGTTGGCCGCTACAACAAAAAATATATGATGACAGTTACAAATTAAAGGATTTTCTAAGGCGAACTATATAATTAGTGAAATCTTAATGTAATACACCAGCTACGTCCAAACAGACATATACTGATATTTGAGGGAAACAGCTTTGAAAGCTCTTATAATTGTTATTGTTTCTTTGCAAAGTAGGAACAAGAATTTTTGTCTGCTATGTTGTTGATGTGGCTGTTGTTCTACTGTCGGTGTGATAGCACAGACGTATGTACATATCTGTAATACACAAATATTTATAGACACTTGAAATTTTCAAAGTTAGTGTATTTTTTGTGCAGACTACACCAATTAACACTGAAATTTAAAAATATCTAAATTAAAGGGTAGAGATAGAGTTAGTATAATTTTGACAAATTGCTGTATATTGGAAACCGCAAACTCTAAAGTTTTCAAAGACCCTAAAACTATAAACCCCCAAAAAAAAATAAATTTTCAAAAACAGAAAAAAAACACAAAAACAAAATAGCGCCAGAGCCAAGAAATCGCTAAAATTAACTTAATAGCTAAGAACCGAAAAAAATCGCCAAACTTAATCGCCAAGAACCGGAAAAACGCAAATTAAAAAGGTAAAGCTAAAAAACGCCAATAAACAAAAAAATCCCAGAAATAAAAAAACGCCAAAACTAAAAGAACGCCAAAAACCGAAACGAATTTCAAAGTTTAATATTTGCGAATACGAATACGAATATTTGAAACGATATTCGCAAATACGAATATTATATGTTAAATTTATAGACTTAAATTTGGGGTTTTCTCCTACAAAATCTGAAAAAAAAATTTAATAAAAATAACTTCATTAATACAATTTCTTTTAAATTATTTATTGAAAACTAATATTTTTAGCCATTTATTAAGATTTCGTTTAGGATTTATGCAGATATTTATTTAATTTTTTGGAAAAATATTCGCATTCGTATTCGCCAAATTCAGGTGATTTCAAATACGAATGCCATAGTTGCCAGATGAAATAGGTGTGAATTCAAAATCGTCAAAATTATTATCCAGAAACGTCCAAAATTCGTCAAAAATAAAACAAACACTGTTATCTAACGTAAACATAGCACAACAAATAAATTCGTAGTTTTTTTTATAAAATAAACTAAATGCTTATCAAAAAAGCATCAATTGTTTAAAAAACAAAATAATTACATGTCTTACTTTGGTTTTGTTAAGTTAAGTTGTCAAGTTAAGTTAACTTGACTAAATACTCTTTCTATGTTTGCTGAAGTTCAGTATTTTCAATTCTTACAGAACGAAGTATTTTTATTAACTTTTGTGAGTTACTAAAGAAGAGAAGAAAAATTAAAGTAGACTGGGGGACATTTTTTGGATAAAATTAGTTATCATGGGAACTAAAAGACTAGTAATTTTATCGTTTTGGGAATTTTTTCCACAAATCTTAAAGCTTTAAATAGGTATCATAGAAAAATTTTTCCAATTTTAATAACTTTAATTGCCTGAATTTATATTAGATTTCCTGACATTCACACTCTTTAAAAATGTGAGAAAACTCTTTAAGAATATCGCAGAGAGAACTTTTGTTTTCTATAATAATATTGTATTAATAGCTAATAAATCACTGAATAAACATAACTTAAACATAGTTTAAGTTAATAATATAATAATATAATAATAAGAAATTTGATTTATCAAATTGCAGAAAAATTAAATAGCAAAAAACACATTTTATGATACAAAAAGAGCATCGGAATGCATTTTTCTATTTATATATTTCATGAAATGAAAATATGTGTTACATTTGTTGTATATTTCCGAAAATGAAACGAAATTATTTTTAATATGACCTCATGATGTTTATGTACATCCATTCAAAAAACACACACATGCACAAAACATATGGTATGTTTGTAAAACTTAAACAAAGCTTAAATGCACAATGTTGGCTATTTAAGATTCATTTAATTTTGTGGTGAAAAACAAAATTTTGTGTTTAAATCAGATTTAAAAATAAAATACATATAATCATTGACTGATTTATTTGCCCTAAGTCTAATTTATCTACGAAGTCTAATCTTATTAGAATTTTACCACACGGTTGCATATGAAAAATTTTAATTATTTCATATTTTTCAATTTGATTAACCTTAACATCAGCAAATACAAATATTCCTAAATAAATTTCAACAATGTTTAAACAAATACTTTCATCTTTATAATTCCCCAAATAAAAATTATCACACTCAAGCAAGTCTGTTTTAAAAAAATTACTCATAACATTTCTGAATAGTTTTTACATTTGACTGTATAAATTTTGTATTTCTGTTCATTTAGTTGATAAATTCTTTACAATAACAGGCCTAGAAAACATTTAGTTCCAAAATCATTAATACAAAAATTTAAATTTATTGCCTTTTGCTTTTTAGTTTTATTGAATATTGTTTCACAAGCTCTTTGTCAAGTTCTTTGTCGGGCTCAAAATTGTTTTAAAATTCGAATAAATGGTGTAAATTTATAATTATTTTAAAATCGTCAAATTGAAGGCGAAAATCGTCCAATCGTCAAAATGCTATTTTTGCAACCCAAAATCGTCGAAATGACGATAAATCGTCAAATCTGGCAATCATGGCGAATACTAATATCTAAAAATGGCTGATTAATCGGCAATTCGAATGCGAATATTCCTTCATCACTAGTATGTAGTGTCCGTAGGGAACCCTTAGGGCCATTATTATGACTTAACGATAAAGTTTCAGATAGTTATTCCTAACTTTAGCAAAACTGAACTATAAAGTGACCTTTAAAATTTTCCATTATTACAAATGTCCGATAAAATAAATAATAAAATGTTTGGTTGTTGGCAACATTTCTGTGGATATTGTGGATATTGTTTGCTAAAAATGATTAGTGACAACTTGCTTTTGTTTATTTGTCAAATTACAAACATCATGAAAATATTTTTGTCAATTATTTTGTTTTTTTATTATTCTTATGTGTTTTGTGTTGTATTGTTTTTGTTTTATGCCATATTTTGAACAAATATATTTGACTTTTGTGGCAAGTGGCGAAAATGTGGCAAGTTCAAATGACTATACCTCGCAATAAAAGTTACGGGTAGGATGAACTTGCCTTTAGCTTATCGCTCACTTTTTGTTAAAATGAAGTTGTAATAATGAAAAAGTGTTTATCCATCCAATAACATCCTACATTTAGCTAACGACAAGTTATAATAATGGCGCTTAGTGTGTGACTCAAAGGCGCACTTTACTGAATTTATTGTATTTCTCGCAAAGTAAAATTTCCTGCATGCAACAGGAGAACTGTAACAATTTACAATTGAAACACAAAACTTTGCTAGAACTACCTCTCATTTAAATAAATTTCCCGCAGTTATGGGAAGGATGTGAGAAAAAGTGTTTGCGTAACAACATTTTGCAGAAAAGTTTCTCTCAAAAACTCTCAAAACGACTCGCATTTCAGTGCAAGAATAACAAAATGTGTACAAAAAAATATATATGTACGAGTATGAATTTTCGAATTTGAGTGTAAAAATATAAAACCTTAACTAATTGAAAAGATACTATGTACCAAATTATTGAACTAAGATTATTTAACAATCGCAAATCAATAATTATAATAAATAGAATCATTTCGCATATTCTATTTCATTAAATACACATGTAAAAAGCTGACGTTAACAACAACCTCTGCCCCAGTAGAAAGACATGGGCGCCTGACGTTTCCTTGTTTCATTTTTCTTCTCTTCTTTAGAAAATCACGTTCGTTAATAAATAATATTTCATTCGATAAAGTCCAATAATTAACTTCTCAATTACATGTTATTTAGCTAATTGCCACTTAAATTTAAGTTACACTTACATGTAGATTCATTTTTTCTATTGGTTAATTAAAGTTCTTAAGTATCTTTTTTTCCGTTATTATGGAAAGCTTTTCAAACAACAACTGTTTATCATAATTAATAAAGTTAGGTTATCAATATCAGAAAACTAAAATTGCATTAAAACTAATTTTATGAAACAAAAAGAGCATCAGAACGCATTTTTCTACTTATATTTTCATGTTACGAAACTATATATTGCATGTTATATACTTATGAAAATTAAACACGCACAAAAACATATGGTACGCTCATAAAACTTAAATCGAATTTCAATGCACAATGTTGGGCATTAATATATCTCTCAACTTTTCATTAAAAAAATAATTCGGTACTTAAATGGCATTTAAAGTTAAATTACACTTAATTTAGAAGTCAATTATTGGGCACAAGAATTGAAAATACTAAACTTAATTAAGCCCGATTAAGAAATTATTCTAAATAATTTTTTTTAGCAATTGTATTGATTAGAAAATTTTATATTTTCATAGATCTTTAATTCAAATAACAAATTAATTTACATATTTCAGTTGGCAGTATTTGGATTTAACATTGATTGCAATCAACAGGAAACAGGAAAACAAAGTATTTATAGAAAAAAAATGTTGTTAAAAATAGCAACAAATAAAAAAAATACATATTATATACATACATATATATTATTATAAATATTTAATTTTTTTGTTATCTGATGTAGTAAAATATTAAAAAGAAAATAAATTGCTTTACTATTTGACTTGTAACTTGAAGGTAATAATAAAAAGAATATACATATGAACGAGTGTAAGTATAAAAAATTTTCTGTACAATATGGGCATTTCCAGCGAATGGTCTACTAGAATGGAAAAATTAAATGTTGATTATCTTCGCGTTTTATTGTTTATAATTATAAAAAATTCTATGCTTATATAATGGAATGGTTTAATAGCATATCTCAGCTGTTTTAGTTAGTTGAGGAAATTGGGCTGAAAGTTGAAAAATTTTATATTTTCTTGTAAAGACATTTTTATATACATAAGTATAATTATTTTACATGCAAAAAATATGTTATGTTTGCACTATTTCTTTAAAATCTCTCTATTACCAACTAGTAAGAAGAGAAAAGTGTAAGGAGAACAAAAAAAAGTTTGAAAATGGGAAGGAGGCATGGTGATAATAATAAAAAAAATCATGTGAAAAAATCGTACGTTGGAGACCGGTACGTTATTGACCGGCAATTAAGCCAATTAAACAAAAACCAGTAGAGATACTTTGTTGTGTAAATATTTGATAGAGACTAGTGGTCTGCGTAATCAGTCTTGAAATGTAAATACGTGATGTTTTTTAAATGTAGTCTCGTGGCATGCATTAACTAAGCCAATAATATATGCTGTCGCAGTATAAACGAAGCACGATGTATGTATTCGTGTACGTGTATATGACTGTTAACAAGCGATGTCGCCAAGACGTCTTTTTCAAACAAACAATGAAAATAAGTACTGTTTATACATGTGTGCTTGTTATTTTGCATATTGTACGTTTGGTAAGCTATTATGTTTGTGTTTATGGGAGGTTTTTTAAAGCAAGCGCATACAACTCATGTAAATACATGTGTGCGTTTGTATGTGCGCAGAAAAATAAGAGAACATACAAAAATTATGTAGGTATGCACAAGCACAAGCACCACAAATTCTTCAGTCACGAACTATTTTCTTCTTTACTCTTATACCTGCAATAAGTTAAGCAAATGTATTGCCGAACACGTTGTTTAGCGTTTGTTTCAGAAGATTTCACTGAAGTAAAGCATTTGAAATTGCCCTCATGTCTTAAAAGTTCTTATAAGACGTCTTTTGCAGGTCTTTAATAGAGACCTACATTAATACACTTTTAAAACAAATTAATCACTTTTCATTATTCTGTTGCATTTCGCAGATTTTTACATTTCACTACTGTCATCCAAAGTTGAGTTCTATTTTGGGTACGTTTGTGACCACATGTTTATAACTTATAATATGAAAACTTAAACTCGACAAAATCCATCTTTTGCACTAAACATAGAGTTTTCAAATGCTATGAAATCGCAAAAAAATGCTTGCAAAAGGCTTGTTTTCTATATTTTTTGTACATCAAAAGCGTACAAACGTACGTTCGTGACGCCAGGAAATGCCCAAATGTAAATTTGTATCAATTTATTTAAAAAATTCCATTTGACAACAACAAAGGAGCAAATAACGAAGTTATTTGAGAAATGAGAATTTTATGTGCTGGTACCACCGCCTTGATAACTGGAGGGAACATGTCGGTGATACTTTTCAAGTTCTTTGAAATCTGAACTTTGTTACTAGTGAAAATTATCCGTAAAGCCTGATACTCTGTTCGCAATTGCGAAAAACCTGGATTATTTCGCATGAAAGTTTTGACATGTACTAATAATTGTAGCCCAACTCGCGGTTTTTTTTTATAAATTTCTTGCTTTTATTGCTTGAAAGTATGCAACATTGTCAAAATTCCGTGCGAAAAAAGCACTGCTCATGTTGTTTCGCAGCTAAAATAAAATGATGCCAGACTAGTTTTGCATGGGAAGACATGACTTTACGTGTTTTTCACAACAAGAACAGAGTACTACTTTTGCGAATTTATTTCACAAATATTTCATACCAAACAATTTTATATGTAGTTTGACAGCATTTCGCACGAAATTGTGAACAGAGTACCAGGCTTAAGAGTAAAAATAGTTTCCTGGGGTCGTCGAAATCGCCCTCTTACTATAAGATTGGTGATTGTCGTAAAAATTCAGCGCTATACTGCGAAAATTATGGCAATTACAAACGAATTCTGTTCTATCTGTGCACTTACATGTGCATAAAGTTGCAATTATGGTTTACCCCCTTATATGCATACATTAGATCTTTATAAGCCAACTTTGTATAAGTAGATTAATGTCTTAGTAGTGCTATTATAGCAAACTCATAATTCTAAGTATGTAATTAACATTTAAATATTTCATATTAAGATTCAAAAATAGAAACCTATTGCAGGCATGATTTATTTATCTTGCGACAAAACAATCATCAGAATTTATCGCCATCTGATTATTGTGTAATTTACATAATTTGTTTTTTTTTTCTGTGTGAAAGTCACAAGAAAGCACACCTATAATTTATTATTTTGACAAAAGTGATTTCAGTTAAGAAGTGTTACAGTATTTTCACTTTTGCCAAGAAAATATGTATATTGAAAAAAACATCTTCATTTTCCTATTCGTAGGAACCTTTGGCTTTGTGTACCAAATGAGTTGATTTGGCGAACGTAATTTCTTCTAAATACTTGTTGTTTTAATTCGTTTCAAATTGGTTTTTTTTCTTTGCTTCTTTAATTCCTTCTATTTTCCCCGTTTTTGGGAGCGACAAATATTATTATAAAAATATAGCTGATGCAAGACTTAATGTTGCCAAAACAAGCAAATAATACGTCAATACAAATCTATAATGTATTACAAATTAATGAAAAGAAAATACAAAACTTATATACATACATATGTATGTATATAAAAAATTGACGGAAACAACAAAAAAAGAATAAATAGCAGAATTAAAATAAATTGGATTCTTATGCACCCATCACTTGCGGGTTTTGAAAATAACAAAATGGGTCATGAGAGATTTCATAGATAATTAATTTGAATTTGAATTAACATACATGCATACTATATACATACATACATACATACATACATACATATGTATGTACTTAACAAGGCAACAGATGTATTAAATATTTAGTCCTAGTTTACATTATGCAAGTCTTATTGCTAAGCTGATTAGTTTGTTAGGAGACGAGTGGAAAACAAACGATTCTGTTCCCCTCGTCACTCTTTCCAACAAACTAATTAGCTCAGCAATAAGACTTGCATAGTCTAAATTAGGACTTAAGAAATGTAATGAGCCACAAGTTTGTTCAATGAGTTTAAGCCGATGTCGAGAAAAAGCATAATAACCGGGTTTGTTCTGGAGCGCGAAATTAAAATGACCGGAATTGCAATAGAATTGTTGTTGGAAATATTTATTTACAACAACGTTATGAAAACTCCTAACGATTTAATTTCATGTAGAATGCAGAACATGCCTGAATATTTTGGGAAAAATCTTGCACATCTACAGCGGAACCTGCAAATTAACAATGTTCGAGCAATATCGGCCCAAACGAATAGATTATATCTGCAATGAAGAACTTAGACATACATATGTACATACATATCCATATATCCTGATTCCTATCTATATATTCATGTAAATATATAAATGTACTTTATCTACATACATATGTATCTATGTACATACATTGTATATGTATATTAACATGCGCAGATGTGCATACAAAAATACATACATATGTATGTACATACATGTATGTAAACACTGTATCAAAAATTTGGTTCAACAACTGTCAAAATAAAATCGTGCATGATTAATGACAGCACCAAGAATAATTTCGTAAATGCATAATTTAACACAAAACAACAAATAAATAAAAATAATTTAGATGAATATAGAAGATATAAAATAAAATAAAAGCAATTTAAAAGTGTGCACACACTAATGCAAATACATACATACATACATGTGTGCATGCATATACATACATATTTACATATCGAGCCCTTACTGCAACAGAGTCATAACTCAAGAAATTGGATTTCTAAACTAGAGCCATTTGGCACAGGTAAAGTTTATTTTGCAAAATCTTGAGTTTAGTGAGAGAAGGGAAAAATCAATGAAGGGGATTATAGATTCGCTTATCTCATTTGTTTTTTGCTTCGTTATGTATGATTATGTTCTCAGTGGTATATAACTACATACTTATGTATATGTATATTAAAGTGAAAATTTATTAAAGTAAAACAAAGTTAAGAAAATAACTTAGGACCTGTCCCACGCTGTCGACAATGTTCGACTTGTCGCACATTTACGTACACAAGAAACAATTTTGAAATTTTGTTTTTGTTTCAAACAACAAGTTTATGTCCCACAGTGGTGGGGACTAATAATTATGTTTCAGATTTTCAGATTTTCAGATTTAAGATTTGAATACTTATTGTTAGTTCATATTTGAAGATACATGGCCATATGTATAAGCAAAAACTGGTATGAAGTTAGCATAAGTGACGACATGACGACATACTACTAAGTCATAGCGTGATTTTTAATGGGAATTTCCGTGGCAAAACTCTTTAAGATCCCGTTTAATTTTGCCACTTATGCTAACTTCATGCCAATTTTTGCTTATACATATGCCCTACAATAAATAAATACATGTATGTATTAACAAAAAAAAATTGTGCGACAAGCCATCAAACGCTTTTTTCAAAGTCCTGGTTCATTCACAGCAAATAAAGCACACTAACTTATTAGTAAATACGTCTTGTTTTTTAAATGTATTTTCGTATTATGTATTATACTAAACCAATAATAAATGATGTCGTTTAATAAGCGAAGCCCGATGTTTACAAGCGATGTCGCGAAGACTTTTTGTTCGTAACAAACAATCAAAAGAAGTAGTGTTGATGCATATGTGCTTGTTATTTTTCTCACAACTAATGTCAGTGCATGTGTGCGTTTGTATGTGCCCAGAAAAATAAAAGTGTGTGCGTATGAACATTCATGACATTTGTATACGCTCCCATACGTATGAAGAAGCAAGCATCACAAATTTTTCAGTCACGAAGTATTTTCTTCTTTACTCCTATACCTGCAATAACTTAAGCAAATGTCTTGCCAACAGTGTTGTTTAGCTTTTTTTATAGCAGATTTCGCTGTAGTCCAGCACTTGAAAAATCCCTCATGCCTTAGAAGTTTTTGTAAGTGGTCTGGTGCAGGGTTCTAATACATATGATAGCTCCAGGTATGTTTTTATGGCTATTTTTTTTTAAATTTAAATTAAAATTTTTTGTAATTAAGGAAAATTATTTTGTTGAAGAAGTAGTTTATGAATATAAATCCTGTCAAGATTCGTCTGCAAGAAATTAAAGCAACAAGATTTTCCTGTTTTTTCTAATACTAATTATAGGAATTAATTAACTTTAAATTTGGATGAGAAAATTTTACAAGAAATAATGTTTGGCTATTTTATTTCTACTTTCGGTGATTTTATGCTAAATTTTTATACGATTATTTCATAAAAATTTATATTAAAATTTTTTTATATATATGTACTAGTGATGTAACGAATGTCAATTTTTGATATTCGCGAATACGAATACGAATACGAATATTATATGCAATACGAAATATTAAAAAATTCTTATGTAAAAGGACTTCATACTCTTGTTGGCGTACTTTAAAGTTAATAAAAAGTACCCAAAATTTTAATGATCGCCATTGAATAATATTTTAAAATGATACAAAGTACAAATTTCTATAAAAAAAAATTATGTATTTGTACAAACTAAAATTTTTAGTCATTTATTTAAATTTCGTTTACGATTTATTTATTTATTTATTTAATTTCTTTGGAAAAACAATCGTATTCCCATCCGCCTGAATTTAGCGAATACGAATACATTCGTATTCGCCTGCAAATGTCCGAGTATTCGACAATACGAATACGAATACGAATATTCGTGCATCACTAATATGTACAAATTTAATATCAAATATGTTAGAAAAACTACAAAAAATTGACTTTGGCGACTTTTGGCGATTTTTTAACTCAATTTAGCGAAATAGGTCAGAAAAAATTTGACAACCCCGATGATAGCTCCCCTGTTCATTATCGTTTCCTCTCTCAAAAGTTGCTAATCTAAAATTGCCGTGTGTGAACCCAGTAAAAGTAAAATTTTTCAATATTCCAGAATAAGTTCCTTGACTCTTTATATGTGCATTGTATGTATATGAATGTTGTGTAAAACTTTGCGAAGAAAAAAACATCCTAATAGTTGGTAGTGAATTGCAAACCTTAAACTCTTTTAATAAAAAAATACTATTTTTTGTTTTGTGATATTCTTGCTGCAAAGGGTGAATATATGCGGGTATCGAAAATTCTACATCGATTCTACAATGCAGATTCTACAAACTTACGTATATTTACATATACATATATGTATGTATGTATACCTAAAAATACATACATATGTATGTACATACCTATCTACAATTTAGATAATACATACATACATACATATAATTAACAAATGTATGAGAGTGAGTTGCTTAACTTTTTTTTTTATTTTTTTAACAACTTTTAAATTTTACATTGTTCAAAAGTAAATGAGTCGAAGAGTCGAACAACTTGTGTATCTTTCTTTTAATTTTTTTGTGGTTCTCAGTTAGAAATTCAAATGAGAATGGAACTCATTTGACTCCCGGTGTGCTCACGTATACTCAATGATTGAAAATCGTTAAAAAAGATATGAAAAAACATCTCTTTTGTTTATTATTGTTTTTACTAACACTCCAGAATACATTTATTGAGTGCTACACTCTTGAGTGGTTTTATTGCTTTCGTGTAGTTAAAAAATATATTAATCGCCAGTTGTTTTTTCTGCGATCATTAAAACGTGAACGTGATTGCTGGCTGGTGTTTACTCTTATAAAATATTACATACATATGTATATAGAATATTTCGCATGATCACGTTTGGACATGTTTCAGCGTGCACTAAGCGCAGTACATGTCTATGTATGTATGTATGTATGTATATTATACAAAAAGTTCTGATACTTAGTCCTGATTCACACACGTCAGGTTTGACTCGTCAAGTCTTGAGCTTTTAGGGAAGAGCGGTGAAGAGAATAAAAAGGGGTACAGACTTGACCGTACCAGTCAAATTTGCTTTTTCGTTTTGTTTTGTCATTCGTAATACTCTACTACAACGCAATTGATGAGACTTGATGACTTGACTTGACGGTGTGTATGAACGCAAATGCAGGTTCAAAAGAAAATTTAACAAAAACTGATCAGGTAAACCTGATGTGTGTGAATCAGGACTTACCCATATGCATATCGCTCATTTACTTAAAAAACGTCATAACTCAAAAAATGGAATTCTTGAGTTAATGATCTAGAATGTTTAACCTCATATCGTTCTTCATATTGTGTAAGAATTTTATACAAATATCTGGTTTACTTAACTCTTGAGAGAAAAATAAAATTTTCTTTTTCGTTTAAGTTGTGTGTAAATTGACAACTTCAAACGAATTTCTGACAAACTGATTTTTTTTAATTATAACATTCTTTGAGTAAATGAGCGATATGTACTATTGTCCCATAAACTTATATGTACATATGAATATACCCTGTAGGAAGCTTCATGTTAAATGCTTCCACTTTTGTCAACATTTCGGCATTTTTTAAAATTCAAATGCTATTAAACTACATACTTTATTATTTGTTTTTTTATGTGCATATACATACAATTGGGACATCATGCTTTGATGAAACATGGGGAGCTCAAAACGTAACCTTGAATACAACTCAGTTATATATACATATATCTATGTACAGTATGTCAAGTAATTGTTTTTACATAGTTAAAATCGTTGTAAATTTTGACTTTTATCGTAAATATTTTTCTTCCTTTTTGCATTATGAAATTTTTTTGTAGTTGACTTCATTTTATATACATTTAAGTGCACATAAAGTCGTAAGTTATAAGCAAATTTAAGAATGAGAGCATAAAAATTACATGAAAACCAAAAAAACTCAAAAATTTCTTTGTCAAGAAAATGTTTTTACATCCTTGTATTATATAGTAAGCAAATGGGAAAGATTTTAAGGTGTACAAAAATGAATATTGTTTTTGGGCGCCATTGGCATCAAATAGGCCTGTAAGACGACTTCTCATAAAAAATGTTTTTTTTTTCCATATATTCAGCTGAACTTTCTCACTTTCCCCTCGTATTACTGTTCTTAACTCCATTTAGTTCTTGAAATATAATTTGGAAACACTATTTTTCAGTTAAACCCATAAATTTTGAATAGGATATAGATCTGGACCTTGAGATGGAGTATCCACAACTTTACCGCAATTGAAAAGACACCATGTTCTTACCCAAAGTGCCTCATGTTTGAGGTCAATACATTAATAAAAATCTAAAACGTCCATACATATCAGCAATAAAGCCAACCTTACTCGCGCTGTCAACCAAAAACCATTTCAACGTATTGAAGTACCGCTCAGTAACACTCCCATGAGACAAAGGCAATTGCTAAAAAGATAAATAAATAAATAGATTGTATTTCAAGAACTGCTCGCAAATCCCCGCCTCTTAGAGTGCAGCACAAAGAACAACAATTGCCTTTTGCGATAACGCATACTTCCAATGATACTACGATAATGTGATTTGCTGCGACGAAACCAAACTTCTGCTTTATTAGAATTACAGATCTAACAAAGTATGGATAAAAAAAAATTTTTAAAATATTGGGAAGTGAAACCATTAACCCAACTGTAAAATTTAAAATAATTTCGTTGATGGATTGGAGGTATATATAGTATGTATACGTATATATGTTTATGCTGTAAAAGGAGGAATAAATTTGCTTTATTGAAAATATTATGGATGCGGGGCAGTAGCTCAATATATTGAAGTATTTTTGTGGATGAGAGCTTGAGTAAGGTTGGCGTTATTGCTGGTAAACGAGGAAGTCTAAAATTTGTATTAATGTATTGACCTGAAATGTAGGGCACTTTTGGTAAGAACATGGCGTCTTTTCAATTGCGGTAAAGTTGTGGATACTCCATCTCAAGGTCCAAATCTATATCCTATTCAAAATTTATGGGTTTAACTGAAAAATAGTGTTTCCAAATTATATTTCAAGAACTAAATGGAGTTAAGAACAGTAATACGAGGGGAAAGTGAGAAATTTCAGCTGAATATATGGAAAAAAAAACATTTTTTATGAGAAGTCGTCTTACAGGCCTATTTGATGCCAATGGCGGCCAAAAACAATATTCATTTTTGTACACCTTAAAATCTTTCCCATTTGCTTACTATATAATACAAGGATGTAAAAACATTTTCTTGACAAAGAAATTTTTGAGTTTTTTTGGTTTTCATGTAATTTTTATGATCTCATTCTTAATTTTGCTTATAACTTACGACTATATGTGCACTTAAATGTATATAAAATGAAGTCAACTACAAAAAAATTTCATAATGCAAAAAGGGAGAAAAATATTTACGATAAAAGTCAAAATTTACAACGATTTTAACTATGTAAAAACAATTACTTGACATACTGTATGTATCTTATGTAAACCGGCATACCCATTTGTAAACGGATGACTAATGTATTTTATATGTCACTTACATATCACGTATACGCACTGCTAGGACCTACATAAGTACATAAATGGAGAGCAAATTTTTAGTTTGGCATCATTGTTTTAGATATTAAAGACCTGCACAAGACGTCTTATAAGAACTTTTAAGACATGAGGGTAATTTCAAATGCTTTACTACAACGAAATCTTCTGAAACAAACGCTAACCAACGTTGTCGGCAATACATTTGTTTAACTTATTGCAGGTATAAGAGTAAAGAATAAAATAGTTCGTGACTGAAGAATTTGTGGTGCTTGTGCTTTTTTCTCACATTGGCGCGTATACACACGTCATGCATGTACATATATACATACCTACATAATTTGTGTATGCTCTCTTATTTTACTGCGCACATACAAACACACACACGCATTTACATGAGTTGTGTGCGTTGTGTGTTGCTTTAAAAAACCTCCCTTAAACACAAACATAATAGCTTACCATCTAAATCTTACACACACACCCAAACGTACAATATGCAAAATAACAAGCATACATGTATCAACAGTACTTCTTTTCATTGTTTGTATATAAGCAAGCTCGTTAACAGTCATTTACACGTACACCAATACATACACCGTGCCTCGTTTATAGTACGACAGCATTTATTATTGGCTTAGTATAATGCATGCCACGAGAATACATTTAAAAAACATGACGTATTTGCGTTTCAAGATTGCTTACATGACAAGTGTCGTAATTTAAGATCAAAACACTTGAGATCGAGTTAGTACAGATGTATTATACATCTATCAAACAAGTTTTCATGCGATGGGGAAGAGCCTATCGTATACATTATTATGTATAGGATGGACCGATATGTATACATACATACATATGTACATAACAATTTAAGTTTAAAAACATATTTTTAATCAGGAACAATTTCTTGTTCGGGCTTAAGTTCAGTATTTTCAATTCTTATTAAATGAAATATTTTTTTATTAATTAATGTGAGTTTCTAAAGAGAAGAAAAATTAAACTAGACTTTATTAGCTGGTGGAAATAAGGATATTTTTCTGTGCAGCGACGCACTTTATCAGCACCCATGTCTATTTACTTGAGTAGATATTACTATTAGCATCAGTTATTTAACGTACATTTTTAATGAAATGGAAAATTATAAATAATTATATTGTTTATACAATTATTGATTTTTCTTTGGTAAAAAAATTAATTGTAAGTATCACTATTTATTTTCTGTTTTTCCGCTTTTATAAATAAATATACATATATATATATAAAGCTTAAAACACTATTGTGTAGCAGAATCATCAGCAAAATGGCAACTAAACAAAGCTTCAAAAACTAAATACGCCTTATTAATACCAGAGGCGCTGCAAGACTGCCTTACTAAAAACATGTTGTTTTATTACTGCAACAGCTGATCATGTGTACGCAGTAAAACTTGACAGAACTGCTGCATAGATGCATTAATTACGAAAGTACCCTTTTTCACAAACATGCAAAGTTTATAAGTTTAACATTTATTAACGTACTAATAATCCCAAATTATTGTTTTGCTTATTCAGTACAATATTTTTTATTAAAAATACATTGAAATTGGTTACTGAGGGGTTTAACCGGATCCCATACTTATTTTACTGTTACTAATGCAGATCAACAGATAACCTTTGCCCAAAAATTTCTTACAACAAATAGAGTTATTCTGTTAAACTTTCATTTAAACAAATGAGAAGTTCAACAAATAACAAAGTTGTTGTTTCAACTCAATAATCAACATGTTTTTTATTTTTCTGACCTAGGTCCTAATTTACACTATGCAAATCTTATTGCTAAGCTGATTAATTTGTTGGAAAGAGAGACGAGGGGAACATAAACTTTTATTTTCCCCTCGTCTCTTTCTCCTAACAAACTAATCAGCTTAGCAAGAAGACTTGCATGGTGTAAATTAGGACTAACAAACTAATTAGCTTAGCAATACGACTTGAATAGTGTAAATTAGGACTAACCGTATGTAAAGAAAATAAATGTAAATAACAACAACAGCTATTCAAGAATAGAGTGTTGCCACACAAGTGTTTTTGACCGGGAGCAGTCAAGTTAATAATTAAATATTTTTATGGCGATTGTTACAATTTAAGTTTAACATTTAACATTTACAATTTAAGTTTAACATTTATTAAGGTAATGCACAGTTTTTTTTAGTTTTTCTCAAGAATTTTTTGATTGAAGTCTGCTGACGACCTTCTTAATTAAGAAGCAACCAAATGCGTAAAGACTAAACAGCAGACTAACAGCAGTTTTTAGGTTTTATTTTAACACATATATTACAAATACTAGATCAATAGTATAAACTTTTTTTCCTGGTTTACAGAACTTATTTAGATTACCAACACTTACATATTCAATACGAGTGTTATGTCTTTGGAAAATATGTAAATATTTGGAGTGATGGTAATAAGTCAGTGGAACGCAAGAATAAAATTAGTTTGTTTGCTGTTTTTATTTCAAAGTCCTTAAAATTAAGCTAAAAGTGTTTTTAACTTCTTAACAGTTTGTAAATTAGCAAGAAATGTACTTAAGAAATATATTTAAACCAAAAATCATAGAGAAATCAACAAGATAATTTAAATGTACTATGTATATTTACAAAAGTACAAAAATTTTACATTTGTTGTTTTTACACAGCCAGGGGCTATTTGCACTTTCAGTATCGGATAAGAACGTATGGTATTTATGTACGTGTACGTATGTAAGTATGTATGTATGCCTTTCCGCCCAAAGATGTTGATTACATGATATACATTTCAGTTTCAATGCCAAATGAAGGAAAAAGTAATTTTGTTTTGTTTAGTTGTTTGTTGTTTTTCGTTGGGTTTAGTTTAATTTCGTAATGAAAAATTGAGAAATGAGATAGAAAGAAAAATTCTTCTCAAATCTTGTTTATAAACAAAATATTATTTTTTTTTAATTTACATATGTATGTACATAAAAAAAACTGAAAGAAAACAAATAATCCTTGAGAAGATTTTATATATTGTTTACAGCAATAAAATTTATGTAGGAATATCCCACATAAACGAAAATGTATACGAGATTTGTAAACAAAAAACACGTGAGGTTTTTATGTTGACACTATCAATCAAATGGAATTTTTAGTTTATTTTTGACGGATATATTTATGTAGAGATTAGGCGGGCTTCCTAACGATTTGGCACTATCGAAATGTATTACAGGAATAATGAGAGACCTTTTTTTAACCAAACAAAAAATAATCATACGTTAGGAGACTTCAACTAGAGCCCTGGGTAAACATTCTTGAACTGTAAATATGTTTTGGATTTTAAATGTATTGCCGTAATTTTCCGGGGAAGTGCCAGGGAACTCCTGGCAAATTGGGGATTTTTAGTTTAGAGTATAGGAATGTAAAACGACGACGACAAAATAAATAGTGGAACCAGTGGAGAGGACTGTCCTTTTCGCCCAGTCATTGGCTTCACAGGTGTGAAGTGAATTACCTTAGCTTAGACAGAAGTACACCCAGAAATAATGAAGGATGTGAGCCAATACGTAACGCTTGGAAAACAAGCGGTGCGTATTTTTTTTAGATAGCGATCCAGGAACCTGGGACAAATTGGGGACTACAATCAACCGCTAAGAGATATAGCAAAAACTGGAAGTTGTCAACAACGCTGCAGAAAAAGGAGTAAAATTATAACAATGTTGGAGTTCGTTGTGCCGCGACAAAGAAGAAAATTTATATTTACTTCAAGTTATTGCCCAAAATAACTAAAAAGATATACCCAACACAGGCCAAAAATAAATTAACAATTTAAGACATAATTCTTTTTTTATGAAGACAACCTTAACGTTTGAAGAAAGGTGACAAGTACGTTTAGAGTAAATCTTCGTATTGAAAAAATATTTAGGGTCGATCATACATTTGACTTCGATAGGTACGCCCTAGGGGCAGTTAGAGCCCTGCGAGTAAATTTTGTACAAACTTCGCCTTTGTATGGGAACACCCTTAAGGAGTCGAGATACGGCATGGGTAAATTCGGAAGAAATGTTGAAAATTAAAAATTATTTTGGGTTGGTCTTAAATTTTACCCCCTTGGGAGGCACCATAAAAGCGGGCTAACCGGCTTTCTTAAAAAAAGTTATTAAAAAAACCTTTTTTTGTATGGCGACTACATTAATGGTTGAAGATAGACTACAAAGGCACTATATATAAGCAAAACTTGGCATGAAGTTAGCATAAGTTGCAAAATTGAACATGATCTTAAAGATTTTTGCCATGAAAATTCACGCTAGGACTTAGAGGTGGACTAAGACTAAGTAATCCGACCATTTTTAATGTCAAATTGTATAGAGGAACTCGTTAAAACCAAATTTAATTTCGTCACTTATGCTAACTTCATGCCAATTTTTGCTTATACATAGGGCCGTAAGTATGTTTGGAGAAAATCTTTGTATTGAAAAAATATTTCAGGATGATCATACATTTGATTTCGATAGGTACGCCCTAGGGGCAGTTAGTGCCCTGCGAGTAAATTTTATAAATATTTCCCCTTTGTAAGGTCACGAAGTATTTGCTTCTTTACATATATACCTTGCAAACAGTGTTATTCAGTGTTTGTTTTTGAATGCTTCGCTAAAGTAAAGCATTTGAAAAATCCCTCTCATGTCCTGAAAGTTCTTTTAAATTGCTTTATGCAGGGCTCTAATTTCAAGTGTTGCATTTCTTTTCCTTGTTCCCAAAAACAAAAGCTAAAAGTTATTGGAAGACTGAACATAGTGCAGGGTGGCCCAGAAAGACCGAAGTGGTGTGAAATCCTTATAACTTTTTATTTAAGACATATTTTTTTAATTTTTTGTTTTTTAAATACAGTAAATTTATAGGGAATATTTTTAGATTAGTTATTAAAAATTGTATCCCGCAAGTGGTGGCCATTTTCTGCTTCGCACAAATGTGCTCTTTCCATTTCCATTATTCATAACTTATTTATGAGTGACGAAGCCCATTTCCAATTAAATGGGTTTGTTAACAAGCAAAACTTTAGGATATGGGCTAAGGAAAACCCGAGAGTACTTCATCAACGACAATTACACCCAGTTAAGTGTACTGTTTGGTGCGGTGTTTCTTCAGAAAGGATCATTGGTCCATATTTTTTGGAAAATGAAAGAGATGTCGCCATTTCCATCAATGGTGATCGATATCGGGCCATGTTGGAAAATTTTGTAAGGCCAGCCGTGGAATACCATCCGCAAATATGGTTCCAACAGGATGGAGCCACAGCGCACACTCCGAGGGCCACAATGGCTATTTTACGCGACATCTTTGGGGAAAGAATAAATTCGCGTAGAAGCAATTTTAATTGGCCTCCGCGTTCCCCGGATTTAACCGCTCCAGACTGTTTCCTTTGGAGTTATTTAAAAGGGAAAGTTTATGTTAATAAGCCTAGGACTATTGAGGAATTAAAAACCAATATTCCAGACGAAATTAACAACATAACACCGGAAGTTTTGCGAAAGGTCATGGAAAATGTGTTGGAAAGAGCACATTTGTGCGAAGCAGAAAATGGCCACCACTTGCGGGATATAATTTTTAACAACTAATCTAAAAATATTCCCTATAAATTTACTGTATTTAAAAAACAAAAAATTAAAAAAATATGTCTTAAATAAAAAGTTATAAGGAATTTACACCACTTCGGTCTTTCTGGGCCACCCTGTATATTTAAAAATCTTGCCAGAAAAACTTAATAATATTTTTGATGAGGGATTGATACCACTGAAATTGAAGCGATTATTTTGCAGGGTTTACAATTATGTATAAATATTTTTTCTAAAGACAATTAAGTTGCTTCTGTTCAACGAGACTCGTAAATTGCATTGGTGAAGTGAAAAAAAACCTTAATGCTAATACAATCATCTCACAGAAATAAAAAAATACTCTCCCAATTTCTTTATAGATGACATACATTATTTTATTTATTTTCCGCTTTACTGGACTATTTTCCTCTCCCTGGAATAAAATAATGAAGTTGTTCTATATTCCTTTTGATTAAAACTTCTAATTTAAAAAGTTAATATTTGGGGGAGAAATAATGAATTAAAGAAATTAAATTTTTTCCATTTTTAAGTTTTTTATGAAAAGATAAAACAGATCTTAAGACCTCATACTTTGTTATTTTATTTTATTTTAGGTCTCTGAATGCATCACGGCTGGGGATCCAACTCAAACGTCAGATATAAGACAAAATTTAAAATGCTTTCAGGGGTTAATTTCTTTTCCGGATGTTATTTAAACTCGTTCTCTGCCGAACTATTATTTTTCCCTTTATGACTTTGTTGAAGTAAATGAGCGATATATTTTTAAAGTTACAATATTTCTTGTTTTTAAAGAAAAGGTATTGTTCTTGCCTTTGTCTAGGTCCTAAGGCTAAAAATAATTTTGTTGGCTTTGTTGATGGCATTTGTTAGGAAACTTAGTTATGGCAGGAGTACTTGCATGTTTTGTTGTTGTTTTATTTTTTTTTTAACTAATTACGTACCTGTTATTTTAAACATGAAAACAAGACGTTTGGCGAATGCCTTAGAATAATGTATTTGCGAAGTGGCAAATATAACTTAATTTGCTAATGGACACACTATTTGCGCCTTGATCATTGATAATCAAAGGGCTTATCACAGCATCGGTTTCAATTTGGTGTCCTTAATTAATTAAACATACAATTCCCCAAATGAAAAGTATCCTAACTTTGTTTTGTTTAGCTTTCAAGATGAATAGAAAACATTTCTAAACAAAAGTAATTAATTAGATGGAATATGCCTTCAAGGCATTTACAGCTTAAAACAAATATTTGTTGAAAAATATAAGGAAAATATGTTTGTTTTTGTTTTAAGTTGCGCTATAAAAAATCTCTTAAGTAAATTGAATTTCTTTTGAACTATTTTGGTATTTGAAAATTTCTTCTATGCACATGAAACATCATTAACAACAACACTAAAAGTATGTTTGTTAGTTATATTGGGAAAGATTTCAAAAAAAAAAAACTTAATTAGTTTTAACGATGTTAAAAAATATAGCACACGAGGTAGCACAGTGCAAGGCTGTAGTGATGATTATACAGTAGTGTCCGTTTAAGTGATCTCTAGTTAATTGATTAATTCATTAATTGAGATAGTGAATCAAATACCAGAGTTTCGCATGCATTAACCCGATTAATTGAATTAAATTTCAGGTATTTTTGCAACAATCAACCATTCAATACGACTATAATGATGTGTATTATAGAGCGTTTATTTTTGTAAAATGATAGAATATAAATTTTTTTATATAATTCTATACTAAAGAGACTGAGAATTCCCAACTCAAAAAACTTAAAAAAGATATATACTTAAATTCGAAACAGAGGCGGAAAAATAATTCTATAGTGGAATTTCCTTGCCCCTTTTTTGGAAGGTCTATTCACAGAAAAAATTCAAAATTAATTGTAGTAATGGAATTGCTTGAATTATTATTTTTTTTTTAATTTTGCACCTGTTACCAAACTGATAATAAAAATTATAAAAACTTAAAAAAGTTAATTTGCTCCAATGAAAGGAATTCATATTTTTAATTAATAAAACTGGAAAATAAGTATAATTTTAATTTTCGCTTCGTTTAATGAATGAAAAAATTAATTGAAAACAAATTCAAAGCCAATTAATTTAGTGATTGAACTTAACATCTTAATAATCGAAGTTTTAAACAGAAAATAGGTTCATAAAAACAAAATCATTTTCAACGACTCTAATCCCAACTCAGCAAAATAAATAATTCGTGACTTTTTAAATTTCCCGCGTCTTAGCTGAAGGAACAACACTGTCAAATGTTGCCCGTTGAAAGGAGCAACTGTCAACTCAAACCTGTCAAAATTGTAACAAGCTGTGTCATTAAGTTTTTTTTGTAGACAGCCATTGATAGCATACTACCACATGATTTAAATAGAAAATTGGATATGGTGAATTTCGTGTCATTCATTCGTGTATTCTTTCTTGGGGCACAAATCTCATCACTAAAACCAAAGATAACATTGAAAAATACTATGGGGGACTCTTCGTTACCAACTTCAATGGCAAAAAGTGGATTGCTAAATTTTTATATCGTCAAATTCAATACTAAGGAATTGGTTTACTTGAATTTTGTTGTGGACGTACAAGCACGGAACGTTCAGGATGCCCATGCTCAATGGTTTCAGTTTGGAATGACCAGCATTTACGAGCTTTCCGCATGATGGGTGCCGCTTCTGCTTACACTCGACCACAAACGCAATTGCGTTACAACTTTGCAGGCGCTGCACTGTGGGGGATTTCCTTAAAAAAATGGAAATAATTTTGCAGTTTCTAAACAAGCCGTCTGAATATTATAAAATTTCATTCATCATTTAAGTCTGGAATTTGGGCTATATTTCTGTAAGGGTGGTGGAGTCAAAAGGCCCCAAGGTTAATGAAAAATTCAAACCGATGCCAAGCTGATGTTTTTGATGTGATCAAAAAGATTTTTTGCAAGTCGATTTTTCTATCCAAGAGCTAAAAAAAGTCTCTTACAGTTTAGGAAACATTCAAGAAAAAAATTAAAATTTTTCGATTTTTTACCAACCTTAGTGGTCTACTGTTCTCCTAATGGAGAAGTCAAATCTTATTCGATTAAGGAAAAGAAACTTAAATAAATTTTAATATTAAAAATATGGTTGTCAAACACACAATTTAATCAAAAATTATACTCAAAAAGTTTTTGAAAAAATTTAATTTTTCGTGGTTTTTTGGGTAAATTATTTTGCTATTATTAAAAAATATAAAATACCAACCCCATATTATTATTTATTTAAAGGTTAATACTATAGAAAATATTGCAAAGAAATTTTTTGGTCCAAATTTTTGTTACTGAACCAACCAAAAAATATATCATGCCATCTTAAAACATGATATGTTTTTAAATATTTCCAAGAATATTATCTGCACCCAGCGAATGATAAGAAATATATATATAGAAAAATTACTGAAAATCCCGTTTTTGGGCTTTTTCCAATTTTTTTTTGGAATTGACGGGAACTCACAAGTAAATTTGTTTTTACTTTTTGTGTATTAATTGCATAATTTTTCACCTAAGAGAGAATTTTCGATAATCGGATTTACGGCTCTTTTCACAATATACAATTAAAACTTAAAAGAGACTTTAACTGCAAGTTTTGTGTGAAGAAATGTCAGTTAAAGTTCACGTTTACTCTTAATCATAAATTGTGAAAAGGGAATTTAATCAGATGAAACTAAGTTTTGAAGGTTTTTTAATTTTAATCCGTTTTCATTATTTTATAAGGTACCTCAATACAAGAGTCCAAATAGCAGTCGAAACAGTGGTGTTCTTGGAGCAAATTGGTGCCAAGAAGGCCAAGGTGGGTTTATCAGCCAATAAAGTTGTTACAATTAATAAAGAATATAATGTAAATTTACTACGTCTATCTATGAAACAGTTAAAGGGCTTTTCACAAAGTCAACATTTTAGCATTATATATGTATTTAAAATTAAAACAAGGAACTAAAATTCAGTGCCATAAATTTTTCATTGCTCTCTTCCTGTCCTCCATTATAGCAAGCTAATGAAATTATTTTAACAAAATTTTTACAAAAAAAGGATTAGTTAATCCCCTAAAGTGTACACAAAAAAAATCAACTTCAAAGTTTTCATCTGTGATATCTTTACTCGCAAATTTTAGGCAGCCGTTTTTAAAACGTAATTTTCTATTTCCCAACTAAAGCTTTAAGCTCTCCACCTTCCCCAAAATCACTCAAATGCTCGTACCACACATACGAGTACCACTACCACCCCAGGGGAGATGAAGGCTTTGCGTGGAAATATTTGCTAATTAACGCCATCAAAGTTTTCAAAATTACGGCAGCAAATTAAGCTATTCAAAGTTGTTTTGTCGGTTTTGTTGTATTTGTTGTTGCTTTTCTTTTAACTTATTTTTTGTTTTACTTTTCGCTAAAGCAGAAAACTTATGTTGAGCTGGTTTCGAGTGGGAGGCTGATTTAGATTGTATTCAACTTGATTAATTAACATTTTCCAATGGTTCTTTTTATTTTCGCTTGTTTCAAGGAAACGATTGTTCATAGGCAATTGCTGGCAAGCTGTGATTTTAAGTGAAATCACGTTTTGCCATCCCCATGAAAGAACATTCATGCCGAAAATTTAGATTTTAATTGCTGATTAAACTTTTTTTATTGAAGCAAAGAACTTTGTTTGACGTACATACTTATCGATTTTGATTATTTGGCTTACTTTGAGTTTTTTTGTAGGAAATAACGTTTTAGTTCTTTAATCCCCACACTTTATTTAAAATGGCTTAAAAAAGTTTACAGTAATTTAGGTTTTTAGAAATTTTGTGTCACTAAATTGCTACAATCATAGATAAAACTTTAATGTTCATTGTTAAAACTTAAAGTTAGTTAGAAGTATGCTTTTTATAGGATGGAAACGAAGTTGTTCATTGTTACAAATTTAACTTAACTTTAACTTCTTCAACAACTTTTTAAACGTCCGAAAAATTTTACTTTTAACTTACTTTTTTTATATAATAATAATGGCCCTAAGTGGGGAAATTTTAATATTGAAATTGGAATATTAATCATCAGGAATTAACAAAAAATTAAGAAAATCAAAAATGAATTTAAAATTTTGTATTTTATAGTATCCCTAATGGCCGTGATACACTATCAGTGATACACAATCCCACGATTTACTAAAAAAATACAACCCTTGTATAACCGAGTCTATGAAGATTTTCAAAAGACATTAACAATTCTTCAGATCAGGATAATAATTTTTTAAATCGTACGATTGTGTACGATGGTTATAAAGTCATATTAACAACTTTAAACTAGTTTGAATATTTTTAAAAGAACTCAATTAAGTCAGCATATTAATAATTCATACGTTTACATTAGCTAAAATTGCTACGGCCATTATATGTATTCACAGTAGAATCTTGATAATTTTAAATTCAGGTAACCAACGAAAAAGCAACGGAAAATTTAAGTTGACAAGTGTTCGATTACAAGTTTTTATTATTTATTTAAAAATTTCTTATGTATTATACAAATAAACTAGATTCTTTAATAGCATGCATTCTACCATAACATAATAATGCCTTAAAATACCTTAACATATGTATATATACCGCAACATGTTTATCTCATGACATAATTGTGTCATACCATATACTATATACATACATATATGTATATATTAATAATACAATATAATCATGTCATAACATCAATGTCATGACATAAATATGTTTTACTTCAATTGTGTTAACCTGTGAATCCTATTTAAATAATTGAAGATGAGTCGAATTTAAAAAAACTTTGTAATACAGATCTTTTAACAAAACCTTAAAACTGTGGCTGTTATAAGTGAATTATATTTTTCACATACATTGAATGGTTTAACTTTTCGAATTAGGTCAAGCACTAAATTCCGCCAATGGGGTAAGGAAAAAACATAGATTTTTTTATTTTTTTTTTTTATTTTTTTTTTAATACATGTATTTATTTATTGTATCTTCAAATATGAACTAACAATAAGTATTCAAATCTTAAATCTAAAATATAATTATTAGGACCGACCACTGTCGGACATAAACTTGTTAATAGTTATAAATAATACATAAGTAGTGATAATAAAAAAAGAAAAAAAAATTATAAAAAAGTATTTTCAAGAAATCCTATTTGGCGTGTTGAGTAATAGAGCCCTTGTGTCCCTCTTTTTTAAGCGGATGTGTCCAGTAAAGTTCAAAATATTACGAGCAAGCGGATTAGGATGTGACTCGAGTTTTGTTAAATATTTCCCTGCGTATTTTGCAATTTCTTCAGTCACTAGTGGCATATTTAAATCACGATGTATATTAGAATTTTTGATGTACCATGGAGCCGATGTTATTAACCGTAAAATTTTGTTTTGCCTTCGTTGGATTCTCTCTACATTGGAAGCTGAAGCAGTGCCCCATAACTGGATACCGTAACACCATATTGGCTTTAAAAGCGACTTGTATAATAAAAGTTTACAGTCCATGCTAAGTGTTGAATTTCTGCCAATCAACCAGTGTATTTGAGATAACTTAATTTTCATCTGAGTTAGCTTAAAGTCAATATGATGTTTCCATGTAAGCCTTCGATCAAGGTGTATACCAAGGTATTTCACTTGGGAGTGTTGAGGAATATTTTGATTATTGATTCGAATTGGGGAACAAGTATCTCTTCTTAGGGTAAACGTTATATGGACACACTTTTGTTCATTTACCTTAATTCTCCATAAGTTCAACCACATTTCCAATTGTGTAATATGTTCTTGTAAATATCGGGAAGCCTCGTGAGGGTTTTCATGCATACTAAGGCAGGCTGTATCATCGGCAAACGTAGATGTATGGATATTGCTGCTCAAAGGCATATCACAAGTATAGATCAAATATAAAACTGGCCCCAGTATGCTCCCCTGTGGCACACCGGATGATATAGATTCGGGCACACTCATGAATTCTCCTTCCACAACCGTGAACTTCCGGGTAGTGATGTAACTTTCTAATAAATTCACTAAATTTATTGGTAGATATGATTTTAATTTTAGAATTAGACCTTCATGCCACACTTTATCAAATGCCTGAGAAACGTCAATAAACAGGGCAGAACAATACATTTTTTCTTCAAAAGTTCTTCTTATAAATTGCACCAATCTATGAGTTTGTTCAATGGTGCTATGCTGACTTCTAAAACCAAATTGATGGTCTGGGATGCACCCACTATCTGTTAAGGTTGGGGACAATTTTGTCATGAGCAGCTTTTCGAAGAGTTTTGACATAGTTGACAGCAAACTTATTGGCCTATATGACTCAGCTTTAGTAAGATCTTTTCCCGGCTTTGGAATCATTTTGATTTTTGCAAGCTTCCAGAGTTGTGGATAATACTCCAGTCGTAATATGGCATTAGAAATAAACAGCAAGATTCTTATTGCAATATGCGGCAAGTTCATCAGCATCTTGTTACTAATTCCATCACTACCTGGAGCTTTCTTTGGCTTGAGTTCAGCAATTACTTTATGTACATCACGCATCTTAAACTTTAAGGCTCGAGGGGGTAGATCAACTACATTCGGCAAATCAGCAACACCAGTACATGTATTTGAGGTAAATAAGGATTTTAAATGCTCAGCAAATATTTTGCATTTTTCCGTATCGCTTCTTGCCCAATCTCCGGTAGATGTGCGCAGAGGTGGCTTAAACTCAACGGGGGTTTTAAGCTTTCTAGCAGCGCGCCACAAAGAGTAATTAGATGTCGGTGTGACATCAAGACCTTCCAAATAATTTTTAAGAGATGCAGTTTTTTCAGATGCAAGCAACTCTTGAAGTCGTTTAGAACATTCTTTAAATCTGAGTTTATGTTGGGGTGATCTGTGCTGTTGCCATTCCCTTCTAGCTCTTCTTTTTTCACATACGAGATGTTCAATATCCCTGGAATAAATTTTATTAAACCCAGACTGCGGATGGGAGGTAGTGGCATGTTCAGCAACCTGTTTAATAATTTCGTTAAGATTGGCAATGTTAGTTTCAATGTCATTGGGTGTTCTTAACGCAATATTTTCCGTGCAATGACTACTAAGATATTTTTTGAATCCCAGCCAATTAACACGATAGGTCATCTTCGTATATGGGTGAGGTAAGTCACTTCTTAGTGGGTTACAAATTGTAACGATAGTGGGGGAGTGATCGGAGGAGAGATCTAGAGAAGTTTCAACACTAATTAAATCCCTAGAAATATTTTTCATTACGCCAAAATCAATAACATCTGGAATTTTTCGTACGTCAGTAGGCCAATAAGTGGGCTCCCCACTCGAAATAACATCTAAGCCCATTTTTGAAATTGTATTAAACAAAGCTCGACCTCTAGGTGTTAAAAGGCGCGATCCCCAGTACGTATGCTTTGCATTGTAGTCTCCAGCTGCCACGAAACAAGATCCAAGCGATTTGTAGAACTTCTCATACTGATCTTCGGTAACTGAAAAAAAACATAGAAACGAAATTTAATTTTTTTTTAATTTAACTGCGACGACAATCAATTGTGGCGCATGCTAAAAACATGATATAACAACATGGCATGACATGAACTATTATAAACGATTTGAATGTTTTATAATTTCCAAAAACCGGAACACATTCCCATTAACAATTGAAATCAAACTAGAGCGTAGAAAATACAAACGTCGGCAAACAAAATGACATTCAAATAAATTCAAGTTATCGAAGGATGTGATGTGGACATTGAATTTTTTTCAATTTATTGAAAATTTTTCGAAGGATCTGGGAACAGTTCAAATTGTAGAGAGGTTAAAATTAACGGGAGACGGCTTTTTATGTTCTGCAGTTCCGAAAAGGAACCAAGGACGACTACAAATGCATGCACTAATGTGTGATGTCCTGGATTCTAGCCCACGTCTTACAGTCATTAAAAAACTAACAACAGCATGCACTCTTCTGATGTGCATTAGTGTCCCTTTGTGTCAGTTATTGTAGGAAAGTTAAAGTGACGAAGTCATAGACACTGGTCACTGAACTACTCCTTCATCAGCGGATAGTAATTCTAATTTCAAATCAGAGCGCCTCCTTCTTCTGTATTGTGCGGCAGAATCATTGGCGAAGTAAATTTAATACGCCGCATTGACACTAGAGACGCTCCAACACTGCATTATTAAAAAAGCGTGCGACAATCAGAGTTGTAAAATAATGGAGCTTTCCTCCGTCCCCTGTATTCTCTATCAGTATCGTGTTACTTTGATGGATTTAAGATGCATCGAGTTTGAGGTGGCACCTCCATCTGTAAGGCGGGTGAAATCTTCTTTGTATTCTGCCCTGCGTAGTCCAGTCAATAGCTGATTTTTCAATGTCTGCCGACCGTCGGCGCAGCCATTTGCAATTGACTATTTGTATCTGGACTGGCATTTGAAGCCATTGAAATATAAAAGACTTCAGTTTAAATAATAGAATTGCTCTTGCTGAAAATCCTACTTTTCTGACAGGAAGAATGGAAAGAGATATAATTTTCAAAATATGTACTTTAAATTTGGGTTGTTCTCTCGAGCGTAATTGTTGCTCAAACAGCAACGAAATGCATATATACTGCTTAACAACTATGTACGTTTTCTAAATTCGTATTAATTTGGACTCGCGTTAAAAAAATATATGGCAAAATAAGTATTTGGTTGTGGTCTGCACTTATTATTAACTTATTATGTCTATATATGTACATATATATGTAATTTTTAATAACATTTTAAAAGTTTTTCTATAAACATATGAATTTTTTTTTAGCTTTTTATCAAGAATTTATTTAGCGATTTAAGGATTTTGTGCAGTTTTGTATGAAACAAGAATACTTCTAAATGATTTCAAAATATGTTGAATATAAATTGATTATTTTAGTAAATTTTAATTATTATTTTTAGAACTTAATTTGTTTCTTTATTTATGATTTGAACGGGCTAAAGTTCGTATCGCTTTTCAAGCCAAATTACATGTGATAATTATTAATGAACAAATAACATCAAAGTTAGTTGTAAATATTCTGACAACATATAGTTGAACGGAACAGCCAGCCGTTTTCGAAGGCCACTAAACCTTCATCATCAGCATTCTTCTGTGTTGGTCCACTGTGTGTGGTATCCGTTTATGTAAATTTCTGCCTTATATACGAAACTTTCTTGCAAATGGAATACGTGAATTGTTTTGATTCATCGTATTTCAATTTTGCTGAAACGTGTTTTGTAATGAAATCCCAAATTTACCATCTCTAATTTACAACAGACTTACCATTGTCGTTTATTCTTTACTAATTATGCACATGTTAGTTAATTTGCTTATTTTTGTTCTACTTAAGACAAACTTTTTTGGTTTGTTACTATTAAGTATATTTATTTAATTTTTGCCACAGGCCCATGGCTATTAATTTAAAATAATTTTAATTATTATTTTTCGAACTTAATTTTTTCTATATCTATGATTGGAACGGGATTGGAAGTTCGTATCGCCTTTTAAGCCAAATCACGTATTCCATTTGCAAGAAAGTTTCGCATATAAGGCAGAAATTTACATCAACTGATACCACAACAGTGGACCAACACAGAAGAACGCTGATGATGAAGGTTTAGTGGCCTTCGAAAACGGCTGGCTGTTCCGTTCAACTATATGTTGTCAGAATATTTACAACTAACTTTGATGTTATTTGTTCATTAATAATTATCACATGTAATTTGGCTTGAAAAGCGATACGAACTTTAGCCCGTTCAAATCATAAATATGTATATAAATTGATTATTTTGTTAATTTTGTAATCAATTACACTCATTCAGTAATGTTAGTACTTGTACACGTATCACTTATTTTAGACTCTGTACATACATACACACATACATATGTATATTTGTGCATGTACATATAAATATTTACATAGAATTTTTAAAAACAGGGGTGTACTTGTTTTGCAACGTAAAAAGGACTTATTGCGTCATAACGCACTACAATGATAATAAAATTCGTAAATAACACACAAGCAGCAAATGCCAAGAATATTAATGTTCTTTGCATTCAAAAAGTGTCTTAATATATCCCAAAGGCGAAGAATTTGCAGGGTGAGATTTATGTTAGGAACAACGAAGATAAGCAATAGTTGCTAAGAATATTAAATGGCGTAATAAGTATTACATAAGGGTTGACACAGAAGTCATCCGCAAAGATGTATAATCTTAAATATTTTCTGTCCGAATATTTTATTCCAAGATTTAAAGACAATGTCAGCGCGGTGATTGGAAATATGACTTTAAGGATATACACCTCATACTTGACTTTATACACCGCAACGTACAAATTACATAAACAAGTTGGTGAAACTGAAACTAACAATAATAACTAAATAAATAAAATAGAATGTAATACACATTTAGCTAAAACTTGTTGGCTTGAAGCCAATTGCTTACGCGCAAAAAAAAGCTGGTGAGTGAAATAAAAATCAAGGAAGCTTGGCAAAAAAAAAAAGAATTTTCTTTTTTAACAATATAAATAAGCCACAAATTAAAGCAGAGATTAGTTAATGTTTGTTTAAATACACGATGAGTTTCACCAGGACATGCAAATTTTCTAATTATCGTTATTATTAATAATTAAATTATTTCAACAATTAAAATTAGAATAAAAAATTAGAGTAAAAAAAATCATGAACATATTTGCGATATTAAAAACCTAATTTTAAAATTAAAGTTTTAAAAAAATTATGAAACCTTGTAATCGCTTTTATATACATGATATTGAAATTTATGGTTAAATCTATTACAATAGGCGCAAGGATATGCCCACCTTCCATATATCCTTGATATTAAAAATTTAGTTATTTATGACTCGAATCAAATGAAACTTTGTTATTATTTTTGAATTCACGATATTGAAATCTGTGGTAAGTTTTATGACAAACGGGGTGCATGGGAAAGCCCATAATCATTTTGTCCTTAATGTTAAAAATTTAATATTTGATATGATTATGATTAGATTCAAGCAAAACTTTATATTTAGTCTTATATTTTCGATGTCCAAGTCTGTGGTTAATTTTATTCTAATCGGTGCACGGAAATGGCCACCGTCCATATATCCTTGATACTAAATATTTATTATTTTCAATAATTATTATTAAAACTTAGTTAAACTATGTAGTTGTGTTTATATTCACATAATTTAAATTTGTGATAGATCTAATGCCAATCGATGCAAGGATACACCCTACTGCCATATATCCTTGATAGCAAAGATTAAATTATTGCTATATTTACGACTAGAATGCAATGAAACCTTGTATTTATTTTTAAATTTATAATATAAAAATATGTGGAAAGTTTCATTGCAATCGGTGAACGGACATGAAAATCTTCCATATATCCTTGAAATAGAAATTTTATTTTTTATGATTGGAGTCTGTCGAAACTTTGTATTTATACTTTCATTTACCAGTGCCGATATTTATGCTAAATTTTATACCAATCGGTGCAAGGATATGCCTATCTCCCATATGTCCTTGATGTTAAGAATCTAATGTTTGATACAATTATGATTAGATTCGAGCGAAACTTTGTATTTATTTTTATATTTGAGGTACCAAACATGGGTTATATGTTAATTTAATCGGACCAAGGAACATGATCATGTTCCACATATCCTTGATACTACTTAGAATTAAATATTTTCAATACTACTAATTAAAAGCTAGTTAAACTTTCTGGTTATGTGTGTATTCACGGTATTGAATTCTATGGTAAGTTTGCTTCCAACCGGTGCTAGGATATACCCACCTTCCATATATCCTTGATAACAAAAATTAAGTTATTGCTAGATTTATCGCTCAAATCAAATGCAACTATATTTATTTTTATATTTATTGGATGAAAATTTTATTCCAAGCGGTGTACAGATATGTAAATCTTTCAAATATCGTTGACATATAAAAATTAACTTTTGCTACAAGTGCTCAGACTCAAGTAAAACTTGGCCATCGTTTTAATATTTATGGTTTTAATATTTATAGTGCTAAACATTTTGTGGCACATATCTCTTTAATTAGTGAACGTAGTTGCTTATCTTCCATATATCCTTTATATTGAAAATTTAATAATTATAATCAAGTGATTTTTTGCAATTATTTATAAATTTATGTTTACAACTTCATGAGCTCACTTCCTTATGCTTAAATATTTATCATATTTATTATAAAAGTGGTTTAGTTTATAAAAAATGTTACTTTTTTTAAGAAATTTGTCTTTGGTATTAAAAACTTAATTCCTAGTTAAATATTACATTTGGAAATTGATTTTTCCCACTGAATAAATATATTTACTTTAAAATTGCCTTTAAAATCTGTAAATCTTTTTCAGCGCAGTGTTACGTTTTGAAAAGCCTATTTAGTTTACAAGATGACTTGACTGTTTCCTTGTGTGCATAAGTAGTCTATAATATTCAAACAAACAGGACTTTTATTACTTTAATTCGTATTGTTTTCTTTTTAACAAAGTGATATCAACGAGGGTGTATCTTTATTTTCTTGGGAGACATCTGATAAATTTATAGCTGAAATGTTAGTTGAGCAATTTGTTTGTTTGTTTATTTATTTATTTATTTCTATCTATCTACATCTCTGACGTGTTCCTGTTTTGTTTTCTATTCATTTATTACATTCCATTCAACTGACATCTCCTTGGCCGGCTTGATAAGTTATATACAATTTAGCTGGGTTACTGGGACTAAAGAATTAATATTATTAACAAATGCGGGCAAATGATTACAAAAAAAGGCAAAAAGAGCGACGATGGTGGTTACATTTATGCTCAAAAATCCTAAAGATGTTGCTTAAGATGTTCCACTTGAACGCAATTGCATGAAGGACTGAGAAAAGAATGTGAAATTAAATCCTTAACTGATACATTTTAATAAATGGTGGTAGTTTATTTGTGTATATGCAGGACCATTTTTTTGTAATTTTATATAAATATATATGTACATATATTGGTGTTGATGCACACACAATGAAAGAAAAAATCCTAAGGAACAGAACAATGGGAAACAATTCATGTTCTTTGGATTTCACACGGGAGGACTAAAACCATCTATTGCGCACTCATGTTATTGCGAGTTTTGGTTTTGTTCCTTTTTTCTTTTGTCATACTCGTTTATTACTTCAATATTTTTATTTGCGGCGACACATGGAAACAATGCCGGGCCTTTTAAACGTATCAATCTTAGTGAAGAATTGCATGTCCTTTTTTCTTTCTGCGGGTCATCTCATAAGCGTCTTCAAGTTTTGTGTTGAAAATTAAGAATAAAATAAGATTATTTGGGTTAAAAGTGTCATACATTCAGGGTGGGTCTTACAAATAATACAATTCGTATAATGTCTATAATAAAATAATTAAATGCTTTGTTTTACTTAATTGGTATAAACAAATATCCTGCATGTGTGATGTACTCTTTTTTGCTGGCTGAATGAATTTGGAATGTCAGTGCTATTGAGATAATATAGATATTTTTCAAAGGCATTGAATGCCAAAACCCTAGTGGGGTGTTGAACGTAAAAAGAAATATTAATTCAATTATTTTCAATTTAATGGAAAAATTATCTTGAAATACATTAAATCAAAATTATTTTATCTAATTTTTCGACCTTTTTTTTATATATTCAATTAAACTATTTTTTTTGAGCTTTAGGTCTGGTATTATTTGTCTTTTTATTTAATCAATATTTCGTTAACCTTCGGTTAACTTCTTCAGGATTTATTGTTTTTTGTTTTTTAATATTTTTTTTTTTTTTTTTAAAACAAAAAAACAATAAATCCTGAAGAAGTTAACCGAAGGTTAACGAAATATTGATTAAATAAAAAGACAAATAATACCAGACCTAAAGCTCAAAAAAATAGTTTAATTGAATATATTAAATCAAAATTTTCAATTTTGAATTAACATTGTTTTTTAAGTTGAAATATATTATTTTAAGATTTTTATTTCATTAATATATTAATTAAGTTTAAGTTTAAATTGCCAAACAATGAATGAAAAAAAAACATTTTAAAATGTATATGGCAACGCTTTAAATCAATATCTATACCACATTCTTTCAATAAGACAACAATATTGTTCCATAAAAATTAAATATTAATTCCATATTAAAATTATAAAATTAGGGGAACTTTAAATTAATCACCCTTATTCCAGTTGTCGACATCGACGTCACTTTAAAACAATACAAGCAAATTGGGACTTGCTTACTTGTTCTCGAGAATAATTTTGTGCTACTGACAATATTTTTCCGTTTGCTAAGGTCTAGAAAATAGCATAAAACTGCCAACAGCAGTCAGTTGTTTTCATCAGAATTTTTTTTTTTTTTTTTGTATTGCGTTAAAATGACATTGCTGTCGTTATTTATTCAATTTGGTTTTATTGATTTTAAGTTGATTTTCTCTGGGTGTACTCTTCTTGTCCTTGGAATGCAGCACAATGTTTTTCTTAAGGACTTGCGGATTTTAATACGTGAAAAAATGAGCTAGCATGAACGATTAAAATGCCACTTTTTCAAATTCCTATAGCTGGCAAGCGACAATTTTATTAAATGTTTCGGAATGGGCTGATGATCATTTATATGACTGACTCTAGTCATATGCTGTATTGTCAGCTAAAGTTTATCCGGACTTTCCTGATATTAAGCCATCAAGGCCGATACTCGTAAGCATAGCGACCACATAATTCACGTGTATGCATATCTCTATACTTGACAGCTGTTTCCGTTTTTATATACATACTTAGTTTAATGTAACATTTTCCTTCATAAAAATTAGCTCAAATTATTATTAATATTTATAATAATGTATGTGTGTATATACATTTTACTACATATTTTACATAAGAGTACATATGTGGTAAAATATGCTACAAAAACTCACCCTTAAAAACCGTCTAAATTCATTTATATCCCACACAGCCAGTAGCCATTATATGATGGTAAAAAATATTTGTTTAAGATGAGATTTTTCATTATAAATTAGGGTTCTAAAGAAGGAATTTAAGTATAACATATGATCCACAGGGTGTGTTAAAACATTTATTTCCATGACTACGTGCAGTGTGCCAAAAATTCGCACACATGCCTGTCTTTCCAGTTTCCAAAGGCTTTGTCATTTCTTTTTTCTATGCGAGAAAAAAACACATACAGCGACACAATAAAGCATTAGCAACCCTTTTTGTGCATTCTAAACAAGAATTAATCCCAAAAAATATTTTTCAATATTCTAGAGTAAAATTCAACTCTATATACAATATTTATGTACATCCGCCCATGTCCACCCGTAGCAGTAAATTAATATTGAGCAACAACAAAACAACTGAACATGACCCAACGAATGAACAATCAGTTTCATGTTAATGGATTTCAGTTTGTTTTTTTTTTCTTTTTTATTTTTTTCAAGGAAATAGAAATATAAAATTTAACGCACATGGGGAAAATACCAACAGGATTCTGTATGTACATAAATGCAAGCCGCATTAACAAAAATACTACATATTAACAACAATATCAGCAATAAGTATTGCCTGCGTGCCAAGTGTAAATATTTGAACACAACTCCAACACTACAGTTGAAATAGAATAGTATAGATTTTAACAGAGTTTATTTTTTCACAATAACACTGAAAATTAAATGGGCACAAGTCATTGTGGGAGAGATTGAAAAAATAACACACACTCATGCACACAAACACACATACTCAGGCACACAAATAAGTTTATTAAAGGATGCATCTATATACTAATATGTATGCAATACGTGTACATTGGTGTATAGAATACAACATATTGATGTATGTATATTATATCATCATAAATAAAAAATATATCATAAATCTCTCAAAAACTAACGTGTTTGGTTAACAAAATTGCGATTTCTTGTGGAGGTACCACACATAAAAAATATTCTCATTTACCTTTGAATCGTTTGTGGTTTAAAGAGAACAAAATGTAGTTTTACCTGCAGAAGATCCTCTTCTCCACACTCTGGAGTCCTATAAAAAGGCTTCTGAGAAAAATGGGATCGGTATTTTTCATACTATTCGATTTTTATAAGTCTTATTGCTTCTCAAGTAGAATCGTAAGATTCCGTTTTGATAAATGACACTTCACTTTTCCCAGTCCTACCCTTATTAAAAAGTGTGAAACCAATGCTAGATGCAGTAAGAAGACGAAGATTCAACCCGTTTTATGAGGCCAACAATCACTAGTCTGTGATACCTCAGATGTGGCATCTAGTATATGTTTTACTAAAAATGTTTGGCGCTTATTTTGAATTATTTGTAATTGCAATAAAACACTGTTCATAAAAAAAGTTATATAGAAGTGAGAAATAATGTTTGTACAACAACCTACGACTCAGACAATAGGTTGTGAAATTAGTCATAGAAATTATGGCTCGAACTTCCTGACAAGACTTCTAGAAAGGACAGTCGTGATGTCATTATTACTTGGGCGTAAAATACGGAATTCTGGATTTAAATTATTATATTGACATTCTTAAAGAAAACGTGGTGAAAAGTACCGACAATCTTCGTATTTTACCAGGAAAGCGATACCTATGTAACTCTTGGAACGTACGGAATTTTCTACTTTATAATTGCCCAAAACTAATAGAAAATTCTCCGCCGTCATCTGACTTAAATGGGGACAGACTTAAAAATTTGGGGACTACACGACGGGCAAAAAGTTTTACCGCACTAATGAAGTCGTAACATAAGAATTGAACCTTAATTATAAAAAAAATCCTTGAAAGTATAACACGTTATCTTCAAGTTGTGATATCAAGCAATTGAAAAGTTAACCAAGTATTAAAAATGTATACAACACTAAATACAAATATAAAAATTTTAGCGTATTACTTTGAATGTGAGATTCGCTTTGGGCAGTTGAAATATGAAATGTCCAATTTTATTTTTATTGAAATAATTGAATTTCTTTGGTAAAATAAAAAATTTTAAATTGATGTTTCAAAATGTAACCAAGTCCTATATTTTAAGTTCCAAACATAGCAACATCAGAATTTTCTTTATGTCCACTTTACATAAATATGTATGTACATGTATTTGTTTTTTTAATCCGAAAAAAATTTAAATATGCATTGAAAATTTATCTTAAAAATATGTTAAGATATGCCTAAACATGTAATACACCTCACGTAAGCCTGCATCATTGGGAACCAAAACTTATGCAGCAAATTTTTGTTTAACTTCTAAGCATACATAATCCTGTTTGAGGCGTAATTCACGTTCCCTGCCCCAATACAGATGAGTTTTTTTATTATATAGAATGAGGCGTTTAATGTACAACCATTTCTGGTATACAAGCATACATGATTATATTTGAACATATACCAGTTATTAATTTGCAGCCTATTTGCAGAGATTTTACAATCACTAACAATAAATGATATGACCTGAAATTTCAAGTACTGATGTACATATATTTTTATAAAAAAAAAATAAATAAATAAAATAAATAATAATTATTTAACGTTAAGTCCATACAAAAGCAATTGACCACTCATTTGATCGATAACCATGCAGGATATACATATTCATCTTTAGGTCGAACAAAGTTTCTATCATATTATTATGGCTCAAATGAAAAATATTATGGAAATTTTTGTACATACAGTACATATGATGTTGTATCTTTCTCTAACTAATTAACTCCGGCTACAATGGCAAGACTGTTGTAAATTTACAGATGGTACAATTGAGCATTCATTACAAAAAATACGCTTTCAGCAAATTGTATCAAAACAATTCGCATATTCCATTTGCACCCAAAAGCTGAGTGTATGAAGCAGAAATATACAGCAACTGACACCACGCATAGCGGACCAAACGCAAAGAACGCGGATGATGAATGTGCAGCAAACTTGGAAAACAGTTATTTGCTCCGTTCTGCTTTGGTGTTATTTGTTCATTAATAATTACCACATGAAATTTGACTTACAGAGCGATACGAACTTTAGCATAATAAAATCATAAATACACTAAAATAATTTTCCGCAGAAATTCAATGATTATCGACATTAATCTAATGAAAAATTCATTAAAATTCAACCAACGTCACGCTTCGTTGGATTAATGAAACCAGTCTCGTTAAAATTATTTTATTGAAAACTTCATCAAATTTATTTAACAGTATAACTAATGCAGTGCTATAACTTCATCGAAACAATAAAATAGTTTCATGAAAAGAATGAAATAACTTAAATATAAAGGGGTTTCTTAATAATTAGAAAATATTGTTGTCATAAATCCAACAAAATATTGTAACGAAACCAGAATATCAAGGAAGCAATTCAAATGAAATTGTTTCACAATATTCATGAAATTTTCATTGGATTTGTGAAATGATCATTAGATTTGTGAAAATTTTTTAATGAAATTGTTTCATTGGATTTATGAAGCAAAATTCTTTCGGTGTATAGAAACAAAGTTCGAAAAATAATAATTAAAACTAACTAAATATATAATACATTTTCGAACTACTCACTTTACTGCTTTTTACTATGAATCTATGATATCATACATATTAGTCAAATTTTTTTCCACTTTCATACATTTTCATTTCCAGACCGAACGAATTGGAAATTATTTTCAATAAAACTCAACATATTAAAATTTGTGGCATATGAACATAATATGCTTCACTCTAACATATATGTACTATAATTGATAAATAAATCCATCATTACTACTGATCAAATGACCAGTCATTCACCCGTATTGCGTATGTCACGTCGAATATTCGTCTACGAGAATTTCCTACTAGACTAAGGGAAATGTGTAAAAAGTTTGTTTAATCTAGGACAAAATTCTCGTAGTCGAATATTCGACGTGACATACGCAATACGGGTGATTGATTGGGACTATTGAATTCAATATAAAACTGTTGCAAAAATGTTAGTGAAAAAATGATTGGCACCATAACTTCTAAAAGCGTCTTTTTGCGGAAATTTTAATTTTATAATAATTTTTGTTTATAATAAAAAGCACAACATTTGTTGTGCATATAATTTTGGCCTTTCTATGGCACATCATGGTCCTTTAATGTTATACAAATTTAGTTTTTTTGGAAAGAACTTTTTGCAAAGGTGCTCGCTAAAAATTGGATAGCGATAATTATAATCCGTTTTCTTTATTTTATAAGGTAAGATCGAAAGATTATATAGAGCTATTACATTTGGACCAAATATGTATATTTTCTGATCAGACAATCGTAATTTTTGTGCATACATTTTGTCGCTTGCAAATACCGATAGTGCGATTCTGTAACTTCTTTTTAACGATAGTACGCAGCTGATATTTTCTGTTGATTTTTGTCGATAAAATTAACAGCACATAAATTATTGTCGCTTAAATAACGGCACAGCTGGCATTAATATACAGCGATTATAGTTAAAAATGTTACTGAATAGCAAATTCGATAAATTTTCGTTATATTTACTTTAACGATGCGATTATCGTTAAAAAAGTTAGTGAATGGCACTGCAGTTTATTATATGATTTGTTATGTTAGAGTATTTAGAAATTATCCTACAACACGTGATCCATTGAATATATCTCAATAGACGATAAATATATTTTTGTATAAAAAAAATCTGAGTACATTACATATGTACACATGAATGACCACCGAAGCTATCCAGAAAATCAGAAATATTAACGGCCTGGGCCACGAGGTCGACAAGAAATTATCTGTCGCTTAGTTATATTGAAAGCAAAAACAAATTTTCTTATTTAAGAAATTTATTATTCGACATATTGTTGCTGTAAGAAATCATCAGTAGACTTCAACCACACATTTTGAATAGTCACAAAATTTTATTATTATTTGTTAATTCTTAAATAGTTCTTGAAAGTCTGTGCATAAGATAAGATAAGGTTTGGGACTATTCAAAATGTGTGGTTGAAGTCCAGGCCAGTAAGATTGCGTTTTATGCCTCTTGATTTTTTGAAGCACTTCCAAGAGGATGTTTGTTTATACATATTTAGTGGATCGGTTAAACATTAATTAAGTTCTTTAGCAAAAGACCGTTTGTTAAGCAAATTTAAATTCATTCCTTATTGAATCGAAGAGTAAAATTTCTTAGACCCTCTAGGACTGCCGGTTCGTGATTGAAACTTTCTTTTAATTTTTGCAACATATTAAATTTGTAGAGATGCAGCCAATCACGTTAGTAATTTCTATTTTTTTCATTTATGAGTAATTTTCATTGTTTTTATCACCGACTTTGAAATAGCGTTAAAAAAACATGTAAAAATGTTTTATTTAATTGCATCCAAACTATTTTTAACATTCCAGTTCTTATTTTTGAAGTCGGTTAATTTTTTAAAGTTTTATTTTAAAAACTTTCAACATCAAGTTTATATATTTTGGGAAGTGGTCATCCCCAATTTTCTCAAGGTGTGTCAAGATTAATAAAAATCGGTCAAGTACAAACGCGTGACATGACCAGACCTCTTTAAGCACAAAATTGTGTCATTCTAAGAGCCGAATCTCTTTTCTTGGTAGTCAGTTAGGTAGAACTATATATAATTGAATGCTAACATTTTATAGGCCTTCCCACCCCCCGCCCCTCTCACAAAAAAATTATATGCAAGATTTGATATTGTCAGAGCAAGTTTTCTAAAACTCAGTGCAATAGTATCACGTGAAGTATAATCTTTAATTTCAATGGGCGTAGTTCTGCCCATTTTTTTAATTTTGAGATTGTGTCGTTACAAGAGCGATAGATCTGTGCTCAGTTTCGCAACAATCAAATAAGTAAAATATCATAAAAATGAAAGAAAAAATGTATTGGGCGTGTTCCCGCACTTAGGCCTTTCTTGGTAATGGACCCAAATGAAAAATATATGTATGGACCTTGTGAGCCGAATTTTCTTTTTTAATTTGTCTTAAACGTTATGAATCAACAAACATAAAAGATGCAGACGAATTGATAACCTCCTTTTTTTTGAAGTCGGGGAAAAGTAATTCAAATCAATATCAATATCCTTTGGTTTCAGTTAACAGAATATCTTAAACATTAATATGACTTCTTCAAATTTCTAAAAATCTTATACTGCCCTAATGTAGGCTTAATTTTCTAACTCTTTCTGTTGTTCGACTGCCAAGATGTTTGAATAATATTTGTTTGCTTGGGTTGAGTGTACGTGTACACATGAATTGAGCACACGTCCAAAATTTAAAAACAAAAAAATATTGTGTGTGTGTGCAATATCGCGTGAAATGGACTGTGTTCAGTTCAGTTGAATGCAGTGTGTATTTTTTCACCACGTCATTTGAATGCATGTTGTTCAACGTTACGAGCATTGTGTTGGCTTTTCTGCTATTATTATTCAGATTTGATCTTTTGTTTTGTTGTTTTTATGATTTTTTTCTCTCATTTTTTTCTGTTTCGGTTGCAATTTTCAACGCTGTTTGCTGTTTTCGTTCACAATGATGTTAAAATTTATGCACACAATCATCATCTTCATCACTGGCAAACATTCGAATGCACTGGGAAATGTTATTTTTGCTAATGGCCTGAACAGCAGCAGAAACTCAAAAAAAAAAACAGCAAAAGAATAATAAACATTTTTATCAATTGTTAGATAAACATACACACACAAGCTTCTGCGAATTGTTTGCTTGGATTTCTTTTATAAATTTCGCACTCTCAAGTAAAGGTAAGAAAAATGTGTCAGCAAATATGGGCAACAAACAGTCTTGTTTGAGTGAGTGATATGGAAAGTTGTAGAATATTTGAGGGCAAACCTAACCAAGAGCATTAAACGTTGCTTGTCAGTTAAATTGTGCAATGCAAACAGAATCAAAGACCCACTTTCGATGATGAAATTTTTCTTATATTAAGTTTTACTTTGTGGGTAAGAGGAGAAAGAGGCACAATGAGGCGTACATTTATTCATGTATTTAAAATTTGCTATCTTGTTCATTATTTCAACCCTGAAGCATACATTGTATACGAATTTCGGCAAGAAAAATTTATTCATGTGAAAGCAAAATCAACTTTTGAGAATAAATGATATAACGATTTAAGAAACGTTTCAACACCTAAACTGGGAAAAATTTCATTATTACAGCAGTAATGAAAAACTGATGTATATCAAAAAATGTTACAGAGGTGGTAACCTCTTGTGCCCACCCTGGTTTTACCAATATTTTGTGCTCCCACTGTCGTTCTCAATTGGTGTCATTCTGATCATCTGGGAATCAACCCAACTATATCACAATAAAATCATTTTTATTTCTTAATGATCATACAGAATGTGTCCGCAGCTTCAGGAAAAATCCATGTCAAATTAACAAAGCCCATAATAAAATCTACGGCAGTAACTTCAAATGCTCTCCAATATTTGTTTTATTTTCTTTTGTTCACAAAATGTATGAAATTTAATGAAATTATGGTAACATTTTTGAGCGAATAATTATTTATATGTGAGAGCACAAGAAAAAACGTTGTCAAAATAAAATAGATTCTGTTTCTCGACTGCTTTCTGTTGCTAGTTTTTTGTGCCGCAATTCTGTTTGATCGGTTAGTACTTAAAAAAAATAAAATAAAATATGGCACAAAACTACAAACTCAACCGTTTTTAGAGTTTTAAATGACCTGGATTGATTTGTATTAAATTTTATGATGCCGTTCTTATTCAGGTATACTACTGTAGCATAAAGTATAACGCTTTCCAGTCTCCTTTGGATTTTTCTATTAGCCAAAAATGCATGTGACTAGTTTCACTTTGACTAAATTTAACCTAAAAAGTTGATTTACGAACTGCTCATAATTTTGTTGCAATTGAAACTTCATGGAATTTACTGGTGCCAAGTATAAAAATAGACTTAACGCAAAGAAGGGTTATGCATAGTCTTCAATATATATCTCGGTATTACATTAAATGTAACTGTGGTCAGTAACGTGATCGGCATAAATTCCAACGACTGCAACCTTATAGAAACACAGTGTGTGTGGGGGGGGGGGTGTGCGGGGTTTGTCCAGCTGTAACATGGGTCTTGGTGAGGAATTTAATTTCAGACTGGCTGTCAGATATGACGTGGAAATCTCTGTTTGATATCCGAGAAAAATATTAAAAGAGCAATACACTGGCAAAGATTTTATCGGATATTGAACAGAGATATCGATATCATATCTGCAATTAAGTCCCTCACAGGTGTGTATCCCACATATTTCCTTGTCCAAGAACGTAATACAGTCGACAGATTTGCGCAGCACTCACGTATCATATTAAATTGGATGCATAAAGACGGGACTAATTCAGGCAATATAATTGTGGATGATCTGCAAAAGAGGGGAAGCCTGCTCAGACCCTTTCTAAAATTCAAACAGATGGCGCAATGAGCTCACCTGCATGTAGCGAGAACCCTTTGGCCTCGCCTATGCTCCCAAAGAACTAAACACCTTATGAACTTCATTGAGAAGCTCTCGAGTAATCTTTTAGTCATACTGATTGACCACTGCACTCTCGGAACCCGTGAAAAACGTAAGGTTATTCTAGTACAATGATTACTGGTCCAGTTGTAATGTAATGTACTTTATTAGCAGATTATCGTTCAGTAGCCTATCCGATTGATTTCCCCTTACAGCCTATGTACACACATTACCCTTTCGCCAACGCACTCTCTCTCACTCTCTCTCTCTCTCCTGTCCTTTAGTAATTATCATCTATATCAAAGATGCCCAAAAATGAAATATTTGTGTATTGGTGAGAGATTGTTAGAGATTTAAAGGTACAGTAAAACGAAAAAGTAAAAGAATAGATATTTCAATTCAATTTTGAAAAATATATATCTTAAAAATTTATGGCATACATGCAACAGGAAGAAAATATAGAAACAAAATTAGATAGAAACTTGGTAAAAATATTTCGAGCGTAGTTAGTCTAAAAAGTTAATTTTTTTCCTCGTCATTATATTTTTTCGTATTACTATGAAACGAATCATAATGCCTTGTAATAACATGTTCATAATGCCCTTTAAGTCTTGATAACACAAAACACATTGAGCATTACCAAAGGCATTAAGAACTATAAAAAATTTTCGTAATGGTACGACGCGCTATTATTTAAGAGAAAACAATAATCTGGAAGAAAAAAACAAAACATCCGATAAGCATCTCATTAGCATGTGCATTTCTTGCCGTCTGGCAGACAACTAATTTAAATGAGCATAACAAAGTGATGGGTTGAGCCAATTAACAATTGTTGAATGAAATGGGCATCTATGATCTATATCTACCGCTTTCACCTTTATATTCCCTTACTCTATATCTTTTTACATGTGTGATGGACCCTTAACTTTCACCATCCTACCAGCAGTCTGCTCACCTAAGTTCCTTGGAAATTTGGTCCCAGTATTAGAGATTTATGTCAATTAAACGGCGTTGCAAGCGCACCTCTCATTCAAAAATGGATCAAAAAGTCATAGAGCTGGGCACAGCATTGGCGAAAAACTAAATTGGGGAGACGAAGGGTAACAAACTTGGAAAATTTTAATCAGTCTGACGTTTCTAAGCTTTCAATTAGAAAGCGTGCAAGTTATTTTGTTTACACAGAATTTTATAAAAATGGAATTTATTTAAGAATGACTTCCCTGGGAAATCGATCTCCAGAAGAGGTGACAGAGTTCCTTGGCAGTCTTCAAAAGTTCTTTCTCCCGAACCGGCGTTAAATTCGACGTTTGTTAATGATAGATTTAACAACTGCTGGGTACCCAAACGTTTGTGAAATGGATGAAATGCATGTTTTCTTTGACACAATGTTTATACATACATATGTACGTATTTAGGTACAAGCATATGCATCTATGTAAATATATAAGTATGTATGTTCATACAGATGTATATATGTATATGCCTTTCGCTAATATCTGTCCTACTCAAAGCGACTTAATGTTAGATGGACGGACATATGAACAGGAAAGTATCTAACCATTCGAGTCGACTGTATGTGAGTCAGACTTTGGGATTGTTTTTTTTTACCTCTCGTTGGTTGTATACACTGTTTTGTATTTGGGCCTATTTTTATTTCGTACACTTTTTATTTTATTTTTGTTTATCAAAAGTTTTCTTGTATTTTTTACTACTGTTTGTTATTGTTGGGTATGCTGTTTACTTCACATTTCAATTCATTTTCACCATGACTCATATAATGATTTATCAAATCGCATACAGCGCAATGTACATACATGCGTGAATGCCTTGTAGGAAATAATAAAAGATTCAAGAAGTAACTTCAATTAAATTAATCAACCTTTTGGATACTTTGATATCTAATATGAAATAAAGACTTCGGCCCAGCATGCAAAGCAATTTGAGTATATGTTTTTTTAATACACATCCAAGTAGTTCCAATGAAAGTTCTTTTATTCACTATTGATTTTATATCAATGAAATTTTTGTGTTTTTTTTGCATGTAACATTTTCTTTAGCAGCACCGCAAGGTCTTTTCTGTTAAAAACCTGATTTCATATTATGCTAAATGATTCTCAAGTCTCTTCTTTTGCAGCTCACATCTAGACTTGCATAGGTAAGATTAGGTTAACTTGAAAAGAGAAGCGATTACGCTTATGTCCAGGGACATATACATAACCCAGTACATGCCTGTTGTACGCTCTCATGTAAATTAACAAACAAACTCCACCTTTAAAGGAACTCAATATCGTTCACGTAGTCCCTCAAACTTTTGCAGTCAATACCTCTACGGTGGGTAATGTTCGGTAAGAACGGGATCCCGGCTGGGCGAAAGGTGGACAATGACAAAGGAAGCACTCCATTGTCTCCATCTCAGCCTTCGTAGATTAGAGTGCCCCGTTAAGATGCCGGTTAAATTCCCTAGCTCGGGCTTAATTAGTTTCAACAGTTCCCTTGTTTTGTCTTCGTCTGGGTCACCCCTAGAATCTTGGTTACATTACCCTCAGTATCACAATTCTATCGTGTCCTATGGGACATCTTTGCCCAATTTTTTAACTCTATCTTCATTGGCTTGAAACATTTCGTATTAGTTAAAGTTACTGTCCGTAACGATCTGTCCTTTTTCGCCAGTTCATTTTCATGTTTATTTTCGGTTACGCCGTAGTGAGCCGGCACCCATTCCAGACGAACGTTGCCATGATTTGTGTAATCTTTCATCATATCTTTGCAATACAAAATGGTCCTAGAGTTTACGCTTTCGTTTGTGATTGCCCTAATTGCCAACTTGCTGTCGGAAAATATATTGATCTCTGTGGTTCTAATATTTACACTGATCCATTTTAAAGTCTCCGTGATCGCACTAACCTATGCCTGGAATGCTGTATTATGGTCAGGCAAGCGGAAGTAAATCTCGGTCTCGGGTTCTTCTATGGAGAAACCTAGGCCCGTTCTTTCCCCTAGGCTCGAGCCATCCGTGTAGCAGCAAACTCCCACGGGTGTTTGTTCCATTTTTCGATTGACCCAGGAGTGTCTTTCTGGTATGAATATGTCACATTACAAATTCGGACATTTCCAAAGTCTGATTGTATCCGTTCAATGACATCCATATGTCCTGATGGTGTGGTATGTTGTTTTGTCCGATTCATTCCCCCATAACTTGCTTTAGTTTTGTAGCAAGAGCTGATTTGTATCTAATACGAATGTCTATAGGTTGGACATAAAGAATTGTCTCCAAGGCCCTAGTGAATGTAGTTCTCATTGCATCCCTTATACCTAAGCCACACATTCGTTGAAACTTCTCCAACATTTTAGTGTTGCACTTTCTACCTGGGATTGGTCTGATCACACTCCTACAGTCGCCATCTGTATCCAATGTCCGTTCTGCAGAGAGACCAGAAAGAGTTAGCCTTCTTGACTCCTGCATCTATGTGTTTTCTCCACAACAGTTTTCGATCTAGGATCACACTTAAATATACTTGCACATGTAATGCTTTTTATATCTGTTTTTACCAGATATTTTAAAATCTTGTTCTTGATATTAAAAATTCAGAGAGTGTCTAATCCAAGAAATATAAAAGATAAGTTTTTCTTTGAAAACTAAGTCATGTTATCCATTTTTAAACTCTTATGTGGAAATTCCCATGCTTAGCTTAGCAAAACGTATATATATTCCTTTTGGTGAGAGCGAAGCTTCTCTGTGAAAGGCGGGAAATATAAATGTCTAACCCTTGGCCACTTTCATATATTTCTGCAACCAATATATGCGTATGAAGGCTATATAGCATTTCCCACAGGGTTCTATACAACACTTACACGGTCTTTGAAAAAAATAATAATAATAATCAAATGTGTGTATGTGGAGGTGAATTAAGGCCTGTCAGGGGCCATCTTTTCAATACAAGTCATGTGTAAAACCTTTTCTTTCGTTAGTATGTATTCTTGTTGTTGCTATTGTGTTTCATGAGATGATATTTCCAAACTCCTGCTTTGTGATGTTTTAGTTTCTATTCATTTTTTTTTCTTGCATTTTGTACCAGTATTTTTGTTAAAAATTTTCGTTTAGTCATCAACATTTCTACCACTTTTTCTTGTTTTATGTACTTACTTTGTATTTGATATTGTTGGTGTTGGTGTTAATGTTAATGTTGTTGCTGCTGCTGTTATTGATGTTGTTGTTTTCATATCCATATATTTTTCTAAGGTCTGCGTTGTTTAAAGCGGCAAAATCTCACTTTAATTGAAGTGTAGTCTTGTATGTCTGTATTTGGGTTGGTGGGGTGGTGAATGCTGTTTAATTTTGCTGTCACTCCAACTGCTGTTGAATCTTGCAACATTACAAATCTGCGTAGAAGAAAAAAAAACAAAACAGTTGACTAAATACAACAACTTGAAAATAAAGAAGAAAATTCGTAGCATCGAAGGAAGGCTTTTGTTTTTAGTGAAAAATTTTTATAGCGCTGTATGTATATGTATTATGTATTTGTTTTTTCATCACTTTTGGATTTTACGCTTCAGTGCAGTGAGATCAAACCAAATCAGATGAAATGAAATGAATTGTATTGACAGCAGATATTTTAGTAGAACAAAAGACCACATTTTTAAGACCTTAAATTTTTTTATTTTAATGAATAAATCGTCACATAAGTGGGTTTTGTGTATGATGCCATTTGGAACACTTAATACACTTCAAATATAATGAAGTATTAATTTCATATTATATGCTTGAATGGAAGTATTGAACGATTAAACCACAAATCCCTCAGGTCAAGGTAGATGTTATCAGATCAAATATGAGGATATAAAAATTCTGCCGAACCAACATCAAGCTTACTTTGTAACAAATAATACGAGTTTGAATAGAAGAATTAAAAAATCCGTATGGTGGCTATAAGTTTTTCTAAAACTATTCAAAATACGTTTAAAAAGTTAAAACTTTTATTTAACCTTGACACTTAGCATTAAATGATATAAATGATATAAAATTCAAAAAAGAAAGAAAGTATAATATTTAAAGTACTTCCACTGACCCGATACCAATATACGTAACTTCGCACACTTTGCACGATTACACAATCTGGAATTGTACGAAAAGTAGACGGAACCACATCTACCCAAACTTAACGTGAAAATTCACGTTCTTCTCTTTAACTATCTGATCCCCAATAACCCATTGTTTCCACAACCCAGACGGTCAACTTGAGTAGATTTATATGGAAAGAACCCATTGCTTTGGCTGATTTTAAACATAAACATTTTCTATGTGAGTCGACAGCCTAGTTTTTTGAAGCACATCTAGGGTTCCTGTAATGACCTACTCCGGTATCTATACAAATGGATCGAGCCATACATAAATTTGATACAGTATCCCATCCACTTGGGAGTATATAGAAATTCCTTAGCAGCACATTACTTCCTGTCTTATATCAAGTGTTCTCTGGTAATACCTGACAAATATTCCTTTGTCTGGAAGTTGAGTGTGAAAACGCACAGTATGAAACATGCTTAAGTTCCCTCATCTTGAAGCAGTTCTTGATTTATTTATTTTTTAAACTCATTGAGTAACACGCGACCTTAACATTTTAATTTCAATCGAATCAATCAAAGCGCAATATTTCAGTGAATTCCGACTAAGCTTCAAAGTCAATTTGCCGATTACATTTTTTTTAAAGAGAAGAAGCACTCAGTCAATGAATGTCTTCTACTATTACTAAGTGTTAGCTTCTTTAGGAAAGTTATAGTATATAGAAGATAGGTGACGAAGGAAGAGATCGAGTGAAGCCTCATTTTTTTACAACTCTGCATTTTTTCATTTTTTTTTTTTTATAATAATGCAGTGTTTTTGCGCCTCCGGTGTTAATGAGGCGTATTAAATTTTCAAAGCTGTAGTAAGTAGCCATTTTGTTGGTTATTGTACTTGGCCAATAATTCTGCTATACAAGGAGGAGGCGGTTCCGATGTTACATTAGGATTAGTATCTGCTGAGGTCGGTATAGTTCAATGACCAGTGACTATGCATTCATCACTTGAACTTTCCGTACAACAAGTGATATAAATGGACACTAATGCATTTCAGATAAATGTGTGGTGTTGTTATTTAATGACTGTCGGAGATCGGGCTCGAACCCAGGACCTTCGGTTTTATAGTCAACGTGCTAACTACTTCATCTAAGGCCACTCTCAATGTGAAGGGCTCATACTGCCTTAAGGGTTTCATTCCATGGCTTGTCTTGCAATATTATAATTTGTTTCTTCAGAATATAACCTAACCATTCTCATTTATAACTTCGCATTTAGGTACCAATTTGCCGCTGTTTTGAAATAGACCAAAGAGAGCTAATTGATATGGTTCTTGGCCAGAATTTATGAAGGTTTTTGCTGAAACTGTTGCTTATGAATGTCTGGATGGATAAGATGGTGCGTGTTGCTGCATTCCCTGGCTCGCAGGCAATCAGCAATGATATCGTCACGTTCGAATTTAATCAGCTCTAATTTGTCTTTTTCGCATTTACGTATAATTTTCTAACAGGGTTTCCGACTTTGAATCTTAGTTTTTGCAGCCTCTGTTTTATTGATTAAACTACCCAAGTCTGGGGTTTACATTATCAATTGTGTGGTCTTGTATGTGAAAAACTTCAGTGTTTTCTATGTTTATGCGTATGCTTTTGTTTTTTTTAATGTTGATCTTTCGATCCACTCTGTAGGCCGCTTTCTCAACTTGCTCCAGCTCAACTTGCATAGACGCAAAGGTATGGGTTAGCAGGGCACTTTTAGAAAGAAAATCTAATTGACACTGATGCATATTTAAAGAATAAAATTTTTGCGAGCTCAGTTTTGGCATTCAGTGTTTCCACACTGTATTAAAGCAAGGTAGCTATACTTAACATATTATGGGAACCAAGGCGAATTCCTAACGGGTGTCTTTATTGCAGCAGCTGACGATCAGCTGCTGATTTCTGTGGTGTCAAATCAAGCAAAACGTTTCGTCAATATTTTAGCAGTACTAACGAATATTAGTACAACTCTGCAAAGTTGCATTTCATACCAAAATGAGTTCACTTAATTGAATTCACCTTGTCGGGAGCTAAAGTAAAATATGGTTTATGTAAACACTACTCTATGATCAGACTTCAGTTTTTATCAATATTTTGTAATATTTTGTGTCATTACAGCTTCCGCCTAATTATGATCCCACAAGCTTGTCTATAATTTATATAAAAAAACTACTCAACTTTAACAATTTGTATGTATTCTTACAGGAAAACAAGCTAATGAACTTTATTACACAGCAGTGAGTTTCTATAATTAAGGCTTGGAGCCATACATAACGAAAACACAAGAATCCAAGACCATTTGAATTTATTGGCCTCCTTTTAACCCTAACCTATAGATACATATATTAACAAACAAAAAAAGAATAAATATTATTTCATAACGTTACAAGGGTGAGTTAAGCAACACCACGTATTGTAGCCACTACTTAAATAAACATACTTGAAACACTTCATATTCAATTCTGATAACGTAAAAAGTTTCCGTTTTCATCTAATAAAGTAGTTTGAAAGTTTGCGCTTTTTCATAATTTTTCTCCACTAAATGGAAAACAATTAAGTGCTCGTCGTATGTATGTTTGTTATCATGACCCAGTGACCAGGAATATATTTTTGGCAGTTTTTCATTCAGAGCAAATGTTTCATTTTTAAATTATGTATATCAGGTTCCAAAGGTTTAATTTAAATTTCCTTTTTAAGTCCATTAGCTATTAATGATAACGAGCAACTAACACATAGAATTTGAAATATATACCCTGCGTGAAGGAAAAGAAGTAATAGAAATTTCACCCCCAACCACCATTCTAAGGGCTGAAGTTAATACAAAAGATAAGAGATATGCAAGTACGCAAATAAGTAACTATATTGCTATCTATTGAATATTGAATAAAATTTTGTGTATTTATGAATGCAATTCATGTCTCTTCAATAAACTGTAATTATGTAAAATTATAGTACAATAGAAACTGTAGAAGATATTGAACGTAATTTGTGGGAATTGAATGGAAAACTTGCATGAGAGTGAATGTACAAACTTTTAGATAGAACGAATATTGTACCTTATGTTTTCTATGGAAATATGAAAGTCATCATCAAACTATTTTAATAATCGATATTCAGGGTGGTTTACGTAAAACACACACACACAAAATAAACGGCAAAATACATAAGAACAATTTAGGATTGTTGCATAATCCAAATCAGAATTGAAATTTATCTCAATTGAAGAGCGATCTTGATATGTATTGGTGCAATGAAATCATCTGGATTTTGTATTGCTTTGAAAATAAATAAAGCGAATATTAAAATCAGCGATTTTGTTCTGTTTATATAATAGATCTTTGACAAAAAACTAAGAAGTATTGCTATATATTTGACGAAAATAAATTGTTCTAAACAAGATATAAGCTCTTGATTGTAAATGGTTCCCATAACTGATAAAGGTAAATATGTACAGCGAAAAAACTATTAGTGGTATTCATGTTTTGTAGCATATTTCATACAGAGCATGACCATATCAAAGCTATGTACAGACGATTGTCAGATATTACAATATTACGAGATCTGGCAATGTGCTGGCAATATACAGGCAATAATGACGAGTAAACTGCAAACAAATACAGTGCTGACCAAGCAGTTTGGATTGAACAGCCGTTTTGTATGGTTAGGGTTATGCCAAATTTGACTGAACCTTTATCAGCGATGCCAACTATTTTTAACCGAAACGTGCTATTACTCTTCTCAAAACGCGCCAGAACACGCTAAGTTACAGCATTGTCAACTATTTATAGCCAAAACGCGCTATTTTCCTGAGCGCTAAATTAAATTTTAATATATATCTATTGGTAAATAGAATTATTTTTCTTTTAGTAACTCTTTTTCAGATTTTGCAATATTGCTTCTTCGAAATTATATCCTAAATAACTAAAACCATTTAATGCAGAATCAGAATTGCCTTTCAATTTATATTTTGCATTGAAATAAAGTCTTTAAAAAAATGAAAGGTTAATTAAATTAAATTTTTAAGCAATTAAATGACTTAACCCTTCCATCAATTGCGATAATGTACGCTTTTTAAAATAAACTTTAAAGAAATTGTGTTTAAAACAAAGTGCCGCACTATTTTAAAAATTAAATTTTTTTTAAACTATTGCCCTACAAATTTGTTGAATAAAAATCTTTTAAATGCAATTAAGCATTCTAATTAATTTGCTATTCAACGCTGTTTAAAACTTTCAAGATAGCGCAAGAACGACATACTGACAAACCAGTTCCAAGGCCAGCTCCGCTTGCCTGTATCAAACATGTGTTTTAAGTTTCAAGATGCCACGTTGTTAATTATTTTTTGAAACTATTAAAAACAAAAATCCCAGAGAATTTGTAGATATAAAAAACGTTGTTAGTCGTTGTGTGGTTTAATACTTTTCAATATTAAGGCCAAACTGAATTATATTCGGAAGGAATCTGTTTCTTTCTTTACGACTATAAAAAACTGAGTGATAAAGTTTAAACGAGGCCTTGCGAACTGTCGTTTAATTGTGTTATGGGTAGCCGAAGAAATCGGGCCACTTCAGCCGGTCTATGCCATAAATCAACTGAAACTAGAGGCCCGGATTTGCCAGGAAGTTTATAATAATGACAATTATATACTTAAATTTACAGGGAAGGACGTATGGATATATAAAAGGTATTACACCGACAAAAAACCAATTAAGGTCTCCGCGCCAAAACGTTTAACAATATACAATAAACGGTATTGGATAATCGTCGGCCATATGTACGTGAGCTAATTGAAATTATATGCAGTGCTATAAATCGTATATTGACCGATGATATTACGATTAGAAATTTGTGCGCGAGATAAGTGCCACATTTGTTAACCAAAGAATAAAATAAGCATCATAAAGTGGTTTTGGAGATATTTCATCGCAATAAAGCCAAGTTTTTGTGTCTTGCGACATGGATGCATCACTTCACTCTTGACAGAAGTTAACAAACAAAGCAATGGACTGTAATGGGGGAATCGTGTCGAAAGAAGGCGAAGAAGATTCCATCTGCAGACAAGGTCATGGTGTCTGTTTTTTTTTCGGGTTGAATAGTTTTTTAAGGAGAAGCGAAACGCATATACGAGTAAATGTAGCTTAACTAATAAAACACACAGAAATTCTTATGTGAGTGAATGTTGTTTTATTTGAGTGGCACTTTACAAGTGAATGTCTCGTGCAGGCCTTTAATGTTCAGCCATATAATACAGTGACCTGTAAAAACCACTATTAATGGAATCCCCGCTAGGATGTTACTCGTATAACCCTATAACTATACCGTGAAAATGTCGTGGTAATGCCGGCTATCCGGTACCGTAAGGGCTAAAAGTAGCATTTGATAAAAATACAAGTGCTTAATATTAAATATAACTGAGTATTAGCACAATTTATGCTATGAAAAATTACATTTGACTTCAATTTAAAAATATCGATTATTTTTTTCAAGTTCTTATCAAGATAACATATTTTATGTACATATATGCACGTACAAAAAAAATATTAAAAAAAAATTAGCATTTTGAGACAGAAACCCTCCTCCTCTTCGTTGATGAGTAGTATTTACTTTACAGGCAACTAACTTACTTAATAATCCTGTTTACAATGAAATGTCCTTGCAAGCCTGAACTATTGAAAGCAAAAGTTGAAAAAAAAGATAAATTTATCGTGATTTCTGTAAGAAATTTTCCATAAACACTAATGCCAAGAGGAAAATGGAACGACGCACGTCAGGCACGTACAAATAAGCGTTAAGTGGTTGTAATTTGAGCTTCAAAGGGTATTCTGAGCAGGCAGTATTTGTAAAGAGGGACATTTCAACTGTGACTGCTGCTTTAAATAGCTGCCATTACGAATACCAAACAAAAGTACACGAAAGGATCTTTTTAAAATGCATACAAAGTATGTACCTAGAATAAAAACTAATTATAAACGAAATAAAGAAAAAAATACACATTAGGGATGAAAAAGTTCAATACTATTATTTATTAAAAGGGAAGAGGGCGATATGGAACCTTTTTTTTTGTACCTTTACTGCTGTTTAAAAATAATGATGATGCAATTGCTGCGAATTCCTGGTTTGCTGTCTGCAATAAAGCTAAAAATATAATATTTTCAACAAAAACTATATAGAAAGAACACACCAGAAGATTCCAATTTATAGCATCAAGTATAAGTGAATATAAACATACTTGCATATATGTACATACGTACATACATAAGTATGTATGTATATATATATTTTTCGCCTCCACGTGGACAACATTATCTTAAACATTTTTAATCTAAGGGGAGTGTATGTATGTACATATGTACATACATATGTTCATCTGTATGTATAAGTACATAAAATAACAAACCATTGCAAGCTGACAGATTTTAAGACTGCCAGAAATGTTCAGGAAAACAGAAGGACATTATCATAAAAACACTGCGAGGATATTTAAACAAAATTGAATATTAAATGTCAGAGTCACATCAAAATTTAACACACAAACAAACAGGAGGGTTACTTGGCAAAACTGCACACACAAAAATAAAATATATTTTATGCTTGTGCAATAAAAAGTAAAATATAAAATGTTAGATTATAAAACGGCTTGATAAGAGACGAATGCATTAAATACCCAAAACCAAAATTAATGCATGCCATTGAAAATATAAAAAGAAAGCTGGCTGTATAAAGAAGAGAAAATTGGTTATTCATCAGTATGATGGTAAGAATACGTACATATATACGTACACGTTTTTACGCAGCAGATATGTACATAAATTGCTACGTAGAATAAAGTCAATTGTTTCAGGCATGAGGGTTGCAAAACGGATTGAATAAGTTTAACTAAAAGACAAGGATTTACGCAACTTCTTATTTAATTTCTACCAAAATTTGACAATATTGGTGGTGGCAGCAATTGCAGCTTATATTTATTTATGTCTTATACTGTAATACACCTGACACTTTGGCTGCTCGGTAATCGGTAATTAAACTTTGTGATGAAACTATACATTGCAACAGAAAATATTTTTTTTCAAAAATTCTATAGCAAGTATAAAGAACTCCATAGATCATAAATTGGTGGAAAATTTAGAAATGCTGGACAATAAAAACTTTTGAGTACATAGTGCGAATGTCCTAAAGCCGGAATTTTTCGCGAAAATTATTTCTAAATGTACAAGCATCATAAAACTGTTTGCTGAAACTGCCATTAAAAAAGTTGGCAATTTTTTTAAAAAGAAATCTTTTTTTTTCCTTATTGCCATTTTGTACCAGTCAACAGTTTTCAAACTTAATTTAAAGAAAGAAAACATTCACAGCTGTTTATATTTAAACAGAGTTACCAAGTAGCAAGAATTTTGGGAATTTATGTATTCGAAGTGTTAGAAATCGAATTGTGATTTTTTTTCTGAAAGCGAAAGTTGAAAATTTGAATTTTCGCAGCTAAAATTTAAATTGGACCATAGTGCATTGGTAAAATGTCAATTAAAAGTATTTCACCTTTTCCCATATTTCTGTCCGCTTCAATTTATTGAGGCCAAGAACGAATGCAACCTATTTCAGATATCCTGTTCTTAAGTAAATAAGTATATTCCAATGAAAGAGCTCTGTATCGAGGGCGGCAAGTTCTGCAGTACAAGGCGAATGAGGAGCAAAATTTCCCAATATGTATTTTATTATATATTTTATTTATCTGGTCGTATGTTCGGTTCGGTAGAGGTTATCTGTGATTAATGTGGCTGCTTGCTACCTACAAGCAATCAAATAAAAACGAGATTATATTTTTATAAATGCCACTCTTCTTGTCCATGTCCTATTCTATAAAAAAAAGCCTGCATCGAATGCTAGAATCACTAATAGATCCACCTCATTGCCTTGAAGTACCACACTAAGTCCCGCACACTAATATATGTGTGGTTTCCTAAAAGTTTGAATTGTGTTAGTTGTATGCTATTCCAAGCTCTTGCGTAGCAGTTTGTCTGTTCCTTGTCCTTTTTTTGGCAGTTATTTGTCGAATATACACAGAAAAAACTAAATTTAATTTTCAGTAACCACATTCATTGAATCAGTAAATGTTTTGTATGAATACGGTCCTACAAATAATTTTGTAAATTCTAATAACAATTTTATAAAAATTCAAATCTAGCTGAGTTTGGCGGAGAGAATTTGTTGTTTAAATGTTTTAGTGTTTATCTTGTTTGTCGATAGGTCAAACATGCTTCTGTGCTATTGTTGTTGTTTATATTGATTGATCGTGTTGTATACATGTAAATACCGAAAAGTAGCCCACAAACCACAAATAAAACATGAACAAACAATTTACCGGATCAATAAAAAGTATTTAATGAAACTAAATTTTATTTCATACAAAAATTTTTTTCAAATCTTTTGTGCACAATTTTTTCTGTGTACTTCTTCGGTGGTCAGCATTGATTTATAGGGAAGACTTACGGTACTAGAATATTTGCCGATTATCCAGTGGCCCGTCAATGCCGCCACCAACCGCAAGATGAGCTTTCTATTTTGCTTTACTATTTCTTTTGAGCGTTTATTGTTTTATTTGATCTAGTTGTGTACTTCCATTTAAATAATGCTCGAAAGAATAGTTTCTTGAAAATTATGTTTATTCAAAAAATTTTATTCTAATAATTTTTATTTGAATAAAAATTAACTAATAAATTTCAACTGGTTAATTAATTTGAATGCGAATCAATATGGCCGACTTCATAAACGCAAATTGCAATGCACAATTTAATAAAATGCGTGTGCAATGCTAAGCATGTATTAAGAGCAAACTTGCGTTGCGTAAAAATTTTTTGCATTTAATAGGTATTAAGGAACGTAACTATGCAACTCATACAAATGTTTGCCTACAAAATAAAAATGATGCGCGATTTTGACAACTGATACTCATTAAAATGAGTTGCCAAACGATTAGGAATATTTGATATTGCCAGAAAGTTTACATATGCGTTTACGAAGTGTATGCATTGTAAATATGAATTGCAACTTGTGTTTAGGAAGTCGGCCTATTTTTGTATTTGTAAAAATACCTGTTTGATTTGTCAACTTCAAAGAAAGTTAGTAGTTTGTAGTTGTTTATTATTATTTTTAATTTACATTAATATATCAACAATATCATACTGGGACATCTCTCCGATAAAAATATATAGTCGGAATGTTATTATTTTCCACAGAGATGTTTATTTATGCAATTTTTTATTTGACTTCTAGAACCCTCTTTAAAATGAATGGCTACACTTTATATGACACAAAGTACCCTAGAGGGAGAGCATGCGGTGGATCAGCAATTCTAATAAAGTCAAGACTCAAGCACTATATTCTTGACAACATTTGTGAACAACATCTACAAGCAACAAATATCTGCATTGAATATTTTTGTACAAATTTCGTGATATCTTCAATTTACTCTCCTCCCAGATTTTCAATCACTGAGGACCAATAAGAGAAGTTCTACAAATCTCTTGGACCTTGTTTCGTTGCAGCTGGCGACTACAATGCTAAGCATACGTTCTGGGGTTCGCGTCTTATTACGCCTAGAGGTAGGGCGTTGTTCAACACAATGGAGAATTAAGGTAAATGAACAAAAGTGTGTCCATATAACATTTACCTTACGAAGAGATACTTGTTCCCCCATTCGGATTAATAATCAAGTTGTTCCTCAACATTCACATGTGAAATATCTTGGTATACACCTCGATCGACGGCTTACATGGAAACATCACATTGACTATAAGTTAACTCAAATGAAACTAAAATTAACTCAGGTACATTGGCTGATTGGCAGAAATTCAACACTCAGCCTAGACTGCAAACTTTTAATATACAAGTCGCTTTTAAAGCCAATATGGTGTTACGGTATCCAGTTATGGGGCACTGCTTCTGCTTCCAATGTAGAGAGAATTCAACGAAGACAAAACAAAATTTTAAGGTTAATAACATCTGCTCCATGGTACATTAAGAATTCAAATATACATCGTGATTTAAATATGCCACTAGTGACTGAAGAAATTGCAAAATACGCAGGCAAATATCTAACTAAACTCGTGTCACATCCTAATCCGCTTGCTCGTAACATCTTGAACTTTACTGGACACATCCGCTTAAAAAAGAGAGATACAAGGGCTCTAATACTAAACAACCCAAATGAAGTTGCTTGAAAATTTTTTTTTGCTTATCACTACTTATGTATTATTTACAACTATCACTTAGTTATGTCTGGCATTGGTCGGGCCTATTAATTATATGTTACATTTAAGATTTGAATACTTATTGTTAGTTCATATATGAAGATACAATAAATAAAAAAACATGCATTAAAAAAAAAAAAAAAAAAATTTATTCGAACTGGAATAATTTGTATTCGAATAATTGCTCTCAATTTAAATGTGAAAAATATTCTCTAAATTTGTTTTCTTGGTATATTTTGACTAAAAAATATTTATTCCATAACTATATATATTGAATATGGACATATGTATGTACATATGTAGTCGTGTATCTGAGTTAATTTTATAGGAAAACTTTTAAATTTTTACTCGAATACTTCGTTAAAAGTTTTATTCTTGAAAAAACTTCCATACAACATTTTGTTTATTTTGCTTATTCGAACTATTTCGATGCGAACAATTTTGAATCGAATAATTTTTATTCGAATAACTTTCATTCAAATAACTCTCATTCAAATATTTAAGTCTTGCTAGTAATTCCAATATTTTCGCATGAATATTCAGCAATTTTAGCCTCATTTATTGTGGCTTTTTTCATATACATACGAGAATAATGAATGCTTTGTTGCGTTTAAAGTGGGTTAAGTGTATGACTTACTTTCATACATACACTTACGCTTTTTATACATTTTTACATGAAAAATACTTACAAAGGTAATCATTAGTATGAGCAGTTATGATTAAGCTAAAGCATAGAGGGTTGAATTCGGTCCTTTTGTGGTGATGTTCATACATACATACATACAACATCTATTGTGTTTGTGTTGTTGCTTTTGTTGCTTACAATATAAAATAAACAAAATTGTTTGCCTAGCAACAAGCTTATTTTTAATATTTGTGTTAACTTGAGTGCAAGTACACACATGTAGTAATGTGTGTATGTATGTATGTATGTATGTATATATTGTATATATTTTTAAATTGATTCCAAATTGAAATACCAAATAAGGTACGAATAAAAACCGATATTGTTTTCATGTAACACTCATCTGTTTGCTTGCTGTTGTTGTTGCTGCTGCTATGCGAGTACATAGAGCACTTTTACCTTTTGAAAGGAATAAGGAAAAAAAGAGGGTTGCAAGTTTTGTAAATTGTTTGTTGTTGTTGCTGTTGTATGTTGTTGCTGCTATTGTAGTTATTTATTGCATGGTTTCCGTACAGGAAATGGAAAATTCCATTCATATTTTTACAGAAAATATTTTATTTCTATTTATTTTTTTTTGTATTAATCTGAATTTTCCTTCCTTTCGAAAATATTTCAAATATGCCAAATATGTTTTATGACTACATAAATAAATATGTATGTATGTATGTACTTATGTATGCACATCAGGTTAATTTAATATTATGCAAGGTACCTAGAATGTTTTTAAATTACTTTTGTAATAGAAAAAATTTAAATTAATTTCAATGCATACGAGTACTTTTTTTTAATTATTTCAAAATCAATTTCATATCTAAAGTTAATGTCCCTATCTAGAGAATTGGTTTGCTAGATTTCTTTTACAAACAAATCAATAATATTGATAAGATACTGTTGTCATAATATATGTTACAGTACGTATGTATTGGAAGTTTTATTTAACGAATATACAAGCTCATAAATTATTCTTTCATGACCTTGTAATAAAATATAAAAAAATATCTCACTTTAATCAAATATTCACGTAACAGTTACTTAAGTTAACGTTTCATTAGATTAATTTTTAATAATTTTTTTCATTCAAATAAACTGATTGAACTAACTAATGTGAAATAGTTATATATAACTGTACACAAAACTTAACATTTAAGAAATTTATTATTCGACATATTGTCATAATTATATTTAATTTATTTGCTGGTGGTTCAGCTTATTTTCCATTTCCTGTTACTATTCAAAATGTGTGGTTGAAGTCTACTGATGATTTGTTACAGCAACAATGAAATGCATATAGACCAAGCTGAACCACCAGCAAATAAATTAAATGTACACAAAACTTTTTAAAAATAATTAAGAGGTAAATTTGACAAATTTTGTAGTTCAAAATTGCAACCATCAATACAACTTGTTGTTTGGCAGCCTACTTTTACGAGCACTATCTTCTAAGTTGCTTGCAGACGATCAAATAAGCTCATCAACAAGTTTTAGTTTATTTATTTGACAAAGGATTATTTAATAGCATTCCCTCAAATTGACAAAAAACCACGAACAATAATAATTAAAATTAATTAGAATTAATAGCTTTAGACTTCTGCAAAAATTAAAGACATACTTAATAACAACAAACCAAAAAAAGTTTGTCTTAAGTAGAACAAAAAAGAAAATTAAAATTAAATTAATTAACATGTGGATACTTAGTAAAAAACAAATTACAATGGCAAGACTGTTATAAATTTAGAGATAGAAATAGTGCGCGGCGGTAGGAACTAAGTCCCCAATGAACTAAGTCCCCAAAACATAAATGAACTAAGTCCCTAAAGTTTTATATGGATGGCAACAAAAACAATTTTTGAGGAATTAGTTCTCTTTTTGTTAAATTTTTGGGGGCCAAGTTCATTTTTATGTTTGGGGACTTAGTTCATAGCGAACTAACTCCCCAAACTTTAGGGACTTAGTTCATTTATGTTTTGGGGACTTAGTTCATTGGGGACTTAGTTCCTACCGTCTGAAGGCCATAGGAAGTAAGTCCTCTATGAATTAAGTCCCAAAAAAACGAACTAATTCCCAACCAACAGAAAGAGTTATAGATATCATCGAAGCATTTAATATTGAAAGCGTGTGGAACGGCTTTGGCTTGTCGAAGGACAGGGCAAAACCCAAGCATTTCTTCACCGCGGCAATTAAGGAGGAAAATTTTTCATTCTGCTTGTTTTCATCATTGAAAACAATAGAATTAATAAAAGCAAATATATCTCCAACTAAGAGAACATATCTCATTGATGCTACGTTTAAAATAGTACCACATGGCTGCTTTAACCAGTTTCTTTTTATTAATTTTTTTATTTCGCGCGAAATTTTAATTTACAACCCATTTGCACTCAACCAGTTTTTTTTCACAAACACTATAATGATTGAAGTTTTATCAACATATATAACATTATTGTAATTATATAACTTATCTTTTTATATAGTATGTGATAAAATGCGTTTTAAAAATTTTCGGTTTTAGTGTTAAGAACTTTTTAATGTAAGTGGATTAAAATTTAATCACTAAAAATTTATTAATTTTGTATGGAAAGAAGTTATTTAATACAAATACAATAATATTACCTATTGAAATTTGCCTGAATCACAACAGTGTTTCTAAAAAATTAGGTGAGTGTAGCATACATAATTATAATTTCACTACATATGTACCTTCATAAGCTTTAAATTAATATATAAATCTCAAAATATGGTTTCTTAATTATAGGTTGCATTTCTGCCAGGCAGTTAGACGAAATGTGACAAAACATAAATCCTTATTAGATTTTATTAGGTATCAAAATATGCGTCAATACTTTACCACAAAATTTTGGCACTTCCTTTATTACCGCCTGATTTAATAAAAAGTTCTTTTGTGGCATTAAGATCCAAAATACTATTGATGGATACCAAATGCTTATTGGGGTTTTAGTTCATTGGGGACTTAGTTCCTACTGCCAGTCTCGGTAGGTGATACATCTTTAATGACCAAACACCCCAAAACAAATATGAACAAAGCCCCCAAAATTTTATATGAAAGAAAACAACGACTTTTGGGGAATTAGCGTACGGACTACAATTATTGGCACCCATAAGGAATTTTTGAGTTTGAACATGTATCATTTACTTTGGTTTGTAGAGAAATTTTTTGGCGGATTTTTTTTTTATTTTTGGATATGTTTTCTATAAGATCACATTTATGAAAAATTTATATGATTTATGTGTAATTTTTTAAAATTAAAATAAAATAAACCTTTTAAAAACTACAATTATTGGCACTGCACTACAACTATTGGCACATTTATGTATATAATTATTGGCACTCGACTACAATTATTGACACTTGAAAAACTATAATTATTGGCATGAGACCATAATTATTGGCATACCAAAAAATTAATAATTGGCACCATGGGAGTTAAAAAGTGTTAACAATACTTAAGCCATATTCTATTTTCGAAGGGAAATAAAGAACGAAAATTTAATTTGAAATCAATTTTATTTTATTATTTACACTTTAATACACTATGGATGTATTTTTGATTTAACAAAAACTTAACAATATTCTGAAAATATATTAAATTCTATAATTGGCACTCAAAAAGGTACAATTATTGGCAGGGCCAATTATTGTAGTAATTACAAATTCAATTATTGGCACCCCCTGCCAATAATTGAATTTAAAGTTATTTGGAACCAATTGTTGGCACACACGTTTTACAACAATTTATCGTAAAAAACTCATATTTTAAGGTGAAATTATTTAGGTTTGACGTATGTATATTTAGTAAAGTAATCATAAAACTTCATTGAAAAATCAATAAATACAAAAATAATGGTACTTACCAAACTTCACCTCACTATTGAAATCAATACTTAAAACTTCAAACCAACGTTCTTCAAAAACAGCTTTCTCACACGAACGATTACAAGCAACTGAGCCATTTAAAGTTAAACAATAATGAATAATTAACAAGAAAACAAAACAAAGAATGAAAAAAACTATTTAAGCTACAACGGGACTTTAACGGTCGCTTTGCTATTGCTATGCAAGCAGAGGGTGCCAATAGTTGGGTCAATATTTCTTGGTGCCAATAATTGTAGTCCGTACGCTAGTTCTCTTTTAGTTACATTTTTGGGGGCCAAGTTCATTTTTATGTTGGGGACTTAGTTCATAGCGAACTAACTCCCCAAACTTTAGGGACTTAGTTCATTGGGGACTTAGTTCCTACCGCCATAGTGCGCTTTCATTTCAAAAAAGCTTTTAGCAAATTATAATAAGATGAACTCCAAAAATTCACATATTCCATTTGCACTTAAAAGCTGAATATATAAAGCAGGAATCTAGGTCAACTGCCAACCTCGCACAGAGGATCAAACCAAAGAATGCTGATGATGAAGGTGCAGCGACCTCCAAAAACAGCTAGTTGTTCCGTTCTGCTAGTATTTGGTGTTATTTGTTCATTAATAATTATCACATTCAATTAGGCTCACAGCCTAATAAAATCATCAATATAGAAAGAAACAAAGTTCGAACAATAATAATTAAACCTAACTAAAAAACCAAGAGTTTCTTTTACTACATTTATACGCACGGCTTATTTGCAAATGAAACTGCAAATTGTTTCCATATTATTGTTTTTATTGCGACTTATTAATTCCGAACACTATTCAATTAACGCACTAAATCCCAGTAAAAAAAGAGACTCAAAAAAAGTCATGAAAATGTAGAGTTTGCGATCTGGAAGTAGTGAAAATTTCGATCCGATCTAATGATTTTTACATAGGGTTGTCATTGAAAAAAGTTCTCTTTTTCAATGCCTGGTCACCGAATTGGAAGCGATATTAAGAAAAATTTCATTTTTTGTGTTCTTGATAATATTTTTATCTAGGAAAAATGTTAAATAGTTACCTTTTTTAACAATTCGTTTCTTTTTATACGAATTTAAGCCCGAAATAGTATGTAAATTTAAGCAAATAACTTTTAAATTTTTGGCTAAAATTAGTTCATAAATTTCTTTAAAAAAAATATTTTTTTTAAATCTTCTGAGTATTTTCTAACACTATAAGGGAGTAACAAGGTTTTGTGTGACTAAAATAAGCTTCTACATGGTTTTTTGCTCACTCTTGGCAAATTAAAAATATCGATTTTTTGGAAGCAATGAAAATGTAGTTACACTAGAATGACTTCCATTTTTTTCACTGGGATGCAAATAAAATGCTTGAGGTTTGAATACTTACAAATGTTTGCTAATAAAAAACAATAAATTAATAAATACTGCACATAAAAAACATTTATGGCAGAAAATAATGACAATAAAAACAAATTATTATTTGTTATTTTATACATTTGCACAATTAGTTTGTAAACATAAGCAACATTTCAATAGAAGTGCTACCAAGTTTTTATACATTTACAATGCCGTTTAAATAGTGAGTGATGCTAGGAACACAATTCGGACGAACGACGAATTTCGTCCTCGTCAAAGAGTTCTTCGATAGCATTCGCTGCGTAAATTCGTCGTGTGAAGCACAATAACGAAAATTTTTTTCTAGCATAAAGAAAGAGCGAAAACTTCATTACCATATGAAACAGATAAAAAATAGATAAAACTAAAACAGTTTAATGAGTGGAATTTTGTGCGACACAAAAAATTTGCAAGGCTTGTATCGATCTCTTTCATTAGGTCGTTATAGACACAAACCCACTTAAATGGCATAGGTTTGTGTCTAAAACGAGGTACTGAAAGTGTTCGATACAAATCTAGAAACCACTCGGTACTGAGCTGGCAGCGCTCAGTGAAGTAAATCGTTCAATTGAACTAGTTCGTTTATGAGCTACACAACTCTATTCTGTTCATTTTCATATGCAGAAATGTGTTTTATTTTTGATGACGAAAGTTCGCACCGAAAAATTCGTCGTTCGTCCCAGTTGTGTTCCTAGCATTAATTTATTTGCAAATATTTTTGTTTGCAAATAGTGCGCGTATGGACGTAGTATTTGTGATTCACGTTAATGATGGAGAAGTGCCGCAAGTGCCCAAAATAGAAATACTGATTGACGTGTTTATTTGTACGTCTTCTTTTAAGAGACAAGAATACGAAAGCATATGTGCTAATTGAGGCGTTTATTTCATAGTATCCAAGGAACTTTACGCATTTGAATTTAATCCAAACAAACCCCATTAAAATTTGTTGAATTAAGATATTCTATCTCCATTTAAGTATACCGTTACCCAAAAAAGCATTTTTCCATATTTCTAGTCCTGAAAAAACTTGGTATTTTAATATTTAACTTTTTCTTCTTAACTAATTTCTTAATAATACTTGAACATACCAGACAAATTTATCTCATGTTTGTCTAATACATACATAATACAATAGGACCTTATTTATAAGCAAAAACTGGCATGAAGTTAGCATAAGTGCCGACATTGAACTAGGTGCTGACGAGTTCCTCCAAACAATTTGACATTAAAAATCGTCGCATAATGTCGTTTTAACCCACTATTACATCCCAGCGTGATTTTTATGGCAAAACTCGTTAAGATCATATTAAATTTTGCCACGTATGCTAACTTCTTGCTAGTTTTTTCTTATACATATGGCCGTAAGAATTTCAGGATGCATGGAGAGAGATTTTTATACTAACAAGACAGTGCACCAACAATTTACGTTGGTTATTTATTTCAAAAGTAACAGCACAAACTAAATAAATTATTTATTTATAACAAATAAAAATTTTTTAACCGAACCGAAATTGGTTAGACCAAGGTTATTTACTTAATTGCGTCAACTTGTATTAAACCGTCTAACAAATCTTATTTTTTTTCTTTTTGGCAGCAATGCAACTGATACACACAAATTAATCTAGGCACACAACATAGTCAAACAGCGTACTTGATTTTTTTCATTTCCATATCTTTTGTAATTTTTAAATGACTACAATTCTTAGGGATGCTTTTTTAAATATATTTTTTTTCATTAAAACCTGGTACTCTGTTCACAATTTCGTGCGAAATGCTGTCAAACTACATATAAAAGTGTTTGGTATAAAATATTTGCGAAATAAATGCGCAAAATTAGTACTCTGTTCTTGTTGTGAAAAACACGTAAAGTCATGTCTTTCCATGCGAAATTAGTCTGGCATCATTTAAGTTTAGCTGCGAAACAACATGAGCAGTGCTTTTTTCGCACGGAATTTTAACAATGTTGCGTATTTTCTAGCAAAAAAAGCAAGAAATTTATAAAAAAAACCGCGAGTTGGGCTACATTTAGTACATGTCAAATTTTTCATGCGAAATAATCAAGGTTTTTCGCAACTTCAAACAGACTACCAGGCTTAAGATGAAATACTTGTTTAGTAATATTTGTATCAAAGAGACGGAAAAACTCTCTTTACTTTATTTCCCCTGAACAAAAATATTAAATTAATCATTGCTCAAAAAAAAATGACCTTACAATGCCCCTTAAGGTTTTAACACGTAAGAGACATTTAGAAATTCTATTCGTATGTTGTAGCTTTAAGTCAACTCTTTAAAATTTCGAAATCTATATATTTTATAGTCACATTGCTGCAAAATAAAGGCTGCCTCACAGATTTAGATGTATTTCAGTTATCAAGCGAAGCGCAATAACAATTTGCATTGGCAATAATTTTTTTATCTAAGTCGTAGAGAGAAGTTGACTATAAAAAATAAAATAGGCCTGTATATACGCATGTATAGCCCATTAATACTCAGAGTATTTATTTAATTATGCGTATGATTGTAGCTCATACAGTCTTTAGCTTTTCGTTGAGTTGTTTATATTTATACGTCCTGTATGCATTCACAGTTGTTTGACAGCGAATACTCAGAGTACTTAAAACGACACTTTTGTTATTCCCTGGTAGTAATCTTTTCGTGTTGGGAAGTTTTAGGAACACGAGGCTTAGAGGTTTGAGTTACTTGTGAACATTTTTAAATTTCAGTTTTTATCATATGCACATGATATGTATTTATGTATTCTGCATTTACCGCATTCTTTAAAAAAAATTATGGGTAAGTACTAGAAGAGGGTACCTGAGGTCAATGACTATTAAAGACAAAAAGACATCCTCACGACAAAAACATCGATATATCATACTCAAATATTCGAATTTAAATACCGAAGATATGATAAACAATTTAAAAAGGCAATCCCTACATTCGGCAAAAAAACACAAGATTTAAAATATTTCTGGAATTATCGAAATACTTCCTTTTCAAAAATGATTTTTGGCGAGCTCTAATTTTTTGAAATTACGGTAGTACAGTAGGGTGGTACGAACTGAAATCTGGTGGGTAAATACTAGAATGGGATATTTGAGGTCAAAGACTATTGAAGCAAAATATTGGTATACCCGAGACAAAAACATATGTAGGTATAAAATACTTTAAGTTCCGACTGTAAGTGCGGAAGATATTACGAAATGTATTTTTGCGATACCTGAGTTCGGAAAAATTTTTTTTTCGAAACTGCCTTCCAACAATACTTTATATTCGGTGGGGCAGGTCGAACTTTTTATTTTTGCTGTAATGCAAGATGGTCTAATGTCTTAATATGTATTGCACATTTAATTAAAAAAAAAAATTAATATGGAAATGAGTTTGTTTCTGAAAAATACCTGCTACGTTAATGTGATCTATAACGATATAAAATCATTTTAATTCACTCAGGCAACAAATCAAATAAGTCACCCATCACCATAATAGTATTCGATTCACATCTACATTACTCAGATAAAAAATCTTGAAAAAATCATTTTTTTGTTTACTTTTTAATTGTGTGCTACAAGTGCCATTTTGTCTCTAACCGCAATCTCAACTCCAGCAAAAAGAAAAAACAAAAAAAAAATACATTTAGTTTGTAAGAATTGCCATTATGCGCAATTATACTCGAGAGATTAAGAAGAATAACGTCCTGCTAAAACAGAAAAATATATATAATAATAAATAACAATAATAATAAAAAGAACACTTTGTTCTGAATAGGGAACATTTTATTTTATTTATCTAAATTTTATTCATTAAAAACATTTTGAAATTTGGTGATACGAGTACAAAAACCAAATGAAAGGCAAACATTAGAGCATTATTTTTGGTTAACTTATTACATACAGATTGTATAATAGTAAAAAATACAGAAAAGTAAAGATTTTATTGACTTTTTAATGAAAACTGTGCTCTAATGGTAATATAAATGTGATAACAGTTGTCAAGTAATTAATCACTTTTGTAACTGTTTTTAAGTGTAACAAGATTTTTTAATGGGTTTAATACCACAAAGACAACTTTAAGTATCTCAAGACATATACCTGATTTACACTAAGCATTTTTTCATGAAATTTCATTAATTTTGTTGCACGCAACTTTTTCTATTTGCTAATTGTAGCGATATAAAAGAGAATTTAATATAAAAAAGGACGTAGAATGATTCTCTGATGCATTTTGGGCAACGTTTTTGATGTAAATTTCTCTTCCAGGCCTCCTATTGCTAAATAAAATTTTTTCATGCAACTAATTTCATGAAAAAAAATGCTTAATGTAAATCAGGTAATAGTGAAAAATGTATTTTTACTTATGGAGGTATACGATCAAATATGCAAATTCATCTATTTATTACCGAGCAAAAAAAAATAATCGAGATGTAGAAGCAATTGTTTATTAATAAAAGTCTATTTTGCATTTTTATAGCATCTTTTTCTGTTTTTTTCCTTTGGTAGTTTCTTATATCCCTTCCAAAATAACATCTCGGAAGGTGTAGTTTAATTTAACACAAAAATAAGTGATCTAGCCTAACATACGGAAAACCTGGGATCGATTCCTGATTCAACGCGTGAACAAAAAATTAAAAAAATAAAAAGCAAATTTTTTAAATATATACATATGACATGAAAGACATGCTTCCAGCTAGACGAATATTTTTGCGGAATTCAGGTCAATCCGGCAGGGATGAAAGAATCTCATTTTAGATCGGCGTGGCGCAGCTTCTACGCGAGGAATCCCATATAAAAATCATGCAAAATTGCATGCACAGGGTAAGCGCTTGCATATCAAAAGAGCACTTATATAGGTGCTTCCAGCGAAGCACCATTTTTTGCTGGGTGTTGATAAACAATATATGTATTAAGTAATCGTGGCAATCATACCAAAAACTTTCTAAGTACCGTATTATTTAGATATTTAGGACATCTGCAAGTCCAGCAAATTAAAATACAATCTGTAATGCAGACACTATGATTTTTTTCAATAATTCGGAAGTAATTCGAACAGCATTTATTACTATTGATATTGCAGCAAAAATACAACTGTCTTATTTAAGTTTTTTTTATTCAAGAATTTGTACCGTTCAGGTCCAGTCATATAGAGTCCGTCATACGATTAAGTTATAGATGGCTTTTGTTGACGGAACCACTTGAACAGCAACAATGGGGCTTTTCTCCATTTTACTAATTAAGTTTTATTTATTTATTTATTGTTCTTATTTTTTGCTGCCAGCAAATATTAAAACCAAAAGCAAAGCATATAGATTCTTGTAATTTATTTACATGAGAGAATTCAACTATTCAAACAGAATCTCAGAATACCATTACTTTTTTACTTCCACAGATTTCGCAATCAAGGAATGGAGAAACTAGAAATTAGGTTTAATTGGACTTCAAGTGCAAAATCAGAATGGACAACAACCTGCCGCCATGTTGTCTTGCAGCCGTCAAAACAATTATTCCCATACTCGTATAAATATATCGCGCATTTACTTCAATAGTTCCATAACTCGTTTTCTAAGTTAACAATGCAGAATAATTCGGTATTTTGTAATTTATCTTGTGTTTAAATTTTATATAGCTTGTAATTATCCAGCAGGAAAAGTAGGCATTAATTACACAAATAATGGGAGAAATAATGTATTATTTTCTAAAGCAAGACAATGCATTCCCTTAGAAACGAGAGGGTGATTTGATCAAACGCAGTAATTACACATCGATTACCAGTGTTATGAATTAAAGAATGCATTCCTCGGACATATTAAAATTATTCATTATTTTCCAAGGACATTTTCTGTGTTAACAGTAATTAATTCTTGAATGAAAAATAAAACATGCTGCGAATTACTTTTTCCTTTACTATTCATTACCTTTTCCCACTGGATACCACCTCCTGAGAGAAGAATATTTTTACTTTCTTCATTGAGTTGTATGCATGTATGTATGTCGGCTCTAGGTTCTTTTCATACGATCTTGGTATATAATGCTCCTTTCGCCTCCCTAACGAAGCCACATTATTTCAGGCTGAAATTTTAGCGGTAACGGAAGCGGCTAGAGTGAAAAACATACATAAACTGTGATTGCGCTTTAAGAATTTAAAAAACTTAATTTTTACCAGTAAAACATAAAACTATATTGAAACATAACAAAACTCATCACTTTAGTGGAAAACTGTGAACGTCCTGGTCAGAAACAGCTGATATTTTATTGCAGCAATGTTATGGTTATAGCACGATATGTTAGTATGTGTATTTATTTTAAATTTGCAATATTTTTGCAACATTTGTCGGCAAAAAATATGGATATATCGATAAATTTTTTTCATTTGCTTATCTCTGGTCCAGACTAGCGAGTGTCCAGATTATAGAGGTTGGACTGCACAGTAATTTTAGCTTAAGAGTGTTTTGATTTTGTGAAGCAAGCACAATATCGGAACCTTAAACTTGTGTAGAAACATGCAAACATAAATTAACTATGAAAGTGGTCTAGTCTATGGATTTTTGCTTCGAAATATTAAATTAATCTTGAAAAAATTCAATAAATATTTCACAAATGTTAAATAAACTTATATTAATCGCGACTAGAACACTCTAATATACAAATTTATTTAGATTTCTTCAAATGTAATTTACTAAATGTCTCGACAAGAGGAATAGGACTTAGACCACTTTAATAATTAAGGACACAAATAAGTACTGCTTGGAAATGGTCTTAACAAAATACAGGGTCTGTTAATTCATGACGCTGTGGAATAACTTGAGAGGTTGACTTAGAAAAAACATTTTTTATAACTTTTATTACTTAGTGATTTTGTATGCGTATAAAAGAAAACGAAGGTGTTAAAAGGAAAATATGTATGTATGTATGTATATGTAGATACATATATGTAACCTTATTAATAATCATAACCATTGTTATCGAAACGTCATCATCGAATGAAAAAAAAAACAATCAAGCTTTAAACATTTTATGCTGTGTTTGTTGGGATACAACATATAAACCAAAACCCAATCTGTACAATATTTCAACACTATATAACACAACAGCAATAGTGAAAACGACAACGGCAACGACAACAACAAACTTACGCCACTTCAACAAAAGTCGTAACATTAATATTATACAGCAGCAGGGAAAGAAAAAAAAGACTCGAAGCAAGAGGCATATGAAAATGAAAGAATCGAATGATGTAAACACATGAACATGTATGAACATTAGGGTGGCCGCAAGAAATCGAAAATTTGAAAAAATCCTAATATTTCCCCAAAAAGCTGACATATGGAGCCATAACTCCAGAACGGTAAATAATAGAAACACACTTAATATATCAAAAGAAACCTAATATTGCTCTTCAAAATTTATATTATATACATACATAATTGTTGTTATTTTTGCCTTTAACCCCAAAAAAGTGACCTATAGGAGCACACTTCGTATATTTTGTTATTAAGTGATAAATTTTGCTCAAATTTCGGCATGGGGTCCAGACGAACCAGATTCCAAAATGTTTTCCTTCTCTATGAGATCCGGTCACTCCAATGTACATACATATACACGTATGTATGTATGAACATATGAATATATGAACCGTCGCCGTCCGCATAACCGATAATTAAAATTTTTTGTGTGGTTTGTGGCAATAGTTGGGATGTGTGTATTGAATTTATGTACGGGAAGAGAGATGAAAGCACTACAACAAAATTTATTTCGTTGAAAATAAAAATTTTTTCTTGCCTTTTCTTCAATTTCTTGCTTACAATACTTTGATAAAAAAAACAACATCTTCTTCTTGGCTTTTAATATGTGTACAATTATATATGTATAGCGTCTTTCATTAAGCGTTTCCTATTGTTATCAGTGCGAGATATCACCGAAATTTGTTAATTTAAAATTATTTTTCCAACACCTATCAATGTCATCATGTATAAAATAAAATGGCGCGCAAATGTCTGTCGCTGCTACGCTGGCTGGCTCACACTCGCAAAATGTCTAGTTCACAAAATTTCCAGGACTTCAAATTGCTCGTGTGGATTGTTCAATGTGTCATCAACTGTGTGGCACATAGCGAACTTTTCTTGAAATCACATATCGTTTCTGTACATATCAGTAAATTCTGACAAAACACAATTGAAAATCATGGACCCTTGCGACGTAAAATGGGCGGAGTGTGCGGAAGGTTATCTAAATCGAAAACCCATTTTGATAAAATAATTTTATCAATTGCTCGTATTGTTGAACGCTATATACTTATATATAAAAATTTGGCAAAGTACATTAAATAACTGATAGCAAATTCAAATATAAGGCCGCTTTCAATTATCAAATTATCGAAGTCCCTATTGGAAGAGCCTTTGTGTGGCAGTATACATATGTGTAATTTTCTTTTATCGCCCCCATTTGCTCAACACTTTGCAACATATTGTGTTGCTGTTTCTTTTATTAATATTATGGATACTTTGCTTCAATATTTCTGTTTTTTTTTTCTTACAACATGAGCAAATAGAACTTATTTTGAAAGAAATTTTTGTTGTTGCGCTTTAAAATTTAAAACCACTAAAATCAGTGTTTTTCCACATTCATTTAATAACAATTTATAATGATTTTGTTTATCTCTTGTTCTGTTGTTAATGCTTATCTAATGTACTCGTATGTATGTATGTATGTAACTGCAAATGAACCATTTGTCTTGAAGTGTTTATACACGTGCAAGGGCATTTCGTCTATAAAAAAAGTTTTAAATTAAGATATTAGAAAACAAAACCATGTAAAAAGCGGTCAGCACGAGGAAAAATTATATTTCAACATTTTGTTTTTCGTTTACACATTCGTCGAAGACTTACGATCTAGAGGGAAATGTGAACGAAAAGAAATACTGTGGTAATAAATCAGCCATTATTGTGTGAATGAATTACACAAAATTAGCGGGCGCAGTATTTCAATCAACAACTACTGCCACTACTCACTTTTGCGGCAAGGGCAAATCATACAAAACTTTTCTAAAAAAATTGTACTGAGTTAAAAAGAATAATAGGCACTTAAAAAGCAAACTAATTTAGTTTGAATTATTTTTGTGGCAAAAAAAAGAAAAACATGCTTAAGTCGGCTCAAGCTAAAATAACAAATCCAAAGACAATCACTGAATTACAAATTCCCAATTTAAAGCGATCCTTGGGTGAAGTTTCAGTTTATTTGTGTATTTTTAACCGACTTCAAAAAGAAAAGGTTATCAATTCATCTCTATTTTTTTTGGCAGTGTTACTTCATAATTCGCTTCATATTAGACCGATTGTAAAATTTGTTCATTGTCTGAGAGGGTATAGCTTGCCATTGGTCCCATTGTAAAGAAAATTGAGCGGGAATACGCCCACACATTTTTTTATTTGATTTTATGATATTCTTTCTATTTGATTGTTGCGGAATCTAAAAAAACACCTTTGGTTGTTTTAATTGCAAAATTTTAGAGTTCAAAAAATAGGCGTGGCTACGCCCATTTAAATTTATTCTTATATTTCACGTGGTTCTAATTAAAGGATTTTTACGAAACTTACCACACACCTTAAACTCAAACATAGACACAATCTTCTATTTGAAAAAATGGGCGGAGTTGCTTACGCTTATTAAATTTTAATATTTTATTTTAAGTGGTTCTACTGTACCGATTTTAGGTATATAACTCAGTACATTTTAAAGCGATTGTAAAACTTTATTTGTTTTCTGAGAGGGTATACCTTCCCATTTGTCCCATTTAAAAAAAGTGGGATAGGACACGCCCACAATTATTTTATATGATTTTATGATATGCTACTTATTTTATTGCTGCAGTTCTCGTTGTACATTCATAGTGAACAGTCGATTTAGTGGAGTTTTTATTTCATACTAAACAAAAAAAAAATTGTACGAAAAAATATTCGGAATACATATTGTTATTGTTAGCTTTATTTGCATTGCTAATATTTTTTACATAGTCATAATTAACAAAAACAAAAAAACCGTAATAAAAAAAAAACAAACAAACAAACAAAAGTGCCCTTGAGGAATACTCTATATGAGTACCTCAATAACAAATAACTGTGAAGTGAGTTCTAATGGCAGAAATGCCTATTTTACTGTGAGTTCTGAAGCTCTTAATGAAAATAATAAAAATAAAAAATCTGATGATAGACTTACTGAAACCTCTGAAGCTCTTATTGATAACAAAATAAATAAGAAATCTGATAGTAGACTTTTTTTAACGGCGAGGCCACTTTTTCGTCGGCGATCAACTTCGCTTTGTCCAAGGCCAACTAGTGATTCGTTAACGTTACCGTTGCCTAGTACTTCTACATTTAACTCAGCGATATCATCCGCTACGGGCTCGTGGTCATCACTTAACCAAGTTTTTACTGAAGTTAAGAGCAGCCCAAAACCCAAGGTCCAAGTGGGAATGGACAGATATATAACAGTGGTAAAGCGCGGACGAAGCCCAAAGTCTTCGAAAATTTCATCTGCTCCAAAAATGTCTAGGGATAACAGCGCATCCTCTATTAACCGTCAAAATCGTTTTCAAATATTACAAGTTGACAACAACGAACCCGATGTATCTACGAACAAAACATCCAAGCCGCCTCCAATCTATTTGAGAGAAAAAAATTCAAACGCTCTTATAAAAAATTTAATTTCAGTCATTGGTGAGAATAAATTTCACATCGTTCCAATAAAACGTGGTAACATTGATGAAACCAAAATTCAAATTTATGAAGAAAAAGATTTTCGCAAACTGGTTACTGAATTTGAAAAAAGTAAGAAAAGTTTCTACACATATCAGCTTAAAAGTGCTAAAGGCCTGCAGATCGTATTGAAGGGCATCGATTCCCGAAGAAATAAAAGATGCACTCGTCCTCCAGGGATTTAAGGTAAAAAATGTATCTAACATAATAAATAGGGAGAAGATTCCTCAACCTCTATTTCGCGTCGAACTTGAGCCAAACGATATAAAATTGAAAAAAAGCGAGACTCATCCAATTTACAATTTAAAATACCTCTTATACCGAAAAATAACAGTTGAAGAACCACACAAGCGTTCTGGACCCGTACAGTGCCATAATTGTCAAGAATATGGTCACACAAAAACTTACTGCAAGTTATCTTCAGTTTGTGTTATCTGCGGTGAATTGCACGGTACTGCTGGTTGTACTAAGCCTAAAGATCTAGCAGAAAAAAATGTAGTAATTGTGGAGGTAATCACACCGCTAACTACAGAGGATGACCTGTCTACTCTTTCGTTAAACAGACTATGGGGCAAAAACCTAAATTAGCTCCAGCACAAACAGCAAACGCTTACTCCGCCACTTTTGCTCAAATGAGCCAACCTGTCACTTCACGTGTATCGTATGCCGACGCAGCTAAGGCTAGTTATATTCCCACACAGAATATTCCGCCTCAAAATAATTCAACGAATGCAAACTCAAGCTTTAATTTTAGTCGCCTTGAAGCTACTATTGAGAATCTAGTGCTGACTATAAATAATTTTACAACAAATATGACTAGCATGATGCAAGAAATGCTACGAATGCAGTCTAGACTGCTTCAAGCATTAGTTAACAAGCCATGAACACGTTAAAGATAAGTTTCTGGAACGCAAACGGCATTCGCCAACATAAAAATGAACTTGAGCACTTCATCATGGAAAAAAATATGGATATAATGTTGGTTTCTGAGACTCATTTGACTTCAAGAAGCCTATTCAAAATTAATGGCTACATTTTATATGATTCAAAGGACCCCAGAGGAAGAACTTTGGGGGGGATCAGCAATTTTAATAAAGTCAAGACTCAAGCATTATATTCTTGACAACATTTGTGAAGAACATCTACCAGCAACGAATATTTGTATCGAAAATTTTTGCACAAATTTTGTCATATCATCAATTTACTCCCCTCCTAGATTCGCAATTACTGAGGATCAATACGAGGATTTCTACAAATCTCTTGGCCCTTGTTTCGTAGCAGCTGGAGACTATAATGCAAAACATACTTTCTGGGGTTCGCGTCTTATCACACCTAGAGGACGAGCGTTGTTCAACACAATTTCAAAAATGGAAAAATTTTTCTAGGGAATTAATTCATGTTGAAGCCTTCCTAGATCTATTGTCCGATCACTCTCCCACGATCGTTACAATCTGTAGCCCACTGAGAAGCGCTCTACCTCACCCATATGTGAAAATGGTCAGTCGTGTTAATTTGCTGCGATTCAAAAAATATCTTAGTAGTCATTGCACTGAAAACATTAAGCTAAGAACTCATGATGATATTGAATCTAATATTGCTAATCTTATCGAAAAGATTAAGCAGGAAGCTGAACATGCCACTTCCTCCCACCCGCAGACTGGGTTTAATAGAATATATTCCACAGATATTGAACATCTCGTATGTGAAAAAAGAAGAGCTAGAAGAGAATGGCAACAGCACAGATCACCCCCAAAATAAAATTAGATTAAAAGAGTGCACTAAAAGACTCCAAGAACTGCTTGCATATGAAAAAACTGCATCTCTTAAAAACTATCTGGAAAATCTCGATGTCACACCAGCATCTAATTATTCTTTGTGGCGCGCTGCGAAAAGAATTAAAACACCCGTTGAGTTTAAACCACCTCTGCGCACTTCTACCGGAGTTTGGGCCAGGAGTGATATTGAAAAAGGTAACTTGTTTGCAAAGCATTTAAAATCCGTATTTACCCCAAACACATGTACTGGTGTTGTTGATTTCCCGAGTGTAGTTGCGCTACCCCCTCGACCCATAAAATTTAAAATGTGTGATGTACAAAATCTAATTGCTGAACTCAACCCGAAGAAAGCACCGGGTATTGATGGAATTAGTAACCAAATGCTAATAAAATTGCCTCGTATTGTAATTAGAATCATGTTATTCATTTTTAATGCCATTTTACGACTAGAGTATTATCCCCACAGCTGGAAGCTTGCCAAAGTTAAAATGATTCCAAAGCCGGGCAAAGATCTGACCAAGGCAGAATCATACAGGCCAATAAGCCTGCTATCAACAATGTCAAAACTTTTCGAAAAACTGGTCATGTCAAAATTGTCCCCAATTCTAATTGGTAGTGGGTGCATCCCAGACCATCAGTTTGGTTTTAGAAGTCAGCATAGCACCATTGAACAAACGCATAGATTGGTTCAATGTATGCGAAGAACATTTGAAGAAAAGAAGTACTGTTCTGCACTGTTTATTGACGTTTCGCAGGCATTTGATAAAGTGTGGCATGAAGGTCTAATTTTAAAATTAAAATCATATCTACCAATTAATTTGGTGAATTTATTAGAAAGTTACATTACTACCCGGAAGTTTACGGTTGTGGAAGGAGAATTCATGAGTGTGCCCGAGTCTATATCATCCGGTGTGCCACAGGGGAGCATACTGGGGCAAGTTTTGTATTTGATTTATACTTGTGATATGCCTTTGAGCAGCAATATCCATACATCTACGTTTGCCGATGATACAGCCTGCCTAAGTATGCACGAAAATCCTCATGAGGCTTCGCGATATCTACAAGAACATATTACACAACTGGAACTATGGTTAAAATTATGGAGAATTAAGGCAAACGAGCGAAAGTGTGTTCAGGTAACATTTACCCTGCGAAGAGATACTTGTTCCCCAATTCGAATCAACAATCAAGTTGTTCCTCAGCATTCACATGTAAAATACCTTGGTATACACCTTGATCGACGACTTACATGAAAACACCATATTGACTCAAAGCTAATACAAATGAAACTTAAACTAACTCAGATATATTGGCTGATTGGTAGAAACTCAATACTCAGCCTAGACTGCAAACTTTTATTATACAAGTCGCTTTTGAAGCCAATATGATGCTACGGAATTCAGTTATGGGGCACTGCTTCAGCTTCTAACGTCGAGAGAATCCAACGAAGGCAAAACAAAATTTTACTTTTGATAACATCGGCTCCATGGTTCATCAAAAATTAAAATATACATCGTGATTTGAATATGCCAATTGTGACTGAAGAAATTGCAAAATACGCAGGCAAATATCTAACAAAACTCGAGTCACATCCTAATCCGCTTGCTCGTAACATCTTGAATTTTACTGGCCACATTCGCTTGAAAAAGAAGGACACAAAGGCTCTTTTACTCAACAATCCAGATGGGATTGCTTGAAAATATTTTTTTTCTCTTTTTTTTTTGATTATCACTACTTATGTATTATTTATAACTATCACTAAGTTTATGTCCGACAGTGGTCGGGCCTAATACTTATATTTTAGATTTAAGATTTGAATACTTATTGTTAGTTCATAATTGAAGATACAATAAATAAATAAATGTATTAAAAAAAAATTATTGCTGCGAAACCTATAAAACACCTTTGGTTCCTGTAATTACACAATTTGAATGTTAAAAAAATGGGCGAAGTTACGCCCGTTAAAATTTAATACAATATTTCACGCGGTTCTACTTTACCGGTTTTTACGAAATTTACCACACTCTCCAAATTATACACAATCCTCCTTTAAGAAATAATGGGCAGAGTTACGCCCATTAAAACTTAATTTTTTTATTTACCGTACTTCAATTTCTATGGCAAAAAAGTGGTTTACTGAATTTTGTTATCGCCGTACAAGCCGAACCTTCCAGGCGCCCAGTTGATGGCTCTACATTAGAAACAATTAAACATATTTATCCGATCGGAGATTGGAAGTAAGAGAGATTATGGAGGCCATAGGCATCTCACATGGCTTAGTGGTTTAAATTTTGAATGACCACTTGGGTATGAGAAACATTTCGGCAAGATGGGTGCCGCGATTGCTCACAATTGAACACAAAAGCATGTGCAGTTTCCATGGCAAAAATCTATGAATCAGGTAACGAATTGCTCCCTCACACTTCCTATTCACCAGATTTAGCACCGAGTGACTATTTTATTGATCCCAAACTTGCTCGGAGGACTGAAATTCGGCTCCAATGACGATGGGATAAAAAAATTGGGGAAACGTTGAACTAAGTGTGTAGAAATCGGAGCAGACTGTGCTAAAAAACAAAATGAATTTTTATATTAAAACCTGTGTCTGTTAAAAAAAAACTGTGTTAATTACCACCCCTCGTATTTAGACTATCCATGAAATACCCAAATTCATTAATACACAACACTGAAAACGCTCTTAAGCTACAAATAGTACACACATTTAACACACAGTCGTATCAAATTTTCCATTCCTGTTATGAATTCATATCACTCGTATTTTTATGAAATAAATGCATCACCTTCAGAACTCAAAATATAAATTTTGTTAATTGTTGCTTTTCTTTCGAAACATTTAAAAAAGAAATAATTTAGTGTTTTACGAGTAATTTTTATGAAAGTAAGTTATCACTGTTCTTTTCAAATCCGATCACTTTCACTAAAGGGTTGTATGGCTGCTATAAAAAAGAATATGGTCGATTAATGGTGGACCAAGAAAGAATTATGCCTCTTTTTATTATCACATTACACATTATTTTAAACTGAAATAATAAATTTTAAAAGTATTATAAAGAATGAAGCGATAAAATATATGTAAACCTTTATTTAAGGGACGCTTAATCGCTTCATTTGTATCAAAGAGTTCTATTTAAAATATGTTTTGTTGTGACTATAATTGTTCTTCTTTTATTGAGTTTAAATTTTTTTACCAGAATAGTAAGTAGTAGTAGTTCATATATTTTTTTCTTGGTAAGGCAAGTTGTTGCAGTGAAAAGTAGTTTTTAAAACAGGTTCCCTAGCTGATCCCTAAGAGTTTGATGATCACGAACAGAAGCTTCGGACCTCAAAATACTCTTTAGCATGTACGTAATGCTGAGGGCAAATCGTGGCACTCTTTATCGAAGGATATTACGAAATATTTCCATATAAACTCTACTGAAATATTTCGTAATTTCGTTCGATATCGAGTGACGCGATTTGCCCCCTGATTCTGATAACAAAAAAGCTAAGTCATTCCTGCCTGAATTGTTACAAGCAATAAGAAGTGGGTTTATTAAGCATAACCCGAGCAAATAGGCAATATCCTTTCAAGGCGAAATTAATATATATGGTATAAAAGATAAGATATACTTGTTGCAGCCGGATCTATACAAACCTTAAACATAGAACTGACAAGTGATACGTCTGCGACAAGAGCCCAAACAACAACGAACAATGCCCAAAATAAGACATCAAGCGCATAAGTTAATAAGTCGTTTAGAAGATATGTCCCACGTCTATAACGGGATCTGGAGACGATCAAATAAAAGCGTCAATCAGTAAATGGTTATTAGTGTCGCATAACTGACGCTTTTTTGCAGACGTTCCAAAAAAATTATGAATCAACATTTTAATTTTGTGTTAGTCGGATTATTATGATTGTTTGTTATTAGCGGCAAGTCAAGTTTAGTTATAAAAAAAAAACAGTTTAATACGTATATACAAAGTTAAATAATAATTTTTCTATCTCCCACTGTAATTTTGCTTCTTCTAATTAATATCTAATAATAAAACTGTTTTTAGAGTTTTAATTGTTCGGTTTATTATAGAGAACAATGATAATTTTCCATATAGTGATATATATTTTATTTTTCATCCCATGCACTTCTCCATATCGTTACAAAGTAAGTAACACAAACCAAATCATATTTTTCATCAATCATAGTTAGAGACGATCCAATAGCCAGCCGTCAAATAAAGATATCAAAAATTTTTGTATGCTAATAATCAGTAACGGAAAGTGGAACATGTGGCCGAAAAAACTTGACTACATGCATACAACTTTGTGATTGATAGTTGTATTTGATCGTGTCCTGGGCACTTAAGGCACTAAAAATTAAAATTTTTGGTTTTCAATGGAAAGTAATTACGTAGCCCCATTTTCCCCCAGCTTTTCTTTCAATAAAATGAATTAACTAAATGAGTAATAAGAAAAGTTGTTGGTCTATTGATAATAAAATAAAAAAATCTAAACGTTGGTGGGTGTGGCCGATCTTGATGAAACTCGGCATGCATTTTTCTATTCTAGAAAGTATGTGTTCCAAATTTTAAGACTTCTCCTTGGATAGGAAAAATAAAGAAGAAATCGATTTAGATTGCAATGGAGGTGGGCGTGGACGATTTTGATGGAATTATTATTTTTTTTTAATTTTGTTAATATAATGTTCGGTGACAATTTGCAATAATCTAAAAATTTTGCTATAGTTTTTGCACAAAAAAATTTATGAAGCCATCCCAATGTGCATTGTATCGAAGAAGATGCAAATGTATCCCATGATGTCTAGAGCTCAACAATTAGATTCTTGTTTGGAAGAAGTGGCTGTAAATGCAACGAAATGGTGCAACTGGTTATGTACCTATTGATTAATAGAAAGCAACATGTGGTAAACAACTAATTTGACGTAATTGAGCCGTAAATCGGTATCTTCTGGACAATTGTTTGCGGTGCTATGGGACGTGTAATATCTTGGAATGTATAATTGTTCACGTTATCACATAAGGCTTTGATTGCTACATAAAGTGATAAAAATTTATTACTTCCCAATTGGACTTTCTTTGAGGCAGAAATCTGTAGATCAAACCAACTTCTAGGCAGTTAAAACCATTTATTTTTTACTATTTAAATATTTACATGTATGTTTTTTTAGTTCAACATTTTTTACAGCATTCAAATATCTTTTTGGGAAATACTTATTGGTATGGAATTTTTTTTGTTTTTTCACACGTTTGTAGACATAAAGCCCTCTAGTGCGGATGTAAAACGTTAATGAGTTTCAATTGTTAACATTGCTTTAATCACCACCTTTCGAATGAATGAATATTGCTGGAAGTTGTTTTCCATTACATTAAGATGAATATAAAAATCTTGTAAAGTTTTCACTTAATTCAGGTTCATGAATGACAACGTTTATACAAGTAGTGTAAAGTGTTTTTTAAATAAATCTAGTAAACCAAAAAGAAAATATGTTTTCGTGTGTTTATGTGCAGATGTCTTAACAGGTTACACAGGAACACAAAAATCACGGCAGGTAATATATAGCACACTAAATGATAAACGTCTCAACTGAAAAAAATCGGGAGTGTTAAAAAAACTGTATATAGTGTCCAGGCATGATGGTATTTTATACTGTTTAATAAAAGACTGTTTTTTTAAAGAAATTTTTGCCGAATGTTAGAGATTTGTTCAATAAAAAGGTTTATGAAAACACAAAAACATTTTGATAATTTTGTGTTGTGACTGTTTGGGATTTAGTGTGCGATATACGCGAGTTTGGGAGGAAATACATTTAGAATTTAATTATGCTCTCATTCTGAACAAAATATAGTCTAAAGCATTGTGCGAAATTACTTTAACGTTTACAGTTTTTGGATTTATTTGCTAAAAAAATTTATAATAAAACATAAAAGTGAAAAGTGGACAGTAACATATTGGCGGTATTCGATGTTTGATGCAAATGCTCTTGCGTTAGTGCAAATGCAAAATATCGTAGCTTTTCTTTAAAATCCAACAACAAAATTTACACACAGTTCAAAGAAAAACTACGATGTTTTGCATTTGCACTAATGCAACGATATTTGCATCAAACATCGAATACCGCCATTGTAAAAAAAGCCAAGAGCAAAAATTAAACTTTTTAGGTGTATAAAAATAATATGGGTGTGTTTTACTCGTAGCATTTTGATTTAAAAGCTTCAAATATTTACACTTGGAACTCAAATATTTATTATGTTCAAAGGACCTTTTGAAAATTTTGTCACGCACTGTGGGATGTAACTGCTTTATAAACAGCTAAATAATGCAAAGAAAGTGACAAATATAAATTCTTTGGCAAAGCTGAGCTGAAGTAAATTTAAAGTGTACCAGCTTGTTCAGGTTGTTATTTTTAGGGTTCCGTACACCAAAGGTGAAAAAACCCTGTTGTTTTCGTTACGCTGTCCGTCTGTCTGTCTGGCCGTCAAAGGCTATTATCTTGAGAACCGTAAGAGCTAAGGAACTTAAATTTAGAAAGAGTATGTAGAATTTTTTCCGCTACAACAACAAATACATTAGAGTTAAAACTTAATGGGTGTTCCAAAACGAGCATCCAAAAATGTTAAATGTATATAGGCATTTGAAATTTGTAAAATTAGTGTATTCTTATCAGTGTTGCCAGAATTTATAAGGCTAAAATCTGCAAAATTTAAAAATTTTTCACGAAAAAATCTTCAAAATCTGCATTTTATTTTTAAAATCTTCAAAAAATCTTCAAAGCTATTTTTGAAACAACTTTTTTATATATGATTAAAAAAATTTACATAAATATGGACGTAAATGTGTAATATAAATATAAAAATTTATAAAATTTAAACTCGGGTTAAAATGTATTTTGTTTAAATTTTTTAGAAATTTTTTTTAAAATAATTTTCAATCACATTTTTTTATGAATAGAAACCTTTAATGTTCGAAGAATGCGTTTCTGCTTAAGAAATAAGACAAAAAACTTCATATGTTTATAGAACGACTATCAATGTGCTATTAAGAATTACTTACACAAACATAAAAGGTAATATTCACAAAAATTATTTTGGTTTACAAAACGTTTAACAAACAAATTTCCATAAAAAATAGTTTTGGTTTACATAACAAAAACAGCAGAAAATGCTTAAAAGCTTCAAGCAAAAATCTGAATGAGAAAAGAAATCGGATATATAAAAAATTATACAAAAAGTGATTTAATTTGTTACATAAATATCCAAAGGACTTCGAAGTTTTGTTTTATTCAAGTTCATTTGACTCAAAATTCTTTCGACATTTGCAAATGAATGTGGTAAAGACATTTCATTCATTTTAATTTAACTTAAGGCTGCAAAATCATAATCAGAATAAGCTCGTTTTATATCAGATATTCTATTCCAGAAGCTTGCCAAAGTTACTTCTTCTTTTTCTTTAATGATGTCTTCTAAGTTTAAAAATTTTAACTCTCTAAACTGTGAGTCGTTCACACATAAAAGAAACAAAAAGTAGTAACAGTTATAGCAAAATGTAAAAAAATTCACTATAATTGGAGTTGAAAAATCTGAATTTTTAGGCCAAAAATCTTCAAATCTTGATTTCGTCTTTTTGGAGGGTAAAAATCTGCAAAATCCAGATAAATCTGCATTTCTGGCAACCGTGATTCTTATACAGAATACAACAGTTAACATTAAAATTAAAGGATGTTATATCACTTATGTAATTTTGAAATCGTAGGAGGCAAACTCTTGAAATTTTCAGAAACCATAAAACTAAAAAATTCCAAAATTATAAAATTGCCAACAAAAAAAAAACGCCAAAAATCTAAAAAAAAATTGCCAAAACAAAAAAAAACGCCAATTAAAAATAATAAACATTGGTCAAACAACAATATAAACACGAAAAATTATTTCTAAAATTAAAATAAATCGCCAAAAATTGGAAAAATCGCCAAAATAAAAAAAATCGCCAAAACAAGAAAAAAGCACCAAAGCTACAAAATCGCCAATTTGAAAACCACCATATTAAAAAAAGACGCTCAAAACCGAAAAATCCCAAAAACGAAAAAAATTCCAAAAGTTTAAAAAGTTCGTATAGTATTACATATATAGTGTTAGTATGGAACCTGCGAGTCAAAGTCGCACTTTACTAAATTTTTATATCAGATGTAGTTTAGCAAATTGTTCAATTTTGCACTTCTTGCACCCATTGTATAAATATATAAAACAATTTTAAGTCAACAATATAATGAGTTCATAGTAATACAGAATGAAAATAAAATTCAGTTTTTTGTAACAGTTTTTTTTTTAATTTTCGCTGAAGGCCTGCTTTAATAAAGTTTTAGTGTATGTGTGTGTATGTTGTATTTATGGGCTGTTTGCGTTCGTTTAACATAACAGTTGTTACACCACCATACAACGTGTTTTAAATTTTAATACAAAAAAATACATACATACATATGTATATAAAAACAAATAAAAAGTTTAAATGTAAAACAGCTATTGATGTCTGTCCATGTACATACATACTTGTCAGTCATTCAGTCAGCCAGTCAGTTACTACGACCATGCGCCTATTATTTTACCTAACGAAACACCAGCATTTTGTGTTCGAGACCTTTTTTGTTATTGCCTGTGATTTTTCCCTATTTTCCTCATTTACCCACTACATAAATTTCGGCTATAAAACAATTAAATTTCAAACATCGTAAAAAAATTGTCAACATTTCTCATTAATGATTTTCCTGTGAGCCAAACGAAATTGCTGGAAAATGAAAGTAAAAAAAAGGTAATTGTCGAAAAATGCTAAAGTACTTTTTATATGATTACATATTTCTTTTTTTATTTCCCCTCTTTGTAGTCGTAAAATTAAGTACTTGTTTGATATATTTTCTTTTTCCTTTTTATCTTTTTATGCGCTTGGGGCAAATGTTTCATTACGTTTCTTGATTAAAATTATATTTTGAATTTAAATGTATTTAATATGCAAAAAAAGAAAAACAAGGCAAATATTTATACTTTATATGTACATACATATGTATGTATATAACTAAATAATGTTTAATTATATTTTTCAGCTTTTCTATTTATTGATATTCTCACTTGAATATGCATATATTATTTCTAACTATAGAAAGTAACTGATTGTTTTGAATTTTAGAGAACCCAGTTTTCATTAAATTTTTACGCTTTGAAGTCCTGGGAGACGATTCAGACTACTTTCACGATGAGGTCCGTATGGATGTACGTATTTATTTATGGATGTGTGTGTTTTAGACTAGCCATTGTTTAAATTTAATGATAAAAGTCCATGTAAAGTCTCATAACTGTCCCTGCCCCGCTATCAAAAAGGATAAAATGTAAGACCGACCACCACTAATTCTTGCTCATAAAATTTTTTCAGAATACAGCAACTCCTGTCACACTTCCTTACAAATATAATTGGAGGATTCAAACGGTAATCATAAGTGTCATATTGCCATAATCAGTAGTATGCACATTGTACAAGCAATACTTTGCGGCTCCAAAAAAATTCAATTGTTTAATTCATTTCTAGTAAAAAATTAAAAACAATACTGCAAAGCAGCGGGAGGTTTTTTTAAACACTCAGACAATAAATGCTTACTAATATTACAGGATGTTAACTTTTTTTAGGAAAGGGATAGTGATAGAGAAGACAGGTGGCGAAGGAAGAGATAGAGGAAAGCTTCATTCTTTTACAACTCTGTTTTTTGTACCTTTTTCTTAATAGGGCAGTGTTGTACCGCCTCTGGTGTCAATGGGGCGTATTATATTATAATTACCATTTTATTGGTAATTTTACTTCGCCGATGATTCTGCTACATAATACCAATGAAGGAGGTCGCTTTGATATTACAGATTAGGATTATTATCCGCTTAAGCCGTAAGTGACCAGTGGTCTATGCCTTCATCAATTGAAATTTCCTACAACAACTGATACAAAGGGACACTAATGCACATCAGATAAATATGTGGTGTTTATTATGTAATGACTGTCAGAACCGGTCTCGAAGCCAGGAAATTCAGTTTTGTAGTTAACGTGCTAACTACTTCCGTTTAATAAAAATATATTTTTATTTTCAAAACAAAAAATGTATATTATTTCTATCTTATTTCATATTTAATACACATAACACACTTTTTATAGAGCATATTTTTAGTTGCTCTGGTCATAATCTTTTAAATTATTTTAATATAATTCTTTTTGCTTTTGTTTTTTCTTTCAAAAAAAAATTTTTAATGCATTGTGACACTTATGACCACTCCCATAAATACCCAAAATATATTTATAAATTTTCCCCCATGGTCTGAAGTAGGGAAAGGGTACCTCTAAAGAAGCCAACAGTTTTGCCAGAAAATGATGATGAGAGAATGCTAAATCGTTAAAGAAATTATGCCAAAATGTTGTAGAGGTGAAAAGTAGAATGTCAGATTTAAACTTAAAAAAAAATATTGAAACAGCTTTGAATTTCATGTTTGCACAAACTTATTAGTATGAACAGATATTTTTATAGCAAATACAAAAATAAAATAGTTATAATTGGTGTTTTTTGAAATTGTTAGAATTACGTTTAAAATTTTTTTAGCGCACTAATAATCTCAAATTATTCAGGGGTGTTCCGTAAATCGCACTTTTTTAAATCGAGCGATTTCCAAAAACGAAAAACAGTGTTCTACTGATGGGACAAATTAGTGAACTCGGAGTTAAGTTCGTATATAGTGTCTTAAAAATATAAAATCTTGAAACCAATTAAAAATCTTCAATAAGTCACCTTTTTAATTCAGCTCTTTCCTGGAAATTAGGCAATTTCAAAATGTGCGATTCATAGAACACCTCTGATTATTTTACTTATTATTGTATGTTTATTATTTTGGGTCCTCTAGGCGTACCCTTATTTAGGACGATGAGGGAAAATTTATCAATATTATTTTTGCATGATAACCACTTTAAAGAAGGAATATAATAAGATGATGTGTTTAGAAAAAATTAATTTCAGTGGGACATATATATTTGCTGGACCTCTTTTAGTGAATATCTAAAATCGTTTTGACGAAGAATTTTGAAGTTGTTAGAAAAAAACTATTTTTCGAAATGTTTAGTCAACAATATCTCTTAAATATATATATATATTAAAATTCTCTAGATAAGAAACAAAGTTCATATTACTGTATTGAAAACTATTGTTAGACGCATTATTCTTTCTTTTATAATTAATTGCATTAGTTTTTAATCTGATTTCTTAAGATAAATGTAATGTACGAATATGATTTATGTATTTTTTAAATCATTGATTCACCTTTTGATGAATGAAATTACATTTAGTTCGTTTTGAATTATTTGACCAAACAAATGTTTCATTAAATACAACCTCTCTCTCAAGTCTAAAAAAATTTCATTTTAGTAATTTAATTTATTGCACAGCAGTGCGCTTTTGTGAGTCAAGAGTGTATGAATATGAACTTTCCATACTGTGGAGGGAATTTACACATACATGTATGAAAATGTATCATTATATATAATCATATATGCCCATATACCCTCATTTTTCGGATCCGAACCATATATGGGATATCATATATGCTCCATACATATTTTTTTAGCTGGGAAAAGATATTTTTGTATTTTATTATTCCGTTATTTTGCAGGGGGGTTATTATGTAATTCGATTCGAAACGGAAACTGTTCGAATTACAATGTTAATAACATACAATTTCGAACAGTTTCCGTTTCGAATCGAATTACATAATAACCCCCCTGCAAAAGACGTCTTACAAGAACTTTTAAGACATGAGGGCAATTTCAAATGCTTTACTACAGCGAAATCTTCTGAAACAAACGCTAAACAACGTGTTCGGCAATACATTTGTTTAACTTATTGCAGGTATAAGAGTAAAGAAGAAAATAGTTCGTGACTGAAGAATTTGTGGTGCTTGTGCTTTTTTCTCTCATTGACGCGTATACTAACGTTATGCATGTACATACATAGATACCTACATAAGTTTTGTATGCTCTCTTATTTTTCTGGGCACATACAAACACACACATGCATTTACATGAGTTGTATGCGCTTGTTTTAAAAAACCTCCCATAAACACAAACATAATAGCTTACCATCTAAATCTTACACACACACACCCAAACGTACAATATGCAAAATAACAAGAATACATGTATAAACAGTACTTATTTTCATTGTTTGTTTGAAAAAGACGTCTTGGCGACATCGCTTGTTAACAGTCATATACACGTACACGAATACATACATCGTGCTTCGTTTATACTGCGACAGCATTTATTATTGGCTTAGTTAATGCATGCCACGAGACTACATTTAAAAAACATGACGTATTTACATTTCAAGACTGCTTACGCAGGCCACTATTCTGTAATTTCTTGTCAAATCAATTTTCGATATACATTAATTTTTTTGGACGTAAGAATTGGCGGAAAGTTTCAGGGGGATTTACACGGTCAAGCGATTTTTATATTTTTTAAACTAAGACAGAACTTATTGCAGTTTTAAAAACTTTTCGAAATGAGTAGATCGAGGATGAAATAGAGCTTAAATTTGGCCCCATTGTATTAAACTGAGAATGGTTACTTATGCTTATTAATTTTGTACACATTTTATTTGATTTTTATTGTCCGGTTGCTGCGAAACTTGGCAGTTGGACTCTTGTCATGCCTCAATCTCGTGCTTCAAAATTTGGGATACGCCATTTTTATTGTTGTTTTCAATACAAGGTAAGTAGATAGGTAATGGCGGTTTGAGTCCTGTTTTGGCAATTAAAAACCGGGAAAACAGGACTCAGACCGTACTGAGGCATGGATTGAAAGTTTTCTGTTTGGCATTGTAAGACAAGGCCGTTAGTATTATATTATACGTAATACTACTAAAATCATACGCAAGGAACTTTTCTGTTGTTATAATGAAATTTTATGTTTGCAAAAGTAGACGGAAGCACGCATTTTAAAATTTCATATTGTAAAGAGATAAAACAGGAATTTTTAAAGTCAATCGCATTTTTTTAAAGGCTAGTTTTTACTAGAAAGTTTATTTGCTCTCTTTTCATAAGTGATAGACGAAGAACGTTCAGATCAATTTGAATAAACTTCCTGCAGGATATACATATATATATTTTGAAGCAACAACAACACAGATACATATGAATACACAATTTTCACCTGTACTGTGAAGGGTATGAAATCGTTGCACCCTTAAAAATATTTTTTTTAATTCATTGAACTCGAATTTATGTACATATATCTGTGAAAAAGAAAAAGCGCTTAAGTCGAGATAAGCTGATTTGGACCTAATAGCACCTCTATAAATTTCATATTCAAAAGTATAACCAAATTGCAGAACAAAATTATTTTTTAAATTTTATCATAACGAAATGCGCACATGTAGACAAAACATAAGATATTATGTTTTGTGTGTATTCATTATTTGCAAATTTAATAACGAGTTGCTCCTTAGCTGAGAGGTAAGTAAGTACGTTAGTCCATTAGTCCAGAGGACGCCGGTTCGATTCTGCCCAAAGGCATTTAGAGCATTATTCGCAGACAAGCAAAAAATCGTTTCGCGGGTTGTGAATGTGTGTAAAAAAAATATTGTTAATATAACAATTATGATAATCAAAATTTTAAATAACTTTAATTGAAATAACTTTGAAATCTACGAAAAATAAATATAAAAAAATTTTTAAACAAACTATATATTTATATGAGTGATGTAACAATTTTTGATATTCGCGAATACGAATACGAATGTTTCAAAAGATATTCGCGAGCACGAATACGAATATTTGAATCGATATGCGCGAATACGAATACGAATATTATATGCAATATGAAATATAAAAAAATTGTTATGAAAAAGGACATCACACTCTTGTTGGCGTACTTTAAAGTTAATAAAAAGTACCCAAAATTTTAACGATCGTCATTGAATAATATTTGAAAATGATACAAAGCACAAACTTCTATAAAAAAATTAATGTATTTGTACAAACTAAGATTTTTAGTCATTTATTTAAATTTCGTTTAGGATTTATGCATTTATTTATTGAATTTCTTTGAAAAATATTCGCATCGAATACGAATACATTCGTACATATTAGATATATGTGATCGCTTAAAAAATAAAAATTTTAATTTTCATTAAGAAAATTTAACATTAGCGAATACGGATACATTCGTATTCGCCTGAAAATGGCCGAATATTCGACAATTCGAATACGAATATTCGTGTAACACTAGGTGATATATTTAGTTGAAAGTACTTTTCAGATTTTCAACTTACAATTTAGTTAATTGTATTTGAAAAAAAAATCGTTGTAGGTTAAAAATCAATTAACTTTGTAATTGACAAAAAAAAATTAATTGTATTGACAAATCTTTTTTTTTTATAGTTTGGTATATTTCAAATGGAATGTATGTATTATTTATGGTGTGTAGATGGATGTTTTCCTAAAAAAGTAAACACCAAAAGAAATGAATTTCTGAAAATCGATTTGAAAGATGAAAAGTTCTCTCCTACAAAAGAGTCAAATACAATTTAAATACTTTTTCCTTATTGCCACAGATATTAATACTGAAAGTCCTTACTTTGTTGATGATGGTGAATAATGTTTTCATAGCTAATATCTGTGGTTTTCATTAATAACAGCCCATGTCCAAACATGTATATATCTAACTTTTTCAGTAGAGCCATAAAAAATTATTTTTGAAGCTTATTTTAAAAAAGGTAAAAGCTGTGTTGTTGTTTTACAACAAAAAAAAGGAAGTACATAGGTCCACTTTTTTCAAAATCTTCTTAATAAGAAATTTGTAACATAGGTTGTTATTCATGAAAACCATAGATACTCGTATAATGCTTCGAGTGCAATACTCTTTATGTGCTGTATGTTGTTTATTTTTAATTTATAGCAATGCCATGCTGCACTGACAACAATAAGACTATTTCTAGTGTGAGATGTACATACGAGTACATATGTACATATGTTCATATATAAAAAGAGTTTCGTCTGTCGTATTATAGTATATTGTATTGGAAGTTTATTGTATTGTCATCACTTTAGGTTGGCATTGCGTTGCAAATCTATTGTTTATTTATTTCTACATGCATCTCTTACTTTAAATAATGTGCTTATTGTTTGTCTCATTCTTTTTTTGTTTTCTTAATAATAGAAGTTTGCGCTTAGCCACAATTCACTTGACACTTTGACATTTTCATTTTGACAGCTAATTGAGGGTGACGTTGTATGGTGAAATTATAGCGCTTTTAAAGGTCTTAAAATTTTTAGTGGCACATACATATGTATTAGTGTCCTGCACAAGACCATTTATAAGACATTTCAAGACATGAGTGATTTTTCAAGTGTTTTACTACAGCGAAATATTCTAAAACAAACGCTAAACAACACTGTTGACAAGAAATTTGTTTAAGTTGTTTGTCTTGCCAACAGTGTTGTTTAGCAATTGTTTTAGAATATTTCGCTGTAGTAAAGCATTGGAAAAATCTCTCATGTCTTGAAAGGTCTTATAAATGGTCTTGTGCAGGTCACTAATATGTATACATATGTGTCATACATACATTTATAGATACATACATACATACACGTGCACACACATAAGTATGTCTATATGTATATACATATGCACATGCTTAAAATATTGACAAATGTTTTGTTTTATATTTTTGCTGTAAAAAGAAAGTACAAATTACACCACCCGACAGAAAAAAATGAAAATCTCGCATGGGGGAGCTATGAAGAATTAGTACTATTTTTTGTGTTCTACTTTTATTTTTTTGGTTTTCCAGGATTTGTTCTGGATTTAGACAAATTGTCCCGATGTCCTGGTCCACCCTTAAATTGTCCTGGTTTTTTTGTTTGTACATGAAAATTTACCAGCAACTACAATAAATTTAAACGAGAGCCACTCTGATTAAATTTTTGTTTCAACTAAGTGAATGAATTTAAATGAATTTTTTATTTTTGTTTATTGTTTTGTGTCTATAGTAATTGTAAGACTTAATTCTGCAATATATGGTTGATACATGTATCAAAATAAAAATTTGTTTAAGCTAATTTTTAAACAATTAGTTTTTGGAGTATATGTACATATAAGGTATGGACGCAGGAGGCCATTATTCGTAAAGCGGACAGCCCAAAATTCTTTGATGTTTGACATAACTATAATTTGGATTTATAAATCAGTGTAAATTTAAATGCTGAATTAGTTGAACTAAACTTAGATTTATATGTATTTTAAGCTCAAAATATTTAAATAAATGTACTATATAGTTATATTTAGTAAAGTTAAATAGCAAATTAATTTAAAAACATCAGGAAAACTCGACTACCTAAAAATATGAAGAACAAACAACAAGGCTAGTAATGCGGAGAACAATTACATTTACTAGTGGGTCCCGAATGGAAAAGTGACTATGTTCCGCACTACTGGACTTCTTTTTTCTCTCATCAGTTTTTTAATTGTTTTAATTTATTTTTATTTTAAACTTTTTACTGTCCTGGCAACTCTTATGAATAAGCCTACATATATCTTACAAGTTTTTATTTTTGTAATCCCTTATTAACTTCCTTTACTTCGATATGTCTGGTTAATTTTTTTTTATAAAATTAAATTTATTAGATGTCCAAGCCAGTTATTAAGAAATTTAAAATTCCTAATTAAATTTACACATATAGTTTATACAGTACAACTTCTATAATCCGGACAAGTCAACATATGGGACAGTCTAGAAATTATAGCTCTGCAGTCCGGAAAATAATTTTTCTACCGCTATGCACAATATAAATTTGTGAATGAGCAAGAATAAAAGAACGCGAGAACAATTGATAGAAGAAAATCGGTCAGACAAGTGGCTGAACAAAAATAAAAATGTCTTAAAATCCACAATATTTTATATAAAATCACGAAAAGCCACAGATACGATATGTCAGCATATGAATAATATTTATTCAACTTTAACCCTTTCCCTAATTTCTGCCCATCTGAAATCGGTACTTAGGCACACGGCGAAAATGAATACGCTTTCGATTTCTGTGATCTCCAGCACAATAGTACAATCGGTAACTGTAAGCCAAAATATTAAAAACCTTCATATTTCCTTGGAGGTGAATGTGGAAAATAAAGTTTCAAACAAAGAAGCAAGTGAACTTTTTTCAAGAAGACCGAACAAAGAAAAGCGACAAGAAAGGAAATTTTATTTTTAAAAGAATTTAAAAAAAGAGCACATAAAATATATAAAAATATGTGTATTTAAAGAAAAATAAGTTCTTATTTCACACAATGAATATTTTTAAGCACATGTAATACAAAATTTTTAATGTTTTCATTAATTCATTAAATGAAAATTCTTAAGAGTATTTATTTTTCTTTTAGTTGTTTAACGGAATTTTCAGACAATAACTAAATTAAAATTGCGATTTGATAAAGGCTGAAACTTTATCTCTCCGGATTAACGAGGTTCTACTGTATACATTTTTCTAACCCCTTTTTGATTTCCTTTGTTTTGATACTACGCTCGGTAGGTTAGGTAAAAATACTTTTCGCAGCCGTTCGGAAGATACGAAATAATAAAGAAATTTACAAACATACATACAAGAAGCGAGCGAGAAACATAACCCTTCTTGGTAGTCGGGTAAAAAGACCTCAAGCTAATAAAATATTTATCGCTTCGCTCTCTTAACAGATCAGAGTTAATTATTCAATAATGTTTTTTTATAAAACAAAAAATCAAAACCTGTCGACTAGTGTTATTTTGTGTTACATATTTAATTTAAATAAAAACATTAAGCAAACTAAAACATTGAGGAAATTGGTTTTTAAACCAATGGACTGTTACGACAGCAAAGTGTTTGGAACAAAATTTTATGTTTATTGACGCACAAGAAAAATCATTTTGTTTATGTTATTTAATAAAATACTGAAGCGTAAAAATTGTTTATATAATTTTAGGTCTAACAAGCCCCTCTTCTTCCTGCTTTAACCCATTAACAAAAGAAACAAGTCGCTAATGAGTTCGTAATGGGAACATCTAGGGCTTTGCTGGCCACCGAGAGAAATGTATTCGTGTATGTGTATTCATTTGTATAAGAAGCCGATTGAAGTTCGGCACTATGGTGCCACTTTGGCCAGCTATCATCTAATGTCCGTAAAATTACAACATATTACGACTTAGCACGAAATACTGAATATTCCGAAAGCACAAGATATTTTTTTGGCTAAACAAGGACATATTGCACTTGTTCCTCTAGAGAAGGTCAACTCAAAAGTTAAAGATTCTAAGTAGAGGCAGAAATTACTTTTTTTTATGTAAAGACTGGGCAAATTTAAGGTTAGCAAGTAAACTGGCTTAAAAAGGTAAATGTTTGACAAATTAAGTTTTGTTGATATCAATGTAAACTAGAAATATGGGAATTAATAATAGGATATGATTTCGGGCAAATGTCTACCTTTAGCGAGTCGGCAGACGTCCGCTCTTTTCACAAAATTTTTACCCACATTTTGCAACCAAGCTTCGCTTATCTTGTCAATGCAGCGACGAATTTCATCTTTCAGAGCGTCAGTTATTTGTAGTTTGGTCACGTAAGCCCGATCTTCTAAATGGCCCAGAGAAATAGTCCAGCGGCGTTAAATTCCAAGAACGGGGCGGCCAATTGAAATTGCCAAGTCGAGAAATTAATTACCCCACTGGAAATTCCGCAAGCCAGAACTGAATTTGTTTGCCTGCTGTGTGGCTTTTGGCTCCGTCTTGCTGAAACCAAGGGTTACTGATGTCAACATTAGCGAATTGTAAGCCTCTGGTGGAGCTCAATTGTTGCGACCGTTGACGAGTTTATGTTCCCGGATCATTCTCAACACCTTGCTGTACAGCGGCTATGTTTCCATCACTACGACCACTGCGAGCGTATTGTTTTGGTTTATTGTTAGCAACAGTACCGTGAGTCTCGAATTTACCAATTAAATTACGCACAACGGTCTCAGAAAGAGCCTGATTATGACGAAAAGCTGCTCGAATTTTACGAAGTGATACATTAAAATTTTCACCATTTTGATAGTAAATTTTCACAATTGAAGTTATTTGTTCAAGAGTGTAGCGTTCCATTGTTGAAATTTGCCAAGGTTTTACTAAATAAATATAACGAATGGCTTTGGCTTCACCGAGAATACTACACAGAAAAAAATTTTCCTGCAACAAACATGTTTAATTGAAAAAGAAATCAAAAAATCAATTGTAAATTTTATTAAGTCAATTAAACTTTTAATTAAATGAAATTTTTAAACAAAAGGTTAATTTACTCAAATACATTTTTAATTAATTTTTGGTTTTTTTACTTATATATTGCAAAATATGTTTTTTTCTGTGTACCTTGCACCAGATAAATAATATTCAATCAATGTTCTTTCAGCTTCGCAGAGAAAAGGTTAACATTTTATATGTGGGCTATCTGGAGATATTTTTTTATTTCCTTTAGATTGATATCAAATTTTTATAACTAAAACAGAAATTTTCAGTTGAAAAGTTATATTGAAAGAATAATAAAAACTAAGCACTAGCAAACAATTTGATCTACCCTAATTTACACACACGTACAGATGTGTGAATACCCATAATAACCCAGTTGGCCAGCCTTACACAACATTGTAACCTGTGATTCCTGCACGACTTATCATCTGTTATTTTTAATTTTTGTTTTATTATTTGTAATCTTTATTCACGACAATCTGAATTTTGGCTTTCTTGATGACAATCTGAGGGACAAGTCGTGTGTTTTGTCTTCAATCAAACACATGAATATGTTGACTTCATGTTGACAAACTCTGAGGTGGTGCTGTAGCCAGGTGTTAAGGACGAAAACTTATAAGCATGCAGGCTCTCTTAGAATCCTAGCCAAGTCAGTCAATAATTTTAATGAAACGGAAAATACAAGCAAGCATAAAAGATTTAATTTGTGAGTTGAAAATAATAACTAAAAGTCTGTTGTGTTGAGTGACTATTACTACGTTTATACGCACGGGTTATTTGCAAATAAAACTGTAAATTGTTGCCATACTACTGTTTTTATTGCGAGTTGCTAATTTAGGAAAGAATTCACTCACTAATTGCAAATAAAATGCTTGAGGTTGCCACGCTTACAAATGTTTGATAACAAGAAACAATAAATGGATAAATATTGCACAAAAAACATTGATAGAAGAAAATAATGACAATTAAAACAAGTAATTATTTAATATTTTGTACACTTACACATTTTTTTTTTGTCGACATAATAAGTTTTATACACTCGGGGAAAAGGTGTAACTTAAAAATAAGAACGCGTCACATTAATTAAATAATTTTCAATATAATCGAAAATGTATATTAAGGTACATAAAAATAAATAAAATTAATAAATTCATATTGTGAATTAATATTTTTCCATATTGAAATAAGAACTTTCAACATGACTAGACTTTCATTAACGTTCCTTATTAATTCAATATGGTTCTTATTGATTTTAATGTCGTTTTTCTCTGGGTGTATTTCTACCGAAGTGCTGTCAAGTTTTTCTGCTTTTTGCTAAGCCGTATCAACAGTGAGTTAATTTATTTGGAAATAGTGTGCGTATAAACGTAGTAATTGTCGCTCAAGAGATCACACTATCATTTTGTGAGCTACAATCGATATGGTGGTGGACATTGTCGCTTGTGTAGTCTTGCATAATATCGTGGCCATTGGTTCGAAAATTTCGACAGCTAAGATTTGTTTTAGCTGTCGTCAATATGTCTTCCAAGATTTTTATATTGTCTTGTATTCATCGTTTGAGATATCTTAAAGACATTGCCAACTGGGAAACGCTTTACAGAATACGCTAATACATATTTACGTTTACACACCCATGCACAGCATTTATGTATGTACGTATGTATATATATCCACAAAAAGTGATCCTTTTGTAACCATCGCTTATTGAGAAATCATTAGAGCAAACAAAAGTCTCGGAACAATATCTTCTTATGTTTTTCAATTAAATTTTGGACCACCAATCGCTACACTCTAATAAGCTTTCACATTGTTTGTTAATAGCAACAAAGACCAAAAGATAAAGAAACATTCGTTGTACGTAAATGCATACATATATACGTATGTTAGTCTAAATGCCAAATATCAATAATAGAACAGATGTCCTTGGGGAAACACTTGAAAAAAAGGAATTTCAAAAGAAGAAAATCAAACATAATTACGCACCAGTGACAATGCCAACAACAGAACACTAGAAGCCAAATATATGTACAGCGAATACAATTCTATTCCTGCCACTCATGACGAACACACTCTTAAGCTTAAATCAAGGCAAACGCACGCACACACATATGCACGCACGTGTAATGAAATTAAAAATCGAATTGAACAATTTAAATTTAATGTTTTCCCAAATACGAACTTATTTACCATTTGTCATCAACCCTTAAGCAATTTGTAAAGATTTACACTTAACAAATAAACGCTTTTAAAGTTAATAATAATATTCAACAAGGTAGCAATCGTTAATTGCTCCAGGTGTCTCTGTTTGTTGGTGACAGTGCGAAGTTTATGGTCCGTTAATAAATAAGTAGATTGGCGTAATTATTCCAATAAATTTTATTTCTTCTAGCACTCTAATCACAGCATAAATTCTGATATTAAGGACTAAGAAGATTAGTTATAAGTAAAAAAAATATACCTAAAGCAATATTGAACATTCAATAAAGAAGCCGAAAATTTACCTCCACTAAAGGTAGAACACTTCTGGTTCAATATCCCTGGATTGAGGCATACACAGCTAATGATTGGAGCGTAATTATAACAAAAATCACTCCATAGCTCTCATCTCCCTGAGTAAAAACAATCTAATGCTAAGTGTACATCGGGCATTTCATGTGTTGTCATTTTGTGGTGTCATTTTCATATGTGTGCAGTGCGTTCCAATCAAATTTTTCGATGACACACAATTCTGTTGTGTCATTGTCACAAAATACCACAATGTGTACTCGGCCTAAGAATGCTCAAGCGCTAAAACTAAAATAATCCCCAAAATAAAAACAATGCTGAAACGAAAAATCGACAAAAATTAAAAAGCGCTTAAATGAAAAATATCACAAAAAAAAAATTTAAAAAATCGTCAAGAACCGAAAAAATCGACCGAACGAAAAAAGCGCCAAATATTAAAAAATCGCTTAGAGTAAAAAAACGAAAAAAATCGTCAAAAACCGCATAAAAATCGCCAAAACGAAAAAATCCCTAGAACGAAAAAAAAATGTTAAGAGAAAACATATAGCGAAAACCCGAAAAAGCGGCAAAACAAAATAAGCGCCAAAACTAAAAAAACAAAATGTCAACGCAAAAAAATTAAAAATTCGATTAGTATTACAAATGTAGTGTCCGTACGGAACCCTTCGTGTGCACTTTACTGAATGTATTGGGGTTTTTTACCCGAATGCGCTACGCAAAGAAGGGTATTGTGTTTATTAGCCTATGTAAATATGTAATTATGATCGTTCCTTTGCGGCACTATATAAACCGGACGCGTGGACCGATTTTTGGTTCGATTTGATGATACTTACAGCAATCGATTTGTCTTAATGCTGGGAGTGTTAGTAAAGACATGAGAGTAGTAATAATTCAAAATTGGAAAAACGAAAGAAAATAAATGCGCCTATCACGGTTTTCAACTTTTAAAATAGTTTGGTTGAGATTAATAAATTTGCATTGCCGTTCTTCACTAAATTAACAGTTGACTTTTCAGTTGTGTTTTGGTACTGTCATTTACAACTCTGCGTAAGTTTGGTTGAGAAAAATGTCGAGTATACACAACTACTTTTTAGTAGTTGTGTCTGAGTTTGTGTTTTTCTAATTACATGTTGGTGCGATATAAAAGACAGAAAAAGTGGAAAAAGCGTAACTAGAAATATTTGTTATGCTTAATAACAAAATTTTTTAATCAGTATCGGTGGTATACCTGGTACATACAAAGATATATGGTTTAAGTTGATCCAAAAAATAACAAAACGTTTCCTTGTTCTGCCGAAAATAACTAAAACACTTTCAAAAATAATTTTTTAAAGAATTCGTTCCATATTTTGATTATTCCTTGCCTTGCATTGTGTAATTCAAGAGAGTTGGAATCAGCACGAATTTTTCTTCTGATACGTAACACATCTATACTTGTGACTTCGTTTTCGTCGTCATAAAATAAATATACACATATTTGTATCCATTTGGTATGATTTGTTTGAAATAAAACACTAAAAACAATACTTTTTCTAAAACCTTGCGTTTTTTGCTTGATATTTTCAGTTGGCAACACCATGAAAATGTCAACTAAAAAACATTTGTGGTTCATAATACTTAAACACAGTTTGGTCGTGTGTAAGGTTGGTCTACTCTTAGAAGATCAAACTGAACTTAGTTGAGAACCGTGATAGGGGCAAAAAATTCAGCAAACTATATCAAAATGGGTATCATTCGACAGGTATTTTAAAATTATCTGTAGGTTTCTCATATGATTTTTCATTTTGAATGACTAATTAGGATATTTAACGGTTCAAATTTGGTCGCAGTAGGGTTTTTTGATTTCTCTTAATTACTACTAGTTATATCAGAATTGCCAGAACACCGTAATTTTGGAAAAAGTCCGAAATTGTTGTACATTGTAGTTCGTATGTGAAAGTGAGAACTAGTAGATAAGTAAATCTTTTGAGGAGATGTTCTGAGTGTTTTATTTCTGTCGCAAAAAGGAGTCAAGATAAGCTGATCTCGAGTCGAGGGCACCTTTGTAGTCTTCATATTCAAGACTATATATGCACATACATACATATCTGGATAAAATCTCAAATTTGTTTGTGAAATATTGCAATGATTTACTTTTTATATTTTTTCCCCATAAAATCTCATATAGAATAATAACCCAGCAAAAAATTTCAAAAAAAGGTGATCGAGTTTGGAATTAAGCATTTTTGGTAAAAGGACTTCCCTACTGGGTTACCAACTTAATGATTTTAACAAGGCGTGAGGCTAAAATAATCGATTCTTGAGAAGTACTTACTTTTTTTATTTGGCAGTCAGATCTTTATAGTTATACTAGTTGAAAAGCCGGTCCCATAGACCAAAAATTAAAATTCTGGCTTCGTTACAATCTTCCGCAGAGAAATTACTTTAAGTGTGCCAAATTTCAGCTTCCTATGTCATCACATTTTTTTAATACATCCCAGCAATTACACATTACCAACAGAACTACTTGCCATTTAATGCCTTACTTTTTTGATTACCAAATTTCATTACTCGCTTACAAATCACATTACCTAAAATTTAAAAAAATTATATACAAATTGCTAAATGATGAGAATGATTTTAAAGATTAAATAGATTACGTGAACAAGTTGTCAAATAAAAAAGTAAGTTCTTCTCAAGAATCGATTATTTTAGTCTCACGCCTTGTTAAAATCATTAAGTTGGTAATCCAGTAGGGAAGTCCTTTTACAAAAAATGCTTAATTCCAAACTCGATTACCTTTTTTGAAATGTTTTGCTAAGTTATCCTATAAAAGAGTAAAAGATAACGTAAACACAATTTTTTTTATTGCCAAGCAGATGTAAGTATCCGACTTGCCTGAAAGCGTAGTAACGAACTAAATGACTTTTGGCCTTTAATTAACGAATTTTTGAAAGAGCTTCTCTGTAGCACACTTGGAAGGTATTAAATTCTTTTACTGCAAAGTAAGCTGAGTAACTTTTAAAAATTAAATAGTTAATGGGGAGTATATGGAAACAAAACGCTTCAAATGTTTATCAATCCCCCATTGTCCTAATTTACACTATGCAAGTCTTATTGCTAAGCTGATTAGTTTGTTAGTAGAGAGAGAGGCGAGGGGAAAAGAAACATTTCTGTTACCCTCATCTCTCTCTTTTTCAAACTAATCAGCTTAGCAATAAGACTTGCATAGTGTAAATTAGGACCTATGGGGGATAAGAAGCGAACATTTTCTTCAAGTGAAATATTTTCCATGAACAGAATTAGGAAGTAGTACACTGACAAAAACAACAAAAATGCTAAAATTGGCGATTTCAATTTTAGGGAAAGGGAAATAAATTTCCCGATAAAAGGCTGAATACTTTTGCTCACCGTTCTAGCGAAGATGACCTAACACGTGGTGTTGTTTCAATTCATCATACATAATTTCAAAACCAAAACGAAGTGCAAAATGATTCAAATATTTGCTCATGTTATTTATGACTTGACAGTTTGTGCTGACAGTGATGCACATACACAATTATATGAATTAAAATATATATTTTAAGCAAAAATTAAAGTCTCAAAAATGTACTTGCTCTTCAGAAAAAAAAACATAAAACGTATTTATAAAAATCATTTCATGAAAGAAAATAATAATCGACCGTACAATCGAGTAAAGGAACAAACATACTCAACTACTTGATGTCATACAAACGCACAATCAGCAATGCATACTTAAATACTCCATGTGATCTCAAGAGCGCGAATTGAAAAGATAAAGATACTTCAAGATTTTGCTTATTCTATTACTTTTTTTATTCAATTTTTTTTTATTTTTTTTACTGAACAAAAAAGAAGGGGTGCCCGATTAACTAACCGGCAACAACAAAAATTTTTACATACAAGGAGCCGAGAATGGATGAAATAAGCTGCAGTCATTGTGCGCTTTACGAGTACGGTTGTGTTTTTGTATGTAAGTATATTTAAACTGCAAGGGATGATTATGGATGGCTGGTTCCTTGATTGTTGCTCAGCGTGTAAGCATAGAAAATATTACAACTATAAAAGCAATTATTATGTGTAATTACGAACTGACTCGAATGACTGGATTTCGGAGGGTTGCTTGTCAACACACTGTATATGTGAAAGCAGCAACAACAACTCATTAAACTAACTGAGAATTACTGAGTGTACATATGTATGTATGTACGCTGTAATTGTCAACGTCATCATTGGCATCAACATTCACCGTCATCATTATACATATTAAAGTCCTGCACAAGACCACTGACAGATTTTTCAAATGCTTTACCACAGCGAAATCTTCTAAAACAAACTTTAAACAACACTGTTGACAAGAGATTTGTTTTAGTTAATGCAGGTATAGGAGTAAATATGAAAATACTTCGTGACGGTAAAATTTGTGATGCTTGCTTTTTCATACGCATAGGAGCGTATAAAAACGTCATGAATGTACATATGTACACACTTTGTGTGTATAATCAACACTACTTATTTTGATTGTTTTTTACGAACAAGAAGTTTTCGTGAAATCGCTTGTTAACACTCATATACATGAATATGAATACATCTATCGTAATTCCCTTATTAAACGACATCATTTATTATTGGTTTAGTATAATACATTCCACGAGAATACATTTAAAAAACAAGACGTATTTACATTTCAAGACTATTTATGCAGGCCTCTAATACATACATATTTATGATGCTCTGTGGAGATTTTCCTTGGCGGAAATTCTCACCGCTCTAACTTTACTACCGTGGTTCTTTTGTCTTTTTTTCTATCAATAGTTGTTTATATTTTTCTATTTTCTTTTATATTTTTGTGGTCGTTTCAGTAATTCATGATTTGGAAAAGGGGGCGTTGCATTGAATATCTACTTTCTAGCCCGAGTGTTTGTGCCGTGGTTGTGTACGCCTGCCTGTGTTTAGTTTAATTAAGGAAATAAATTAACTTTGCTTTATTTTCTTTAAAATTTTATGTTTATTTTGTCTTTTTTTCTCTTCGGAGTCTTTTGTTTCTTCATTTTCTTTTGTAAACATTTTACGCTTTTCTCGAAATGAAAGGCAACAATAAAAAAAATACATTAAAATTAAATTATTACTTGGGATTGGTTTAACTTAAATCCGGAGAATGATTTTGAAATGGTGGCAGTAACAAAAATCTATAACAATATTTATTACTGCGATATTTTTTTTTAATTTTTTTTGTGTGTAAAGAAAAGCAGAGCCTGGTACGAGTTCGAGTAGTTGGGGTTGTTGGTCAAATTACAATAGTTCAAGAGGAAAATGTGATCTAGTTATACAAAAATGTACAGAAATTATAAAATTAAAAAAAAAACTTTGAATTAGGGAAGGAGTTGTTTAATGTACACAATGAATGAATTTTTAAAGCATTTTCCTTAAAGATTAGAAAAATTTTTAAATTCTTTCAAATCGACAGAAATTTTTGTGGAAATTTTTAACACTAGCAATAAGTACGAAATTATCCCTAAAATGTGTTTTAAGTTTTAATTTATATCTGGTATTTGGTTTGAGTTTCGAGCTTTAATGATCAGACAGAACTCAGCCATAAACACATTTTTCATACAAATTGACACAAAAAAAGCAGACCCTGAAAGCAGCCGAGAGATAGAATTTATTTTATTTTGACACCGTTTTTTCTTATGTTCTCACATATACATGAATACTAAAGGCCCAACTATAATATGAATATACTGGCTTAAGCTAATGCCAGAATTGAACGATAAGTCTGTCAAATACTTAAGCAATTCAGATGTGACTTTTAGGTGTCCACAATGTACTTACATGCACTTAAGTATTCCTTAGCCATAGATGCACATTTAGGTATTGTTCACAATTTTTTTATAATTTTGTTTGTTCTTATAACTACTAATTGAATCCAATTCAATCAAATTAACTTGTTGGAATGTCCTAATCTATTAAAAATTCACGTGTAATTATATCCACCACTTTATTACTTGTTTTAATTGGTGTGCCTACCAAAAAGTACAACAGTGAACATAAAAAAATAAACTCATGTGCATGTGTGCATATGTGTATTGTAAAACAAAGAATGCAAATAAAAGTTGTGCTTTCTTTTTGAGTTTAAAATAAGAAATAATAAAAAAATATTTAAAATCAATGAATATTTTCTGCTGCTGTTTGCTTGAGTTTAAAAAATGCAAAAACAGTGTTTTCCGTACGGAATGTGCGTTCAGTTTGGCACTTAACTTAAGCAAATGACATTTGACGAAACTTGACGAAAAGTTCCATAAGTACATTCTAGTTTGTCACATACGTTTTATATGTAACCGCACAGTTGCTTAAGTTCGCTTATTCACATTATAGTTGAGCCTTAATTCTCTCAACAATGCTACCATACTTTCAATATATTTCATAAATTTTCTGAACAAAAATATAAAGAAAAATAAGCACAAAAGAAAATGAAACAAAAATTAGAGAGCATTTGAAGTTACTGTTGTAAATTTTATTGTGTGCTTTGTTAATTTGACAGCGATTTTTCCTGAAGTTGCGGACTTATTCTGTTTCATCATTTATTGTATTCAGAGACTTATAATAGAAAATATGGACAAGGGAAGGAAGGGAGGGAACTTTTCTTATACCTTTTTACCCAATAGATAAAAGAAAATTTAACACAAAAGTGCTAAGTAAGGGGTAAATTGTTTTCGATTTATTTACAATTCGAAAATCTGCACAACAACCGAAACTTTAACCTTCAGCAAATAGAAACCAGGCAAGCTTTTTAAAACGCAAATACATGTATCTTCTTTAACTTCTATGCAAAAGCCAATGGTTAGATCTTTATAATTTAAAACAAAAGAAAATGCATTCGAGTTACCCTGTTTAAACATACGAATTCGAAAGAATTTGACTTTTTTTAAGAACAGGGTAAGTCCCGGCTTACGTAAACAATTATAAGTTCACTTATTTTAAAGGAGGAGGACAATCTGCTACACAAGAATAGAAACATTGCATGTGTAATGATGAATATTTAGGTTAAATATATTTTAGAATGCGGGACTTACCTCTTATTTTGTGTTAAAAATATAATAATAATAAATTATGAGCCGTCACATTATCGTGGTTCAAGATCATTGAGATTTCCATTCATCAATTCAACTCCTTGGGTTATTATCCTTGAATAATGTCATCTCCGATTATAAAAGCTGAAAGTATTAACAGTTTTTTATGTCAGTATTTACGAAATTTAATAAATATTTTATTATTATAATAGCTATTAAGAGTCTAAACACAATTTTTGCGGTACGGTGCGATTGCGGGAGAGAAAAATAAACATAATACAATTGAAGACGGCGACGGCAATACATTTCATTGGGCCAAGTGAATAAAAACGTAGCTTATGCTACATAGTTCCAAGTAGTAGCACCAGCTTTATATTTTCAGTACTAGCTAAAGGTAGTAGGTTAAAGCTAGAAAAAATGTGAATAACTCTTTGCTAGTGCTACATAGCTAGTACTGAAAAACGGTAGCAAATGCTGGAAAATTTAACAGCTGGGAGAAATCACTTATGAGTTCCCATTTTATTTGGATGTATGAATTGTCAATTTATTTTAGCATTAAATAATTAGTTGAAATTTATTTGCTGGTGGTTTAGCATGTCTATATACGTATTTCATTGGCGCTTGAACCAAATCATCAGTAGACTTCAACCACAAATTTTGAATAGTCACAAACCTCTTACTTTATGCAAAGACTTTCAAAAACTATATGCGAATTCATAAAACAATAATATTTTTGAAAATCACAAAGAAAAAATATGCTTAGTAGGCCTTGAAACTGATACAAAACCCAGCAAATAATATATATTCAGGTGAACTCATATTATTTTTCTACATAAATTTCAATTATTGTAGTATTTACACTTGTGACAATATGTCAAATAAATAAATTTCATTAAATAATTAGTTTTATTTTTAATTAAAAAGGCATGCCCAAGGACAGTAAATGTGAATGTAAGAGTAAAGTTTCATTCATAAATCATTTACGTTTACTTTTCTGGAACATGCCTGTTCCGTATGGAACAAAGTTTTTGTGAAAATGGAATTTAGTTCTCAAAAACACTTAAATCATTGACAGTTTTGATTTTTACTTCGATCAGAATTTTGGTATTTTGTTCTCAAGTTTTGGCGAACTTATTGAAACATTTGCATAAACTGTGAAATAATTATACTATTTTCAACAGATTTTAGCACGACAATTTTTTGAATATGCCATTCAGTGCATACATGCATGCAATTTAAATTTATTTCCAAAATACCAAAATAAATATCCACAAAAGGTACGCGGCAAATTATAAAAATAAACATAGTGACAACGTTGCATAATGACATTTGTTATTGCTTAATAAAAGTTTTATAATATATATGTATAACTAAAATAATCGAATGTATAAGATTATGTTCTTATGCGGTATTCTTTCCTTTGGCGAACGAGCATAAAAACAGTCATATTTATATTAAAAAGAATATAAAAAAAGAGAAAGGCACAAAATTTCAATCACCTCAATCAGCTGCTTACAAAAATCAAAGCATAATCTAGTATTTTTAATCATTCATTACTTTTAAAATCACACATTTCTTAAGCCAAAGTTTGAAAAACTAGCAGTTGCTACTCAGTAGAAAGTACTAGCTTTATCTGAATTTTTTATTCACCTCAAAGCTATGTAAAACTGGAAAAATCAAACATAAGCTTAAGCTACGATTTTATACACACAGCCCATTGTTTATTTAAATTTTTATAAACCTTAATAGAAAAATGAAAAAATGGAAAAACAGAAAATTCATAGTGATACTTATAAATGTGTTTACCAAAGGTAAATCAATTGTATACACAACAATCGTTTCTCATATTCCGTTTCATTGTAAATTTAAGTTAAATAGCTGATGTTAACAAGAATCTCTACCCAAGTAGATAGACTAGGGTGCTGATGAAGTGCGTGGCTGCACAGAAAAGTATCGGTATTTCCCCCAGCTTAAAGTCTAAGTTTAATTTTTCTTCTCTTCTTTGGAAACTCGCATTAATTAATAAAAATATTTCATTCAATAAGAATTGAAATTACTGAACTTGAGCCTAATAATGAATTATTTCTGATTAAAATTCACTACAGTTGAATTAAAGAATCTAAAAATTTTTATAAATTTTTAGGGGCATACATTTTTATAACTAAAAACAAAAAATGATTAACATTTTATACATTCGCAGATATGTTTGATATATTTTTTTAAACTTTTATACTCTATGACAAAAATGTTTGAACTTTAAAATCTTGTTTCTTGTTTACAATAATGTTTTGAACACCGCCAATTATTCAAAAACTACGACAACGTTAGCAAGAGAAAGAGTGTCAAAAATTGAGAGAATAAAAAAGTCCACAATGAAAATAAAATATATTTTAATTTTATACCGTTCCGCACTGAGGTTTTTTACTTTAAAATCTTATGCAAACCCGTAACGCAATAAATAATCGTTACATTGTGTTCAAACTCTAAATTTAAATATTTTAATTAAATGTTTTTTCAAATGAACATAAAACTTTAATTAGTGTTTAATTATTGAAATCAATTAATTGTTGTTTGTCAAAAACTTTTCAACATAAATTTCATTATGTAAAAAATTAATGACTGTATGAGGATTAGGGTGGCCGTTATTATTATTTTTAATTCTTCTACTCTCCCCCCCCAAATCGGTTCAGTTTTATATAAAAAAAATTCTAACAAATTTCATACCAATAAGTTGTGTTTTAGGGGGTGGGCGTTCGTTCACGCCCATATATTCAATGTAATTTTTTTTTTAGTTTTACTTTGACTATTTGTATGTATATGTATGAAATAATTTAATATATATAAGCTCTTATTGTACATGCTTAAAATAAAAAATTTCCATATAAATATAATTTTGTTACATAAAATTTTTGGTATTTTGTTTTGGTAATTTTCCTCATTATTTTCTTAAATGTTAATTTTACCAAAAAAATTTCTTTGAGACTAATGCTGTTGACTTGAAGAGCTAAAATATTGCCTTATGTCATATTCTTGTTAAATGATTTTTAAAAAGATAGTCATATGCAAAAATTACATTGAAAAATGGGATTGAAGGCCAACTTTGAGGGCCGGACGCACAACCTCTAAAGCGCAACTTATCGGTTTAAATTTTTTTTTGTATTTTTTTAATATAAAACTGAGCTGATTTGCGGGGTGAGAGTAGAAGAATTAAAAAAAGTCTCCATACAACTAACGGCCACTCTAATAAAGATATACAAGAACATCCCAGCAAAAAAAAAACGAATGCCTTCGTAATGAAAGGATATTCGAAAGCCTTATTAAGCATTTATTTGCTTCCATGAATCCTTAGCTTAACAAAAATTTTAATGAATTTTGTTATTCGAAAAAAATATATTGAATACCCAGCAAATAGGCACTAAGAAGGAGTAAAAACATATTTTGTATTTCCTTTAAACATTAACAAGTTTCAGATGTAGCTTATCTTTTTTATTTTATATCGCGCATTAATGAAAAAATCATAGTATAATTAATAAATTTTAGTGACAAGAAGTTTATTTTAAAGTGAACGTAAAACTTCTAATGACAAGCTAAAATTAAAATGAAGCAATTTTCGCCTTAATTTTAACAACTGTAATAAGTATTAAGTATTGCCACTTTCATACATTTTGCATTTATAAAAATTAATTACTCTTTGAAAATGAAAAATTACAAAAATGAACCAATCAAAGGTTGCTCTGTGTTTTGTTTACTCAAACTTGCAAGATTTCTCGATAGCGCTGGCGTTGAAATATTGGATTACCATTTTGTTAGTCACTATACTTATCGTCGAATAACATTAAACACATAGACCACAGCAGGCTACCGACCACAACATGTCAAAAATGCAATACACACATGTATATCATTATTATTTAACAAAAAGAACATCTCATATAAAAAATAATATATCCCAGCAAAAAATTAAACTAAAAATCACTGGTTACAGCATTGATAACATTGAATTTGGCTCCAAGCTTCTGGTTGTCATAAGACCAAAGTGATCCAAATAACTAGAGCAACTGTCTTAAAATATTAAATTCAGTACCTGTAGTACTGGTATGCAATGAAAGTGGTAAACCTTTGGCATAAATTCCAATTTTTTTTTGCTGAGATTGATTAGTTTTTATACATTTACATCATAAAATGCATAATTATATTTATACTTCAATATTAGATGCTTATGATGTTGCTGTCATTGTCAAAATAATCAAGTATCTGACTACATACCGATGACAGCACTCAACGCCATTTGTAGTCGTGTTAATGTGTAGCCTGCCGTGGTCTATGTGTTTCTTGCATAACCTTACAAACTAGCAAGGGAGATTGATTTCCGATAATTTTAATTTATTCTCGAGCGTATTGTATCTCATGTTACATACATGAAAAAAAATTTATTATTCAGGGCATTAAACAGATTCTTTATTTTTTGCAAGAAGACACTTAATTCATTTTCAGCCGAAACATTTTTGTTTATTTTTTTTTTTTTTTTTGAGAAAAACTAACTTTCAGTTAAAACTACAGATTTAATTATGAAAAATTTGCATACTCATAATCTAGGTAAACACAAGAAAATTGTTGGGAAAATTTGCATTTAGCCAAAGTAAATATCTTCATTTATTTGAACAACGAATGCTTGTGTGTTAATTAAAATCTGTTATAGTAGTTTTTTTATAAATTGCTAAATTTATCACCTGTTAGTTTTTGATTGTTTTATTTATATTTTATGATTAAATTTATTAGCTAAATGTTTTCATAAATTTTGTTAATTAATCAACAAACAACATCAGTTATAAATTTTATTTTATTTTAGATATACTACGCTAATAAATCAATATACAGTGGGACGTTTTGCAAAATGTGAGTATTTATGTATGTTTAAAATAAATTTCACAAAGTCATATATTAAAATATGTATTTTCGGTGTTAAAATATTTAACAGAAACATTTTTTTTCAAAATTTCTATTTATGTAAAACTAGCTTTTTAAACGAACAATTACAGAAATACTAGGATTATCCCTCGGACAGGAATTAAAGCTGCGACCATACGAGTACCCAACAAACACGCAGGCTTAATTTCAAATTGAGAATGATTTGAAATCAAACCTTTTCTCAAACGATGATCGTTTGAAAATAACTTGAAAAACATAGCATTCTCAACAATAAGGGGAAATTATTTTGATTGAGAATTGAGAATTTCATTTATTCTCAACTTACATTCAAATGTTATTCTCAATAGTTTTTCAAATGTGGATTGTAATACAATGTGGAACATAAATGAAATGCTTTGTAAAATCATGTTTAATATTTAAATTCATGAAATTCATTATTGACTGACATATTTATGAACTTGTATGTTCATATATAAGTAAATTGTAGTTTTTATTATTTTTCTTATTCGCGTTCTTAATCAAAATTACTTTTTACTCACAAACAATAAGTATACTTTTTTACGTTTTTAAAACGTTTACAATTTATTTTGCGCTTTAAATATTGTTGCAACCAATTTTTATATTTTGTATTTATAATTTTGAGAATTACACTTGACATCAAATTGAGACAAAATGGATAAAACACTTTTTCTCAAATGTTTATATTCAAAGCATTATGAACTTGAAATCAAATGTTAAACGCAAAACTTTGAAAAAGATTTGAGAATTGTGTTTGATATCAATTTATAAAGTCATCTTATTTCAAAGGTTTGACTTCGTGTTTGTTGGGTAATAGAAACGTTATCTAAGTTAAGGAAACACTGTGTCGAATTAATCGAATAGACCGCAAAGTTATTGTTCATATGAATATGCATGTGTGTTTTTACCCAACTGCGCGACGCAAAGAAAGGCACTCTTTTTATCATCCTATGTATGCATATATGTATGTAGGTATGTATGTATGTATGTGTGTGTTCCTTTGCGGGACTATATATTTAAACCGATCGTGTGGACCGATTTTGATGATTCTTAAATCAATCGATTTGTCTTAATCCTGGGAGTGTTTCTAAGGACATGACAGTAGTCAAAATTCAATATGGCGGCCAACAGACGCTATTTCTCATTAAGGATATTTAACGGTTCAAAGTTGGTCGCAGACGGGTTTTCGATTTTTTTTAATTGCTATTTGCTTCAATTTTGCTTTAATGTACTAATTTTTTATATGAAAACTGGTTTTAAGAATCCTTTAACTTTAACAATCGTTTATGAATACCGGCTTTAAAATTTAGAATTTTGGCATTCAGAATAGTTGGAACGTACTACAAAAAGTTCAAAGTAAATCGACATTTTTATGTTTCAAATAAATATTTGCATTTTTTTAATTTTGGGACTTAGTGCTTTTACATATCGTCCCCACCACGTCGAGCTGTCCAATATGAAAATTAAATTTTTTAGATTCGTTACTTTGGCGCCCTAATTTGCTAAAATTCTCATGGACGATAGATAACTCAATAAGAAATGTTTTAAGACTGGCACTTTTAGGAATACTCTGACTTTAAATTCACAATTGACTGGTCTTTGCGCTCTTCTAAAAATTGCAAATTCGCATATTGGATAGTTTGACATGGTAGGGACGATATCATTACAAGACAACAACTAAAAAAATATTCGTAATTTTGTTTTTCCGCAACCAATGTATTTTTTAGCCAACTTAAAAAAAGGAGAAGGTTATAAATTCTTCTTCATTTTTTGTTTGACATTGTTACTTCATAACTCGGTATATTTTACACCGATTGTAAAAATTATTTTTTTTGTCTAAGATGGTATAGCTTCCAATTGCTCCCATTGTAAAAACTGGGCGGGTAAAAGCCCACATATTTTTTATTTGACTTCATGATATTGTAATTATTTGATTGATGCGAATTCAAGCAAAAAAACACATGTGGTTCTTGTAATTACACAACTTTAAAGATAAAAAAATGGGCGGGGCTACGCTTATAAACTTTATTATTATATATCTTTATTTATATTAAGATAGATAGCCACAATCTTCCATTAAAAAATATGAGCGGAGTCACGCCAATTTAATACTTTATTTTAAGTGTTTCTACTCTACCGATTTTTATAAAATTTAACAAACACCCTGAAATCTGAAAAACTGTGTGTATGTTGCATTTCAAAATGGGCGGAGGTACGCCCACTAAAAATTAATTTCATATTTCACGTACTTTTTAGAGAAAAGATTTAAATTTTTTTTATTTGAATGAGTTTATTTCCAGGTTGGTCTCATAAAGTTTTTTTGAAAATATGCATTGAAGTCAGTTTTTTTTGCAGAATTATTTATGTTTACTCTTTCGGCCTGTAATAAAAATTTAATTTTCAACAAAAATGGACTTTACGACTGAAGTCTGTTCAACTGACTTCAAAAAATTAAGACGAATTATCAATTCGTCGATTTAAAAACAAATTTTTTTTCTAAAAGGGTGTAGCTTCCATTCGATCCCGTTGCCAAAAAAATTGAGCGGCAATACGCCTATTAAACTATTTTTCTATTTTATGTATTTTTGCTTATTACATAGCTATTAGCACATTCTCCATTCTTTCAAAACACCTTACAACTCGAACTTATCAAACTTAGAAAAATGGGTGGAGGAGCGAACGTCCATTAAAATTTAATGTTATATTTCACGTGATTAAACTTAATAGATTCTTATGAAACTGGGTAAACGTCCTAAGCTCTAAGACTGGCACAATATTGTTATTCAAAATGTGGGCGGTGCACGCCCATTAAATGTAAGCAATTTAATGACACTTAACCCATTAGTGCATAAGGTCCCTTTAAAGGGACGGTCAGCTTTTGCTCTCTTACTCTCCCATTTTGCAATACAGATCTCGTGTAAGTTGATGGTATAGTTGTTGACATTACACTAAACCAGTTTGTGATTGATTGCAGTGCAGTTAACTTTAAATTGTGTGATTTTTTTTTGCGAAATATGGAACAACAACTAAAAAAATATCAGATCACGTGGGAGGCAAGTAAATGTGAATAACAAATAAATACACGTGAAATTATTTAACAATTTTAAATGCAATTATCTTAAATTTATTGTAATAAATAAATTTAAGTTGTTGTGAGTGATAAAAATATTGTAATTTGTGAATAATACCATTATTTATCCAACGTCCCTTATAAGGGACGCTATGCAGGCAGGACAGTAGCTGAAATACTGGAAGAGATCGAAGCTTTTGATGGTCAGTTGCAAGAACTTGACATTTTTGCAATCCCATCATTGGAGGAAAATGAGACCGACCAGGATTCGGACGGTAATGATGACGAACACGAGGCGAACTTGGGTCATCTCGGCCCGAAATTATTGACTGCGGAAGGCGAGACCCAATACGAATTCGATGACTGGAGTGACAGTGACGATGAGCCACTGGCTAAACACAGAAAAACCGTCAGTTCGAGTGTGCGTGCGGGAAATGCCTTGCGTTGGCGAAAAGTGGACCCGGTGTACGACATTCAAACGGAATGCGAAACAATACCGCCGAGTGACACTTAATTCTACTTATAAGATCCCCAAGAAACTTGGCAAGTAGTTTGGTCTTGAAATGGATAATCTTCGAACAGCCTTATATGTGGGTAAAGCATAAAAAAATGTTTTATTTTTATTTAATTTTAGCATACGTTAAAATTTTTTTATGAAACTTTATTGGTACAGCAAAAATCTTTAAGCAATATAAAAAATTCCGCAGTAGATCAAAGTTTAAAAAATATATTTTAGTTTTCAAGTAAAAAATAAACTAAAAATCAAATCAAAGCAAATTACAGTCTGAAGCAAAATGAAATGTATAAAAATTTTAAGGGAGGAATAAAAAAATATTTGCTGACATCAGCATTACAAAAAGACCTTGAGTTTTTATATCAAGTAGTTGTTTCTGGTTCTTACGTTGTAACTTTGACTTACTTTTATGTAGATTTATTTAATATACACATTTTTTTTCTCATGCATATGTTTTACCCTTTAGCTTCAAGGGGATTTAGATTTCAATAAAATTTAGAAATCAACCCTTCATATTTATTTATTCTATTTATTTGTCCTCCTAAACAAATGCCACTCACTCGGTTACTTTTGCTTTGTTTGCTTGATTTTTATTTTCTCGTTTGGATGGACATTTAGCTGGACTTTTAAAAACAATAGAATAATGATGCAAATACAAAATTGAAAAAAAGGGAAGCAAATATGCTGGTGTTGGCAAAGGTAGAGATGTGGATAAAACTATAGGGGAAAAATAGTTTACATTTCCTTTATTCCATGTGTCGTTTGTCAAAAAAACCTTTATAAATAGAATCAAATATGCGTACATACATTAATATTATGTATGTATATTACAAAAGATGAGGTATAATACGATAGCAATGGCTTTCAAGAGACTCTTGAAAGAGCACTCGTATGCCCTAAAGAACAGCAGGTATGTAAGGAATAATGAATTTGACGAAAGCTATTTACATACATATGTACACACATATCTTCGAACATATCGAAAAGTAATTTAAATATTTTAAATTAAGACGCAGATATTTTATTTAAGCACCTGGAAATTACCAAGAAACTCTCATGATAAAAAATTTAATTGAAAAAAATTATAATTTATCCTCATTTTAAAACTAACTGCCTGCCCCACGATGTCGAAAGAAAACTTATGAGAACGAGAGTAAGTCACTCATTTTCTTCTATAAAAGTGTTCCACTATATTTCGACTTATCGTTCGATTGGCTTTACGTTTCTAACGTAAGCCGTATACCCGTTGTCAAATATCCATATTGCCACATCAACAATTTAACACATTAATCGTCAAATGGGAACAAAAAATCGTTCAAATGTGTATATTTTGCTTTTAAAAAATGAAACTCTGTTATAATTCAACTTGCAACAAGTGGCAGCCAAAAATAAATTAAAATGAAGTCGGTTAAAAATAAACAAACTTGACAAAACATTTTTTGTTGAGGGAAAAAAAGAATAACTACTTAAGGGGGTTTTTCATGATAAACAAAGACCAGAAAAGGGGCAAGTCATGCAAAATTTTGGTCTTGCAAAAATGACAAGAAACCCAAACAAAAAGGTTTTCTATCACATGCATCTACGTATATACATATGTATGTACAAATGTATGTATTTTATGTGTCTGTGCCCTACTTATGTATACTTTTTTTGTTAAGCTGGCCTTCGTCCGGATTTAAGGACTCACTCTTGTATGTATGTATGTGCATATATACATATGTATGTACGTACAATATACATCGTAAATGTATCGGATACTGGTTCCGATAAGTAGAATTTTCTATATATCCGGATGGCTTAATGATTTTCCTCTCTGCGTATGTGAAATACCAGCTTAGATTAATAAACAGCTTCTAACGAGCTGGCATTATAGCTAGCGGAAGTGGTGGTAGGCAGAAATTCCTTACTCATCGATGCCGTTGTCGAACATACATACATACATACCTAGAAAAGTATATCACAAACATTAGCCAAAGGACGCAAAACCACTTATTTCAAGTCCAGACGTGAGAAAACCGCCAACGGCCGCTTACGCAACAAATCCATTGCCAGCATATCCGGCATTGTATTTATTCATTGGCAAAGCAAAATATGTATGTATTTTTTTTGTAATTTAAAATAATTTGGTTCATTTTGTCTCAGTCGACAATTAAAATACAAGTGCCTGCTTTTGACATTAGAGTTCGTACAAATGACTGAAAAATTTTATATTGGGGCACAAATTTGTATTGAAATGCTTACGTTATCGTTCGCATTAGTTTTCTTTCGACTTGTCGTGCTAAAGGCTTTTAGTGGAACGCAAAACAGCTGTTTATCGTTTAAAATGCGTGCGAACGAAAATGAGTGACATCCTGGAACAGGCAGTAAATTTAAATTCGATACACTGTGAAAAAAACCATTTGAAATAAAAGTTTTAAGAATTAGAATTAAGCCATTGTCAATAGAACTAATTTTTGGTCGCTATGTGATATGAAAACATAACCGTACATAAATATTAAATAAATTCAGTGAAGTGCGACTTTGACCGGTGCACGAAGATAGATATTTAATTCAATAAAAACTTTAGCATACATATATAATATATAGTTTTGAAATTTTTTTCGTTTTTGGTTTTTTTTTTGGGTTGAGTGTTTTTTAGTTTTGGTCTTGTTTTTCGGTTTTTGTAGATTTTTTTAAGTTTTTACGCTTATTTTAGTTCTTGCATTTTTTTTGTTTGGCGAGTTTTTTGCATTTTCACAGTTTGCCGATTTTTTTTAATTTTGGCGATTTTTATTCATTATGGCGTTTTTTTTTTCTTTCATTTAGACGATTTTTTAGTTTTGGCACTTTTTTCGCGGTTTGACAATTTTTTCTGTTTTTGGCGTTTTTTTTTCATTATGGCGAATTTTTCGGTTTTGTCAATTTTATTTAGTCTTTTTTTTTAATTTGGTGCTTTTTTTGGTTTTGGCGATATTTTTTGGACTTTGGCTGTTTTTTTTGGTTTGGCGATTTGTTTATTTTTTATTGTTTTATTTTTTATTTAATATGTAAAATTATTTATATTTTACATTGTAATTTTGTGTTTTACTTTCAGTCTCAGCTGATGGATGCACTATTTCTAAGAAACACAATAAGTGAAATTCACAATAGCAACATTGGTCGCATTCATAAGACGTAACAGTTGCGCAACCGTTGAGTGTTTGGCTTAGAAACGCATAGTTGAGTATCTCCACTCCACTCAACAGTTGAGTAATTTTCCATCATAAAATTTTTTCGCTACCTATAGTCAACACGTTGTGCTCAGCCTGAACAGCTGGTCAAATCGAGCTATTCTTTGTTATTTGGCAGCAACAAATATTTGTTAAGTTTTATATTACAAATGCGATGAAGCAATGAAATAAAGATATACAATTAAATTATATACATCAAGCCGTTTCTAAGGAGTAGCTGTTGGGGCCAACAGTTGCCAGCAGTTTCACAACTGTTGAGCTCAACAGCTACGTCTTATGAATGCGCCCATTCTTCGTCAGAATACGAAACGTAACAGTGGTTCATAACAGGGTCCTTTTAAATTCATTGAAATCGTTAATTTAAATTCGTCGCCCGAAAAGTTTAGGCAAACAATTATAATAAGCAAAAAAAGATTTTAATTTTTATTATTTAAGAAAATGTTTTCTGCTTGCAAGTTAAACAAAATCAAAAAATTAATGTGGTTGCTTATTTTCTATGTATTTATTAAAAAAATCATTTATTGAACTTTCAAAAAAATCAAACAAAATGGAAAATCAACAAAATGGAATCGCAAATAGTAAGCATAAGTATCCCTTCCCTTTTAATTTTATGATTCGCGTTTTGTAATTTTTTAAATTTGCTCGTATATTTAACTTAAGACGCAGTAGATAAATAAATGGCCATGAAAACATCCACCCAAAATAAGAAAAAGTAAATGTTATAAAGGTATGTATGAAAGTATGTATGTACAATATGGGTCACTAAGGAAAGACAATATGAGCCCCTTTTTATATTGTTTTGTATTATTTGCGTTATTCATAACGCCGTTAAATAATAAAACAAAAAGGTCTTTTTGTAAATAAACCTTTCCACGTTTTCATAATTATTATTTATGATATTTATCAGATTTTACATTTCTTTTTTCGTATATTTGCATAAACTTCCAATTTGGGTGCCGTTCTACCCTTATCTTCATAAGTAAACAAATTTGTACAAATGCGTTTTATTATTAAATTATATATTCAATGATTATCTACAGTTTTTATTGTTATAAGTGTAAATAAGGTGCAATCAGTTTTAACCAATATCTCGTAATTTCGTTAGGAAGGTCATTTCAAATTAACAAAAAAAAAAGTAACGGTAGCTACTGAACCCGTCCAAATTATCCTTTTAAAGAAAATCACATTAATTAATAAAAAAAACGTTTTTGTTAGTCATTAAAATACTGAATACTCATATATATGTATATTAAAGATCTGCACAAGACGTCTTATAAGAACTTTTAAGACATGAGGGCAATTTCAAATGCTTTACTACAGGGAAATCTTCTGAAACAAACGCTAACCAACGTTGTCGGCAATACATTTCTTTAACTTATTGCAAGTATAAGAGTAAAGCAGAAAATAGTTCGTGACTGAAAAATTTGTGGTGTTTGTGCTTTTTTCTCTCATTGCTGCGTATACAAACGTCATGCATGTACATACATACATACCTTCATAATTTGTGTATGCTCTATTCCCTGAAGGAAACGTGGAGTTAAGAGTCCCCAAATCACCACTTTTGTCGACTATTTTGGTGACATTGTCAACGGAGTGTTTATTATCATTGTTTTTAATGCGTAGATAACATTTTTTAGATACACACAATTAAGCTTCTTCTTAACGTTTTATTGGTTTGTTGAAAAAAAAGTGGCGTCTAGCAAAATTTAAGTGTTTATAAAAATAAGTTTAAAGAATCAAACTAAAACAATATAAACGTATAAATAAACAATAATTAAAAAACATACACAATAGAAAAAAACAAATAAAATAACAATCAATATTGTAAAAAAAAATATAAAATGTGAAAATTATAAAATTTTAAATAAAGGAGCCAATTATGGAAATTTTTGTTTGATCCTGTGGAAGATTTTGTGCCATCAGTTAAAGATTTGTCACCCTTTCAGCTCCATACGTAAGTGTTTGACTTTACTAATTCAGCGAAACATAAAATTTTTTGATTAACATATTCATATATATTTATAGAAATGACAAGCAAAATGCCCACTTGCTGATAATATGCTGAACGAATGAATGTATTTAATAAAATACCAAAATGTGAACAAAATATGCAATTTCATTATTAAAAGTGTATGCTAGAATTACTAAAATTTACTAGAGACAGCCTGTTTTCAATGTCTTCATATGTTCCTTAAAGAACTATGTAATCAGTAGTACCAATGTCAGTAGTTGCTTTTCAATGACACGCACATGTTAAATGTCTATAGCAAAATGCATTGTGTGGGGTATAATTAGTCAGTAGTACCGGCGACAAAGTCAATAGTGAATCAGTACTGATTCACTAGTGCCATTTCCTTCGGGGTTACTTTTCTGCGCACATACAAACACACACATGCATTTACATGAGTTGTGTGCAGCGTGACCCTTTTAGCATTTTCACTGCTAAATTTAGCAATATTTATGTTGATTTAGCAGTGAATTTTTTATTTTGCATTCAGCATATTTGTATTAACTTTTTAGCATTATTAACATTTTTAATTTTATAAGTTGCACATATTCTTTTCCATTTATATAAGTAAAAACTTCTGTATTTTGTCATTTTTATACAAATGCATAATGAGTAAAACCATGTAAACAGCAAAAGACGTCTTAAGCGGTTATCAAGGTGTAGTACTTGGTATTTGAGAATGGTGTAATATTGCAAAATTCGTGATTTTCAGAGAGGGTAAAATGACTTGGTTAGAGCGCGCATTTTTAAAGGTGTTTATTAAAATGTACAAAATGTACAAATATACAGAGTATACAACTACAAATAAACAAATTTTACACTATTATATTTAATACGATCATACAAAGATAAAAAAGCTTTCATGAATTCAGTAATTGTATTTTGTATGTTCCTGAATTGTTGTTTTTACTTTATTATTATTATTATTATTATTATTATTATTATTATTATTATTATTATTATTATTTGCTTTATTAAAATTAAATTTGTTTGTAATTATAACGATATAATTATCAAAAATCATGTCAAAATTTTAGCATTTTCATTTTTTTTTAGCATTTTTAGCATTATTTTAAGTCTCATTTAGCATTAAAAATTTTTTTATTTGTGACCACACTGGTTGTGTGCACTTGCTTTAAAAACCTCCCTTAAACACAAACGTAATAGCTTACCATCTAAATCTTACACACACACACACCCAAACGTACAATATGCAATATAACAAGCATACGTGTATAAACAGTACTTCTTTTCATTGTTTGTTATAAACAAGACATCTTGGCGGCATCGGTTATTAACAGTCTTATACACGTACACCAATACATCCATCGTGCCTCGTTTATAGTGCGACAGCATTTATTATTGGCTTAGTATAATGCATGCCACGAGAGTACATTTAAAAAACATGACGTATTTACATTGCAAGACTGCTTACGCAGGCCACTAATGTATATAAATATTTTCATTACATTTTAAGAGCAAGACGCTCAAAGACTTTTGTTTCGACTGTCAAAAAATTTAACCTAAAGTATCATTTTGTGTTCACACCATCACACCTCAAATTATATTAAAAACACAAGTAGAAAGCAAACAGCTGTTCAGAATTAACATGCCACCATTAACCATTGACTTCCGGCCTTTGAAAGTAGACGGCGATTAAAGTAGTTGATTTAAATTAGATAAGAAAAGGAAAAATACGATAACTCATACGAAATTTATTTCAATACGATAAAAAATATTTATATTCAATATTTAAGGCCGGCTTAAAACGACTAAATATGTATATCTCAGCAGACTGCATGGCATCGACGTCAAAACTGACAACTTGAGTTTTTAAAAATTCAACCCTAATCAGATGAAAGTCTTGTCGTTAAGAATTGAAAAAATGGTCAAGTCCAATCGTCAACCAATCGTCATGATATTTTGCATTAACAACATCGCATTTTCACGTATTATTCGGATTTTAAATTGAAACCAAATACGTATAACTGTAAACATCCAACAACTATGTAAAGACTGTTTGAGCTGCAATCACACGCATGAATATAAGATTACTCTTACTATTAATCGGCTACACAGGCGTACGTACAGGTCTATTTTATTCAGACACGCATAAAGCATGTTTTTGAACAGCTACACACATACCGTTATATTTTTTCATTCCATTTTATATTCACAAATGTATGTATGCGATGGCGAATGATGAATATATATCCCGAGTATGCCTGTATTTTTCACTGAATAAACATTCATATCCAGTCTATGAACAAACTCAGACTGAAAGTATGAGAGAGATTCAATTAGTTTGATACTCATTTTCCTTTTTATTTCAGTGGTAGCGTGTTTTTTTTTGCATAAAAGAAGTAGAGATGCTGTTGTATGTTGGAATCGGCTATAGTCATAGCTGCTTGAGAGCAAATATGTGAGCGTACGAATTGTTTGCGATGCAATTACTAAAATCAAGACTATTTCATTCTCTCTAGTGGACATGCATAAGAAGAGTATACGTTTGCACCCCGTCAAAGGCCTGCAATGCTGAAGTGCCATAAAATTTTGTTGTCTAAGAAAAATTATATTGGAAATAATTATACCCTATGATAAAATCAGAGCTGTTAAATTTCGATTACGATTAGTAATCAATTACATTACATTTTAAAAAAGAATTGTACTGATTATATAATCCCCTTTAAAAGAATTTCTGATAAATAATTAATTACGATTACTAATAATCGAAAAGTAATCTGAGTTACTTGATATTACAAAAATAATCACAAAGAATTGAAAGTAATCAAAAAATAATCCAACTACTTTCAAAGATTACTTTTGATTATTAATAAATAATCAAAAAGAATTAAAAATAATCTTTAAAAGTAATCGGATTAATTTTTAATTACTTTTGATTCGTTTGGATTATTTTTTATAATTTTAAGTAATTTAGATTACTTTAACATTTTTAGAAATCGTAATCAATTAGTAATCGTGCGAAACTGAATATAATTGTAGTTTAACTATTACTTCAACGTTCAAAAAAAAGTAATCAAATTAGTAATCATTATTTAACAGCTATGGATAAAACCCATGTAACTTAAATAATTATAGGGTCGAAGTCGTTCAGTCTGTCAAATGAACCTATTGATCGAGTTTGACCCAAGTTTTATTTCCTAGTCGTTGCAGCTCTCCGCATATAAGTAACATCTTTTCAAGCGTATCGACCTGTTTGCTAATACATACATAATATGCTTTTTCTAACAGAAAATGCGCATTTTCCCAAAAGAGTTAATTCAACTTCAATTTGTCAATAGTTCTCAGTGCGTCTTAAAAAAACAAAAGCTTACGATCTTTTACAAAGCTCTCAACTGATGTGAACGAACACTTTACTTTGACAGCATTCATATTATAAACATTAAATTGTTTCAAAGAAGTTTTCTGCTTAAAGTTTTATTACTTTTTCGTTTTCTTTTTTAAATTTCACATACAACATACTTTTAATGTGCCTGTTATCGCCAATTTCATTAATAAGCATAACAAAAATGCTGCGTATAATAATTTTGTAGTTTTTGTAGTTGTTGTACATTTTATGTACGAGTACATACATACATATTTTGTATTTTAATCGCATAAATCATCAGAGGGAAAATGCGTTTATTGTCTCTAAAAGGCTTTATGTTGTAAAAGTCAGTCAGCCAACAAAATGTTTTAGTGTGTAGGCATGAACATCTGAATGACTGTGTGTATGTTTGTATTTATGTGTGTGTGTGTGTGTGTATGCAAGCTTGTGTAGTTGTTGTTAAAGCCTTTTAATAGCCGTACATACTTGCAAGGAAGCACTCACTACGCAGGAAGCAGCGCAAACTACAACGCAAATAAAAGTCATAATTCATGCTTCACCAAAGTCTTAGCATTTTGTACTCCTTATTACAGTGGGTCCCTTAGGGTTAAACTGTACACTCTGTTGCTTCTTTTTTTATTTATTTCTATTTAGTTTGGTTCGGTTCATAAAAAATTAAAATAAACGAATCTTGTATTTGATTTAAAGTTAGAAAAACAAGGGAACAAATACATCGCATAAGTTTATTTTCTTGGCGTAGTTGTGTTAATATGATCGTCTGTTGGTGTGTGTGTGTGTTTGTGCGTGTGTATGTGTGTGTGTGTGATTCCAAGAGTGAGTGGCGACATGTTGCCTTGTTGTTTCCGCTGTAATGGCAAGCAAGCAAGCAACAAGGATTTCCTTGTACCATATCTTGTGTTTTAGAATTTTGTGTTGGTGTATGTTAGATAGAGATTGTGATGGTTAGGTATGATTATACTTTTTGTGTTTTGCATGCATAACAGCTTATGCCCAGTTTTGTTTATTATGTAACTTTAGTTATTTTACCTTATTTTTTAATTTGTGGGACAGAGTGGAATGGTGAATGTAAGCAGTAGAAAATTGCGTGCATATGTAATATAATAATTTTTTATCTTATTTGCATATCGTAGTTGCGCTGACAAAATCAGTTATGTGATTTTTTACCAATAAACTGTTTTATGTTGTAACTTTGAGATGTTTTTTTCTCTAAGTCAATCGCTTTATTTCTTACATTCCCGTTTATGTTTTAAAGCAAAATTATTCGAAAACTGCCAGTGACTCACTTTGTTAGGATAGCTTGCCAACTTCGAAGACAAACGGTAAATGGAAGACCGGCAGGGTGCAATAAAATGTTTTTTATAAATTTTCATTACCGATCTCGTCAGAACAACGACGATACCTTGATTTAAAGTAAAAGAAGAAGCAACACGTTGTGAATAAACTGAACATGAAGAAGAACAAAATAAATAGTTTTTCTATTCTATTGAAAGGAATACAATTGAAATATTCAATTTGGGAAGATATTTGATGCAAAAATATATATTGGCATTTCCACATGTCAACTATTTGTAGCGTACAACACCAGAGAAAAATATACTTTTTTTAATTCTTTATATATTTTTATAAGCTAACAGCAGCTCTACACTAGATACAATTTTAAGAAAAATCTAGTTACATTGTTCTGAAATAACAGCTTAATTGCTTACTGTCGCACGTGACAATAAGTGAATTTTCTCGTGAAAATGCCATATTATGTATGAATATACAATATGACAAGAATATGATAAAGAGGATATGTCTAAAAATGTCTTAAATACCTGCCATGACGACGTAACCTCACACGATGGTCTCAAGCAGGGTGAAATAAGCGTTCGTCAATGCCACCAAGGAAGCGCTATGTAAATTGCAAGGAATACACAGATAGCAAATGTTCGAAGATTGCTTGTCTATAAATATCTTGTTGATGCGCTTCCATTTATCTAATATCGCACTGCTTAAGAGAATTACGGAAGACAGCCTCAGTGCGAAAAATAGACCAGGGGTATAATCATCGCTTTCGATAACTAGTTAATTCGATCAGGTTTTTTTTTCAGTTTGAGATTAATTATGGCATTCGATATCGAGCCATATTATTACACTTTTCGATAGCAAATGACATAATATAAAACTGAAAAACTTGATGGAATCACCTCGTTATCATAAGCGACGATTATACCCCTGGTATATTTTCAGCACTAAGGCGGTCTCCCAGAAAGCATACCCAATAACAGGACCATACACCACTATTACAATCATCATCTCTTGAATGAAGATATACGACTGAACATGTGTGACCAATAACTAGAATGCCTCCACACCATCACCCATTAAAAGCCAGGGGCATATTCAGCTCCTGAGATACCGATAAAAGTAAAGCCTCTCTATCATTCTTTTGAATCCAGTGCTATTCAAGGTAACACAAAACCTTTACCAGGCACGTAAAAAAACTATTTCGTTGCAATAAATTTGAGATTCTTAGTAACACATACGTTTTATGGGTAACCAACTCAAAGTTAAGTCTAAAAAGCCGATATTATCCAGATTAGGGCTCGCCGGGCTGTCACACAAAGAGAGAGAGGGAAAGAGAGGATTATTTAAGAGAAGAAAGGTCAATTTGTAATATCGGTGTAAAAGTTGAACAGCAGATTCTGATTGGTTGCTTTACGTTTACGAGGCTGCCTACTACACGCAGGCATTCAAGTAGAATAGATTATTCCTTTTTGAAAGGACCGCTCACTCATCGGTATAAACCTGTGTAGAACCGCATCTAAGTATTATCATACGGTGATCGTTACTAGACCCAACCCGTGTATCTGATAAGGTCACTCAACACAATCTCAGATAAATCTGAAAGATCGTACATGACTGCCGAAAAATGTCTCTGGAGAGATGCAAAGCTGGACATTCGCAAAGAAAGTGGAAGATTGTCTCTTCTTTGCTTTCTTCCCGAGAAATTCGCTAGAATTCATTATAGGACAGACCTATTATATTCGTTAATTGTATTGAGCTCCTATCAGGCCACATTTTCTTAGCAACCTTGCACGTAACTATATTGCGCCAACTGCATTCAGTTTATAGAGATAGTGCTTGAATGCACCGCTTCTAATGGTACCAAATGGCATGGCTACCGATTAGGCATTGAAGGCATTCATAGCAGAGCCAGCTCCTCCTCAATACCTAATAAGTTGATTTGTGCTGCAACCTAGATGATGGTGAGGTCAGCCTGACCAACCAGCTTAGATAGTAAACTATTACACTGCCCGGCTAGAATGATCTCATGGATAGAAGCACTGCTTGGCTGTCGACAAAGATATCTGTACCTTCCTATCAAACAGCACTCTAGCCGCATCTCTTACCGCCAAGATTTACTGAAATACAGTGGTTTCTTAAGGGAGACGAAAGGAGCATTGTATACAAAGACCGTCCAAAAGATGACACCGCAGATGATTCTTGATTCATCAGTGTATGCTCTGACGTCGTATTATGTTACTATTGTTCCTCCCTTCCATTCGCGCCTGGATGAAAACAAAACTTTAAATATGTGGTGCCATTTAATCAGTAGATCTCCTCAACGTAGGGTAGTTGATCCACTGCAGAGCCTACTTCGCTTTCTATAACTCTAGCCGACAAAGCATATTGTAGCTTGACTCACGTAACAGGGCAAAACCCTAAACGCCCATCTTTCGCAGACGATTTTAAACGTTTCATTAATTAAAATTTTTCTTCAATACTTGTGTGACTACTAATTTTTGTCTGCACATAAAGATAACAAATTTGTTTATGGTTGATCGGATGACTGATAGTGCGTAGTAAACTTTATTTGTTAAACAATAAATTAACTGCTTAAGCATAAACGATTTTTATATGAATACATTTTTACTAACCATTTCTTTCAGATGACTTTTCTCAGCTGATATTGCTTTCGGATAGTTGAAAGCGTTTTAAAACTGCAGAATTATGCAAACCTTTTCGACAAACAAAAGAGTTAAGACAAATAAGATTGTCTTCATGAAAAGCTATTTTTGGTGAGCATGTTTTGAGAAAGTGAACATAAGACAATGAACTTAAATTTTGGTCAACATAGATTGCTTTGTGTGCATTCAGTATACAAAACAGTTGTCCATCGAGAAGTCGTTAATGACAGCTGTGCCGATGGGCATACCATGTGGCGATGGGCGATAAATAAATCATGTTTGTAGCAAAAAAAAATATGAGAGTGCAAGGAATTTACATCATAGAAACTCAGTCGCATACCCGAGTGAAGTGGAAATAAAGCAAGCATTCCTTCTGTAAAAATAAATTTGGTACAATTAAGTACTAAGGCAAAAAGAAGCGGTTAGAAGATGCAGAAACATACATAGTACATCCCCTCTGCCTTACGGGGATAGAAATTTACCGCAAATACTCCGATCGTCGGTCGACTATTTATCCTGAAATACTAAGTTTTGAGATTTTTACTTATTGGTTTAATTTTTTATTGTTTAATTGAATAGTTTACGAAAACAAATATGTGCTTTGTCAGGTCACTGTGTAGTGTCTTAGCCTAAAGTCCGCATATTGGATCGACACCTGAATAAATGTGCGAAAAAAAATTATTTGATAAATGCTCATTGTAGAGCAGTATAGTTTTCAATTGTAGTTGTATAATTTAATACATAAATTAAAATAAAAAGGAGTAAGTATTAAGCAATAATATTTTAATCTAAGAGTAGATAAAATTATGATATAAAGAGAAAATTTTTTATAACTACATATATATGTACATACGGTGACCATTCGTTCTGTGTTATACAGAACAGTACTGTATTTGAGAGCCCTGTTCTGTATGAATTATTCATTAGAAAAAAACTTTCAAATGTTCTGTATTCTATTTACGGTTCAGTATTTGTTCTGTATTTTCATGACTCAATCTGCATTAAAAAAATTAACGGAGTTTCTGCGACAGTATAATGTAGTTTTTCTTAATATATGTACATATATTTGATAACAATAATGTTGTTTGTATTCAGTAATTTCAAGCTTAAATTACAAACGAAATCAAAAGTGTTCATGCATGTACTGAATGACGTTTGTCTTGATTTCGTGATTCTTATTCATTGAGGCAGACATTGAAGTACTTTTTTCAGTTAAATAAGTTATTTTTTACACTTATAAATACTTTTCTTGCAAAAATCCTCACATATATAATAATTTTCAATCTTTTTGATATTGAATTGAATCATCAAAATGAAATTGTTTTAATTTCTTAAAGACGAGTTTTGGTAGGATCTATTTTTTAAAATTACTCCTTCAACAAACTATTTTCCTGAATTACAAATATTTTGATGTTCAATTTTGTTAAAAAATAAACAAATAAACAAATTTATTTATCACCAGAAAAATCTTTTTGTTACCAAACCAAAAATTGGAACGCCAAGTAAGTTGAAAAATCATTACGTTTGGCGAAAAATCGCCATATCTGAAAGCCCTGGTGGCGAGGTGTATTTTTGTAAAATATATTCAGGGCTATCATGAATTAAATTCCACGTGAAATTTCTCCCTTTTCCAATTAGAATTTTTTGTTTTCCCTATTACTTCCCATTTGTTGGAATTGTTCCCAGGGAAAAATTTCAGGCGGGATGTTGTTCAAAAACTTAATTTCGTGAAAATGCGACCATCGATATGTAGATTAGCGTATGTTACATTGTTATGTCACATTTTGAATTTTTTGTTAATCTAAAAATTTAAGCAATCCATGAACTTCTGTTAACAGTCTGCAGGTAGGTCAAAATTGTGTGTCATGGGGGTTGGGTTAGTACTAACAGATTATGATCATTGATACGTTTTATACGCTTCAACAACGCAAACACTAGAAAAAAGGGCTCAGTTACCCCAACATTTACCATTTTCTTTTTCTGTATTATTTATAAACGTTTAAAATTATAGTCACCGTATATATACATGAGTTTAATGTATCTAGGATGTGCAGAAAGAAGCTGATATGTGGATGCCTACCAAGTAGGCTATTGGACTAGACCTCAAAGAAAAAAGTCTGAAGATGTTAAAGTGCAACACCTCTGCGGGTAAATGTCACCACCTCTTCGAGAACTCACACATTCAGAACACTTTTCACACCAAAGAGCGAAGTATATGGTCAGTAGGCGTGAGTTCTTGTATTAACTGAATTTAAAATGTCTTAAGAACTAAGTCATTATATAAAATACAGTGCACTGACGGTTGTGAAATGCCCACAATTCCAGAGATCGACAAGAAATTGACAAACTGGGGTTAACTCAACACTTGATGTGATTCTTCACTTCATTAAGTTGCCTCAACTTTTTCGACATTTTCACAACTTCTACCTGAGAAGTTGCATAACGATTATCAAAAAAAATTTTAGTTTTGAGAACTGTGACCGAAAAATATTCGTAATTTTTGTATTGAGTTTTAATTATTTCAATGCGTTGTTGAAGTGTATATCGTTAAATTTTTATGGCGTAGTTTGTACTTGTCATATATGAAATTGTTACAAATTGAGTCATAACAACTGTTTAAATGATGGCCTGAAACGTCTTATTGTAATACCCACAATAAGCCTCGAAATGAATATTTATATACATAAATATAATTTTTCATTGCTTAAGAAATTAACAAATATCGATCTATGTATATAATTAATAGGCAAACATGTTTTCTGTAATCCCTTTTACTCTGGTACTACTGCACCGATTTTAAAAAGATTTGTATGGTTTTAAAGGTTTTTTGGTACAGAAGCTATATTTTATTAAAATCTGTTCAGTATTTTAGGAGCTATAAGCGTTTAAAGTTGCTACTACTAGATGCACACATATTACACACGCATTTATTAGCATACAAGTAAACAAGAAACAAAACATGAGATTGTGTGTGTTTTTGTAGTATTTCTCTTGATCTAACATTTTTTTCTCTTATTTGTTATTGTATAAGAGCCATAGTACTAAAAGGAAGAGAGTTCAATAAATTGAATTAGCTTAGTTAAAGGGATTTCGTTTGTGTTCTTAATTTCATGCATTATTTCATTATGCATATGTATGTAAGTATGTGGGTGGCTGTATTTTAATGCATTTTTTATGACGTTTAGATAAATCTTCTTTGAATCTTAATAAAACTATTTACATTTAGATTCTAGAATACGGGCGATTGTGTCGTCCGTTGGTATATCTAGTGTTTATAAAATCAATATTGGCAGTAGTTATCGTAAAAACAATAAATACCTAGCCTCCATAAAAATGCAAATTTAAAAGAATTTTCGCCTGGAATTTTTATGCCAAGTTCTTTTTAAAAAAAATTACAAAAAAAAAATCTCTTTTGTTTTTATTTAAAACAAATAATTTTAGGACTTACGTGGTTATAGCGGCACACTATTAATCTATGTGTTGGTACTCTGTATAATTTTCTTTTAAAGATTCGCTTGAGTGTTCGCTTGTTTTGTCAGCTTAACTATTTAAGCTCATGCAGTGTTTGTTAAAAAAAAGGAAAATTATAATAACAATAATGTTACTTTTTCCACCCCATTATTACTTTCGCTTTGCTTTTTTTCTTATAACATTTGCTTTTTGTTTTTAATAAAAACATTTTTTTTTGCTTCTTTTGGTAAATACTTACTGGCTTCCCTGCCGTGTTACATGTGTTTACCCCTCCCATTACGCTACAGATTAATGCATTTTTACAATTTTATTTAGAATATTTAAAAAACTTTAAAATTTAATTTTAAGTAAACACTTTAGGTATGAAGAAACAATACACACAGAGTAGCAGAAAATCAAAATAAAGTAATTAATTTATAGCTGGTTATTTAAGAAAAATTTTTAACTAATATTTAATATTTAAAACAATTTCTGGATAATAGAAACATACAACTTAAGATAAGTTTACTTAAGATTTCTTTTTGAACATGAATAACACAGTGTGACAAAAAAATACCTGCAAAGTGTTACTGTTTTTTTGGTAGGTATTGTCGAGTATAACAACAATCTGTATCTTAAATTTTCCAAACACCTCCAAAATCTTGAGTTACGGGTAAAAAACCGGTTTTAGTACCCGTAACCACTTATCAACCTCTAAATAAGGTAAATATCAACCGATTTTGAATTTATAACCGGATTAAGAAAGAAGAATCATATATATATTGTTTCTGTAAATTTCAAATATATGTATGTCTGTAGTTTTTCACCAAATATATTTTTTCGGTTTTTTCTTCGACACTTTTCTACTTACTTTCTCGTTCTTAGGCAGTATTTTTGTACTAGAGCCATAGTGTTTATAACTTTATTTATTAAACATAATTGATTAGGAGTAATTCGCAAGCATGTTTAACAAAATTCGTTTGAAATTGACTGAGTTATTAAAAATTTTATTAGAAGACTTTTTGCTAAAGAACTACCTGTATGATGTATTTGGCGTTCTATGCATACGCTTTCTGTGTATTTATACTTCAAGGATGATGAGAGTACAATTTAATAGACATATATAAAGAAAGAGTACAAAATTGGTGCAGCAGTGGTCGCCAAACTTTTTTCTCTTGCGGTTCTCAAGAAAAAACAGTTTGGCGACCACTGTTATATAAATTTTTCTTATGGACCTCCAAATTGGGCTTCAAAGATTTCGAAAACTATAGTTTGGCCAACAGCTTATTCAGACTCGGTGATAGCGCTTAGCTATATACATATAACAATAGTGCAACTCAGAATTCACCGAAGAATAAGGTATTAATAAGAAAAACTTCCATTACCTGCCATTAAGTCCCAAAATTCTCATGATGAATCCCTTTGCACTTTGGGATACCACTAATACTCTCAGGAAAACATCCTTTCAGCCACCTAAGCCTATGGCGTTGCAAGCTCGGGCAATGACAGGTAATATGCTTGATGTATCCTGGTTCCTCTTCATCACAGCACATTCTACAGATATCTGGGGTGTCAATTTCGCAAATGTTTATTCCCACTCTGACCGAACAGTGACCAGTCAAGGCGCCTATCAAATCACCACCCTATTGATACCTATTAGTAGTTTGGATCTTCCTAACTGAAGTTTTGGCTACATAGCTCTCGAGACTCAACAATAATCTTGATTGCCGAATGAACGGTTGGCCCTATTAAACACCCAATTACTAAGTTATCTATCAGAATGACCCATCCCTAATTTAACCGATCTGTTAAACATTCCCTCATCTAACGGTTGTTGGAAATATAATCAAAACAAATAACACTTGTCATATTAAACATTTATATTTTTATAGTATGCCATGTAAATTATTTTACTTTAAATTAACATTTGTTCATTTCATTCATTGTCAAACTTTTATTCATATAGTTTCTGTTTTTCCGTTCAATAAAATCATTTTTATATTAAAAAGAAAATCCTAGAAGTATAATTCAGAAAGGATTTTCATCAGGTTATGGGCCCAGAAGAGCATTTGGGATAAAGAAGTTATAATTTATTTATACAATCTCTCAACATTCTAAAGATGTCTACGTCATTATACCAGATAGAAAAACTGGATGAGAAGAGTTACGAAACATGGAGCATTCACATGAAGAGCGTACTAATTCATTCCGGTTTCTGGAAATATGTGAATGGCAATGAAGCATTAGATTCAACCTGGACTGCCGATAAGAAGTTGGAGTGGAAAAACAACGATGAAAAGGCTCTTGCAATGATTCTGTTAAGTCTGAAGTCCTCGCAGCTTAATTACGTTAAAAACTTTGAGAAATCTAAGGATGCTTGGGATAAATTGAAGGAAATATACAAGCCAAGTGTTCCAATTCAGAAGGTTACTTTATATAAAAAGCTATTAAATTTAAATATGAAGGACAGCAGAGATATCGCTGAGTATTTGAATATTTTTTGTGATATTACGGAAAAATTAGCCGATGTGGGAATACGTATCCAAGATGAATTGTTAGCTATCATACTTTTGTCAAGTCTTCCGGTCGATTATGAAAATTTTGTTGTAGCAATGGAGACGAGGGATGCTTTACCATCCCTAGGAGTACTGAAAATCAAACTACTTGAAGAATATGAACGTCGAAAACAACAAAATGAATCTTTTTCCATACAACAACAAGCTTTTGGATTTTCCAGAAAGGAAATGAAAACGAAGAATGTCACAAGTAAAGAAAATGAAAGGGTGTTCAAAGGTAGCTGTTTCATATGCGGTAAGAAAGGCCATTACGCAAGTAGATGTAACTCAAAACGTGAGAATACAAAGTCCTACTCCCTGATTGCAATGGCAAAATCCAAAAATGTAAGTACACCAGTATCTTGGTACATTGATAGTGGAGCTACTAGTCATATGTGTGCAAATTTAAATTTGTTTTCCGAATTGCACAAATGCAATGACAATATAATGCTAGCAAATAAAAAATCAATTGTTGCCAAAGGAATTGGAACTGTCAATCTTTTTATAAATAATAATAAAATTGAATTAAAAGATGTCTTATATTCTCCAGATTTAAATTGGAATTTCCTATCTGTTAGCAAAGTTGTTAAATATGGTGGCAAAATCAATTTTAATAAAAATGGAGCAGTTTTTACCGATTCTAATAATGAACTTGTCTTAAAAGCCAGAAGAGAAGAAAATTTGTTCGTGTTTAATGTGAAAAAGCCCAATGAAAAAGTATGTGCAGTAAATTCAAGTAATGAAATTTGGCATCGTAGATACGGGCATTTAAACTACCAAAGTTTGATCGATTTATCCAAGAAATGTATGGTGAAGGGTATAAGTTTGCTGAAGAATCCCGAAAATCCTTGCCAAACTTGTATGGTGAGCAAAATTCATACAATCAAATTCCCAAAACAATCTGAAAGCAAATCTGGTGAGTTATTAGATTTAATACATTCTGATGTATGTGGTCCTATGAATGTAGATTCAGTAGGTGGGTCAAAATATTTCCTGACATTTGTAGATGACAAATCAAGAAAAATTTATGTTTATTTTTTGAAAAACAAAAGCGAAGTTTTTGAAAAATTTAAGAATTTTAAAGAATTGGTAGAACGTCAGACAAATCGCAAAATTAAATGTGTTCGCAGTGATAATGGTGGAGAGTATGTCAGTAATGCGTTTAATCAGTATTTGGAACGATGCGGAATACAACGGCAACTCACTGTTCCTTATACGCCACAACAAAATGGATGGGCAGAAAGGGTTAATCGAACCATAGTAGAAATGGCTCGATGCATGTTAGTAGACTCTGGTCTGAGTCAAAATCTCTGGGCTGAAGCAGTAGCAACAGCAGTTTATCTACGAAATAGATCTCCAACAAAAATGCTGGAAGGTAAAACTCCATATGAATTGTGGACCAGTCAGAAGCCAAGTGTCAATCATTTGAAAATTTTTGGTTCAAATGCGGTTGTTTTAAACAAAGGGAGAGGAAAATTTGATTCCAAAGGTACAAATATGGTGATGGTGGGATACTCAAATGTATCTAAAGCATATCGTTTGTATGACCAGAAAACTCACAAAATTGTTGAGCGTCGTAATGTGTTGTTTAATGAACTGAAACTACCTGAGGGAGAAGATCATAATGAAAGCCAACATTTTATTAATTTTCCTGAAATGTTCAATACAGAAAGAAATATAGTTCACAAACCAATAGATAATGCGGATGATTCCGAAGTGCTTAGTGATATGGAAGATCTGGAATATTTTGAAACAGAAAATTTAAATAGCGATAGTTCTGTTGATGAAGATATACAGTCAAATGGAACTGTTAAACGTGGACCGGGTAGGCCTAGAATTTTCCGAAACAGTAAGCCAGGTCGTCCTAGAAAAATTCCTCAACAACTGAATAATGTGGTGGAGGATCAAGTTCCCAGAACTTTCGAGGAAGCATTATCCAGTCGAAATAGCAAAGAATGGAAAAAAGCTATGGCAAAAGAGATAGATTTATTAGAAAAGAAAAAAACGTGGTCTTTAGAAGAGCTGCCAAAAAATCAAAAACTTATTAGAAGTAAATGGGTATATGCTCTAAAGAAAAACAGTGAAGGTAAAATAGAACGTTTCAAAGCTAGATTAGTAGCTAAAGGTTGTGGTCAACAATACGGAGTAAGCTATAAAGAAACATTTTCACCTGTGATAAGGCATGAGACTATTAGAATGCTTTTAGCTTTAGCAGTGGAGCATGAAATGCATTTGCATCAATTGGACGTAGTGACAGCGTATTTAAATGCAGATCTGCATGAAGAAATTTATATGCAACAGCCACAAGGGTTCGAAGATAGAATGTACCCGAATAAAGTTTTACGTCTTCATAAATCAATATACGGTTTAAAACAAGCCGGTAGGGAATGGAACATTACATTAAACCAAGTTTTAAATAAAATGGGATTTGAAAGTTGCAAGAACGAACCTTGCTTATATAAAAAAGTACAGAATAAAAATTTAATTATAGTTGCAGTTTATGTGGACGATATAATTGTTGGATGCAAAGAAATTGATGAAATAGTAAGGTTTAAATCTGAAATTGGTAAAGAGTTTGAAGTATCAGATAAAGGTTTATTGGAGCATTTTCTGGGCATGAAGGTGGAACGTGATGGTGCAACTGGGGATATTAAGATTGGTCAAGAAAGATACATTCGTGAATTATTAACTGAGTATAATATGGAGAATTGCAAACCATCGTCAGTGCCGTTAGAGCCGAATTACCAGATTAAATGTAGTGAAAATTGTGAAAAGGTTAATAGCACTTTATATCAATCACTTATTGGCGCTTTATTATATTTGGCTTTAACCACAAGACCAGATATATTACATTCTGTGAATAAACTTGCTCAAAGAAATGCAGACCCACATATGGATCATTTTAAAGCTGCAAAACATATTCTACGATATTTGAAAGAAACTCAAGAACTTAAATTAACATTTTGTAAAGGAAACAAACAACTGATTGGTTACGCAGATGCAGATTGGGGTGGATGTACAACTGACAGAAAGTCACATACAGGCTATATATTTTTTCTCGGAAACAGTCCAATATCTTGGGAATCCAAAAAACAACCTACAACAGCTTTAAGCAGTACAGAAGCTGAGTATATGTCTATTTCAAATGCATCAAAAGAAGCAGTATACTTGAAAAGATTACTACAAGAACTCAGTTTTCTAAATGAAGAAACGGTCGAGTTAAACGTCGATAATCAAGGGGCTTTGATGTTGGCAACAAATCCGGTATTTCATAACCGGAGTAAGCATATTGATATAAAATATCATCACATTAGAGAGGTCGTTAACAATAAAGAAATCTGTTTGAAATATTGTCCAACAGACGATATGATTGCAGATATATTTACGAAAAATTTAAATAAATCAAAACATAAAAAGTTTGCTAACTTACTTAATTTAAAATAGTAATATGTACTACACGTTTGTAAAAATATATATGTTGAGGAGGAGTGTTGGAAATATAATCAAAACAAATAACACTTGTCATATTAAACATTTATATTTTCATAGTATGCCATGTAAATTATTTTACTTTAAATTAACATTTGTTCATTTCATTCATTGTCAAACTTTTATTCAAATAGTTTCTGTTTTTCCGTTCAATAAAATCATTTTTATATTAAAAAGAAAATCCTAGAAGTATAATTCAGAAAGGATTTTCATCAACGGTAACCCAATTCTTGCCAGGTCATCATCAATTTTATTTCCCTCGACATTGCAGTGGCCAAGAACCCAACATAGTGTGACACCATATCCGTCAATAAACAAGTTGACGGTCCTGCCAGTGGTTACTAACTAGTTCCTATTTAACACTATGTCTCTTCAAAGCCTTTATTGTCGACATAGTTTACATCCTCGCCTTCATCCACATTTCTTGCCACCAGCATCAAGGCCCTAAGGGTCGCCAGATTCTAGGCTTGGGAAAATATCACAATTTTTCGTTAGTCCAGTGCTCCTACCCATTTTAACAATAGCTTACAATAATATATGCACATATTGGACATACATATTGCCTGCCTGACATTTGACTCGTTGCACAATCATTTAAATTGTTGTTGTTTTTGTTTGTTGTTGTAAGGCTTTCAAAATTTCAAATCACACTTTACCTCCACCAACCCAAAACTGTTGATGTCTTTTTAATTTTGTTGTATGCTTTTATATTCCTTTTCTGTTTTTTTTTTATTTCAGATGTTCTTCTCTGCCCAATTCGTTTTTATTTCTTCTCTACACGCGCTGCAACCTAATGAACCGTGGGGCCATTAAAAAAATGCTGGCATTAACGAGCTTTGGAAAGGCACAACAACAACAACAATAACAAAAAAAACGCAACAATAACAACAACAGCAACACAAAAACTTGTATCTCTAATCAATATCTACGTTAATGATTTCGATTATTTATAATTTTAACGGCTACTGTATTTTTTCGTTTAGCATTTTTCAGTTTCTTTTCTTTTCCTATTATTTTTAATTCTGCTTTGCGTTTCAGGCACAACACACACACACATACAGCTCGTGTTTTCTATCAATATCCAAAGACAATTAATTATTAGTGCTTAAGATCATCACGGGTGATTAAAAATAACTTTTTCTTTATTTAATGTATGTTTGTATTTAACAGTATATATTGGCCATAAATTTACTTATTTAGGTCTATTGTTATTGGCTGCCTTTGGAAATTATTTTACGAGTATTTATGAGATATGTTTCTCCAATTAATTTTTATTACTTTTTCTTGTTTCTTCAAAATATAACAGTAATATTTTTAACACATTAGCTATCACCGCAGTATTTCGGTGTTTTAAAACTAATTTAGTTAAATCAGATAGATAGCTTCTTATTCGTATCAAAAAATCGAATTGGGTTAACTACAAAGAGATTTAAAAGGAAAGTGTAGGTATTATTTAAGTCATCGTTTTCATAAAAGTCCATATCTGCATGAGTACATTATTAAACTATGATCTTATATATTAGAGACCTGCGCAAACAGTCTTCCAATGTAAATACGTCTTGTTTTTTAAATGTATTCTCGTGGCATCATCATCGTATTATAAGCGAAGCGCGGTGGATGCATTGGGGTTAGTGTATATGAGTGTTAACAAGCGATGTCGCGAAGACGTCTTGTTCATAACCAGGGAAACCAGAAATATGATCCAAAAGAATTGTTTTATGCGCATTCGAAATATGCACTAATAACTCAAAAATATGCTCTTAATAATAACATAAATTGGATTATTTGGAAATGAAAATCTAATTTTAATTCAGCACTTCAATAAAATTTGCATATAAAACAAGACAAAAATAATATAAACATAAGAAGGAAACAATAAAAAAATTAATTAAGAACAAAATTTTAACTTTTACTTCAAAGGCGATTACGATATCAGAATAAAAACATTGGAACTGTATTTTGAAGAATAAGACAAGCTTTTTATTTCTAATTGTTATTGCAATTAACAAAAACTAATTATTCACTTAGCTTTATAAATAAAAATCGTCGCCTGTGACATCTTAACAAACTTTTATAAATTGAAAATGTTTTCTTTCAACATCAACTGATGTAATCGGGGCAGCCTTCGTCACAATTACCAAACCAAGTCATTTAAGTTGAAATTCGGAAAATACAAATCAATAGTATTCGTTCCAGCATTAAAACTTAGCAAAAAAAATTGGAAATGGGCGATTTAAAATTTTTTAATTTTCTTGTTTTTTATTTTTCTTTCACAAGACTGTTTACAAGTGAGTAAAAATTAAAAAATTTTAAATAGCTAATTTAAATTTTTTCTTCGAAATTTGGATGTTGGAATACATACTAACAATTAGTATTTTTTAAATTTCAACTTAAGCACATGTAGCATGTGTTTTAACATTTTTAACATCAGAAACCACAAGAAAGCGTATAAAATCGATTCGGAAGCCAGAAAATTCACAATATACTTTTTTAAAGTGTAATTTCATAATGGTAGCAAAATATTGCTTGCCCATACTACTGCTTTTTTCACTACAAAATGAAATTTTGATGGAGAAGAGTAGAAAGTTTTACTAAAAAAACTTTTTTTTAAATAATAAAATAAACAAATTTTAAAAATTACCAAAATATGCCCTAAAAACGCAAAAATCCTCTAAAATTCGAAAAATGCTCAAAATATGCGTGCTAGATTGATATATGCAAAAACAGTCTTTAAAGTGTAAAATGCCAAAATTCATAAAAAGTTCTGAAACGGATAAATATCTTAATTCTGCATTGATACATATGACAAGAATAAACATGCAATTGCATATTTGCGGTTTCCCTGATCATAACAGCCAATCAAAAGAAGTAGTGTTGATGCGTGTGTATGCCTGTTATTTTGCATATTGGACGTTTGAGTGTGTGTGTCAATGCATGTGTGGGTTTGTATGTGCGCAGAAAAATAAAAGAGCATACACACTACTTATGTACCCAGCTAGCATTTGATTGATAATTTTTAGCAGATTTCTCTTATATCATTCTCTTCAGATCACTTTTGATGATTAAAAACTGACCTCTCACATGAGTGATTGAAAAAGGGTTCACTTATGATTCATCGTAATATATGATCAAATATTGATTTCTTGAAAATAAAGGAACAAAATGCCAACAGTGTTGTTTAACGTTTGTTTTAGACGATTTCGCTGTAGTAAAGCATTTGAAAAATCCCTAATGTCTTAAAATCATGAAAATTTTTTATTTTTCGATAGGAGGACTGGAAGAGAAACTTATATCAAAGGCGTTGCCTAAAATGCATCAGAGATTCATTCTACGTTCTTTTTTTTAGCAAAAGTTGCGTGCAACAAAATTCCTGAAATTTCATGAAAATTTTTTTAATGTAAATCAGGTAATAGGCAAGGATCAATATATTTATGTACAGAAAACATTTTACTTGAATTTGCTACAAGATTCTCCCAATCTTGAGGTACATAAATTTGGCTGAATTTTCTTAGAATTGCTCTCTATATCTCCCCACCGGATGGAAACTGCACTTATGCCCTGAATTTCTCTGAATTTGAAAAAAAGACACTTGAACTCCTTGTCCTGTAAGCCCCTCATATGTAATACTGTACGAACTGAGGCCTATATAATCAAATATTTTACCTAACGTAGAATTTTTTTTGCGAATTTTAAGCAACCGGTAGACTTTATGCTCTTTATGCCACGACACAAGAGCTAAGACGTTATTTTCGTAACAAAAATAATCGACACTGTTATATAGGTAGTTATGAGTTTATTTTTATTTTGATTCCTTGGAAGTGGGGGACGACGGATAGATCCAAAAAGTGGGATGGAATTGGTGGTGGAGTTTTCATGCCAAACGTAAAAACCTCTTTGCCCATGGGCAAATGGCCTACAGTATTTCAGGCAGAAATACAGGCAATCACCAAATGTGTTGACATTTATTTAAAAAGAGGAATTAGAGGTGCGCATATAGCTATCTTTTGCGATAGTCAGGCAGCTCTTAAGTCTCTCCTTTCATGGGAATTCCGTTCCAAGGGGGTTATTATGTAATTCGATTCGAAACGGAAACTGTTCGAATTTGTATGTTATTAACATTACAATTCGAATCGAATTACATAATAACCCCCAGGCTAGTTTCAGAGTGCTTTGACTCATTACAAAAGCTATACATACGGAACAAGTTTTCTATTTATTGGATACCTGGCATAGCGGTCATCTAGAGAATGAGGAAACGGATGAACTGGCCAAGAGGGCCTCTACTGCTCGTTTTATGGGCCCAGTGCCGTCGTTTTGTGGCGTAAGTCGGTCGACTGTAACATCTCTGATCAAAGAAGATGACACTTCGACCATTAAGGAAATGTGGCTAACTTCTTCTGGTTTAAGGCAGGCCAAAGCTTTGATGCAGACATTTACATATAATTGCATCCTGAACTTCAACAGGAATAATTTAGGGTTTGTTACTGATTTTCTTTCTGGTTCCTTTTTTGTCTGTGGAAAAGTAATAAAGTTGGTTCTCTTTTGTGTCCTTTGTGCTTGAAAGATGACGAGACGAAGACACACAATCTTTGTAAGTGTATCGTATTATGTGACAGTAGAAGGCGTGTTTTTTATTCTGAGTTTCTGTTCTGTATTCAGATACTATTAGGCGGGCTTCTCCAATATCGGTACTGACTTTCATAAGGAGAGTCATACAGAGATTGATTTAATTTAATTTACAGATCTATGCTACAAAATATTCATCAAATGTCGCAGTGCCGGTCTTTGGACCAGATCGTACCCCTGTTCTATTGGTACAAGTACATACATAAGCATTGTAGGAAAATAAACGAAACAAAATGTGTGATTTTTTGTTTTTTTCCGTGTTTGAAGTGAGTGAAACAACAACAAAACAAAAACAATGAGAAGGATCAAAAAGGTAAAACTTTGCATAAAAAGATTAAGTCTGCATATAACAGATGCACATATAATTTCCTTTCAAATTGTTATTAGATATTAATAAGTTTTTACCTTTAAATATTGAATTGCAGTAGAGCACTTTTAAGCTTTCATTTCAATTTTGAGAAATTTGTTTCTTTTCCAGTTAAATTGGGAAATTCGATATTCATAAAAATTTTATTATAAATAATACACTAACTTTGAAATATACTAAAGTATAAGGTTAATAAGTAAGCTGTTATTTCCTATGAGATTATAAGTTGGAAAAAGATAAGCTGCGCTATAACATCCCGAAAAATCAAGCAAAGTAATTGAGATTTTGCTTAGGGATACTTTCAAATATGGAAATTACACGGGTGCCATTATGTCAAAATGAGCTTATATCGACGTAAGCACTTTTCCTTCTTGCCCCCGATATTTTTTTTTTTTGAAAATTAACATTTTTAATTGTCAAAACCTGTTCTTCAATTATAATGTTAAAAATTATTCGGTGAAAAGTAATTTCACCCACCTCCAAAATGGTAATTCTACATGCATGGTTTGATATCTTAGTAAATCATAATTTTACAACTCTAGTCAGCATCACAATTACATGTACATGTGTCTCTATTTGCAATCATGCGATCTGGTTTAATCGATTTTCATTTCATAAGATTTATAGCATTTTCTAATTAAAATCGCAAACGTTTAAATAGAAAATTTCCATCATTAACTCGTGTGAGAACCAACTTATGGTTATAAATTGAATGGATTGATTTGATTCATCTTCTTCGTCTGCTTTTTGCAACAAACAAAATTAAAATCGTCTGTTCTCAATTCGGTATGGTCATGTTTTCTTAAAAAGGCATCATCATTCAATAACGAATTTCATTAAACTGTTCGTTTGTAAATGTTGTTTGCAAAAACAGATGCGGTGTCTTGTACATCTTGTGAATGTGCTCGAATCTGTGTTGCCCATATTAGTTTGTGTAATGCAAGTATAATTTAAAATAAAGCAATCAATATATTGCACCAGTTAGGTGGAATGCATAAATGTAATTGTACACAAGATTATATGTATATATGCACATATTTATGTCGATATTGAAGGTACATACAAATGTGCATGAATTTAAAATAAATTTTTGAAAGCATACATGATGGGTTTAACAATTGCAGATGCAAGTTGTTCAGGCTATTTTAATTGAAGTTATAACTTGGCTTTAAAAATTATTTTAAAGCATTGAATGCACATTAATTTTTCTGTATGGAATAAATACATTAAATGATATATGTATGTATGCACATATGTATGTGTGTATATGGTATAATGGAAAAAGGCATTATTTCATTTTTAGTATAGTACCAATATTACTTCAGTTTATTTATTGACAGCAGCTGACTCTAGTCTTCATGCTTTGACTATGAAGTTTAATGTACTCGTAAGTTCAGTAAGAGTTAAGGAAAGCTCTCTTTTCATGGTTGCTGCTTTAATTCACACATAGTGTGTGTCAATTTGCCCTTTTTCCTTTAGAAACTACAGCATTTGCTAAACTTTAAAATTTTCATGGAAGAGATATGAAATAGAACATTCACAAATAATTTAGTTTACTTTCTGTGTGTTTCAAATGGTAGAAATATATGGTATAAGCCTTAGAACACCCTTTGGCTTTCTGTGAGCGAAGAAATATTTGAGACAAGTCTCACCTCCACAGTGACGATATTTGTTTTTTTTTGAGCTAACTTTATTTTTATATTTTTTTATTTAGCTTGAAAGATTACATTTATATTGGGTGTTTTTTATTGAGGTATAGAACTTTAAGTTGGCATCAACTTTTTGTCAGCTGTCAAGTGATTAATATTTAGTTTGGTTTGCCATTTCATCATGAACAGGTTGACAAAAGAACAACGCTTGCAAATCGTGCAAATTTATTTCGAAAATAATGGTTCAGTTCGCGAAGTTTACCGCAAGCTCCGTCCATTTTATGGTCGACATAATCGTCCATCAGAGTAATTAATTCGGTTAACCATGGATCGTTTTCGCACTACGTTTACTCTATGTGATAATACGCATCCGCAGAGACGTCGAACAGTGCGCACCGAAGAAACAATTGCCGCTGTAGAGCAAAGTGTTGAAGAGGACCCGAATGAATCGATTCGCCACCGGAGACCGGTATAGAGCCATGATAACCGACTATTTTGTTCCCGAATTGGATGGCATGAATGTGGATGAGTTGTGGTTCCAACAAGACGGCGCTACATGCCACACAGCGCACGTCACAATCGAATTATTGAAGGAAACATTCGATGAGCGCATAATTTCGCGGAATGGACCTGTCAATTGGCCACCAAGATCGTGTGATTTGACACCATTGGATTATTTTCTTTGGGGATATGTGAAGTCGCTCGTCTACGCCAACAAACCAGAAACGTTAGGGGACTTGGAAGCCAACATTCGTGGCGTTATTGCCAACATACGGCCCCATATGCTCGAAAAAGTGGTTGAAAATTGGACCTGTAGAATTGGCTTTATTCGAGCCAGCCGCGGCGGCCACATGCCCGAAATCATATTTAAACATTAATGGCATAAAATTATCCTTCCAATAAAGCCAAATTGATGAACATTAAAACGATTTTCTTGTGTTTTATTTCAATTCGAAGTTCTATACCTCTAAAAAAACACCCTGTATCTTAGCTTTTTTTTAGCTTTTTTTAACAATCCATTAACTTTTTCTATAATTTTAATTGTATGTAATTAATTAATATTTTAGCATAAATAAAAAAGCTCCACAGAATAAATTAAGGTGTGGTGACTACAAATTGGTTGTAATTAATAATAATAATAATAAAAGTCTGGTAGCACAGAAACAATAAGACGAGGCTTGAGAAGATGAAATAAGTGACGAAGGGTATCATAATAAAAAAATTTGTTAAAGATATTTATACAATCGATAATGATTTTTTGTTAGGCTCCTCAGAGGTAGAATAATGTTTACGAGTATTTGATGAAACAATTTATACGTAAATTTTTTATATGCACTAGTACCCCGGTTGCTATTTTCATTTATATGGTTCCAAGATTCATAATTTTAACTGAAAAAATTGATTTTTCAATAAAAAATACCATTTAGTTTTATTTTGTAAACAATTATTTCATGACTAAAATTTAAATAATTAAGTCCTCGTCCATACTTGCAATTTTTATTGCTTCAATTTTTGAAATTTCTGCTTTGAAATTGCATAAGTGTCCACATTGGGAAATTCTTGGTTTGCAATTATGTATTAAAAAATTCTATTATACCACAAATTTTGCTGAAATATTAACAATTATATTTAATTTTTGTTATATTTAGTGCTTTTTATACAAGTGAAGAAAGAAAATAAAATAAAAGTCAAATACAGTTAAATTAACAAGTGAAAATTTCAAAACAAAAGAGAATTGCCGAGCACATGAAACTGTGTACCCCATCCCGATCTTCTCACCCCTCTCACCCATTAGCCCAATAATTGCTTACAAAAAGTGGGGTAAATTATGCAAATACTATATGTCACGACATCTTTGAAACTAGAGCTGATAGGAAAAAACTAATGACGCCATCGTAATCAGGAGATAAAAATACATAAGGACCGGCTGTTTTTATTTAAGCATCACAAAAAAACATCAATTTTGTTGTGCAGTGTTATTCATCAAGTTGTAGTTTTTGTCACAATAAGTTGGATAGTCGCGGCTAGTCAGAAATTTCCTCCTGTCTGCTAGTCTTAATAAGAAAATCAAAACACCCGAAGGCGACCAACTTTGAACCATTTAATAACCTTAATGGTCATTCGAAATTAAAAAAATACAAATCTAGAGATTTTTTTAAAATACTTATGGAATGATATTTATTTGGATATAGTCGCCGACTTTTTTCTCGTATTTGCGAAATAGCGAAATATTGAGTTTACACTACTGTCATATCTTTAGTGACACTCCTAAGATTAACACAAATCGATTGATGTAATAATCATCAAAATCGGTCCACCCGTTCGGTGTATATAGTGCCGCAAAAGACATATAGACATATATAGGCTGATAGAAACAATACCCTTCTTAGCGTAGCGCAGTCGGGTAAAAATTAAAAAGAAAACGTGCGTTTCCGCTTAGATGCAGATATATCTATGCAATTAATTTAAAAGAAATCAGTTTAATAGCGTCAGAGATGCAGTAATGTTCCCGCTGCCCCATCTTAGGGGTACCTTAAAAAAATATATTGATACCTTAATATAGAAATTGAGTTTTTTGTATACATTAGATAGAAGAACATCTAATGTATGGAAAAATGCAAAAAACTCAATTTTAATAAAAAAAAATATTGCACTTTAAGGTAACGATTTTTCTAAGACGCAGCTCTGTCTCTGTTTAGAGTTTCATAAAAATTGCTTGCAAGGTTGCAGAGATGCAGAAATCGCCCTTCTAACCCAATATTGGTATTAGTTTTATTTTTACAAATGTCTATATGCATTCAATTTCATCAAATTCGGTTGGATAGTTCCGGAGAGGTAGAAATTACGCTCATGCCTCTTTTGGGTCAAGTTAGTAAAATATATATCGCGCGTGTGTCCATTTAGACACAGAACTATGTTTGTAATGCTCCTTAAAAAAATATAGCATATGTTTTTTGTTAGACACAGATCTGTTAGTGTTGTGAATTTCATTTAAATCGCTTGAAAAGTTACGAAGAGTCACCCTGACCTATTTCTTGGTCATTATTTTAATTTTAAAAACACGTTGTGTATAAAAAGTTTGCTTTTTATGTATTGAATTTTATCAAAAACAGTTGGACAGATAGACTACAGACCAGACACATGGACTAGAAGATTCATCTCTTCTTTTGATTAGTCATCCTAAAAACGTTTGGTATAATAGATCTCTGCTAAAACTATAATAAATATATTCTGGGTATAGGGAATTTAATGCCACACGACACTATCCTTAACACTCTAACGAGATAATAAATGGCCTATATCCATTACAATGGATCCTTTTCTACATATTTCTGAATGAATTTTAGAAATATGTAGAGTGATTCTGAAAATTACATCTTACAAACATATAAACTACGAATCTTTATAATATTAGTATAGATATTATAGAAGTATAGATATAGATACATAAGTGTTATTTTGGTATCACACTGTTGTTGCTTAGCTTTCTAAACGTTTTTAACTTCCAAATTTGAAAGTTATTGAAGCAAATTATGTGTTAAGAGTTTGAGTTTTCCATTATAAAGAAATTTTTCAATTAAGTTGAGCCACAAGGTGAATTCTCTAAATTTATGCAAAAATAGTAAGAATCTTTCTTTTTACAATTTTTCTTAGCGATTTCTTTTAGAGTTACAGACAGTTCTGGGTTCTACAGCTGATTTATCAAAAACCTCCTTCGGGTCATCTTAAGTGTTTTTTAACATAAAAATGTTTGTTGTAATAATAATAACTTTCAACACTTATTCCTTCTTTTTTTTAAATTCATTGATAAGCAACAACTGAATGGCGACTTTTCCTGAGAATTTGCTTATAAAACATTTTAGTCGAATTCTTGCTGCTACTCCCTCGTCACTTATTTTGTTTTTGCTTTCTTGTGTAATTTCCAACGCAAAAACTTTATTTTCATTAATTTTAGTTTCCTTTTTTGTTTTCTCATCTGTTGGTTTCTTTTCTCTTGCATCCTTGAAATAAAATTTGTGTTGGATAATTTTGAAACAGACTGAAAAATGGATACAACATGAACAAGACACATAACGAGAAAGAGAATATTCTATAAATTAATTTTCCAAACATACGGAAAAGTTTTTAAAACGATTTTTTTTCTCCCAAAGAAATTGAACAAACAACAAACACGTACTATTTGTAGTTACTTCCTAGAAAGTTATGAAAAGAGTTGGTGGCTTGTTTTTGAAGTCATATTAGCTTTGAGTGTGAGCGTTTACAAAAAATGTCTTTACACGATGAGTATTTTTTTTTATAGTTTGTAATTTTACGTTAAAGCTTTTAACAATTGATACAAAATCTGTGTAAACTTCCCTATTGCATTTGGCCGTAAGTGTTACAAGCATTTGCTTCATCTTATTACTTACGAGAAGAAAAAATATCTTTTAACCATTAAAAAGTTTCTTATGTACGCCTGACTTTTGGAAGAAAATCATAAGAAAACTTGTCCGCCACACGTCTATAACAGAGTCAGCTAAAAGTAATTTTTAAAAAGTTTCTTCTTAGTGTGTATTTTTAAAGTTAAAATAAAAATTCTTAACGCAGTTCAAAATATAAAAGAAGCGTAAATCATTAATGAAACATTTTTTTGTTGACTTACAACAATTTTTTGTCCTTAAATTCTTGTATATTCGCAAGCAATTTTGTAAGTTCAATAACGAAACAAAATGAGTGACATGAAAAACTAAAAGTAAATATGTAAGATTTTATTAACCCATATATTTTTTTAAATAAATTTAATTTTTTAGTTCAATGAACTTCGTGGGAATTAGTATTGGACAAATTCTTTCCTTTGTGTGAATCTTTAATTTCCTTTCAGAAAGGTTAGGTGAAGTAATTCTTTCTTTTCTTTTATCTTTCTGAATGTTACACACTTTTCAGAATGAATTGTAAACGTATCGCTTTTTGAAAATGTTTCAATTTGCGTGAATATTTATTCTCAAAAAAAAACAATTTTAATATTAATTTGAAATTACATTTTCTTAGGATAAATCTATAGTCTTGAGTCCTATCAGTTTAAAAATATTAAAAAACTTAAAGAAAATAGGAATGTGGAAGTAAAAAAACTGAAATCAAAAGAAAGAAATATTGAGAAAATATAGAAATATTTCATTATTTCACTTGAAAGAATCAATCTGCGAAATCTGTTAACTAGAAACGTATTTAAAATTTTTTAAAATCGATCGATTGTATCATATCACTCCAAGAACAGAAGGTATATAAAAGATTTTATAAGAATTTTTATAAGCAAAAATAAATATTAAATATTGAGCCTTATACTTAATCGTACAATACATTCTGTCGCAGCTGCCAAGAACGAACATACAATTTATCAGCTGCTCTGCACACTACGACCTATTGGAAGTATCAGCGATTGGTATAGGGGAACTCATGCGATACATAAACGCAACCGGTTGAATATAGTACAGCTGATCATTGGTTATAGCGTTAGAGCGAAACCTTTTTCATAGTATTATACTCGGACGAATATAGTAGTAACAATCAAACTGAAGTTCCACGATTCTACTTGATACCTTGTAAAGGGTGATTTCTTATCAACTTTTTTTTCGCAACACTGTTTTTGGCAACTCAATTGTTTTTTTGTATCATATTACTCTTAAACATCTTCAGTTTGGTCTATTATTTAACCATGAATCTATTCACAAGTGAACAACGCTTGCAAATTTTTTATTATCGTGCTCGGTTAAGAAAATGCATCGTGCACTTTTTTCATTTTATGCTCAGTTGGGACGACCTTCTGAGGCGTCTATTCGGAATCTTGTGACTAAATATTTTGCACTGAAATTACATTATTGAATATCTAGCAACACGGATACGTAGATTGCGGACAGAAGAATATATCGCTGCTGCATCCGACAGTATTGTTGATGGCCGTGAATTATCGATTTACGTGTTTTTTTAAATCGAATCCGAAAGCTCTTAAAAAATCACCTTATAGGAAGCAAGCATCCAACCATCGAAAACGTAGCCAGGAATACTTTTTCAAGAGTGGAAGATTATGAAATTACAATACCTTCTAAGCGTTTCGTAAGAACCTGTTAAGTAAAAGAACCTTGTTTTATATTTAAATTTTAATAGGAGTGACCGCGTCCTTTTTAGGGTTCCGTACACTAAAGGTGAAAAGGAACCCTATTGTTTTCGCTACGCATTTATTCTCTCCGTCACACAATATTTTCTAAAACCTGAGAACATGAGAATTGAAAATTAAAGGGTGTTGCAAAACGAAAAAAAAATCGCCAAGAACAAAAAAACGTCAAAATTAAAAAAAATTCTAACATAAAATAAACCGTAAGATTCTAAAAAATCGACCAAATGAAAAAATCGCCAAAATGAAAAAACGCCAAAACCGAAAAAAATCGCTAAAACGCGAAAAAGGTGCCGCAACTAAAAAAAATTTGTTTAAGAAAATAAATCACCAAAGGAAAAAAATCGCCAAACAACCGAAAAAATCACCTAAATAAAAAAATCGCCTAAATGAAGAAATGCCAAAAACCGAAAAAATCGACAAAACTAAAAAATCGCTTATATGAAAAAAATCGCCGAAACTAAAAAAAACGCCAAAATAAAAAAAACCAAACACCGAAAAAAGTGTCAAAATTAAAAAAAATCGCCAAAATAAAAAAAATCGCAAAAAGAAAACAAACGCTTAAACGAGAAAAAAGTGTAAAAATTAAAAAAGAACGCTAAAATCGAAAAAATCGCTTAAAACGCTCAAAACCGAAATAAACCCAAAAACGGACAAAAATGCCACAAAAAAAAATATATCTTATATTGGCTAAAGTTCGTATTGAATTACATATCTAGTGTCCGTACGGAACCCCTTCGTGCGCGGGTCAAACTCGCACTTCACTGAATGTTTCTTATTTGCAGTGAGAACAGCTGCATAATAAAACAAAATAATTTAAGGCAGTTAACAAATACACTCAGAATAAAAGTGGAACAATTGGTCGAGTGGCAGTCTCCTCTTTATCTGATATTCATTTGATGCTCTTAATCATAACGTCATTTGGAAATCCCTTCCCACAAAATATAATTCAACTCAATAAAAGCATTTATGTTAGTGCAGGTTGTCATATTCAGCACGAAGGCAAACTGAGCAGAAAAATTAATATTTGTGCAGGAGTAATGCCGATGTGTTTAACATTTGTGTTGGATACTGTCATGAAATATGTCGGGTAGTAGAGGTATTGGTTGGGTACTTCTAAATTGCTTAAATGATTTTGAATATGAGGATGACATTGTCTTCTCTCTCACACATACTCCGATATGAATATGAAATTGCATCGTCTTAAGGAGCTGGCTAAGAACGCTGGCAAAACTAAGGTCATGCGAATAAACACAGTAAACTCAAAAAGCTTTATAATTGATAATGTGCCTCTAGAGGAGGTTGATTCATTTTGCTACATCAGGCGGTTCGGGTGCAGATATTTCCAATCGAATAAAGAATGCGACTCAAGCCTATAGTCAACTTAGTAAGACATGGACCTCTTCAACTCTCTCTCTCTCTCTCTATCTCTCGCCGTGTTAAAATGAATATCTTCAACTCCAATGTCCGATCTACATTATTATGCGGATGCCAAACATGGAATGCGGCCCCTCGTGATATGCGTGCACTGCAAGTTAAGTTTTTATAAGCAAATACGAAAGCCGCTCACAGATATTGCCTGAACAGGGATTAAGTGGAATCCTCAAGGTAGCCGTAGAAGAGGTCGACCAGCTCATACCTGGCGAAGACAAATTGAAACCGAAGCATCAAAAATGCAAACCAGGTGGAATGAAGTAAAAAACGTCGTTATGGGCAGATCCAGATGGAATGGTTTTTTTGAGGCCTTGTGCTCTATATAGGAAGGACGGGAACATTCATTTATGTACATATATATAATAAATCATGGGCTACCGAAGCAGCAAATATAAAAATTAACATAAAAAATTCAGATATTTTTTTATATTTTTTGATATAATTTAAAAAAAACTCTTACAAAACTTTTATGTACTGATACTCGTAGATTTCAAAAAGTTTCCCTACCAGCAAAACCCGATACCTTGAAGTTGTTTAAAGCATTTGGTTTTTACTTTATCATACGGAAATTTAAACTTTTACAACTACAATTTCTTTCCTTATGCAAACGATGTGCACTTTATGCCAAATACAAAGTACCAACATAAACACATAATGCACGTTTGTGCGAGTAAGTGCTCTGTGTCTAGGAAATAATTGTATGCAATTTCTTAAGTATATGTTTCAGCATTCGTATATCAGTTACTACCTTTAGGTTATTTTGGAAAAATACAAAAAAAAACAAAAATAGGAAACAGCCAGAACAAAAAGCAATCAATGTTTAAACTCGTTTTTCTGCTTAAAAGCTTATCTGTATTATGTTTTTTTCTTCTTAAGAAATAAAGGGTGTCTGTATAAAAGTTCCTTATTTTACTTAAAAATAGAACACTATTTAACGTTACGATTAAATATGAAATGAAATATTCTGCTAACGGTAGTAACAGTTAAAAAAAGTATTTGGTTTTTTACTTACAAATTTGTTTTAAGACCCCAATTATGTGTGTATGTATGTATTTTTAGTTTTTTGAAAAAAAATTTCAAGTAAAAAACAAATACTTTTTTGTTCATACTACACCTGGCAGGTAACATCATACTAAAATCACAAATCTTTCTAATCCATGCCGTCTACTTAGAAGGACAAGACTTATCATGTTCTCGTGAAGCACTCAACTTACAGAGTACGTGCATTCTTATTGAGAAACCCTTTTAGTAAAGCGAATAGGAATGGTTAAGTTGGTGCCAAATGGTTGTTACTTTTTACTTTGTTTTCATTTTAGCCTCAAAATGTATTAACTGCAAATGTACTATTAACCCTAAGATGGTTGTACAAGTGCACGAGTGTGCATTACATTTTTACAATGACGACACCCTTTATAGAAGTACATGATTTCCGCTACGATGTCCGTGTGTTTGTATATCTTTCAAAGGCTGTTTTCTGGAGAACCGTAAGAGTAACAGACCTGAAACTTTCACAAACACTACCACAACAAATATATGATAGTTAAAAATTAAAGGTTACTATATTTATTATTTGAACGGGCTAAAGTTCGCATCGCTTTTTAAGCCAAATTACATGTGATAATTATTAATGAACAAATAACATCAAAGTTAGTTGTAAATATTCTGACAACACATAGTTGAACGCAACAGCCAGCCGTTTTCGAAGGCCACTAAACCTTTATCATCAGCGTTCTTCCGTGTTGGTCCACTGTGTGTGGTGTCAGTTGATGTAAATTTCTGCCTTATATACGAAACTTTCTTGCAAATGGAATACGTGAATTGTTTTGATTCATCGTATTTCAATTTTGCTGAAACGTGTTTTTGTAATGAAAGCCCAAATTTACCATCTCTAATTTACAACAGACTTACCATTGTCGTTTATTCTTTACTAATTATGCACATGTTAGTTAATTTGCTTATTTTTGTTCTACTTAAGACAAACTTTTTTGGTTTGTTACTATTAAGTATATTTATTTAATTTTTGCCACAGGCCCATGGCTATTAAATTTAGTTAATTTTAATTATTATTTTTCGAACTTAATTTGTTTCTATATTTATTATTTATTTGAACGCACTAAAGTTCGTATCGCTTTTTAAGCCAAATTAAAGGTTACTCTAAGGCAAGCAACGAAAAGTTTTGAAATCCTAATGTAATATAGAAACAAAATTGACTATAATTTTTCAAAGTTATTATATTTTCATAAAGCCTACAACACCAATTAGTACTGAAATTAAAATAAATCTTTCTGTCAAAAAATAAAAAAAAAACCTACTTCAATGCAAATATCTCATAGAAGAAGATACTCGTAAGAAGAAGTACGTGAAGTATAAAATTAAATTTTAATAAGCGTGCCTCCTTACACGCTTTAAATGCAAAGCTGTGTGTTTTTCAGAGCTCAGGGTGCGTGTTAAGTCTCGGTACAGTAGAACCACTTAAAATAAACTATTAAATTTTAATTGGCGTGACTTTGTCCATTTTTTTAAATGGAGAATTGTATATATTTTAGAACTCAAGGTGTGTGGTAAGTTTCATAAAAATCGATTAAGTAGAACCGCGTGAAAAACAATAAAATTTAACGGGCGTAACTCCGCCCATTTTTTCAACTTTTAAATTGTGTAATTAGAAAAACCCAAGGTGTTTTATAGGTTTCGCAGCAATCAAATAAGTAGAATATCATAAAATTAAATAAATAAAAATTATGAGCGTGATCCCACCCACTTCTTTACAATCGGACCAATGGGAAGCTATACTCTTTCAGACAAAGAAAAAAAGAATTTTTACAATCAGTCAAAAATGTGCCAAGTTATGAAGTAACACAAAAAAAATAGAAACAAATTGTTAACCTCTTCCTTTTATTGAAGTCAGTTAAAAAAATCAAAATTAAAGGATATTCAGTCAGTCAATATAATTTTTACCATATAATTTTCGCCACTGGCTGTATCTTGGAAACCGAAAAATTTTTTAAAACGCTAAAACTAAAAAACGCAAAATTAAAAAATACCGAAGCGAAAAAATCGCCAAAATGAAAAAAGCGCTTAAATGAAAAATATCACAAAAAATAAAATAAATCGCTTAAATGCAATCGAAATCACCAATAGTAAAAAGGTCACCAAAAATTTAAAAAAAAATCGCTAAAAACCGAAAAATCGCTGAAATTTAAAATGTAAATTGGAAAAATTACAAAAATTAATCATTAAAAATCAAAAGAAAAAAAAATATCCAAAATATTTATTCCCACTGGAAAATATAATTTCTTAAGTCAAAACACAAACAATTGCGAAGGATAAAATAAAAAAGATGAGAGGTGTCTTAGGACACCCGGTTAGAGCTATATTGCTTAGCTATATAAAAAAATTGCATCTGTTATATAACAATACAATAAAATTATATTATATGATGATGTCAATTTCGCCGCAAATATTTCAAACCTTTTGCATTTAGTTCCATTTTGTTTTCTTTTTCAGCTGCATACGATTAATTGAGTAATCGTTCTCATTGTTTTTGTTTCACCCACATCAAAGAACGAAACAAAAAACAAAACCAAACAAACACTTTGTTTCGTTTACTGGTTTTATGTAGAAAAAAAAACAAAAATCAATTTATAACTGCAATAGTGTCGATTATTTTTGTTATAAAAATCACGTACTAGCACTATTTCGTGGCATAAAGCGCATAGCTTTAAAGAAAAACTAGACAGCCAATAAATACTAATGCTTTCCTTGAAGATGTTTATGGCTTGAAAGCTGTCTCTTTATCCTATGCAAAGCATTTACAAATACTTTTAAAATAATTTTACCAAAGTATATAAAATAGTTATTATTGTCAATTAAAATCACATTTTTAAATTGGTGTTTGCTGAGTTTCAAGAAAAGCATCCGAAATACTTTGGCTTGCCTCCAGGATTCAAACTTGCGACCCTCCGACTACAAGACTAGTACCCTGGCTGTTAACCAACAGTAGAAAGTTTTCGCTGATAATGCGGCTATTTACAAACAACAAAAAAACAAGAACAAGTCACAGAAGCTATGAACAAAGCAAATAAATACCAAGATACTTCAGCAACATATTATTTCTTGTAAATTTAATAGGATTTGCAATCAAAATATTTGCATGTTGATTTTACATTGGTAGCATCAATCACACCTGTGTTTGATGAAAAAAATCAAGCATTCTATAACAAACTCATAATCCTGGGTTGGTTCGGAATTCTTGTTCAAACTACAATTTCATCTACATCAAAGTTAATGTGATTGAAAGCTGATACTTTTGAGATAAAAGCTTACCTCCCATTTGTTAGGAATACTTACTTAGCAATCTAGTACAATCGTGACATTCCTTTTTACCACTCTAGTCGTTCAAGTTCTAGTCTACGGAAAAGGTCCGGATCCTGTCCTAGATAAAGTGAAATATTGTTCTAGATCCACTCCGTTTCCTTGAGGTATCGCATGAGGTCCCCTATACCAATCTGTGGTACCTCTGATAGGTCCCCTAGCATGTGCTCTTCCAGAAATTTATGTACCGTAGAGTGCAGCTAAGAAACTGTCTCTTCATTGTACTGCTCTTGACAGCTGCAACAGAATGTATTATAGGCAAGAGCTAGCCTACTAACATACCTACCGATCGCCCAGTGACACGTTAATATTGCGACCAACCGCGATAGGCGTTTATCGTGGTAGCATGGCCACATTTTCTTTGTGGCCATGAGTATGAGTGCCTATGTTTTTTTTTGTTTTATCTTAATTGCAGGCCTTGTCCAACCGTTTTAAAATAAGAAGTGCATTTCAGTATATTCTAAGGTAGCTTATTTAACAGTTCTTACATAACTCTTACATGCATAGATTGATTTATTACAGCCTTTCAAGGCCTTTTTCCATTTATAGTAAGTGCTTGGTACGTGGGACTGTATAATTCTACACTTCGTCTGTCCGATTTTCCACGAGAAGATAACAAACTACATATTTATAAATTATACATTTTATAATTCTTCTTGTTACATTATTCTATTTTTTTCGTAACTCATGCAAGGGTTAAATGCACACTCTCATACTTGTAAGTACACAATTACTTTGTTTTTTGTTTTTCTCTTCGATTTTACAATAATACAAGACATTAAAGATTTTCTTTAGAGCCATTACCTAAAGCTAAATGGTGCACAAGCAACTTTAAAATGCTTGTTAAAGTAAGTTGCACATACGAGTCACTAACTAATATTAAAGTTTTGGTTTTAATACAGTGTAGTCCCTCTTGAACGAACGTTATAAAATTTATTGTATATTTAAATGATTTAAAATGCAAAACGTGTTCTCAAGTTTAAAATATCAAATATTAAAAAAAATAAGAACTTATCATTAAATATCGAATATAAATTTGAAATCACTTAGACAGAAACCAATGCTTGGGAATAAACAAACATTTTGCAGAAGTTTACACAGCAAAAAATTTCAATATTTTTTAAAATATTTGTATATGAGCGAAGCCAAAATGAAAACTTTTTCGAAAATAAAAAGCACAAGCAGAACAATAATTGAGCTCTTAATTATCTGTTTGCTGTAATACAAAAGTGCAATCATGCTATTGCGAAATAAAATAAAAGCTGAAATGTTCCTTTTTAATGAGCAATTTAATTCTCATTATTTGTGTAGCCTTATAGTTTTTATTTACGAAATCTGCCATTAGACATATTGTCCTAATCCCTTCCAATCCAAAATCCACCTGCTGGTGGTTTAGCATAGTCCATATGCCTTTCATTGTTGCTGTAACAAATCGTCAGTAGACTTCAACCACATATTTTGAATAGTCACAAACCTTTTATATTATTATAACGAAAAATATATTTTTAACACAAAGAAGCCGTAAACGGCCTCCTTAAAGTTCCCTTACAAGCAAAAATAGTTTTTGTAAGTTAATGTTTAATTATTATTTTTCGAACTTCATTTGTTTCTATATTTATGATTTATTTGATTTATTTTATTCGTATCGCTTTTTTAGGCCAAATTACATGTGATAATTATTAATGAACAAAGGCCACTAAACCTTCATCATCAGCGTTCTTCTGTGTTGGTCCACTGTGTGTGGTGTCAGTTTATGTAGATTTCTGCCTTATATACGAAACTTTGTTGCAAATGGAATACGTGAATTGTTTTGATTCATCGTATTTCAATTTGCTGAAAAGTTTTTTTGTTTTGTACAAATCCATTGTCCACCAATAAGCAAATCAATCAGCAAACGTTTGCTAAACATTTTCTTTAAAAGCAAACGTTTCCTTCTGTTTTTTTTCAAACCATTTTCATAAGATTCAGTTGAGGAAAGTTGAAATGTAAATTTGAAAGTACATAAAGCTCAAGAATAAATTTTAGTAGGCCCTCTATAACGTTTCAGTAAATCGGTGTACAAGAAACAGAGTTAGAAAGTAGTAATACAGAAGATATAAAAATTAGAAAAACACGAGTACAACAGAAATGAATGGAAAAGCCATTTCTTAAATTGGCTGGTTAAAAAAATAATTCTGCAGTTTCTAAGCGGGCTGTCCGATTGTTATAAAATTTCATACAGCATTTAAAGAAGTATCATAGAGCTAAAGTTAGGAATTTGGACTATATATTGGTTTAATGAAAATTTTTAACCGATGCCAAGCTGAGGTTTTTGTTCTGATAAAAAAGATTTTTTACAAGTAGATTTTTATATCTAAGTTCGCATACATTTTAATAAATATTCGAGAAAAATGAGAAAATTATAAAAAAAAAATTGCCAACCTTGGTCCATTCTTGTGCTAATGGAAGTCAAATCTTGATCGATTTACAAAAGGAAACTTTCTATGAATGGATTTAAACAACATTTTTAAATCCTTTTTTATAAAAATTATTAAGGCTTTATAAGAAATTTTTTTTATGAAAATCCGTTCTATAAACCCTTAATAACTTTTATAAATAAGGCTATTAATATTTTAAAATAAAATATTGTACCAAAAGCACTATTAAACACAAAAGCTTCACTGGAGCATAGGGCGCCAAATCAAAAGTTGGGTGGCCTGCGAGGCGTGATTGTAAGCAGGAAATGAAGAGAAGCTTGTCGGGTAGCAAAAGTGCCACGTACAGACAGTGTTGCCAGTTAGACAAATTTTTTATAACATCCACGAAATAAACATTTATAATATAAAAATTTTAAATAAATAAAGTAATTAGAGAAAAGGAATTATGTATTGTATTTTGGTAGTAAATTAACAACAAAAAAAATATATGGACATATTAATTCCACATTTCCCAAACTAACAATTAATTAGTTACTTTATGGCAACACTGCTACGAGTAAAAGAATAAAAAGCATTGATCAAATTAATATCAAAAAGTCGCCTGACTTTTGCAACAAAAAATTCTTCATGTAAACGCGCGTGGATATAAGAAGGGACTCCAAAAGAGAACGTAAACGTTGTCGCAGCTAGGCCACCCTTCATCTAAACGAGTTTTAAGCAATTTAAATTATTAAATTTAAGTCGAACTTTACACTATGCAAGTCTTATTGCTAAGCTGATTTGTTTGTGGAAGAGAGAGACGGGAGGAACCTAAACATTTCTCTTCCCCTCGTCTCTCTCTCTCTTAACAAACTAATCAGATTAGCAATAAGACTTGCATATTATAAATTAGGACGTAAAATTTTGAAAAAAGTGGGTTAATTATTGCGATATTATAAAAACCCTACATTTATACTTATTAAAAAGGTTATATCATAAGAAATTTTACAAATAAATTATTTATTAAGAGTTTTCGTTATCGAAGGAACCAGAAACTTTCGAAATATACCTATTTTTGTTATTAATATCAAATGTAAGGCCCTTTTTTTTCAAATTCCAAAGCCGGAACCAAAATTTATTTTTAAGGGTTTTACAATATTTTCAAAAAAAATTATCTGCACCCGCCGAAAACTACGAAGAATACAGCAAACATAATAGAAAAATCCTATTTTTGGGATTTTGCGAAATTTCTTTGGGAATTGCCGGGAACTCAGAAGCTAATCTGTTTTTTTAATTTTATTTTTTGTCATTTTACTTAAAAATTAGTATTTTCAGCTAAAAATATGGTTGAATAAAATTTTTATAGCATCCTTCCACCTTCTTAGTGCTAATTTCAATTTTGCTCCCTAAAATCCCCCTTTCTCCCAAAAAAAAACCAATTCAATGCAAAGATCTGATAGAAGAAGAAAGTGAAATAAAAAATTAAGTTTTAATGGGAGTGCCTCCGCCCATTTTTTAAATGCAAGATTTTGTGTTTTTCAGAGCTCAGTTAAGTAAGTAAGTCAGTAAAGTAGAACCACTTAAAATAAAATATTAAATTTTAATGCGCGTGACTCCACCCATTTTTTTAAAAGAGTGATTGGGTCTATTTTACAGCTCAAGGTGTGTGGTAAGTTTCGTAAAAATCGGCTAATTAGAACCGAGTGATATATTATTATAAATATTAATGGGCGTAGCCCCGCCTATTATTTCAAATTGTTTAATTACAAGAACCAAAGGTCTTTTATAGGGTTCGCAGCAATCAAATAAATAGAATATCATAAAATTATATTAAAAAAATTGTGGTCGTGTCCCTTTTTTTACAATGGGACCAATGGGAAGCGATACCCTCTCAGACAACAAAAAATTTTACAATCGGTCTAAAATGTACTGAGTTATGAAGATGCACATCTAAAAAAAAATAGAGGCGAATTGTAAACCTACTCCTCTTTGTGAAGTCGGTTAATAGCGCTGTCAACTGTCATTTAACTGTTGACAGAAGAACTGCTGACATTTCAGTCAAGAGCCCAGAAATTCAAAAAGGTATGGACTTACTGAAAAGCCATTTCATACAGCAAAATACTGTCTGCTAACAAAATCATAAATCGATAATACAAACCTTACATACAATATTCAATGTTCAATATCCAACGAAGATATAATTTTCAATACCAATTTCAACAACGCATAAAATAATAATAAGTTTTGATAAGGTGCAATCTGTTCTTGCAATTCAAAACTAAATAAATTACTTCTAAATTGCAATTTAAAATAACTAACATATGCGAAAAGTTTGCACTTTTAATCGAATTAAAGTCAAATGACCAACAGCCAGTTTTAAAAGATTTTAAATTTTTTCCCCTCCCTATTATTATGCTCAGCAGTGTACATATGCTGTCTGCAGGCACATACAGACATATAAATTTCAATATAAATAATTGCACCAACATTTATGATAAACGAACCTAAGGTTCTTTAAAAAAAAGGGTTTCTTTCTTTATTTATTGACACTTTTATATCTCAATGCTTAATGTTTACATTCACATTCAAAATATCGTACGTCTGATGCATACTGCATACATAATATATCGTATCTTTAAGATAAAAAACCACATACAAATATGTACAAGCCAAATAAAAAAGAAAATGAAAAATACACACTTGATTTAGGAAAATAATAAAAAAAATTAAATGTACATAAAAAACACAACAACAGAGCGCGAACAAAAAGTCAAAATAAAAGATTGTTTGAGAAAGAGCAAAAAAAATTAAATAAAAAGAAGAAAAAGACACAAACACAGTTTTGTTCTTGTTCAATAATGATTTTCTCAATTCGCATTCGCATTCATATACTTTGCAAACAAATTCATGCAAACACACATGCACACACACATACACTGACACATACAATCATGTTTATTTCTTGCAATTGTAACCAAACAGTGAATGGTGTTCCACTGTGGTTCCACCGTTGGGAGTGCAAATTATATGTATGGATGTATGTATGTGAACTTTTATGCAAGTATGTATTTATGGGCAAACTTGCAACATTGTAATGCAAATTTTATGTATGTATGTATGTGTGTGTTTATATGTGTTTGATTTTATTGCAAATGTACTCAGAGTATTTGCTGGAATACTCGGCAAAGAGTGAGATTTAAAACGAAACAAGTTATAGATACTACAATAAATTAATTTTTTTATAAAAATTGTACATAAGTTTGTATGTGATGGTGTTTTGTTGCACAAACTTTTTGATTAAATGATAATACATACATATATTTTTGTATTATGTGTATTTAAGTGTAATCTATATAATCAGTCTTCCACGGTCACGTCTAGTAGTTTCTGTTCTTCTTTTTTTTCACTATTTTATTGATAAATGAAGAACCGGCATCAATCGTTCAATTGTTGGCAGCTTCGGAACCGGCCTGTACGTGTAGGATCATCTCGAAGGGATCCCATTCTAAATCGTTTTCGTTTTTAACACGTCTACGGGTACTAGTTACAATTGCATGACCTGGCAAAAGGCCCACTAGGCCACCATTGCCATGTGAATTGTGTACGGTTAGTTCGCCATTCTCATCACACATGCTCAATTGTGGATGTTGGAGATGATGATGATGCTCATGCTGATGCTGCTGTTGCTGCTGCTGCTGAGGCTGGGGCTGTTGTGCCGGCTGATGGTGAGTTTGTGGTGAAGACAAGGCAGTGGTTGCATTTATGCCAGCTGATGTGGTGGAGCGTATATAGCGTATCTGCTGTTGCGGTTGCTGTGGACTATGCAGTTGGTGTTGATGAAGTAGTTGCTGCTGCTGCTGTTGTTGTTGTTGGTGATGCTGTTGCTGTTGTTGCTGCTGCTGCTGATGATGGAGATTAACCAGTTGTTGTTTTTCGCTAACAATTTCCTGTATATGCTCACGAGTCTGCTCGCGTTCGTCAACTTTTTTAGCCAATATATCACGCATAAAAGACATGCGTTCGAAATGCTCCCACGTAGAATGAAAAGCCTCTTGAGAATAGCGGGCATGCCGTTCTTTTTGCAGCTCATCCACAAAACGTTGCTTAATAATCGACCAACGTGTCTGCACTAAACCTGTTAAAGTAATTAAAAATTCAATCAAAAATATTGTTGTAGTGGCAAGTGTATTGCACATTTGCACACTGATGGCTGGTCATACGTACTGGGAGTTAAACCTAATTCTACAGCTACTTCTTTCCAAATAGCAGATGTACGATTTTGTCCCTGTTTGACTTCTTTTTGCCTGCCAGCCCACAATATGGGACGGGTTTTGATGGCATCTATAATGCGTCCTCGCATGCTGTTGTTAAGAGAGCCTGGACGTCCTGGTTTTCTAAGTGGAGTTGTAGTAGTTTCTACCGTCACGGCAGCGGGTGGCACTAGGCCTGTGAATCCCGTAAATGGAGTTGTTTCTACACTGACTTCAGCCTGCGGTGCTACGGGCGGCAACCAAGTGAAACTACCACTAGGTCTGCCACGACCCTGAGACTGTGGCAGTGGTGGCGGCGAAGGCAAACAGTCGGGAGTTTCAGCTGGATCGCTTGGGCTGCTGCCGGCAGCACCCACTATTTTGGCTACAGTGATGTTGTACATAAAAGACATGGGTTCAAAGTGTTCCCATTTCGTGGTGAAACGTTCCTTGTGTAAAATCTGGCGATGTACCAAATTGTGATAATGATATTTCATTTGGCTCCAAATCGATTGGAGCTTGACTGAAATCACGCAACAAAATTCATAAATAAATAAATTTATTCAAAGTGGATGTGTGTATGTGAGTGAGTGGAGAAGAGAGTAGAAAAAAGTTAAAGAGAAATTATGAATACATTCTTACATACATGCGTACACATGTATATATGTACATATGTACATACATACATACATACAAACATATGTTTTTAAATTTTGTAAACTTACCGGTGGGAACATGACCTCCAAATTGATCTGCTATCTCATTCCACATGGGAGCAGTAACACTACGGCACATGTGCAATTTATTATTTGAATCCCATATTTCGGGATATTTTTTAATTGCTTTGAGCAATTGGGCTCGATTTACAAAAGGATCTTCTTTTGGCATTTTTCTTTTATTTTGCAAATTATTCTAGTAGTATCACAACCGTAATAACACACACATATACATACATGCACACACACACGCATGCACACACACATACACATAAACAATATCATGAACTTGTATAATACACAAATACAGTAACAAATAGCTACTCCTTCTTTTTAGTATCCTTATTAATTATACGCGGCCGTAAGATACCGGTCGCAACGCGTCCTTTGACATCAATTATCGGCGAATAACTAAAAACAAAATCTGCGAGAATATGCGAACTGCAAATGAAAAAGCACCATATGATTGGGGAAAATAGAGAAACTCAACAACATATATAAAGCGCCACAACAAAAAAATACTATACATACTATGCATACATACATATGTATGTATATACTCGTACATTGAATATAACAGAGCCGCACAAACACTTAAAACTACACACGTACCTACACCGCAACACAAAACAGAACAAAACAAACTAAAATGAAAAAAACCAAAGCACGAAAGAAAATCAAGTAAATAAAAATGTAGAGAAAAAAAATAAATTAAAAGTTAAAAATGTACAATAAAATACAAAAATACAAAGAAGAAACCAAAGGCAGTAGTAGTAGATGTAATACTCTGGTGAACACTCAGTACCAGCTGTTACAGTGTCAATCAAAACAACAATATGCAATCTTTGTTGTGGTGGTGCAACCGAATTTGTGGTGTGTGAATAATACTCACTATACAAAACAATTCAGACTTGATTAATAATAAAAGGAATATACATACATAGGTATATACATATGTCTATAATGTAGATTAGTGCCCTGCATAAAGCCATTTGAAAGAACTTTCAAGACATGTAGTGAAGTTGTGAAAAACAAACACTGACAGATACTGTTTTCGAGATATTTGTTTAAGTTTTTGTATTTATCGAAGTAAAGAGGCAAATGCTTCGTGGCTTAATCAAACTGCATCTATATAAAAACACACACACACATATACATGCGCACATCCAAAATTTCATAAGCATTTACATTAGTTGTGTGAGCTGGTTTAAAGTTTAAACACAAACATGATAGCATACCATCTAGATTTGCACACACACTCAAACATACAATACGCTATTAACAAGCAAACAAGCATCAAAGTTGAAGACACTATTCCTTCTTGTGGTATTTGGAGCGTTTGAGATTTCCTTAAAATTCTTTAAAGTTGTTTGCGAACATGAAGTTTTTTCAACATCACTTGCAAACACTCGTTTAGACGAACATCACTCTATCCATCATGGTTCGCTTATTATACGACAATATTTACTTTTGGTATAATATAATATAAGCCAGACGTATTTGTATTTCAAATACGTTTGTACATGGCTCTTACATAGATACACATATTATTATGAATGTAAGTGTTTCAGACTAATGATGCTCAACTCAATCGCTATGGGCCCAAAGAATGTTTTGTTAATTGCAGCCAATAGTACGATCAGTACATCCAATTTAAATAAATAATTTAGACTAACCAATATCATTAATAATTAAGAAGAGACAAAGGCGTTTAAAAACTTCAATTAAATTACATTAAGAACTTTGTGGTTTTTTAGAAAAATAAAAACAACTGAATGAAATGATTTTAAATATACCAGCTATGTATCCGGAATAGCAAATAATAACAAATATTTTCAAATGGCAATGACTGTGTTGTTTTTAGTAACATTTCCCTTGATGACCAATACACTTTTGCATACGTTCAACCACTTGTCATAGCAGTTTTTTCATTCCTCTTGAGACATTTCGAAAACATGGTTTTGAACTCTTCAACTGCTTCTTTGGCGCTCGTAAATCGTTCACCACGCAGCTTACCTTTGATATTCTGAAACAAGAAAAAGTCATTGGGTGCCAATTCATTTCGATGTTTTGACTGCTCAAAAATTCACTTGTTTGATGAGATGTGTGAAAGGTCGCATTTTTATGATGAAGAATGTTTCGTCTTCGGAGGTTAGTTTTACGAATTTCTCCCAAGACTTCTATCAAACAAATGTTCATGTACCACTCAAAATTGAACAGTTCTATTTTGCTCAAGCCGAACAGTGGCCACTTGAACCATTCGGCTGAAGAAACAGCTACCACTTGCTTCGCTTTGCTTTTCCCACCAACAATTTTTATTGGACTTAGCTAGTCTTGATCACGAAAAACAAAACAGCACGATATTGCTGTTTTGTTTACCGCTCATATGCACATATTTATGATTCGTCATGGTTGAAATTTTTAATAATTTCGTTACACTACTTGACGCGAGCCTTTTTTAAGCGATTGATAAATTATAGGGTATGCAACGAAAACAAATTTTTTTACAACTAAGTGTTCATGCAAAAAGGAATGTATTGAAGTGGAACTAATGTGCAAGAATGCCTCTATCTCAAAATATGTCACATGACAATCTTGCATTATCAGTTCACTCAGTGCATCGATGTTTTGTGGCACAACAACTGATTTTGGACGACTTTCACGGAATTCGTAGACGACCAAACTACGACCATATAAAGAACTAAGTTCATCCATACATCTTGTTGAGAATATATTCTAACAAAAACCTTGTCTTGAAATTCCATTTTTTGGTCATATTGATTCTCTGGACTCACTGTACACAAAACAACAGCACTTATACATCAAAACGTTGTGAGCACGTTCATGTTAAAAAAAAATTATTATGGTGTTGCCAGATTTAAACTATTGGCATTACTTTTGCTAGTTTGCAAAAAAATAAGTAGTTGCCCCGTAAAAAATTATCATTGATTTCATTAAAAACATGTTTCAAGCTTTAAGAAGAATAGTATTCACTACAGCACACAACCGTACTTGGACGACGGCAACGTTGACGACGATAACTGGAAAAATTTTAATATACTGAAATATGGAAAAATATGATGCTTAAATATACAATAATATTCACTAAAACGTAAAGCGATTTTATTTGTATAAACATTAGTTTTTAATTGAAACTGTCTTGAAATTTTTTGGAGTCTAAGACTTAGATCAAAACATTTTTGATGGTCTCAGAAGACAATTAAATAAAATCATCAATCATTAAATGTGTGTTAGTGTTGTTGTTGCTTTTTCACGATCAATCAAATTAAATCGCCAACTAACATTTTAATTATATTTTTGCTATATCTCCCGATTTAATTTTTTTCTTCTGCGCGATATTGATAACAAATAATAATAAAATTGGTTTTAGACTTTTTGAAAAAGAGGATTGTAATTTTAAATTAAAGGCAAATTTTAATTTTTTCATCTGAACTTTTCTGCATGACATCTTAAAGCAATCGGCATTTTTTCGTCAATCAGAGTTGCAGACGATCAAATAATCAGTCGTCATATACAAATATCCAAATTGTTTGATTCTCATCAATCACTAATGACAACGTGTACGCACACAACTAAATATGTGACTGATGGTTTTATTTGAACGTCTCAGGAGCACTTAAAACACTAAGTTTTGAATTAAGTCAAACACACTTTGCTCAATATCTTTTAATCGTCACTGTTAAGGCAAGTATTATTTTGTTATAATCATTGTATGTGCTCAGATTCAAAACAACAGAGTAACTAAAAGTATATAACGATAAAGAGCACATTCGAGAATAGAGTAGTTGGAATAAATACAAACTCTTTGGCACTTACATACAAACATTCACAATCTATGCATCTATATATAAATAACATACATATGTATCTATGTGTATAAATATATAAGACGAAAGAAAAGCAAGAAACAAACAAAAAAAAAACCTAAACAACTAACAAACCGAACGAGCAGGCAGACAAAATGTTCATAAGAGAACTGGCAAAAATATACTTATTTGTGTATAAATACATGTAAGCGTTTGTATGTATGTATGTTTATAGGGGTACACATCTACATGTTGCAGAGACTACACCAACCCATCGTCAATTTACCCGTCACCATCATTATTATGTATCTCAAACAAACCATCGCGATATGGTTTGGTAGGGAATGTAGGCAACACAGCTATAAATAAATACATGAATGTATATACAAATGTACATACATATTTATATATGTACGTATATACTTGCTTACTTACATATGTACATAAAATTACATACAAATTTATGTATTTATGCCTGAAGATACAAAGCCAGAGACAATTTGCAATACATTTATTATTAAAATAAAAGGCAAAAAAGCAATAAAAGAATACTGAAATCTAAAGAGTATCTACCAAAAAAAGAGAATAAAAATAAATTAAAATACAAACAAAAAGCCGGGACAAAAAAACCGGCTTAACAAGAGAATCCGGCAATGCAGAGGATTAAAAGGAAAATAGCACAATCAAGCAATACGAAGGAAGTTTGGTTTGATTTTAAGTCCCCGTATTTAATATATACATACATATGTATATCTGTACATACTTATTTACTACATCCACAGTAGAGAAAAGTTTTTTTTTTCATATATAAAAAAGCTTCAAATTACCTCTTCTACCATCATCTAACAATCGCTATTCGAGAATGTCAACATTAGGTCCATTTGTTTACTTTTTTCGACTATTATATAAAAGAGGAATATATACATATACATATATACATAGCAAGCGGAGCCAATATTTCAAAAAATTAAGAATGATATTTTAGAGTTATCAAAGCTGAAAGTAGTTTTATAAAATTCCGAAAAAATTAATAACATTTTAAAAAGCATAATATAAAATAAAAATATATAAATAAAAATAAGAAATATCTATTAAAATGTTGTTTCTAGTTTAAATTTTTTCAGCAGATCTGTACTGAAACTGAAGCTGAACATAAGTACAATAAAATTATCTTTCAAAAGTACCCATCACACAAATCTAATTCCTACCAAAATGCAAATTAAAATATACAGGCATGTCCCAAATTTCGTTCGCTGAAATTTCGATTACGAATAAGCTTATTTTATTTTCTTCAGATTCCGTTCTGTTCCGAAAATATTAATACAACACTAATTACATACATACATATGTATGTAATTATTATGGCAACATAGCGCCCTCTTCTTAAAACAGAAATACGTTGTCACTTCCGCTTTAGTATTTGCATTACCTACGAAAGCGGAAGTGACATGGCTGATTTAATGAATATGCAGATATTGAACTGTGTGAGAGTAACATTTAAATAATTGCATACTTTCAGGGGTTATAAATTGCAGGTTGCTGTTTCTAATGAAGAATACCCTAACGACTGGATCGATTTTGATTTGGTTTTTTATGTTTGACAGTTGACTTTATCGAGAGGGTTCTTAGCTACGTTTTAAGAAAATCGGTCCAGCCGTTTAGAAGATATCGCATCTTCTCTATTTATATTCGGGGGTTTTTAAAATGTTTAATTATTGTTATTTCTATATGGAATTGGACATTTGTCAAGATAAAAATATATCAGTTATAGATATATATCAGTTATATTCGATTTAATTAATTTACAAATGTCATACACTAGAGCCATAATGAAAAACTAGCACGAAGTTAGCATAAAATGGTCCTAATGAGTTTTTTACTTTAAAATAAAAGTGCCTTGGTTTTTAATGCCAAATTGTATGGCAAAATTTGTTAACGACATCTTCATGGTAACGTTATGCTAGTTTTCCATTATGAATAGGGCACATCATTTTAAAATGATATCAAACAACAATATTGACAAAATATTTTTGGGGACAAAAATTACGATTTTTCTTTTGAAATGGGAATTTTTTGGGGACATGACGTTTTAAATTGGGGACAAGAGGCAAAATTTTTCTGCCAGCGCTGCTTGGTGTATGGATAGTTAAAGTGGATTTTCAAATATTTTGTTTTGCAATAATTTACATTAGACCTGAACAGTTTCTTTCCTTCTTCGTTAATCTGCTTTAGCATATTAGTATTCGATTTAGGGTAAAGCCCAATTGCTGCATATATTTTCTTCATAGTGAGTCTGTTGTTTGATTACTTTTTGATACAAGTATCGCGCACTTTAAGGGCTCAGACGAAGACATGTACACATGTAAACGCAAAATAATTATTTATTTGTTATGTTTCAACGAATGCTCCTACTCCTACTTGTTGTTCAACCTGAAGATATTTATTTAGTATTCCTGAGCTATTGAGATTTCCTCTATATATTTCTCTACTTAAACTTGTTTTTGAGAAAATTTTATGTGGAGGCCCATTTAAGACTTCAATGTTGAAAGACATTTAAATCCGTGTGGATATGTCATTGCCCTTGTATTTGGGTTTTGATTTCTATTATAAATGTTCTACCAAAATTTAAATTATTTTTTTTTTGGTTTCTGTTGTATTATAAAAATATCAAATAATTCAACTAAACATAAGTCCAATTGCAATTTTTGTTGCAGAATTTTTTGAGTTTATATGTGAGAGAGGTGAGAAGAACTGCGTACCGCGGTTTCAGGTGCTCTGCAAATCTCTTTTCTTTTGGAATTTTCACTTGTTAATTTAAATGTATTAGACGTTTTATTTTAATTTTCTTTAAGTTGTATAAAAAACGAGGACGAGGACTTAAACTACATTTTGCTGAATGATAGGAAATCCTCTTAAAAATAATGCAACTATACTGCGGGCCTGAGATTGTTTCATCATGGACTTCAACGTTTATTTACTAAGCAAATGCAAGTGTTGTTGTACAAAGTAGAGAGTTTCTTTCGTATTGCCACAGAGAGTGCTCCATATTATACTTGTGCTGTATACATTGAGATACTCTCGAGCTTGAAAGAAGGCACAGATTTATCTTTCTATGCACTTTGAAAAAATACAACATAAAAAAACAACACAAAAAAGTGAATAGTATGTACGCATTCAGCTAGCGAAATACTTACGTACTTACATATGTTTAGTACATTCAAATACAGTAGATACTCGTTATAAGAAACTTGAAAATTAAGCAAATGTTTGTACATTATTCATGTATGAGTGTATTACTAATGCAGTCCTTTTTGACGTTTAAATTATACTCTTTGGCTTAAATAAGCGGTACAAGGGAAAACTAGAAATTTATAAAGATTTTTCTAGTTAAATATTTTGCATTTAATAAACTTTTTATATAAAAAACAAACACGAACTTTTAAAAGCTGTCTCCAGTTAGCCAATAAAATGTTGTTTATGAAAACAAATTTTTCAATAGCCCAATTCACAGTTTTGTAAAAATAATCTTACATAGTAGCTTGTGCAAAATGGTATATAGCATTTATTCTCAGTCGTGAGTATCAATATACTTTACTATTTTGCACATGCTACGATGGAAGAGCATTTCCAAAAGATTGTGAATTGGGTAATATATGTGTCATGTATGTTAAGAAAAAACTGTATTTTAAATTTGTTTTCCATGACACACAATTTTTACTGGCAGCAAAAAGACTGTGGTTAAATAGCATATTATTTAAAATTCGATTATTTTATTATATAAATATTTTTGGTCAAAAAACTTACTTCGAAAATTATATCGCTCGAGCTTTTTTAGTGGCTATGCGACTATATGCATTCTTTTCTTATACGACGATCAATAAAGAGGATCAATAAATCCGTTACTTTTCGAACTTCCCTTTCAGTTACATGAAATGCTACACTGTAGCTATCAAGTACCACCTGTTGATAGACTACTGTCAAATTTGGAGCGAGTGTTACCATTTACCTTACGTTTAACAACTGTTCAAAAAATACAACTTCGTGTATTTTTCTAAAAATGGAAAAATGTGAATTTCGAGTGCTCATAAACATTATTTTTTGCAAAAAAAACCGTCAATTACGCCAAATAAAAGCTTGATAAATACCATGGGGACTCTGCAACTTCGATTTCAATTGCAAAAAAGTGGTTTACTGACTTTCATTGTTGTCACACAAGTAAAAATGACGCTGAACATTCTGGGCGGCCAAATCATGATGTGGTGTTGGCCGATTGAAAGAGTAAAAGTTCGTGAGATTTTTGATGCCATAGGCATTTCATATGGCTGGGTTTAAGAATTTTGTCTGCAGGATGGGTGCGTTGTTTGCTCTCAATTGACCATAAACGTAAACGTGTGTCAACTTCAAAGGACTGTTTGGAGTTGTTTATCCGCAATCCGAAGGAGATTTTGCGGCGTTTTGTTACTGTGGATGAAACATGGATCCATAACTGTACGCCGAAGACCACGCAGCAGTCTAAACAATGGGTTTCTCAGCGTGAACCTGCTCCGAAAAAGGCCAAGGGGAGTTTGTCGGACAATAAGGGGATGGCAACAGCACGCGGGATAATCCAGATCGATTACCTTTAAAAGGGAAAAACAATAAACGGCGAATATTATGCCAACTTATTAGACCGATTTAATGAGGATTTAAAAAGAACGACCACATATGGCCAAGAAAAAAATTTTTTTTTCTTAAAGATAATGCACGAGTGCACACGTGTGCAGTCTCAGTGGCAAAACTCTATGAATTGGGCTACGAATTGGTACCCGATCCGCCATAATCTCCGGATGTAGCCCCCATTGACTATTTCCAAACCCAAATAAATGGCTAGGTGGAAAGAGATTTAGTTCCAACGATGAAATTATTGACCAAACAAATGCTTATTTTAAGGAACTCCAAAAATCCTATTTTTTGGAAGGGATACAAGAACTGGTGAAACGTTGGACTAAGTGTGTTGAGTTAAAAGAAGATTTTTTTGAAAAATAAATTTTTGTTTTGCAAAAAAAAACCGTGTTTCATTAAAAAAGTCACGGACTTATTTATCCGCCCTCTAAGAGATACTGTTATATCTGTTAAGTACTGTAGCCACATTTCGATGAAAACGTTTATGTTTACATACGTACAAGAAATAACGAAGTCTACGTAAAGATGTTTGTGCACGACTGCTCCCACATTTAGAGATAGAGTTCCACTAAAACAACAAGTTTCAGCATATTCTCAAAGTGTACAAAAAAAATATTTAAATACAAGTATGTATTTATGTATTCCTGGATGTGCGGACGTACATATGTATCTGGCAAGATTAGCCCGGGACACGAAGTATGTACATATCTACATACAACTATGTAAATTCATGTACTGATGCTTCATTACATACAGTGTGATAATTATGAAGTCTTGAGGTTTGTGCATGAAGTTTTTATTTCAACATTTTCAATGTTAATAGCACAGTAAGAATACATATGTATGTAATTGGTTTGTCTTTAAGGTAAAAAAAAGCTTGCACTCGCCAAATATAATTATTGAATTTTTAAAATATATTCCAGTTGTCCAATGTCGGCGTTGCAGTCAATTTAGTGTCAACATTACATTGTGTCAACGTCAGCAAAACAATTCATTAAAAATTTAGCATTCTTTAAAAATATGGTGACGACTTTGACTACTCGTATTTATTGTTTATAACAACATTATTTATTCAAATACAGATTTCGAAATATTGCAATTAGCTGCGTAATTTGTTTGTTATTAAAAAAAATTATTGAAAATTTAAAATTTATGTACACCGACACCAAAAAAAAAATAAAAGTTCTTGAAAACAATTTGTTTTATCATGTCGAGCCATAACCGGTAAAATAGCTTAAGTGACACATTTTGAGACTTCTTTTTTTTGACGAAAATCGACCACTTACGATAGCAAATAATAGATTCTAGGCAAAAATCGAAACTTATGATTTTTGGCGTTTATGGCATGATATTTTTATAAAGAAACCATCTAATTTAACTTATTTAAAAAAAATTGCATTGGAGACACAAAAGCAAAACTTTTTTAATTTGGATATTACTCTATCATGTTTTATTTTGATAAGGCACAAATGTGTCAAAAAAAACGTAACCACTAATTACTAATGAAAAACTGTTTGATTCAGACATGTTTTTGTATTAAATCAATTTCTAATCATCTTGGATTCTCCAAAATTGTATAGTAGTTATCAGTGTTGCCAAAACGGCGGTTTTCCCGCTATATATGACTGTATTTTGCTGTCATTAGCGACAAGATTATTTAAAAAACCACCAGCGGGAATTTTAGCGGAAGAATTTCTTAGTTGACGGATTTTCAGCGTTTTTCTGAAACTTATAAAGAAAGGTATTAATCAAAATAAAGTATATTTAACGCAGTCGCATAGCAGTCGCACGTTCCTTGGTATTTATGTTGAGTTTTTTTTTCGATATAAACACGTACAGATAAAAGAAACTAACGTCACTTTTTTGCAAATAAAAAATTTACATATTGTGGTCATGTAGTATAATGTGAAAATTTAAGAGGTTAAAAATAATAACATATGTAATTACATACGAGTATAAAAGTGAACAAATCTCATAATTAGTGAATAAAATTTAATTCGAGATTAAAATTATATTACAAACCAATTTAATCATTCTTTTCGTATTAAAAAAATAGTAAATAAATCTTTAAACAAACGGAAAACAACCCGAAAACTGGGTATTGGACCACTGAGTATGAGGAAAACTAATATCAACCAAAATCTCTCAAAACAATAACTTCTTCTGAATAATTTGATTTTGATTGGAGACTTTTTATTGAAATTCTCCTTCGAAACTAAACTTCAAGCCAATGTGAATTGAGCCACAGAGTTTATTTTATCAACACTATTTTTTAATTTCAGATAGTCAGCAAATTTTAACAATATTTTACAAATACTTCAAGCAAAACGGCAAGATATTATTTCACACGTGTAGAACAATTAGAGTCGAAAATATTAAAAATATACTGAATCAACTTCAACATTAATATTATAAGATGGAATATGCCCTTGGATTCTACTTTTTCCTGTGCCTATGTTCTGTAACTTTGGTGAGAACTTTTCCAAACGAAAAGTTTATTGTCATTCTGTGAAACACAGGATGACTAACGAAAAATTTAGTTGCTCATGTTTCTTTTAAGCTTATTTAAGGTTGTATATAAATCAGCCTGTGAAAAACAGGACAACCAATGTAATTGTTTGATTTTTCTCGACGCGAAAACTTCTTGCAAGTTACAGACCACAGGTACTGGTTCGATATTTGTGTATGGAAACTCTGCAGGAAATAAAATACCTACTCAAAGAGTAGGCTTAGTTTTGCTTACAAATATTGGGGAATTATTTGATTCCAACATACATACATCTATTCATATGTATACATATTCTATAAAATTTATATTATTTTTCTTTTTTTTTACCAATAAACCATAAAAAAGACATATGTTGGTTATAAAAAATTCAGCTGTTATATTAGCGTTTATTTTTATTCAGATAGCGGTTTTTAGCGGGTTTTCAGGGGCTATATGGTGGGAAATGCCTACAACACTTTGGCAACACTGGTAGTTATGTATGAATGTATTTAACTTAACAGATTTTTATTAGCAATTAGTGGTTACGCTTTTTTGGGTACATGTGTGCTAAATGTAAACTCGGCTTAAAATATAAACATTGACTTTAGCTCTCTAAAGCTTAACTGGGTGTGCAATGAGTCAAAAAAGAATCCACAAGACACTATGTGATTTCGAATAACTTTTAATTTTTTTCTTTGAAACATCACAAATTTGGATATCAAGTGCGACATTTGTTACAAAAGTATAAAGAGATATTTAATATTGAGACATTTGTTTGGATTTTGATTTATTTCTGATTAGATATTTAATATATAAAAAAAAAGAAAACTTGCGAAATATATAAAGATTTGTGATCGTAGTATCTATATAAAACCGGCCACGTGCGACATTTCAAGTGTAAAATATAAAAGAAAAAAATTTCCATAAAAAAATTTTACATATTGACGGCATTTATTCAAAATGGTTTATCTGCAAAACCGTAATTGTTCAGGAGAAGCAAAAAACTGTTTAATTACCTAACTAGTGATAGTAGTATTTAACAAATCGATCTTCTACAATATGATTGATAAGCTTCTACTAACTCCCAAAAATATAAATTATAAAAATAAAACCCGTTATTCGCATTTTTGCGGTAGATAAACGATTTTCTCTCAGAAAATTTTCGATGCAATATACAAAATGGTCTTTGTTTGAAAAAAAATCTGATGTTTTTCACTTTTAAATAATTTAAGGATTAAGAAAAATAGAAAAAGATACTTACTTCAGGTTTAAATTACTATCTGTATGGTTAATGTTAGGATTTTTATTATTATTTACGAAATAAATTACATTTACTTGGAATGACGATTATCATAGAAAGAATGATATTCATTAGGTAGTACAAATTTCAATTTCTGTGGATGTTTGGACTTACTTATTGGAAGATATTCTTGATAATGTGATTGTGGTTCTATATATCTTGGTAGGGATTTCTGTACGGTTTTAACCGAAATCCCAGTTTTTAACCCATAAAAACCGAAACAGACACCGACAAAAAAGCGTCGGTTTTTAAGTTTTACTTTAACATTATTATCTTGTTTAAAAATATTATAGTTTAAAACCGGAAACCGCAGTTTTATAATTTTCACGATTATTGGCAAAGCCCATATCCTATGAATTTTTCTCTTTCATTCGCTTTAATTTGTTAACTTTGCGTTTCATTGATGTGGTAACATAATCTTGTTTTCTTTTTTTGCGAACGATTTCGTTGGATTTTAATTGCTCCTCGTCTGAACGTACTGTAAATAACTAATTCCTATTATTAGGAAATAAAAAAACGTAAAATGACGAACCCCTTATAACATTACGATCCCCCTCATCTTACGATGAATACTTAATAGCAATTGCACGTAAGGAATCATAATTTCTGCCATCTCCTTAATTAATCCTTCTTTAAAATCTCAATTTTTTATTTAATGAACGCCATAAGGTTTTTAGCACAACCGATTTGTATTTCAAGTAATCACAACTGAAATTTGATCGCAAAAATGTTATCATATGTATTTACATTAGTTTCCTGCACAATACCATTTATAAAACCTATAGTAAAGTATTTGAAAAATCTCTCATGTCTTGAAATGTCTTACAAATGGTCTTGTGCAGGACTTTAATTTACATACTATTTGTACCCTATGTTAACTTCGCTAAAGTAATAAAGTCCCATCCAAATTATCGAACTTTTTTTCACGTTAAACTGTGTGTAGATAGAAATATTTTGAAAACATATCACTCATTTCCTTCAATAGCGTTACAACTCAAAAAACAAGTTTTGTAGAAAACGCGTTTTAAATTTTCTATTTTGCATACAACTCTTCTCTCAGGAGGTGATGGTACAAGCTATTTATATAAAATTTTTATACAAGATAAAATACGAAATGACGCATTATTCTGCATTATTAACTAAAAAAAACATTTTTTGAGTTACGACACTATTGAAGTAAATGAGCGATATGTATTTCAAATCAGCGTATTAATATTGATCAGAAAAGTTGAATTCGTTTTAAAATAATTACGCTCTCACATATTTTTAATATACGACTGGTATGAAAATCTCGCAAATAAATTTTGCTTTCAAAAAAAAAAGTTTGTATGTAGATAAACCAAACAAAAAATGTGAATAAGTCGCAAATAAATCAACATTTTGATTAGATGTTTGGCATCAAAAACTCATTTTTACAAAATCTGCCGATAAACCATTTTGAATAAATGCCGTCGATATGTGCTTTTAAATTATTTAAATTTAGATGAGAAGAAAGGGTAAAAAAAGTTTAATAGAGTTACAAACGGTGAAGAGAGATATTTTACCAAAACCATAAATTAAAAACAAGTAATTTGGTTTATTATTATATCATTATTTGTTTGTTAGCTATTCAGTAGCAATTTTATTTCAGGTAACGTAGGTTGCTAACCGTCATTCCCAACTATGGTGATAGGGTTGCTATCTGAGTAATTTTGGAGCCATAGTTTCAGAGAATTCAGTATTTGCGTTCCTCTTAGGGACTTCAGGATACACCGACACTACATCCCTCCTCCTTTTCGGACCTGGGGTTTGCGACAGAATTTTCTCTGGACAGCTCGGAAGGCTATACCGCCTCAGGTTGGTCGCCAGACCCTCGTTTGTAAAAACAAGAGACAACGCATCATTTATGGACAGTAGGTGAGGTTGAAAATTTAAAAGAATAGGCTGTGCACATAAATCGAAAAGTCGAATTTTGTATACGCATGAGTTTTCCATAGGTCTTCCTATGCTCCAGTGGGAGTTAAAGGAACATATACATATATACATTAAAAAACAACGAAAGCATGGTGAATGCACCTTAGAACATTTAAATTTCCATTTACATCGCAGTAACTCACTTCCGTATAGGGCCTATGTCGGCACGTTTTAATTAAAAACATCAGAAACAAGAGATAAATATAACCTTTAGTGCTTATTTTTAAATCATTATACCATTGTTTTACAACATTTTTTAACTTGATTTTTAAGTTTTTTATTAATTCGCAATAAATTCTCCCCTTTCCCTCATATGTTTTCGCCCGCAGTATTTTCCCATGGAAATTATAATTCATAATAGGGGATAAGGAATAAAATTCTCTGGGCATTGTTATTTATAAATGAACTTATTGCATATGCACGGATTTTTTTTTATTTTAATAGTCAGATTTTGTCGCAATATACCAGATTTCTTTCTTACCACAATTAAATACAAATTAAACATATAAAACCAAACGACTAAACAAAGTCGGCAGAAGCTCGCAGAAATGAAAAATTAGTAACAACCAAGTTTGCAAATGATGTAAAAAATTTTGTAGTATGACCTACCAAGAGGCATTAAGATAAAACTTAAAGTAGTTGAACACCACTCTTAATTTGAAAGCATTTTTCCTAGTCTTATTTATTTATTATTTATCAAAAAGAATATCTTAGAAAAAATGTCACGTGCGGCAGCAATTAAAATTAAATTATTTGTAAATTTTTTAATTGAACTTTTAGTGATTTTTAATCAGAAGTAATTTTAAGTCAGGCTTAAGTTCAGTAATTTCAATTCTTATTGAATGAAATATTTTTATTAATTAATGTGAGTATCTAAAGAAGAGAAGAAAAATTAAACTTAGACTTTAAGCTGGGGGAAATACCGATACTTTTCTGTGCAGCCACGCACTTCATCAGCACCCTAGTCTATCTACTTGGGTAGAGATTCTTATTAACATCAGCTATTTAACTTAAATGTACAATGAACGGAATATGAGAAACGATTGTTGTGTATACAATTGATTTACCTTTGGTAAACACATTTATAAGTATCACTATTAATTTTCTGTTTTTTCCAATTTTTTCATTTTTCTATTTAGGTTAGCACGAAATTATTTTACTCTACCTCAGTATGTTTAACTATTCTTACTTATCTTTTTACGATCATCACACTAATTATTTTTACTTACTAGATGTACCATCGGTACATGCATGTAAGTATAATTGTAGTGGCTTAATGTTACTTGTTGTTGCATTCTACAGTTTTTTCTTGGATTTCCAGCATTCTGAAACTGTGATGACCAAGTAAAAAAATTAAATTAATTTTAAAAAAAATTGTTAGGGAAATCAAAAAGTTTTTAAGGAGAGACTAACTAGTACACAATAATCTAAATTAAATTTAAAATATTTAAATATTTGTTTTAGGTTTCGCTGAAATCGTTATTTTAATCGTTACCCGCAAAAACATTTTTTTGTTACATTTGAATAAATATTTTTTTTTGCACTTATCTTTAAAACGAATAATTGCTAAAAATTCAACTTAGCAACAATTATTGGGATAATTTAGAGCTATAAGTTATCCTTATTTTCAATATAAAAATCCAATTTCTACTTTTTTTGCTTCAAATGTCACGTTCGACATCATAGAAATGAGCATAAGAGAGATAAATTCAGACCTGAGTGATGATAAAAATACAAGAAAGCAAAATTTCATATTAGAACGAGAACTTCTATTGTAGCGCAAATGCCACAGGCTTCAAGTAAACTGCTTAAATATCCCTAAGCCCTTTCCATGACTTTCTGCTTTATTGGCGACCGTTTTCTTCTTAACTTTGAACTTGAAACCTTTTAAAAAATATAATTTTTATAATGCACTTTTTTAAAAATTAAATGGTTTTCCACTTTCTTCCTATTGTTTTGTAAAATTACTTAACTCTGTGCCTCTGCAAAATTCCACTACCAGATTGGCATTTTTCTGCAACTCTTCCACTAATTTTTCAAATTAGTTTAAAGTTGTTATTTTAAATGTTTCCATTTTTGCCATTTTTAATTACAGTTTCGACTGGCGACGAAAAATTTAAAGCCGTTTCAGTACAACTTTGTTTTCAAAATTTCTTGCAGAATGTCAATCAACTGTTGAAAGTCATCGATAATCTTTGATAACGACAACCAGAATAACAAATAAAAAAAATATCGTCATGTGCCGATTTTGATAACTATAATAAGGGTGGTAATAAAAAATTTTGCTTTTTTAATAGTTATGTTCGGCCGGGTTTATATCTGTGTGCCAAATGCCACACAAGCGCAAAAAAAGCGTAACCAACTAATTACTAATGAAAAACTGTTTGATTCAGACATGTATTTATTAAGTTAAACAGTTTCATACATAATTAATAGACAATTTTATAGAATTCAAAATGATTGCAAAGTGTTTAAATCAATAAATATATGTATGTCTGAATCAAAAAGTGTTTCATTCGTAATTAGTTGGTTACGTTTTTTTGGCTAATGACACACAAGAAATGCCAGATGTAAATTCAGCCTTAATCGTCCAACCGGTTAACAGTAACTAGTTAGAGGTTCAATGAGACTTGCCATACCATAATGCTACAGTCATAGGCATTGCCATTATTTATATATACTTGCTCATTTCAACAACAAATACATATATACATATAACCAGCAAGCATCTGTTTGAGATTATGGCGAAAACCCAAAATTCAATTGGTTTCTATGGTTGTGGTTATGTCTATGGCGTTATGGCGAGTCTCCTATAATTAAATACACTGTTGCCCATAAGTTTATTTCGAACCACTGTTTTGTATGTTTATAGCTATAGGACACATACTCAACTCTCTCTTCTGCAATAGGGTCTAAAAAAATTTCCCTAATACAAATAAGAAAATTCTAATTTTTTAATGAATTTTTTGTAAATGAAAATACTTGTCACTATGTGACACGCAAGATACAATAATTTCGATGTGCATAACGCACTTCAACATACATACATATGTACATGTATCAAGTTTCTTATATACCGGCAGTGGAAAGGTGCCCTACTAATACTCGTACATTTGAGTATGTAAATAGCTCTCGTGTTCCGATCAACTTGTGGGCTTAAATGGAAGAAGACACAACAACTACACGCGAGTTTTAGTAAAAATTTTAATTGGAAATTTTTTTCACAAGTGTTATTTTAATACCTCATTATCGCACGGATTCGGATGTGTTTAGAGATGGCAGTGTGAGTGGTCCCATAGTCACGGTCATGATGAGTTAACTCATGCCAGCTCATAAGATTACACAGTGCAACACGAAAAAAATTTAATACTAAATGTATGAAAAGACCGAAAAAATATAACCGTGTTTTTCAGTTTTGCCAAAGTAATGCACTTTTTTTATGGAGCCCAAAGATTCTGGGACTCGTTATCATTTTTGCATTTTATCAGGCTCATATCTTGCAAACCATTCGGAATTTTGATTTACTCTCTGGGACAAAAAAAAATATCTTCTAGATCAAAATCGCAAAAATATTTAAAAAATTCGATTTTTTTACCTTTTTTCCTATGTTCAGGTCTATAGGTAGCAAACCGTTAAAAATTCAAGGAAACAATCAACTACAAAAATTTACCTAAGACTTGACTTAACAACTTTCTAGAACATATGAACTTTATGGGAATGATTCTTAACACCGTTTAGGTGGCCGCAAAAGTGAAAAATTTCCGAAAATTTTTTAATTTCGTTTGTTTGGAAATTTTTTACTTTTGCGTCCACCTAAACGGTGTTAAGAATCATTCCTAGGAAGTTCATATGTTCTAGAAAAATGTTTATTGAGATCTTAGGTACATTTTTAAGAAGATGATTTACACATAATCATATGGGAACGTAACGAAATCAATAAGAAATCCTTTTTATATTCAATTCAGCAGAAAACCTAATAGAATCAAAAAGTTTTTATCTATTGATTGTTTTTTGGTGCCAAAAATAACGGAAATTGAGTAAAAAAAAACTGTGAATAACAAGTTTTTTCCTTGATTTGATGTGGTTTTCTACTTGATAAACTTAAAAAAAACCTAGAAATAATAAGGAATCTCCATCGAAAAATCTTCGGTTCTTTCGGCTGGAATACCCCTTAGCGTAAAAACGTTTCATAGAGAAAATCTTCTTGATTCTATTAGGCAGTTTTTTCTCTGCGAACAACAAAACTATCAATACAACCCAAATTTAAATAAATAAATTTTAGCTACGATTGTGACAGCTTTTAACAACTCAAAAAAATATTAGATTCTTTTTATTTTTTCTTGTTGAGTTGGTGCATTAAAGAAAGTGAAAATAATTATTTTATTTAATTTCAAAAGCAATTGAAAAAAGTAATTTTACACAAGTATCCAATTTAATAAGATTCTTTAAAATGTAATTCCCCTTCAGTATATCTAAAAAAAAATCACAATATTCCTCCTTATTTATTCCATTAAAAAAACTTTTATTTTTATTTTTTCCAATTACTTTTCGAATTGTGTCCAAAAGCGAATAAAATGTATAAAGTTAAGACCCAGCCAACATAAACTTTCTATAGTGGTTTGTTAATTTAAAAAATAAAAATACAAATTGTTAAGTATGGCTACTGTTTTGTGGCAGTTGCTGTTGTTATAGATAGATGTTGTTGCTTCAACAACTTTTTAAATTTGTTAACACTCACAGATAAAAAGACTCTATACACAAAAGGCTGAATGCTACAAAAATAATGAATCAAATAGTTATTCCTTAATAAAAGTTTTAATGGAGGGGCAGAATATTTTTGCTTGCTATCATTTAGGGGGGATGTGTTGTTGTTGTGTTGTTTCACTTCAAAATCATCCGTGGTTTTGCGAAAATTTTTAAATATTATTACCATTATTTTTTGCATGATACTACCATGGTTTATATTGTATTTATATATCTATCTCGACTAGTGAGACCTTTTAAATCCTACCAGTTTATGTTCCCAAATATGTATTCATGGGAGCGGGAGAGCGAAGTTAGAGAAATTAAAATCAAACTTTACGGTGAATTTTACTTTTTATTTGTTAGCGATTTTTTTTAAATCAAAAAGTTAATACTTCTCATTTACTTTTTGAAAATAATTGCGTAAACATGCAGCAGCCTGGCAAAGTGTGGGAACTTCAACCCCTCTTCAAATAATACGCAAAAGTAAACTTTCAAAACGTCTATGCACTATTTTTCTTTAGTCTCTGTCGCCAAAATCAATCGCAGTTTGGGTAGACGGTTAGTGAGAAAGAAAAATGTGCAGAATAAGAAGAGGTATTCAGACCAATTTGGTCTAGCAATAATAACTTGAAATGTCCTAGTAATGGCCGTTATTTCTACCCATGGATATCAATTAGATATATATTGTGCAAGGCAAACTCACAGGTTAAAACCTTAGAAAAATTATCTATATGTAGAAATTATGGGCATGAGTGTGAGTGAAGGTGAGTAAAGCCAGGATCCCACTATCGGCACAATGTACCGATTTTCTTCGGCTCACTGAAATAAATTCATAAATAAAGCAGCACAATGGCTTCATTTCTCAACAATTTGGAAAATAAAGACGCGATTGCACTTCACGGCAGTGGCAATAAAGTCATATAGCCTTATTTAAGAATTAATTGAGAAATAAATCCGTTTTGGTTTATTACTTATAATTTGATTACAATGAGCCGACGAAAATCGGTACATTGCGCCGATAGTGGGATCTCGGCTTAAGCAGAGAAGACTGGGTATAAAGCCTTCACTGGAAATTGCTCCTAATAGCTGTTCTACATTTTTATGTATAATTTGTACTTAAGAAAGAGTATTAATAGGGTGCTCACTTTTATTTTATACCTTATCCCCAGAGTTTTAAAATTTGCATCCCCAAAAATCTCACAGTTCCTTAAAACAAGCTTTTCAAAAAGAAAGTGTTTATACATTTGTTTATTTAATTAAATTCATTTGTATAGAATTATTTTTTTAATTATTTTTTTTTGTGCTTTCAGCTCTAAACATTTGCATATATGTGTATATAAAAGGAAAAATTTTAAAAAACCGCCAAGAATAAAACAATAATGGGCTTAATTAAGAGTATCGTGTTTCGACTTCGACTACAACGATTACGTATTGGATTAAACTGTTGCAATGTTCTTTAGTCTAGTAAAAAAACGTCGCAGTCGAAGTCGAAATACGACACTCGTGATAAGGCCCAATGAATAAATGTTTATTACATCAAAAATCTGGGAGTAAAAATCTTCTGATTCAGCAGTTAATGCAAATTTGCAAACTGTATTATCTTAAAGTTTGTATTTATTATATTTTTTTTTATGCTCAAGAAAACTTTTTTTAATATTTTCTCTATAGAGTCGTAAAAAAACTCAACTTATGGCCCTGTTACGGTTTACAACTCAACTAAGTTTAGTTGAGGAGAAAAGTGCTAAAGTAAAAGCAAAGACAACGAAGACGCAGTGCAAATTTTTTACATGCATGTGTAGCTGACAGTTGCGAGAGCCATCCGTAATAATAGGTGCCTGGAAAGCAATGGTTCTATATTGCCGACGAGGGGCACAGAAAGTGTTTCATGATCTGCTTTTCCCCACCAACTAGGCAATTGGATGTCTATATATTTTATTTAAAACAATAAATTTTATTGACCGTATTATTATTTGTATAAGTGCTGAGTGCGATCTTCATTGAACTACGATACAAGTCAGTAGTTCAGAAGAAGCAGACTTACCAATTTTTTTACCTCAGGCATCAATTTCGTATTGTTAATAAAATAAAGCACTGTAAGAAATTGGGCAGATATATTGCTTGCAAGAGCCAGAATAGGTATAGTGTGCAACTTTGCTCATCTGATTTTTTTTTACTTTACAATGAAATTATACAGTCCGTTTTAATGAGAAATGAAAAAAAGTGAATTTCATGTGCCCATCAGGTATTATTTATTTTGTGTTATTGGGAAAACCTTTCACTAAAACCTAGGCTAAGCTTAAACTCTTCTCAGCCAATTTCAATGGTAAAAAAGCAGTTTGCTGAATTTCTTTGATGCCAAACATTCTGGATGTCCAGTTGAGTGCTCTACACTCGAAACAATTGCAAAAAAATAAAATCGCGATATAGTATTGGCTGATCGGAGATTGAAAGTGGGAAAGATTATGGAAGTCATAGGCATTTAACATGGCTGAGTGGTTTTGAGTTTCACTAATCATAGGGTATGAGAAAGCTTCCTGCCGGATGGCTGTAGCGTTTGCTCACAATCGACCACAAATGCAATCGTGGCGTTTACGTAACGTTTCGAAATTTAGTGGACGAAACGGGAATCCAACACAAGACCCCAAAAGCCCAACAGCAGAAAAAAGAGATTTTCTCGGGTTGAAATGGCGCTTAAGAAAACCAATAAAAGTCATAGCAATTACTTTTTTGAATGACCTTTAAAAGGGTAAAACAATTAATGGCAAATGCCTAATTTATTGGTTCAATTTAATGTCGGAAAAAACTCCCAAGAAAAAAGTTACTTTCCATCAGAACAATGCAAGGGTACACACATGTGCAGTTTCCATGGCAAAAATCCATGAATTGGACTACAAATTTCTTCCTCATGCACCCTATTCTCTGGATTCAAATCCTAGTAACTATTTTTTGTTTACAAACCTGAAGAAATGGCTCGGCAGAAAAAGATTTTTTTTTTAACGATGAAATGATCTCACAAACATATTTCCATTTTGTTGACCTCAACATATCATTTTATTTTTTTAAGGGAAGTAACACTAAGACAATGAATGCCTACTACTATTAATAGGTGTTACCTTAATTACGAAAAGGATAGTGATATAGAAGACAGGTGGTGAATGAAAATATAGAGGACAGCTTCATTCCTTTACAACTCTGCTATTTGCACGTTTTTAATAATGCAGTGCTGCAGCGCCTCTGGTGTCAATGAGACATATTAAATTGTTGAAGCTGTGTTTAGTAGCCATTTTATTGGCTATTTTACTTCGCCGATAATTCTGCTACACAATACCGACGAAGGAGGGAGCTCTGATGTTACAGATTAGGATTAGTATGCGATGAAGCTGGAGTAGTTCGGTGATCGGTATACCTGCATCACTTGAACTTTTCTACAACAACTGATACAAATCGACACTAATGAACATCACAAAAATTCGTGGTGTTGTTATCTAATGACGTTCGGAGACCGGGCACGAGCAAGGGACCATCGGAATTGTTGACAACGTCGAAGCGATAAAAAAAATTTGAGAGACCCTGTACAAAGTGTTATAGGAAACCACGTTGAAAACAAATACTTTTTAGCCAAAAACCATTGTTTTATTTAAGACGACCTCATAATTATCTCTAGATTTTTATTAATATTATAAAGTGGTTCGTTGTAATCGCGCTCAACTGTAGAATATGGAATAACAGCAGTTTATTAAATTTAATTCAATTTAAATCAAAATTCATATATTATAAAAAAATATACATATGTATATGCCAACAAAAGACACTTTGACTTTTACAATTAATCTCAATCGCACTCCCTCTGAGCGAGAATAAAACAAACACTGCAAATTAAAATCATTTAGTGTTTTATATTTTATGCAAAACTTACTTTTTATTTTGCATTAATTCTGGCGTAAGACAGAAAATTATTTTTCCTCCAATATTTCCTTATAAACAAAAGTCTTGTAATACATACATATAATATAGTTTAAAGTAAATATTACAAACTTACATACACATTTATGTGTTGAACTAAACGTCCGTCCGTACACGCAAAGAAAAAATGTGGTTGTAGAATGGTTGAGAAAACAATATTATGTTCTCAGAAACAAATCTGTGGTCGTTAAAAAAAAGTTATTGTTATTTTAAACATTAATTTTGTTACGGTAAGCAAATTGATGTTTGAATTTAATAATTACATTATTATATTCATAAAAAAGTGTGATATGGTTAGAGTTTAACAATATAGTTTTGTTAAAAATTTATGACTGCAACATAATTATTGTTATTATTTAAAAATAATATAATGTAGATAATAATATAATGCTATCCAAAACCATACTATTTTAAGTTTTTAAAAAAATCTTTTTCAGAAACATCTTCTGTCAGAAAAACAAAATATTATTTTTATATTAAATAATACTGTTGTCGTATTTAACAATATTATTATACATGGTATGGTGAGTCTCAATTATATTTAAGTCACATCTAACAATAGTGTTGTCATATTTACAATAACAAGATTAGATGTAACAAAGTTCATTGTTTTTGTTGATAATATTATTATTAACTCAGATAATAATTTATTAAAAGTTTTCTTTCCTATTGACAATAATATGATTTAACTACAACCATATTTTTTCTTTGCGTGTACAGTGTGTAGAGAAAACTCGGTAAAAAACTTGGTGTTTAATTTGTTTTCATATTTTTTTAATTTTTTTCATTGACCCCATAATATGGACGAGTTATGGCTCGACTTCAATTTAATAATGTTTTACTTTTTTTTTCTTAATATTTTTTTTAGTTATTCTGCCCAATTTTTTATTTAACATCAAATAATACGGACATGTTTGTTGTTGTGTTCATGATCTGTGCTTCTGTTTGGATCATTAATGCTTGTTTTTGTAGCGAAAATTTAAATGAATACAGCAGGCAATGAATATAAGAACATTTCCCATCGAAAAACATCGAACAGTAAAGAAGAATAAATTAGATATAAAAATTGTAATTGCATATTCACTTTTAAAGGCTAGCAAAAAGGTAAAAGAAAATATACAATCTTGGTCTATTGATTTTGATTGGCTTTTGAAAATTTTCATAAACTTCCTCACACCAAAGTTGTATTTTATCAAAAGAATAGTTAGTTCTTAGAGCTTGAACACATCTATATATACATATATATAAAACAGGATGTGTGTATGTATGTAACGTATGGACTCCAAAACAGCTGGGCCGATATTGATGAAATTTTCAGGCGGGTGACACTGTGAAGTCTGATTTTTGATTTTCGGTGATGCGGGCGGAGGGGCGTGGCAAAATCCAATTTTGTATATTGAATTTTTTTTGAAGGGTGGGGAGGGGTTAAGCTAGTATCTAATATAATTAAGAAATGTTAAACTTAAATATATTATAATTTGACAAAAAAAAAACAATTAAAAATGTCTCTTCTAAATCATTATTTTTCAATATTCATAAAATTTTTCTATTAATCTCCTGACTCTAAGGGCTTTTTGCATGATCATTCAAATATTGTGCACTTTATTCTGTCATTTGGCTTTTTATACCAATACAAAACCTGCTTCACCCACAAATAAATTAATTTCAGTTTAATTAATACTTGTAGTTGTACACAAAATGATTTTTTTATTTGAATAAGACAAGTTGCTTAAAAATTGCTGACTATAAAATATTTAAATTTTGGCCCCATGTGCAATGCATTTGTATTACAAATGAAACAAAGTGTAATAATATAAATATATATTTTTTTTAATTAATTAATAAGTTTCTTATATCAACTACCCACTGTCGTATTGGAGATATGTATGTACATAGATACGAATGAGCTGATTTCTTTGCTTGCACAATTATTGGTCATTGAAAGAGTGTTCATAGTTTAACATTGTTTTTTTCTTCTTCTTTTTTTTGAAGTTGCCTTTGTTGCGTCTGTAACTACATACATATTGCTGCTGTTGATGTTTTAGTTATTGGTATGGGATAATACAATAAATGCATCTTAATTTATGGATTTCAACATATACGGAACAATTATTTCAACATGACCATAAGAAACTCATAAACAGTTTTTAAGACAATAAAAGCAACAACAAGAAAGTACGGCTACAACAGCAATACGCGTATCGCGTATGGTAAGTACAGTGCTGGTCAAAACTACAGATAATTGACAATACAATCCAAAAGAGATGCAGATATTTGTAAAGAGATGAATGTGCAATATCTCATGTAATTTTTTACTAAAAAGCAAAGGACATTTTCAAAATTTAACTTTTACCTACGTGACAAAGTATGCATACTTGTCTGTGTTTGATTGAAAGCGCAGGCGTCTTTCAGCTCACTTGTTTCCAAACAACAGGTTACTTCGTCGTACTTGAGAATAAGAAAGGGATAAGCTTAGCGTATGCGTATTTTGATAAGGTTGGGTCTGGATAAGGATCGGTCTGTCGCAGTCCGCTTTTGCTTTGTTATCAACGGACTAAGACTTTGTGCACACTATGAAATATTATGATTCTTTTCATAGTGATATGAAAAAATATAATGACAAGGAAAAAATTTACTTTTTAGGCTAACTACGCTCGAAATGTTTTTTACCAAGTTTCTATCTAATTTCATTTCTATATTTTCTTCCTCTTGCAACCATCCCTTCAATTTTTGAATATAAATATTTTTCAAAATTGAATAAAAATCTATTTGTTTACTTTTTCGTTTTACGGCATTTCTAAATCTCTCACAATTTCTCACCAATACACAAACATTTCATTTTTGGGCATCTTTGAAGTACACGCACTTTTTGTTGAGTATATTATTTTCATATTTTATACGAACGGGGATTAACTATTTCAGTCCCTCGCTGTGCCACACGATATTTAAAAAACAAAGTTTTTAAATTAGCACAGAATACAGCTAAAAAAAATTTTTTCCAAGTCTACACATCTTTTTTGTTAAAGAAAATAGAAAATGTAACTGACTCAGTCCGAGTTCTAACACTTCCCATGAAGCAAACTAGTCACTTTTATATGAGGATGGCCCAATGGTTAATTGATACTTTGTCTGCATCTTGTGACTTGTCACTGAACCAGCTTAAGGTACCAATACACTACATGTTTTTGCTTGTGTTTTTTCAAGTTTACAATTCACATGTTTTTTTGTGTCTGTCAAAATTGATTAATTTACATACGGTTTTTAATTTTTGGTCACCAACTTGTATGTACAATTACACGTGACACCGGCCATGATTGCTTACAACAGCTGATATGTTCAGCATTAAAGCCGCTGGAAATTTCTTTGGTAGCGTTGCTGAAGTGCCGGCGTCACAAATATTTCTTTAAGTTTTTTTCTTTTTAATCTGCAAAATATGGAGCTTGTATCAACACTTGTTATACCCAGCAAGAACACTCCCAGTCAAATGACCGATCATTTGACTGGGAGTGGTGATGCCTTTATCTACCTAAGTTTCTATCAGTTTGTTAAGTTTGGTCACGACCGCCTGATCACACTTGATGTATATAAGCATCATAACAAACTAGTCAAACCTGAATAATTATATTAATAAACACAATTTTTATATTATTTTAATTGTTTTTTATTACAAAAAATAAAGATATACACAAGTTAAATATTAAAAAGGATAAAAAACATTAAATAACCTGGGGTTATCTATCCGCTTTTGTCAGTCACCAATACGCATTAGTTCTTATAAATATCTAAAATATGGAAAAGAAATATACATATATGTATGTATATTTAATTAAACTTTGGAAATCTCTTTTATTTAATATTATTTTTACTTAACTTTTGTAACACTTCAATACATTTTTTTAATTTTTGTCATAGGTACATTAGATATTCCACTCTTACATACATGTTAGAGTAGAGCAACTAGAGCAATTGACTGTCAATGGTGATTTCAATATCAAATTGTTGTAATTGTGTTAGTGAAAAAATTACTTTTGTGTTAGTTTCGGTCATTCATTTCTTGTAGGGTATACTTTATATCATTGTTATTAAAATATTAAAATTCGATAAAAAATAATTTATTTATCACTAATGCAAATACTTTAGACGGACGGCTAATGATATCGGAGACATTCAACCGTCGATAAATGTTTTCACATGGCATAGACATTTGAAAACACATGTGTGAACATAAGAAAATAGAACATGCTCTAAATGAAAATTTGTCTTATGTTTTTGCTTGTGTATTTTACACAAGCAAAGTTTTTGAGGTCACCAACTACATGTTTTTACCGAATTATCTAAAATTTGACAGGAGCAATGTAAAAAACATGTAGTGTATAGGCAGGCACCTTTACAAGGACATAATCGCTTTAGAATAATATAAATTATATACAAATGTCATTCCAACAAATAACTGTAACAATGAAAACTTACTATTTTTTTTAATAAAAAATTTAGACATTCTTTGGGATTCGACCTGACAATCTCCGGCATGGCAGGATTGCACACTACCCACTCGACCACAGGGGCAGTTATACTGTTTCAAAAGCTAATATATTTGATTTAAAATCGTTATCGAAATCCATATCGTTTACGCTAAGTTTTTTTACGTTTTACAAGATTTCGTAAGAAAAGAAGAAAATGTTTACCAAAATTTTGAATTCAGTGTATACGAACTTTTTTCTCCCATTGTACTGTTCAACTTAAGATTTGCGCTTTTGCCATTGCTACTTTTTTTAATGCTGATCTGTAGCCTACACACGCAGTTCTATTTTGTTTAATTTCATCAATTATTGTTGCACCGACGGACAGATATTAAAACTTTTTATGTAGGGTTTCTATAGATTTTTTATTCCTTAGTGACCCTTATAAAGGGTTTTCCAATAAGAATGAAATGGAAATCCCTAAATCAGTAAATTTGAGGGCGTTGTGAAATGAACGCAATATTAAGTTGGGGTTGATGTTTTGATAACGCATGTAATGTATTTACTACAAAAACGTCATAACGTAAAAAATTAGTTTTTTAAGTTAATAATAATAAAAAAATATTCCTCATATTGTTATAGATATCCTCACAAAAACATAAATGTGAAAAAAGGCCAAGTTCCTTTCCAAAATTTCGGCCATCAAAAGTAGTGAGATAAAAATTTTGACCAAGTTCGTGCTTGGTACAATACCTGTCACTGCAATTTGGTATGCATTATATAAATTTGTAATCGTAAGGGTGTTATATAATTTCTAGATAATCTGCTTACTTGACAAGATTTTTCCGATATAAAGAAATAAACATTATTTCCTCCTTTTTTAGAAGAGTAAAAATATTGCCAAGTTAGTTATAAACGTGGCCCTACTTCCCTAATTTAACAATCGGTGCTTTCAGATTTTTCCTGTTCTTAAATCCTTTAACTTTAATTCTTAATTTTGACATTAAAGTGCGTGCCCATGCTCCCCAATTGAAACTACCAGGATTTTAAATCTTTCTTGGTGATCTCTAATATAGATTTATTTGTGTATTGAATTTAAGCTCTCTAGTGCAAATTCTAGCTTGAAATGTTTTGGTCCCCACTCTCCGTCACTTTTTTAAACTCAAGATTTTGTTATGAGCAAGATTTTTGTTATCAGTTTTAAGATGATATCTTTTAGTTAAAGCTTCAGTTAGAACCTTCAGTAAGAAATTATCGTGGCTTCTGCCACTCCTGGTTAAAATATTTGGGTTTTTAGACTTTTCTATTTGGTTTCTCATCTTGACCTACTTGCGTATAAAATTTCAACTCTCTAGCGCAATTTAGTTACTTCATTTTTATGGGCGGGAATACGTTCACCTTTTTTAAGTAAATTTTTTTTGCCAGTGCCAATCAAACATGTCAAGTTTCGTTGGAAACGGATATTAATATTTAAATAAATAGTATATTTAAATCTGCTGATCCGAAGTACATGAAATAGAAGGTTTAAATTGTATGGGCGTGTTAAAACCCACTTTTTTTAACGAAATTTTATAACTTTGCATTACTCCAACATTTGTGCCAAATTTCAATAAAATCACTTGAGATAAACATTTTAATTTTGCTCTTTTAATTGTGTGCTTCATTGGAATAGCCCCGCCCCCTTGTAAAAATCTCCGGGTTTTAAAATTTTTCTAGTTAGTTGCTAATCTAGACGTACTTGTTTATCAACTTTCAGCTAACTAGCGTACATTTTATTTATTTTCTTCTTATGGGCGTGATACCTTTCCTGTCGAGTTTCGTTGAAAATGGATAGTAATAAATATATAAATATGTAGTATGTGCTGACCCGAAGTATATGAAATATGAGGCTTAAATTGTATGGGCATGTTAACGCCCACTTTTTCAACGAAAATGTATAGCCTTGTATTATTGCAACATGTGTGCCAAATTTCAGTAAAATCACTTGAGTTAAACGCCTTAGATATGTGTTTTTATTTCTGAGCTTTATGGGCGTAGTCCCGGACCCTTGGTAAAAATTTTCGGGTTTTCAATTTTTTTTAGGTGATTACTCACAAAGTTCTGCTTGTGCACCAAAATTCAGTTCCCTAGCGCAGAGTTTAATTTTTATGGGCGTAGCCCCGCCCGCTGGTTAAAATTTTAGGGTTTTCAGATTTTTCTAGTTCATCGCTCACCTAGATCTACTCGTGTACCAAATTTCAGATCTCTAGCTATAGCGGAAGTGCTTCATCAATTAGATGAGTGTGTCAGTGGTCAATGGTTAGTGGTCAGTGGTCAGTGAGTATGTCTTAAAATATGCACTTTTTGCAGCTCCATATCTCAGAAACCATTTGTTCTAAAATTTAAATTTTATTCTAATTATGAATTAAATTTTAGAATTTTACGTCGCCGGGGAAAAAGTTATCAGGGGGGTAAAAACAGCTCGAATTGCTTCCTGTAAATATACACACTGCGTGCATTAGCCGGAACTCGGCCTGGCGTGTAAAAAAAACTATAAAAATATGTTGTATATTCAATTATTAAGAAAATAATAATATTTTCGTTTTGTTTTTGTTTGTATTTTAATTGAACTATAAAACTTTTTTTTTGGAGTTATGACATTGTTTATGTAAATGTAAAGAGTGGGCAAATTTGAAGCAGGGAAGTAAATTTGCTGTCAAATGATGAAATGGCAAGAATTGAGCTGTCACCCTTTGAAATTTATTTCATAAAAAGTAGAGAAATTTTAACCAAGGAAGAAGAAGAAAGATTATTGAACAAAGAATTTCAATTGCGAACTTGAACAAGCCAGAAACAACTAACCGAAAGATGAAATCCGGTTTAAAATTTTGATAAAAAAGCGGACGTCTGACGTGCTAAAGTTGGATATTTATTTGATCGACATGATATTCTGATGTTACATTATTAATTTCCATATTTTTACTTTACATTGGTATTAATAAATCTGAATTTGTCCAAACAAAATAGTATTTTTAAGTCGATTTACTTCTTGGCCATAAATTTGCCTACCCTTGATATACATACATCTGGCATCTGCAACAATGGCTTTAAAAAAAGTAGTTCTGAGTTTTACGTAATAATACGATTCAAAACGTTCTCGTCTTATCGTTGAACTCTCTTGCTGTACTTGTTGATGTCCTTTTTTTCTTTTTTTTATAGTCTTCTTGCTTAACCGGGAAATTACTAATTTTAGAGAAAAATTTTCAATATTCGTTTGCTTTGTTTAATTAATTAAGGTAATAACACTTTAAAATATGAAAAAGAAAAAATTAAAAATAATTATGTAATATCAATACCAATTTTCTCAATAGAAAAATTTATCTAAGAAATCACTTGCTAAATGAGGCGCAAATTACTTATATCATCAATCACTTATTAGCTTTTAATAGTGCAGTGGGAAGTTTTGTTACATATGTATGTAGTATGTATAAAATAAGTTATTTTTGGAAATAAAAATAATCGTCTAGCCTAGTTTGATATTTGCATTCTTGACACAAATATTATTTTCATATTTATATATAAAAAACTTATCAATCGCTTGAATATTCTCATCTTAAAAAGCATTTGGCAAGCTTTCAGTTAAAAAACATGTTTTGTTTTGGAAAAAATGACTGACTTCGAAAATTTGAAGTTATGCCTATGAAGTTATAGCTATGCTATTTATTGCGCGATACAGTAGTAGGAACAGAAAATTACTGTTGATGCGCTTTATGAGCTGGCGAAGTCATTAGCACATATGTCTTTAAAAATGATGATGGTCAGAATGTTATTGTCAATGGTAAACGGTATAGGAATATAATTCGAAATTGTTTGTACCTCAATTACGTGGCATTAATCTTTCTGATATGCGATTCCAACAGAACGCCACACAGTGAGCGCTACAATTGATTTACTCAAAGAAACTTTCAATAAAAAAAATAATAGCCCAATTAATTGGCCACCAAGATCGTGTAATTTAAGGGCCAATCAGACTATACTACAAGTATTAATACTTTTGACGAAAATACATCTCTGGTCTTATATTTGTTCAAAAAATTCCAAAAAAACAATAACAACTCAACATGTCAGAGCTGCATTTTCCACAAAAGTATTAATACTTGTATAATAGTCTGAACGGGGCTTTAGCCCCATTGGATTATTTTCTTTGGGGTTATGTTAAGTCACTTGTCTACGTCGTTAAACCACAAACAATAGAAAACCCTGGCAATCAACATTCGAAAAGTCATGTGCGAAATAAGCCGCAAATGCTGCGACATTTTGAACGACATGTTGAAAATTACTATTCCAGATTGCGTCTTCTATGCGCCATCCGTGGCATCCACATGTCAGAAATTATATCCAAACATTAATTTCATAAAATTTTCTTTCAAATAAAGCCCAATTCATTGATATTAAAAATACATTCCCTTGTCTGTTTGCCACTCTATAAAAAAACTCCCTTTTAATATAATTTTATTTTATTATTATTTCACACATACAATTTGTTTTATATAACGAAGTAGCATAGCTATAGACAAATATCTTAAGCTTAATAATTGTTGTATTTGCTTTCAGCACAATTTTTTACAGCCTAAAAATGCAATTAGAACTAAAAATAGGAAAATTTCTTTTACTAATTATAGGTTTTGTATATTTTATTTGCATTAAATTAAAAAAAAACTTGTTATAAAATTATGTGCTTATATGAACACCAAAAAATAACTTAATTATACATAACTAATCAATAATAATTAAATTTTATCACAGTCATTTTAATAAATATAAATGTTGCCGAAAACAATTTAAATTATTGTTTGGAAGTCATTAAATATTTTAATTAGATTAAATTACATTAACATACATGCACGCATATTTTCAAACCATATAATCAACAAATATAAATGTATAATTAAATAGTTTTTTTCTTTCGATTATTTAATTTTCAATGAGACAAAAATGGTAATAATAATAATAATAATTTAGATATTAATTGAATCAGATAAGCATAGAATAATACAATGTCAAGCAAACAAATACAATTTCAAAGTTTAGAAAGAAAGGCTCCACCAAAAAATATGACAGCAGCACAGCTAAACTAGTTTTAATGCTTCTGCCATTTAATTAAATGTTAATGGGTGTGACTACGACCATTTGGAAATGCAAGATTGTCTGCTTTCAGAGCTCAAGTCTTACAGAGTTAAGTCTTTTAAAAATCTAACCACTTAAAATAATATATTAAATTTGAATGGGTGGTGACTCCCCCTATTTTTTTTCTCAACTAGAATATTGTGTATATTTTAGCGGTCGAGTTGTATGGTAAGTTTCGTAAAAATCGGTTAAGTAGAACCGCGTGAAATACAATAAAATTTAATGGGCGTAATCCCGCCCATTTTTCCAATTTTCAAATTGTGTAATTACAAGACCTAAAGGTGTTTGCTAGCTTTCACAGCAACCAAATGAGTAGAGTATCATAAAATCAAATAAGAAAATTGTGGACGTGTCCCCGCCCAATTTTTTTTTGCATTCGAACCAGTGGGAAGCTATACCCTCTTAGACAATAAAATAATTTTTACAATCGGTCTAATATGAACTGAGTTGTGAAGTAATATTGTAAAGTGGGGACTTTTTCGAAAATATTGTCAAAAATTTAACGTACAGATTGCGCTTCATCAGGAACCGCCGCAGTTTCAAATGTAAATGTTATTTGTGGATCTCTCGAACAAAAAAGTTTTTAGCATTAAAATTATATTTTTTGTTTACAAAAAAGAAATTCTAACAATTTAAAATGATTTAAGACTGGAAATATTAATCTCCAAACTTTAGTACCATAAAGTTTTAGTTTACGAAACTTTCTAATATGAGTCTTGAGAATTAACATATTTTTTTTTGTAATTTATGTACATAAAGTGCCTTCTTCTTTATTTAAAATTTTCTCATAAAAGAAACAATAAATTTTGATATTGTCATTAAAAGTTTAAAAACAATATCTCAAGTGAAATAATTTGAAATTATTAGAAAAATATTCAGCAATTGTTTGACGAAATTAATTAAATTTTATTTCTTCAAGCGAGTATACAATTTCAAAGCTTTTCATCACAAATTGCCAGTCACAAAAATATACATATAAAGGATAATGATGGAAATAATAATAAAAAAAATATATATATGTATAATGTTAGTGATAATCATAAATTCTTGATAAATTTCCCTCTAGTTAAATTAATAATCGCAACCTAGTACACAGCATAAAGTTTGATAACTTATATAATACAGTGTGAAAGCAGCATACGCGTCGTTATAAATATCTTGTATCATTTAATAAAATGAAGGAATAAATCACATTCAATATCAGGCGAAAGCCATAAATTGTTACATAAACGGAATGAGGACCTGAGAACAGCGGCGGGCTTTCGTTCTTATTACACACTTCGAAAATGGTATAATTCACGTTTATGCAGTACACACAGAAACACATACACACATTTTAGGAACATATTTTTTTTATAAAAATAAATAAATAAATAAATTTCTACTGTACATATTTTGATTATGTGAACATTTACGCAGGTTGTCTGATAAATTTTAAGCAAACATATTTGTTCATTATACATTTAACAAGGAAATCGAAACTGTAAATCTATCTATATCTTTAAACTTCTAAGCTAAAGGAATCAGTGTATTTGAGGTTGCAAGTTACAGATCCCAAAGGGCTGGATACTTTTTATTTTTTGTAAGCGTCACAAGATGAGGGCGAATAAAGCAGCTGATTTTAGTATTCAGTGATGCCAAGTTTCGTTTTATTTCTAATACTAACAAGAGGCCTAACATGTAATAAGAAAACATTAGAATTAGTACAACGTATGAAATGCGTAGAATTCGCGCAAATGCAAACGCGTTTTGTAATATTTCTGCTTTATATAGTACAGGCGCTACAAGAAAATTAAAAATATATCCGAGGCTTAAATTCGTCATCGATAATAAGATTCAAAGTTATCGCACATTTATAACAACAGAAATAACATGGCAGTAGAAAACGAATTTTGGCCTAGAAAGTATTAGCGGAAAGCAGACTTCGCTGCATACGAGTATTTAACAACTTTCTTTTATAAAGCGTGAGTAACCGTTTAACAAACTTACTGTAACAATTGACTTTTAAAATATATAAGTACACAAGTAATAAATAAAGCCGTCATAATCTGAGGAGCAGCCATTATTTTAATTGTAAATTTCAATCTCCAAGATTCAGTACCATAAACTAGATGTCGGTTAAAAAATACCGGTATCCAGGATACCGTTTACGTTTACGATATGTACCGGTATACCGATTCCCTCCAAAAATAAAATTTCAAAAATATATTTCAATGAACTTTCTTTTTAACCCCGACCAAAAAATAAGGGTATTATAAGTTTATAGTGTGTGTCTGTGTGTCTGTGTGTCTGTCAGTGTCCACGTACAGAGCAAACGGCTACACCCATTTCAATTTAGTTTTTTCTGTTTGAAAGGTGATTTGATCGAGAGGGTTCTTAGCCACGTTTGAAGAAAATCGGTCGAGCCCTTTAGAAGATATCACATCTTCTCTGGATATATTCGGGGGTTTTTTAAATTTTTAATTTTTGTTATATAAACACGTTTTTGTTCTCCTTTACATATTATTATGCAGCCGTGTTTTTTTTAACAACCGTAAATTTCAACCATATCACAATCATCATCACAGAATATGAAAAAAAAAATAAAATCATAATGAATAAGGTACAAACTCTGTAACATTAAAATTTGGCATCAAAATCACAATTAATTAAAAAGTTATACGCAATTTAAACTAAAATTTTGAAAAAAAAAAAAAATAGATTTTCACCGTTTTTTAAGAAAAAAAAGTGGGTTAATTATTTCTCTCTTATAAAAGAATTTTGACAATCAATATTTTCGGCTGAAAGTAGAAAATGATGCAATCAATACACAGAAAGAGAAACTAATAACAAATAGAATTTGCTTATGAGTTCCCGGCAATTCCCAAATATATTACAAAATCCTAAAAATGGGACTTTTCAGTATTTTTGCAGTATTCTTATTTTTCGCCGGACGCAGATTTGATTTTTGGAAATATTTCCCCCAGCTATAAGTCTAGTTTAATTTTTTTCGCTTCTTTAGAAACTCACATTATTTAATAAACATACATATTGCATTCAATAAGAACTGAAATTACTGAAATTAAGCCTGATTAAGAAATTATTTCTGATTAAAATTCACTATAGTTCAACTAAAACTTTAAAAATGTCTCATTTTTGGAAATATTTAAAACATACCTTGCCTATCTGAAGTTAAAGATTGCTCTCTTGAGGTGAAGAAAATTACTTACTTTAAATTTTTTAATATATTTGTACAAGTAATTTGTTTTGTTTGTTGTTGGCTACAAGAATATCGTTTATTATTTGAATTGAAGCTTTAAAATATTCGTTTCCCCTTAATTTGGCGAGTACGAATACGAATATCTAAAAACGGCCGAATATTCGGGAATTCAAATACGAATATTCGCACATTACTAAGTGCATACAATTCTACATGTATATCGTGTATAATATACATACCCTGTATGTATTTTTATTATTTGTTAAATTAACCAATATGCATACTTTATATGTTTATGCAAAGTTTCAACTGCAGTTTGTATATATTCCTTTTTTAATAAAAGTATAAAAACGTATATAGAAACAGATAAGTTTAAATGTAAGTAGTTCGAAATAATTTAATAAAAATTTTTTTTGCTATGTTCACTGACTAAATTAGTAAATTTAGCAGTATTTTCGGTATACCGGTATTATAAACTCGGTAACGGTATGTACCGGTAATACCGATACCGAAATAAAAAAATACCTATACCGTTGCAGATACCGAAATTTCGAAAAGAGTTGTACCGGTATCAATACCGATACCGTTATTTGTTTCGGTTTCCAATGTAGAATTTAGGATTTTATATATTTTATAATTTTTCTTGGAACATTTTATCCAATATACTCGTAATTTTAGCATCTGGAAGCAGTTTCTGCAGCGACGGTTCCGCCAACACAATAGTCTCGTTGTTTTGATTTTATAAATAAAACACTCTTCTCGATCTGCAATAATTTTTTGTACTACATATGTATATGTATAAGATAGGGAAATTTAAGGCCTGGCCCACGATATCGTCAATCAACTTTCTATCGCTTTCTTATATTGAAAAGAACAACAAATTACTTAAGATTTGTTTTTGTTTTGGCCCATAATTTTTCTTTATTATTCTTTATTTTCCAAACAGCTGATTTTTCTGTACGACCAAATTAGCACGAACACACTCTCACCTTTCTCATTTAGACAAGTTTCGACTGCCCTGCCACTTTTGTCCCCCTTTTTATACCCTTTATTAAGATTGAACTATATAATAATACATTAAAAATAAAATGTTGATTGTGGTTGTCTCGTTTTTTTATGTTGCCCATTTTTTTGATAAATCCTCTATTTGGTGCCACTTTTTAAAAAATGTCATCGGTCACCCTGGTTTTCGTGTGAATTGGGATCCTGCGTGATCTCAATGCAGAGTAAAGAAAGAGACGTAACGTGTATGCAGCTTTACGAATATAGAGAGATTCGGCAATTTACAAACGAAATAAACCATTTTAGCCAGACTCCTTAAGGTATGCTAAAGAAATTGCTACAGGCGTATTTATGGGTGTGTTAAAGCTTGTTACGCATAATTAATACGTACGTATACGTAATGTGTACCTTCGAAATTGACACTTTCACTATTCACTTACTTTTTACACAACTTCAAAAAAAGGCGCAGGTTCTCAATTCGGTTACTAATTTATTTTTTATATGTATTACTTCATTACTATGTAATTTTTAAGGACGAGATAATTTCCTTTTGGTCCCATTGCCAAAATGGTGGGCAGGACCACGCCCATTAAATTTTGCCTTTAATTATGATTAAACTTAATTATGATTAACTTTGCACATTTTAAACTTTAATTATGACATAATCTCGTGCTTAAAAAAGGAGGAGAGACTACTCCCATTAAAATTTGAGATAATATTTGACATGTTTCTATCTACGCGATTCCTGTGATTTTAACACACACCTTGAGCTTTAAAGGCGGCAATATCTGGTATTCATAAAAGTGGGTGGGGAAACGCCCATTAAATTTTAGTATTATATTATACTGTCACAAAAGTTAAATCAAGTTAAAATTCAGAAAATTCAAATTAATAGTGTGCATCCATCTAGCATCCAAATTTGGAAGAAACAAATTTTGGAAATGGACGATTTAAATTTTTTTGAGTTTCTTATTTCGTTTTGCTTTTATAAGACTGTTTACAAGTAAAAAGAATACGAGTTTCTTTGCTCAAGAACGGAAAAATAAAAAATACGTATGTATGTAAATTTCTAAATTTTGCATCTTCTTAATTTGGATGCTAGAACTCACAAAAATACAAGTAAAAACGACTCAGAAACCGGAACACACACTAATAAGATTTAGGTTACTTACGTTAATAAATGCGATATTTTTAAAGGTATGTACACGGATAAAAATGTTGTGAATATGTGGACTTTCCTTAACTACATCATGTCAATAAAAAACACGTTTGAATTTTTTTAAGTTACGCCATTTTTGATTTTATATGACGATATGTCCTTCTACTCATCTGAGTCCCATAAAACGTGGCACACATTTTTTTCCCTTAGCATCCCATATTTTTCTGTTCAAAAAATGGGCCGAGCAACGCCTATTATAATTTTGGTGCTTCTGCTAAGCAGATTTTTATGAAACCCGGCGCATGCGCCTTTGTATTAATATGTACTTCTATTTAACGGAACTTCGCTCTTAAAATGAAACAACCTGTTTGCAAAATTGGGCGAGATCACGCCCCTTAAATTTAACATTGATATTTAAGAAGCTAAAAATACAACTATGCACATCATTTGAGCCGACTTAAAAAATTTAAAAAATTATTTTTACATTTGTGTTACCCATAGTGCCTTCGAAGTCGATGGCAAGAATATTGGTAACTAAACGCATAAATGCATATGTAAATGTTAAATTCATGAAGTGATTAACGTGGACTTCAAACATATCTATAGATAACAGATATAACAATGTTTTATTTAACTGAACACTTTTACTGCATACCAATCACTACAGGTACTATATTTAATTGCTTAATTCACAACAATCTGTATAGTGTATTTTTGTATCAAATACACTTTCTGTTTTTTAATTGAGAACACCCTGTGTGCAGTATATTAATGTATATTGTATTTTTAATGAAAAAAGAAGAACAAGCTACATACAGATTCTCTCAGAGAGCCTCTATCTGAATACAAAATAAATGAATAAAAACATATGAAATAAAAGTGTAAATACACGACCATTTTTATATGAAAATTTCAAATTTTACACAATTGTATTTGATATGATAATCTATACAACCTTTTAAGAGCATAACATTCAGTTATTTGGATCACTTCCTTCCCATGACAACCATGTGTTAAATTCATTGATTTGTCAACCGAAATTGGAACTGAGTTCAGCAATGATCTAACTAATTATTTGTACATATGTTAATTTTTCCTTTTTAATACTCGTAACCAGTAAATATTCTTTAAAACTAATTCTTTTTAATTTATTTTAACCCCAATTTTTTTCATATACAAAAAATAACTTTAGGATAAGGGACCAACACTTTTGAAACAAACCCCATAGCACGAGCAGCCAATAAAATCAAACTGTCTCACCAAATGCTGTGGAAATTTTTGTGATAAGTTTATTATTATTGTTATTATTACAGCAAGTATGAGCACAAAATGGTAATAGATTCTGATAAAAGTTAAAATGAATAAACGAATGAGAGAAAATGAATGGCGTTAATGTGATTATGCGTGCAATTTATTCAACATGAATTCCTTATTTGAACAACAAATTAAATGTTCGAGAAACATGTGCGCCTAAAAACTTCAATTGACAAAATTTTTCGACAAAATACATACATACGAGTATCTGTCAATCACAAACAAACGTCTGTTGGTTAGACGTGAACACAGATATTCAATTTCAGTTATACTCGTAACATTCGTTTCCTTCATAATTGTGCACTTTTGTTTCATTCCTAGAATACTGAAATGAAAGTCTTCTAATGAGCTGGTATATGAAGCTTAATATTAATTTAAGATTTTCCTCTTATGAGATTTTTGTCGGAAGCATTTCTTTTATTTTTTATTTTTGCACTTGTATTAAATAATACGTGATGCGGTAATTTATAGCATATATATACATAAATACAGTGAATTTTGAGTATAACGAAAATTATATATAACAATAAAGTTAAGCCTTTTTATAATAAATTTTTCAACAGCATATTATTAAATCTTTAGAGGAAAATATTTAAGTTTTTAGAGCTCATATTTCAAATAACTTTTCTTCTTCTACAAGAAGCGTATTGATACTTTAACATGCAACCTTTGTCAGCTGTACCAAGCTTTGACTGTGCCTAAATAGAAATAATATTTTCAGTTGAGACAATTTCCAATTAAATGCAGAATATGAATAGCATACAGTTGCCACTTACAAAGAAAAGTATGCAGAAGTATGCTGCTAGATATGGCGAATGTAAATTAGTTCTATCTGTAGACTTGCATGTAAGTACAGTGGAGTCTTGCTATAGCCATTTATCGGTTATAACGATATTACTGCTTAGTAAGAATTACCTCTAAGGTTTCATCTTTTTCGCATTAACATCTCCTAAAAGTTTTTATAACGAACTTTGACTTATAACAACAACAAAAATTTATATCGAAAAAAAATACCGCAAATTATCGTGTTGTGGTTTTTAAAGCAGCTGTTCTCTCCCATCACAACAATAACTAAGTTTCTTTTAAATTTAGTTAAAAAAAATCAGATTTTAAAATTATGTCTATTACTTTCAAGAACAAGTGTTTTATTTTGACTTAAACTACAATGATTTTTTACTTACGACACTCGTAATTAGGCCCATTAATTTGTTTATATTTTGCAACTTTTTTTAAAATGCTGAAAATATTTGCCTCATTTACAAAAAAAAAATTATTCACCCAGAGCAAATAACATTTCCAGAATCGTCACACTTTGTTTTACTAGAACTCTACTGTCCTATAAAAGCGATTAATGGTTAACATTAAATTTTGTTACTGCACATTCGCAGTAAACCTAAAGACGTCTTTATATCTCTTTGAAGAGCTTCCCTGAAATACTAATTTTCCCTATTTAACTTTTCCTTGTTATAAAAATGATTCAGCTTTTATTTCATTTTCTTTACTAACTAATGCATCTAATTCCTTCATTTACTTAACGTTTATTTTCATTTTATTTCTCATTAAATTTTTTTGCCATTATAATCAGGGGAATAAAGGTATAATTATAAATGTTATTGGTGTATTTTATGACATTTGCTGTCATTAAGTTCACTATTAAATAATAGCTAATTGTCTACTAATTTTCGTACAACGACCATTTTAATTTGCTTTAATTTCTTTTGTATACAATTTTTTATTTCACACACGAGCTTTTGCCTCTGTATGCGGACGTGAGTTAATGTTTCGTTTGTTGGTAATTAAAAACCTGGAAACTCCTCATGCCACTCTCAGTGGCAGGTAAACTTTGCTTTAGAACACCAGCAGTATGACGATAAAATGTCTTAATATTACAGCTCAATTAACAAAATGACTACATGTTTGTTGGTAAAACTAGAAGAAAATTTTTCTTACCTTTATTGGGTTTCCAAGTGTCCAATTTTATGTATTTTTTTCCACAACGTTATCAATATAGAATACCAATAGAGGAGCACAAAAAATGTTGAATCAGCGATGTTGAATTTCAAGTTTTAGGCTGTTGCGTTTAAGGCCTAAAAAATTTACAAAAAAAGTTTTAATTAATATAAAGCTTTTTTATAGTATTCCATTTATTGATATATAATTAAATGTAATAAGGGAGGGAAGTAATTTTTTTGCAACCGAAATATCAAATAAGCGAGTTCCAAGACTATCCTACTGGTGTTAAGATTTTCACTAGATTTTGTGACACCAAATCAAATTATAATTATAAAGATTAAAAATAATATATGTGCAATAAGATTAACCATCAGGCAGGCCATCCCTGGAACTTCCCACTCATTTTAAGCTCGAGGCGCTATATATATTTGGAGTAACAAAAACGCAATATTATCTAGAATGATATATCTGTGGCAATAAGGAAAAAGTGCTTAAGTGATATTTTACAGTTAATCGCTCAAGCCGATTTTCAGAAATGTATTTCTTTTACGATTAAATTGGAAAATTATCTGTTAACCTTTATTATTTTTAACAAACATCGTTTTATACACTATAGGTAATACATTTAAGTTGAAATACACCAAAATATAACCTAAATTAAGCTATTATTCCAAATGAGTTTACGTTATGTTAGGTTAGGTTATGTTAGGTAGGGGTGGCAGTCAGAAATCGGGACTCACTTAGATCGTTTTGGTCCATTGTGATACCACCGAGACTCTGCTTATGCGAAGTCCCCATCGTCGAACCAACCAGAGTTCAATATAAGACTATTAATACGCTGCAGTTCAACACTAGCAACGTCAGCAAGTTCCCTGATATCAAGAGAGAGCATTGTAGCCAATCTCTTTCTTGCAAGTCCAAGACAGTGAGAAAGAAAGTGTTCTTCATCGATATAATGGCAGCAGCTATGGCAAAAATCGTTGTAATCAACCTTTAACCTTTGTGCATACTTACCTATGAGACAGTGTCCGGTTAGAACGGACACTAGAATTGAGATTTGTTTTCTATTCTTCAAAATTAAAGAAGCCATGTTTTTCCTATTTAGATGAGTCCATAACTGCTTTGTGATCACGCAATCATTTCTTGTGACCAACCTTCTATTTGTTTCATCCTCTGTCCTGCGCCCACACATTCCAAATTTGGTGAAACCTGTAAGATTATCCCAATTCTTTTCTATTCTTCAAAATTAAAGAAGCCATGTTTTTCCTATTTAGATGAGTCCATAACTGCTTTGTGATCACGCAATCATTTCTTGTGACCAACCTTCTATTTGTTTCATCCTCTGTCCTGCGCCCACACATTCCAAATTTGGTGAAACCTGTAAGATTATCCCAATTCTTGCAAGCTCATCAGCCCTAGAATTCTTTTGAAAGTCTCTATGCCCCGGAATCCAGACGATCCTAATATTAAACTTCTCTGCTATCTCATTTAGAGATGATCGGCAGTTGAGGGCTGTCGTTGTTCTTAGAAACGGGCATTTGAGGGCCGTTATAGCTGCTCCACTATCGGTGTATATGTTAATAAAAGTCGCTGAAGTGACATTCACGTTCAACCAATCCGTAACTTCTCTTATGGTTGGAAAACACTGCAGTGATCCGGAAGTCGCTTTGCAATACGAAGACCTAAAGCCCCTGAAAAGACTCCATAATCCCCACCTTCTTGTCTTTTGGAGCCGTCCATATAAAAGACAAAACTTTTTCTTCTACCTGGAGTTCCATTCATCCACAGTGCTGTGGATGATATCCAGATTTTATAAAGACGTTCGTGTAGTAGAGCGGAGAAGGTTTGCTCAATCCTGCATCCACAAGCTTCATTATCGAGTATTCTACAGTGCCTGGTTTAATTTACGTTCCACAGAGAGGTACAACGAAGACGGATTTCCGAGGTCGTTGCTATCTCCTTCCCTACTAGCTCCAATGGTATTAGGTGAAGGAGCATCCCCAGTGCATCCGTAGGAGTAGTGCGAAGAGCACTGGTTATATACAAGGATGCAAGTCTTTGTACCTTGCGTAAGATATGTAGATACGTCTTTTTCTCCAGGGACGGCCACCACACGATGATCCCATACATGAAAATTGGACGTACATTGCAGTATAGATCCAACCCCAATTTTTCCCAATGGATTTTTTGCATAGATAGAGTGAAATTGTTGCTTTTTTCCGTCTCTCTGGAATATTAATTTTGAAACTCAAATTTGAATCAAGAATAAGACCGAGACATTTTGCAGTGTTGGACACTTTTATCTCCGTATTATTAAGAGTGATAGGTTGGAAAACAGGTATCTTACACTTCTAGGACTAGTTCCGTTTTATTAGCATTAACGACGAGCCCTCGTTTCTCCGCCCATCTTGTTAAATGTGAAAGACCATCCTGTAGGATATCCCTTAGAGAAGTGAGGAATTTTCCTCTTACAGCTATTGTCACATCATCAGTATAAGCCACGATATTGCACCACCGAGATTCTAGAGACAGCAGCACGGGATTTAGATCTAGATTCCACAACAGTGGCGAACGAACTCCTCCCTGAGGTGTACCTCCATTTACAAATCAGGTCTGCCAAGAAGCTCCTAGATCCGAAAATATCCTGCGGTGAGTTAGTAGATGTTGAGTCCACTTAGATAATCCTGCAATAACCCCGAATTCGACAATGCGTCAATTATCGCATCTGGAGAAATGTTATTAAAATCCCCCTCAATATCGACGAAGGCCACAAAGGTATATTAACCCACAGAGAGTGATTTCTCTATCGTTAGCCAATTCGGTTAACTTTCCCCTTTGATATGCATGCTGATGCAAGAAAACTAATTTACCATTTACGGTTTTGTGGATACAATGATCAGCCATCCTTTCTAATATTTTCAGAAGAAAGGATGCTAGACTTATTCGTCTGAAGTCCTTCGGCGTGGTGGGAGAGCTTTTACCGGCCTTCTGAATGAAAACCACTCCCACTCTCTCTTCCCTCCACTTATTATTAGGATTATGACTCAGTCTAAGAGAACTGGTGAAAATTCTCAATAGCCTGGGGCTTTGACACTCAAAACTTTCCATATCTCGGTCGGTATAATACCGTCGGGTACTGCAGACTTGTAAGGCTTGAAGCTCCTCAGAGCCCAATTAAATGTCTGCATATTGACAATGTCAGATATATTTTCCATAGGTAGTGGGTAAAGATCAGATGTCTGAATCTCAGACATTGAGTTACCCCGAAAGTGAAAGTCCAGCAGGGCTCTTAACGACTCCCCACTGGGTATAGTCTACGTCCCATAGGGATTCTTCAAATACCCCAGAGTGCAGGCAGTAGCGGACAAAAGTTTATAAGTCTAAAAAAGATTAGTCTGAAGTCATAGTACTATAACTTCCTAAAAAATTACACAAATGAATTAAGATTTTGACCAGGGGTACTTTCGAATATTCACATTAGGGAGGTACCACTAACTCAAAATCAGCTTTTATCAACTTAAGCACTATTTCCTTTTTGCCACAAATATGTATGTCAAACAATTTATAATAAATTTATGGCATTCGTCGCGGTTTTAAAATCCATTATTGACAGGAACTTTTGAGGTTTTTAAAATAATGTATAATAATGAACAAATCAATCAATCAGAGGTCGACTTTGCTTTTAAGGGTTACGTACACCAAAGCACACTGGGTAATTTGACGCACTTTTTAGACCAAAATTAATTTCTAAAAATTGGATTATAAAATTTAAAATATAAGAGCGTTTAATTAGCACACAGAGCTCTGTATTTTTGATTTTTGTAATAGTAGAAATTTTTATGGTTGCCAACATATGAAAAAAATTACAAAACTAAATATCTCGAAAACGAACAAACAATTTTTTTTAAATTCGACACGATGAAAATACGCAAAGGGGCTAACAAAATAGCGTATAAGCCAAGGAGACATAAATTGCTTGGAAAAGTCGTAAATTTTTACGTTAATTGTGTGCCACCTTAACAATAATATATTATAAAAAGTGTCTGCCCATTGCTTTTCTTATTTTGAAACATTATTTAAATAAACTTTGATAGTAAAATTGTAAACAGCATCTGTTGTTTCCTTTTTATTCTTTTCACAAATTCAAACATTAAAACGTTTACTATATTTTAAGCTGAGGCTGTCTGAAAGAGATTTATGTAAATCAAAAACCGAAAAGAAACGAAAGGCAATAAAAAAAGAATTCAGAACTATTTTCTTAACACTTTTCAGCAAGGAAAAATACGGCCGACTACGGCGAACATTATCAAAGGCTTATGCAAAGCTTTTTTTTGGGAAAAATAAATTTATTTTTTATTTTTATTAACAAAAATAAAATAACGTCCACCAAAATATTTTAGTTTTTTGATATTACTTGGCTATCCTCTCTCATCACCATATTATGCACGATTTAAAAATTACCCTTTTTGTACTGCACTGAGCGTGCTCAGTGCTGGCAAATGTCAACTTCGACTGCTCATACATTTAATATTTGTTTTTTACAGAAATATTATTATTGTTAGTGCAAAAAGTTATTTTTGGCCATTTCGAGCCAAATTACCTACTGTGCAAAGGTGAAAATGATACCTATTGTTTTAGCTACGGTAATTTTCTTCGCTATTTTCTCGTGAAGCTACGGAACTGAAACAAGTGTGTGGACAACATATCTGTGGTTTTCATTAACAACAGCGTAAGTCCAAAAATCCAATTTCTTCAGCAGATCCAGGAAATGTTGTTTTTTTAGTAAAATATGGCTTCCATATTTTTCAAAAATTTCTTAGAATTTTGTAAATAGCATTTAAAATACATACATATCAATACATTGATATCATAAGCTCGAAATGAGAAATATATAACAAACGTTGTTATTAATTAAAATCACAGATACATATATTCAAGAGCCCGAGTCGAATATTCGTCTAGGAGGATTTTGTAGTAGATTAAAGAAAACGGGTACACACGCCGTGTGTGACGCCAGTTTATGCAAATTTCACCGTTATATACATATTTTTCAGTGCAAATGGAATATATGAATTGTTTTGCTTTAACATATAAAACTTGCTGAAAGCTTTTCTGTAGTGAAAGCCCAAATTCACCATATTTAATTTACAAGTAATCAGATAGTAGTTGACCCACTATCAAGAATAAGATTTTAATTGCTTTACTTTTATTGAAAAACCACATCTAAAATCGATATTTCTGACATTTAGAATATGGGTTTGTGTGCAATGAATAGGCGTTAAAAAATCTGAGATAAAATTACTGTTTGTACTACTTCCTTATCACATGCTTTTAGTTATTTTTTTGCAAAAATTTCGTTTGTTTGTTTGCCAAGAGCTAGTTAAAGCGAATAATTAAAATGATTGATAAAAGCAAAGTTAAGTGTTGATATACATAAACTTTAAGTGGGCATTTAATTTTTTTAAGTGTTTGCAAATAGTTATAAAATAACTTTAAGGTTTTAATTGACTAGTTTTTTTTAAGTTTTAAAATAATAATTACCCAGTAAAAAAGAGACTCCAAAAAAGTCATCAAAATGTAGAGTTTACGATGCGGAAGTAGTGCAAATTTCGATCCGATATAATGATTTTTACATAGGGTTGTCATTGCAAGAAGTTCTCTTTTTCGATGCCTGGTCACTGAATTGGAAGCGATTTTAAGAAAAATTCCCTTTTGTTTGTTCTATGATAATATTTTCATTTAGGAAAAATGGTAAATAGTTACCTATTTTAACAATTCATTTCTTTTTATACGAAATTAAGCCCGAAACAGTATTTTCATGTAAACTAAAGCAAGTTATTTGCTCAATTTTAGACTAAAAATAGTTCATAAATTTCTTAAAAAAAATAAATTTTTTTTAAATTCTGGTGAGTATTTTCCAACACTATGGCGGAGTTAAAAGATTTTGTGTGACTAAAATAAGCTTCTACATGGTTTTTTGCTCACTCTCGGCAAATTAAAAATATCGATTTTTTGGAAGCAATGAAAATGTACTTCCACTAGAATGACTTCCATTTTTTTCACTGGGTAAGTAAGAGTACAGGGCCAGAAAAATCATATTTAGAATAATTTTTATAGGTTTTAAAAGTTCAGATTAAATACTGTACATACAAACATATATCGTTGGTCACAACTAGAAAGACTTTATCTCAAATAACTGAAACTTTACAGGAGAAGGTAAAAACCTAATAATAAAAAGTACAAGTGATTGTACAACCGCTTTATAAAACTGCTTTTAAAAGCGTTATTTCTTTCACTATTGCAATATTTTTTTTTGATGAGTTGCGTCTGTGTGAAATGTATTGGAATCATTGAAATTCTTTAAAATATGAGTTATATATTTTCTACTTCTGATCAGCAATATGTATTTGTAAAGGCGTTAGCATAGTCCTTACAAATGCGAGAAATATTTAACAGATGTGAAATATCAATTTTTGTTGAAAATCGAGAAACAAAAAAAATTGATTTGTTAATTCTTATTTAAAGAGGGATATAAGTGCCCCCTCCCTCCTTTCAAGACTGAACCTGCGGATCGACATCGTAAGCCACACAGCCCTCGTGAAAAAATTATCTTAAGGTTCGTTATTTCTACCAGGTGTTTTTTAAGTTTAAATCATAATAAAACAAAGAAATAAATTTTGAATATCAATTAAACGGACTTTATTGGAACGAAAATTGTATGACATTTGTTTAATTTTGCATTGAATTTTAGCGAAAATAAGTACGTAAGGTTTAAAAAGTGAGTGACTGAATAAAAATTGTGAAAAATTTGAGAAACTGCGAGTTGAGAATTAGTTCACTTTCAAGAGATGTGAACATAAGTGACTTGGATTTCAGGGAAAATGGATACAGGATGGGATACCTGCCTAAAATGAGTACAGGATGGGATACCTGCCCTTATTCGTTGTTTATGAAATAAAATCACTTATTTTAATTCTTTTTGTACTTACATTAATTACAAATTTTATTCAGTGATTATAGTTATTAAATTTGGGTTTCCAAGATGGCGATTTTTTGAGTAGGGTTGAGTGATTGATGCCGATACAAGGTGAGATACGTGGTTCTTATCCCCGAGTTGACCCAAGAATAATCGGAAAAATGATACGACTTCAACGCACCTCAAACCTTTCGTTCTCAGTGCTTCGTCAAAAAATCGCTACCATTACATTGGAAATATTTTTGTTCATTAATTAAGCAATTCACAATAGTTTTTTTTTTTAAATTCAGGTATGGGATTAAGTAATTCAATGAAACAAATTAAAAAGTTTAATCTGCTTTAAACAATATTAATGTTTAAATATGATTTATCACATGTGGACGCAACGACTGACGCGTAGAAGGCGCAATCTGGAACACCAATTTTCAACAACTTTTCCCAGCATTTGCGGCCGTATTTCGCCGATAACTCTTTCAATGTTCATTTCCAGATGTTCAATTGATTGTGATTTATTGAAGTAGACAAATGACTTAACATAACCTCCAAGAAATTAATCCAAGTTTCAAGTTAACCCACGATCTTGGTGGCCAATTAATTGGGCTATTATGTGTAATTATTTTTTCATTAAAAGTTTCTTTGAGTAAATCAATTGTTGCGCCCGCTGTGTGGCATGTGGCTCTGTCCTGTTGGAGCTTCACATCAGCAAGATTAATTCCACGTAATTGAGGTATGAAAAAATTTCGAATCATGTTCCTATACCGTTCAACGATGACAGTAACATTCTGACCAGCGCCGTTTTTTAAGGCATATGAGCCAATGACTCCGCCAGCCCATAAAGCGCACCAAACAAAAATTTTCTGTCTATGTAATGGTGTTTTGACAAAAGCTTAAGAATTCCCTTCATTGCAAATGCGACAGTTCTGCTTATTTACGTATCCATTCAACAAGAAGTTGGTTTCACCGGAAAATAAAATTTTGAATTTTGAGTTTGACGAATAGAACAATTATTTGGATTAAAAATTTCAACAATTTGCGCGCGTTTCTCTGGTGTAAGTCGATTCATAATGAAATTTCAAAGCAATCTAAACAAAAAGCAACTATCAGCTGTTAAATTTGTGCTTAAATAAAGCAGTGATGCCAACTCAAAGTTGGGACACTCTAAAAAAACACGCTTTATATATCTAATGGTGTCTTGTTATCTATCATTTAAATTGAAAGTAAAACTCAAAGGTATAAACGTTAAGTAAATTATCTGTATAGAGGGCATTACACGTCTCGTCCGAAGTCACCAAAGCTTAAGTTAAACGTTGTGTTTGGCACTTCATGACAAAATCCTGCAATTTATATATTTTTTTTGGAAAATTTTGGTATGGATTTTTTAGTCCCCTGAGTTAGTTAAAAAAGGACACATAGCATAGTGTAACCTTGTTTGTTCTACTTAGCATAAAGGCCTTGGTGACAGATTGATTATACGAGAAGAATTATATTTCTCTTCCTTGGTAGTCAAGATTAAACTGACATTAAGCCTTCATTGGAAGATTGTAGGAGTTATTCTGAAAATATTATTCCAGTTTTTCATCATTACTATAACCTCCGTATCGGAATCTTCCAGCTTTTTCTAATGAATCAGGTGTGTGCCACCTAATGGTGCCAAGTCGATAGGTGTATTGCGGTGTTATATTCCACCATTTCCTTTGCAAAGATACGAGCAAGTATCAAACCTCTTATTAAAGTCATACGCTTTATTTATCACAGCAGAATATTGCGCCAGCACTGGTAACATTCTTTGCAAGGAATAATAGCAAAGATTGGCTTATTAGACAAACCGCAGCACATTTTAGTCCGCTATATTCCCGTTTAAGCTAAAAATCGAACCGTACGGAGCAAAGTCAGCGAGTTAAATTGTTTCAAAAATCTTCTTTGAATAATTTTAGTCTTCTTTTTAAGACACTAATCTCCTACAAAAATGGTGTGGATTGAATTCCGTTTCCAAACAGAATTGAAGTCTGTGACATGGCCGATAATAATTATTTTTTTTTTACATTTAAGTATGCTTGATTTTTTTTATGAAGAGAAGTAACATTACGGCACTGAATACCTACCATTATTATTAGATGTTACCTTCTCTAGGAAAGGGATATTGATAGAGAAGACAAGTGGTGAATGAAGATATAGAGAAAAGCTTAATTCTTTTACAACTTTGTTTTTTAAAATTTTATTTAATAATCCAGTGTGGCAGCACCTCTATTATCAATGTGGCATATTAAATTTTCAAAGCTATTTCACTTCGCCGATGATTCTGCTACACAATACCGACGAAGGAGGGCGCTGCACAGTGGCCAATTTGGCTTCGCTAGTGGCATTTAATTCAAATTTTCAAATTTGAAAAACCGTTAATTTTTTTTAACAATCCATAACAAATACATTCACTAGATTTGTATCGATTTTTAAAAGCTCAGCTTACAGCTGATGAACAGCTGTGAGCTGTCAAAGTCAGCATATGTTTCTGCAAGTGTTGTGCAAAATATTTCCGCCTTTTTGATCATCGTTTTGCTATTCGTGTTAAACTTGCAAATTTTATTATTTTCATTAAAAGTTTTGTTATATACTAACGCCAAGGTATGTATTATATAAAAAAACTGTGGTTGTGATCTGTGTATACTTATGTTATTTATAAAGCGTAATCGTGTTTAAGTGTATTAGCAACTCGCCCATTGTAACGTACACCTGTCTTTCGTGGAGTAGAACTTACAAAATTCACCTGCATTCAGTGTAATTGTAAATTTTCCTATATGTGTAAGCCATTGTGTGTCCAAAATGTCCAAAATTTACTGCGAGTACCTGCGAGCCTTCAATTTATTGTACTTTTTAGGCAAAATGTCAGTGACAAAACGCACCCTTTTTTTAATATGGCATGAAGAAGCGATCCCCACCAAGAAGTTTCTCGCCGTGGAAAATTATGTTCTTGGTACCGTTTTGAGCAAAATCACCTGTACTTAGAAGGAGCAAAGCGAAATTGGAAGGAAACTGCCAAATTTTGCTAGTAGGCTTATCCAAAAGTGGAAGGCCTGTGGAAAAGTAAGGTGTTTTTCGAAAAAATTAACAAAGAATGGCTAGATACACCATTGGTATTATTGGGAAAAAAAGCAAATGAAAATATTGGACGACCGGAAAATGAGCTTTCCGAGTGCTGCAGAAAAACGCAAGTCAATAAGATGTCAGGGCTTACAGAGGAAGTGTCATATGAAGGATTGTTGGTAGCTGCAAGCTGCAGTTTATATAAAGCTGGAAAGCACAGTGCTTCCAAAGTTGTAGAAATGGTAAAAAGCGATGAGGATTTTAGCCGAAAGGTAATAAAAAATATAAACAAACCAAAGCCCCTTCCATTAAAATTTTCGGACGATAAAGCGCTTGCGCTATTTGTAGATCTTGGACATACCAGATACACTTGGAACTTGAACAAGAAATCAGCAAGAAACCAAAACGCCAAAATACATATATCCATGCTACGAAAAATTACGCTTCGCCAAAAAAAAGTGCTATTCTAGTGACATTACAGTCACTGATTATTATGCTGAAGTGCCACTACAAAGTCTTGTGGACCATACAATAAATAGGATCATGGAAGCACACCCTGAAAGTTTTGAAATCCCATCTACAAGTAATAATAACACCCATTTAATTGCTGTCTACAAATGGGATTGTGATGGCAGCAGCGGCCATTCCACATATAGGCAAAAATTTAACGACTGCGAAGGAAACATGAGTTACCAATATTTATTTTCAATTTGTATTGTACCACTGCAAGTGCATAACGGACCGACAGTTTTATGGAAAAACAATCGACCTTCTTCTACACGATACTGTCGACCAATCAAAATACTTTGCGAGAGGGAAACGGCGGACCTGAGTCGCAGGGAAATTGAAAATATTAAGAGCCAAATATTAAATATTGTGCCAACATATGTAAACTCATTGATTATTGACATGACCATGCTTGATGGTAAAACTTTTAGCGTCATTTCAAAATCTTCTTCGCAAATATGCGGAATCTGCAACGCAATACCGAAAAATATGAATGACTTAAATTTGGTGAAGAGCTTTCCAATTAAAGTGAACCTCTTTCAATATGGGCTATCCAGTCTCCACGCGTGGATAAGGTTTTTTGAATGTATTTTGCACATATCCTATAGAATACTAATAAAAAAAAGTGGCAAACTCGCGGTGCTGACAAGGATATTGATTGACAAAATAAAACAAATATACAGCAGAAGCTACGAGAAGAAATGCATTTGTTGGTCGACATACCAATGGCTGTTACTGGAAATACCAACAACGGAAATACGGCAAGAAGGTTCTTTCAACAACCAGATTTAGCCGCTCGTACAACTGGAGTGAACGAAAATTTAATATATCGATTCAGCGTCGTCTTAGGAGCACTTGCATGTGGATACGATATAAACACGGAGGCATTCAAACTTTACGCAATGGAAACTGCCGAAATTTTTGTTAGTTTATACCCTTGGTTTTATATGCCCTCGTCTGTTCACAGAATTTTGATTCATGGAGCAGACATAATCAATCATTTTTCGCTTCCAATTGGTATGATGTCCGAGGAAGCGCTTGAAGCCAGAAATAAAGATTATCGGAACATCCGTGAAAATAATACCAGAAAAAATTACAGGAAAAATACAATGGAAGATATAATTAACGCTCTTTTTGTTTCTTCTGATCCCTTAATATCTTCATTGTCCAACGGCTCATCAATTTCCTATTCCAGAAATATTAGTTTCGATAACGAAATTAAAAGCTTGCTTATAATGCATCATTTCGAAGATGATTTCTCTGAATCTGATACTGAAGAATCTGATTAATATTTCTTTTACAATATGGTTTCTCTTTGAGTTGACAATTTTTTTTTTTATTTTATATATGAATATATGGTGGAAAATGTTTATTGAATTAAAAACAAAATATAAAAAAACAAATAAAAAATAAAAAAATTTAAAATTAAATAAAAATTTAAAATAAAAAATTTAAAATTAAAAAAAAATTAAAAATAAAAAAAAAATTTTATATTTTTTCCAAAAATTGTTTCATTTTTTTTCTGAATTGAGAAAAAAATTTTTTTGAAGATATCTGTGATGTTTCGTTACAATTAGTATCCGCTAAAGCAGGATTACTTCAGTGGCCAACGTCTATGCCTTCATTACTTAAAATTTCCTACAACAACTGATACAAAGCGACACTAATGCACAACAGAAAAATGCCTGGTGTTGTGTTTTTCATGAGTTTCAAGAAGCGGACATGAGTCCAGGACCTTTGGTTTTATAGACAACATGGTAAATACTTCAGCCAACGCCACACTCAATTTTGTTGCCATTCAGCAACTAAAACTTCTGGCTCGACAGAAGTTAAAATATATCAACCAACGTCATATCGTTAATTTTATCAATTGTTTCGGGTGTAGAAACCTTAACTGGGCGACCAGAACGTCCGGCATGTTCCGTTATTGTACAGCCATAACAAAATTCAGTAAACCACTTTTTTGTCACTTAAATTGATAGTGCGCAGTTGTCATATTAACAAGCTTAACTTTAATTTGGGCGATGGTTTTTTCTCGAAAAAATATGTAATAATGAGCAGCCAAAATTTACTTTTTTAATTTTATTCGCTAATCACGCTGTTTATTATCAATGGCTAGCAAACAAACAAGAGTATTGCAGATTGTTTAAATTTTGACAGGTATCAGCTGACAAATGCCAGTTGTTAATAGTGAGCAGTGTTGTAATTATGGTTGAGAAGGAGGAAATAAAAAAATACGGACCTGTTAACCCACCGTTGTATTCAGCCATGCTTTATTTTTTGACCTCTTTTCTATTTTTGTGCCTCTGAGTTATGATATTTTATCAGATATATTGGAGAGAAAATGTTCTCCTTATTTTTCGAATGACAATCTTACTGACTTCCTGTTATGTTTTTATTTTAACATTGTTGCAAGGAGTGAGATTCAGAATTTGCACACACTTTATTTTTATACCCACTGTAAAGGGAAAACGTGCAAGTTTTAAAATACATACATATTGGTCATTTACTTCCATAGTGACTTAACTCAAAAAATTCGCTTTTTGAGTTAATAGTACAGAACTATGAATTTCCTATTTTATCTTGCATAAAAATTTCATATAAATAGGTTTTATTAACACCATCAAAAAACTTATCTAAGTTTTTTGACTTATGACTTTATTGACGTAAATGAGCGATATGTTTGAGTAAGAGTGCTGCCTGCCAAGACATTAAAACTATCATACGTTTGATTTGTTTTTGAACTTGTTATGCGTGTCAGGACTTTTTATTCTTACTTTAAAAGTTTATGGATTTTTTGTTTACTCCCCCTTTAACGTTAAAAACATCAACATCAACGTCAACAATATCCACTGACATAGTAACAGTAGCAGCCAGGGCTTTAATTATTGCCAAAAACTGAAGCAACTAAAGAAGAGAAAAAAACTTAAGCCAATTCTCTAGCGAATTTGGTTGTTATACCATCTTGCGTTTCTGTTTTTTTTTCGAGCAGTGAATTGTGTGTCAATCTAAGGAGGAGTGTATGTATTTATGTGCGAGTGTGTTTATTTCAGACGTACGCACCAAGTAATCTTAAAAACATCATACAATCAACCATTGGATCATCTAAACAAATATCTATTCCTCCGTCCACTCAGTTCATGTTGTTAATGGATACTTGTGACTATTGTGAGTGTGTGCCTTTAAACAACTTGCAAAATGAAATGAAGACAAAAGAAATCAGTTGTTAACCCATCGTATCATCGTCATCATCATCAGCATAATCATCAACAACGTGAATATTTATTTATGTATGCACGAGTATATATGTATATCGTCAGCTAAAATCCAAAAAGCCCTAAAAGGAGAATAATCGACAACTAAGCACAAAAAAATTAATACAACTCATTGCCACTAGAGGCGCTGCAACAGTGCATTATTAAAAACGTGCAAAAAGCAGAGTTGTAAGCGATTGACGCTTTCCTCTACATCTTCCTTCACCACTTGTCTTCTCTATACCTTTCCTAAGAACGTAACACCTGGTAATAGTTGTAGGCATTCAATGCCAGAGTCCTACTTCTCATAAAAAAAATCGTGAGAAGCAAATTCTTGAAATTTTTCAAAACGCTAAAACTAAAAAAAAATCCTAAAATAAAAAAATCGCCAAAACAAAAAATTTACCAAACGAAAAGAACGCACCAAAAGTAAAAAAATCGCTTAAACTAAAATAAATCACCAAAAACAAAGAAAAAACATCCGAACGAAAAAAACGTCAAAACTAAGAAAAAGCGCCAAAGCTAAAAAGAAATCGCGAAAAACCGAATAAAAGTTTACCGCGTACTTGAAATTTTCCAAAAAATTTATAAATCAGAAAAGATATTCGATATTTAGTCAAACTATTGCTTTTGTGTTGAATATAAAATGTATAAAATTCATTAAAATTATTTGAAAAAATAGGATAAAAATGTATTTTATGCTTGCTCTTTATTAGGCTTAAGTTCGTATGTTTAGCAAGCCAAATTACACGTGATCATTTTTAGGGAACAAATAACACCCAAGTTAATTGTAAATATTCTGACAAATATGTAGTGGAACGGAACAACATGCTGTTTTCGAATTTCGCTGCGATGTACCTTCATCATCAGAGTTCTTTGTGTTTGACCCACTGTGTATGTTGTATCAGTTGATGTGGATTTCTGATTTATATACACAGTTTTCAGTGTAAATGGAATATGTAAATTACGTTGATTCATTGTATTGTAACTTTCTGAAAACATTTTTTTAATGAAAGCTCAATTATACCACCTCTAGTTTACAACAGTATTGTTATTGTTGTTTGATCTCTACCTTGGTTATTTTAATTTTACCCAAGAGAACTTTTTTTTTGATACTTTAAGTATATTTGTTTACTTTGCCACAAGCCAATATTCTATTAAAATAAATAGATATGAGCTAAAGGCAAAATAAGCAAATATACTTAAGGTATTAAAACAAAATAAGTTTGTCTTGAGTGGAACATATATAAAAATTAATTCTTTTTTTGCCACGTTATCAGGCATGAATGGCTGAACCGATACCTCCCCATTCTTTTTTTTGCTTTGTTTGTTATTGTATGGACAGAAAGGATATAAAAAAAACTAATAAAATTACCCAGAACAGGATAGAACGGGAAAAACTTTTGCTGTTAGTATTTTTTCTGTTTTTAACAATATTGGTATAAATACAGTTTAAAAGCTCAGCTAGTAATAAATAATTTTGTTTGTCAGTTCCGTCCTTTTGCACTTTAGGCGACGATATGTACATATGTATGAGAGGGCATAGCAGAAAATATAATAAACACAAAAAAGTACACATATCTATTCCTCAACATCAGAAGTCGTTATTTTTTATTCAACTACCCCCTACTAATATTTTGCAGTAACACATTAGTTTCCATTTCAGTTTGAGTTCTCACAATTCACAACAATGTTAAATTTTTTAATATTCAGAGAAAAAAATTTCCTTCGATAAGCACGTCTAATTTAAAAACAAAAATCAATTAGAAATTTTATTGAGTCAATTAAACTTTTAATTAAATTACATATTTTTAAATAAAAGTTTAATTTAACTAATTATATTTTTAATTGTATTTTTTCAGTTAAACGTGTTTATCGAAGCAAAATTCAATTTCTGTGTAATGGTTTTAACGCGTTTTGGCGGTCCGTGTAGGTATGTTTGGCACATAATAAATTTAATATATACTTTGCTTTTTAATCTAATTTTTTTTTAAATTTGATTTTCTGATTTTTAATATTGATATATCAAAGCGAATTTATATCAGTTGGCCTGAAACTTTCTTTCGCCATTAGAAATTGAAAATCCCTCAGGAATATGCCTGGATTAATATAAATAAATAAATTATCAATCATCAACAACATGTTGTTGATTTTGAATTCACTTCAGTAGGACGTGTTTTATTTATTTTATTCGCGACCTCATGTCCTCAATACGTCTCTCCACTTCTCCTGCAGATGCAGCGCTTCCAAGTGCGCACGTGATACGTAGTCTTCTGCAAGATGATTCCGGGATCATTTCAGCAGAAATTATAGTAGCAAAAGCAACTATATTATAAAGGTAGTTTAAATAAAGAATTCGAGATAAAAATGTCCTTTCTGTTCATATCGGACAACAATATTAGATTTCTGATTGATAGCAACTCTACCATTAGATAACGAATGCATATACCATAACGAATCTAGGAAGTTAATGCTGTAAGTTCATGGGAAGGATGGTGAATCATTCAACTACCCTCCTACGTACGATGCAAGGACATGAAGCCACTGAAAGAATTGCAACACCTGAGAAGCTAATAACAGTGCTTCAGAATGGAAACAATGCCAATTTTTGCGCTAACCCTCTAAATTCTTGCTGGAAACACCTCCGTAATGAAGCAAAACAGGCGGCGAAATGAGCCACAAGCGGCACAACAAGAGTGCTATGAATTTTGCCTCAAATAAAAAAGGACCTCACTGCTACTTAGCTTCCCGCAAACATAGATGCGGTCCCGTGATCACTGCCCACCAGCATTCATCTTATAAGTATGGCACTCTTACAAAACGACTAATGTTCAGATTATGTCAAGATGGGGAAGAAAAAGGAACCATAACTTATCTTCTGTGTAGAAGAGACGTTTTCAGTCGCCTTTCGGAACTGCTAGCCGTTGATCTTAAGGATCTGTAATCTTTAATTAGGAGTAGTGGATTATTAAATCGCTGACTCCACTTACCGAAAATTTTAACATGCCCACATGTCGATCCTCTTAGCGCCTCCCATTCTTTCACATTTATATTGCTTTCTTTTACTACAGGTAACACAAAGAGTCTTAATTAATTGGACCCAAGTTTGTCGGTCTTGTTTTGCAAAGCGAATCCGAGTAAATTTGTTGCCTTCAAAAAATTAATAATGGTCCTGCAGACGTGTTTAAAATCATACACGATAATTTTCTCTTAGATATGATATTTGGGAATTAATATGATAATAAAAAATTTAAAAAAAATTAAAAAATTATTATCTTATGTTTGTTAACAAACTGTTAACGAAATATCGAAAAAATTAATTAAATTAAACGACCTCGAGCTTAACAAACATAAGATAGTAAACTAAAAAGGTCAAATAAATATAATTAAAATAAAACGAAAAAAATATTTCTATTGTCGGAGTTAGTTTTCTAAAATCGAGCGGTTTCCAATTGATCGCTTTACAGAACAGGGCCGTATGTTACAGACATAGGCTGAACATTTTTCAATGAAGTGCATATAATATTCGTAAATGCCGCACGTCCATAGTTCTTGTTTTTTGTGGGCTTGCTCATATTTCTTGTCTTTATTTTTAAGTTTATTGCAAACATCGTGTATGTTGGTGAATAATAAAAATAAAATAAAAATTTAAAACCTCGTTTAATTTTTTTTTTGCTGCTAGCATAAAAGCACATGACTTGATGTTTGCAGCAGCATTCTAAAAAATATATTTTTTTTTACTTTGCATTCAGCTTCACAAACGAAAAAAGGGAACATAAACATTTTGCCATCAACAGAGTGAAATGACAACATAAACATACGACCGGTTAGTGTGACTGATTTTAGGCAAACAACAAATGCACTGTGAGAAATAAAACTGGTCAAATGGCCGCATCTAATTTTTCGGAAAAGAGGTCAGCCAACAGCATTACTACAACTTTTCCTAAACTACAACCAAACAACAGCATTATAGCTAATTCACACACCTTTTTAAGTGAAATGATTTATTTTTTAGTACAATTTTAATAACTCAAGCAATTGCTTCACAAAGTTCTACTTGATTTTAAGATTTCGACAAAATTTAGTGACGAAGTAGACTTTGTTGTGTTTGGGAAATATACATGAAATCTGCTAGATTTTGGTCAAAATTGCGTTTTGTTCAGATCTAAATGTACTTTAACTAATTCAGTAAATTCTGCAACTCTATAGGTATTTCCTTTCGGGCTTTCTCTTATTTGCAGTGTAAGTGCTTTCACTTAGAGTTCATATTCCACCACCCCACCCCAACCACTCACCTTTTTAATGCAACATTTTCTAAAAAAAATTTACTCGTACATTAGGAAATGCATACAGCATGTGAGTGAGTGAGTGCTTGCACTATTTTGCACGTACATAAATATGTGTATTTATGTTTATCTGTTTGCATTGCATAAATGTACAATGCATTATTTTAATCTTTTGTCGTGAATTTATGGTTATTTTCTTATTTTCGTTTTTGTTTTCTTTTCACTTGAAATGGTTTAGTTTCAAGCAATAAAGCACTTACACTATTCATCACCAGCAGCAAACACAAAGTGCTTTGTGGAAGAAAAAAAAATATATTTTAAAAATATCCCAAACTAATAAAAACAAATCAGGCAGCACAAGTTTTAAGAATATATCATCGGTCTTTTATTGCATTATAGATATTTCTCCAAAAAATGCTAATGCTCGCGTGATAAATACATTTACATAGGTATTCAAAAGAAGATGGAGCTGAAAAATCTTTACTGCACAGAAGATAAAAAAGCAAAATAATAGAGGAATTAATTAATTAAATAATTTGGGATTACAGCGCTTTTGTGGATAATAATGCAATAATAATGCAGAAAAAAATCATTATTTCATATTTAATCTTGTCTTAAAATTTCATATAAAAGGTTTGTAAAGTGTGTTTTTTTTAAAGTGTCACAACTATGAGTTGACATCACTGCTTTATTTGATCACCAATTTAACAGCTGATATTTGGTTTTTGTTAGTTTGCTTTGAAATTTTATTATGAATCGACTTGCACCAGAGCAACGCGTGCAAATTGTTGAAATTTTTGATAAAAATAATTGTTTTATACGTCAAACTCATCGAGAAGTTCTTCCATTTTCGATGAAGCCCATTTCTGGTGAACGGTATAGAAACTTGATTCAAAATTTTTTTCCTACCTCAATTACTTGGCATTAATCTTGCTGATATGTCGAATAATAATGTTGAATACCTGGAAATCAATATTCGAAGAGTTATGAGCGAAATACGACCGCAACCAACTATTCTGTTTATTCACATATCCGTTCGAATGAAAATGAGAATCGTCACTCATTATTGTAAGGTTTATAAAAGTCTGCCTACCCGGTTATGCCGGCGCTAATGAACGCCACTGGCTCTATTAAAACTTAGGCAGATTTTATGCCTGAGCAGATGTATGCTCTTAGATTTAATTCAAGCAGTTGAATGCTTTTAAATAAAACAGCCGATTTAAAGACTAAGCAAAAATTGATTTTTATTCCAAAAATTTCTTTCTTTTATACTTAACGGTATCCTTAAAACTAGAATAATACAATAATATTTAATAATTGTTGCTTTACAAAACGGATAGTTATTTGTTGTAACAAGTATTATTTATTATTATTATTGTTTTGAGTTAAAATTGAGTGACATTCCTATGGGAAAGTGCACATACTAAATTGTGATATTAGGGGTGACTATAGGGGTACACTACACCCTACCCCTTAAGAAAAATTTTACAATTTTATGTTTCTTAAAATTCAAATTTTTTTTTTTTTTTTTATATATATATATATAATTTTACAATTATAACATATTACTAATATTTTTTTAAATTATTATTATGTATTTCTTTTAACTTACTTCCTAGATCTATGACAGAGTTTACTCCTTTAGTTTGTACTATTCTATATGGACCATGGTATGGTGGTTGATTCTTTTTCCTATTAAAGGTTTTTACTAAGACCATATCTCCTACATTCAAATTTAACGGATTAAATTTTACACATTGTTCAATGCGTTTCTTTTTTGATATCTCCAGTAACTCTTTTGCTTTTTGCAACGAAAATTTTAATCTAGCTTTCAATTCTTTCGAATAATTATTTATATTATAGATTGGTTCAAAATTCAATAAGTTCTCATTAGGCAAGTTTGGTAATCTACCGAATATTAACTCGTATGGAGTGTAGTTTGTGTCTATATGCGGTGTTGTGTTATACGCAAAACAGAAATAAGGTATCCAATGGTCCCATTCATTATCTTTACAGAAGCCTAAGAGAAATTCATTCAGTACTCTATGACTTCTTTCAACTGATCCAAGAGTTTCATGGTGGTATGGAGTGCTGAAAATCTGTTTTATTTCCAGTAGCTTACATACTTCCGCCATTAACTCGTTTACGAACTCGGTACCTCTATCTGACTTAAGAACTTTGAAGTGCCCGTATCTTAAAATCAAGTTTTCTACAAGAGCCTTTGCAACGGTCTTAGCATCCTTCGTCTCAATGGGGCATGCAATAATATACTTTGTTAAATCGCACTGTATTGTTAGTATGTATCTAAAATTATTTGAGAATCTAAGGGGACCCACCGTGTCTATTGACACTGTTTCGAAACTAGTCCCTGGCGTATCGGTTAGTGTTAGCTTTTCTTTGGTGTGTTTCGTTTGCTTGTTAATTTTGCATTCTTTACAATTTAATATATGCTGCTTAATCATCCTACCCATATTCTTCCATATGTATTTTTGTTTAAGTTTTAGCGTCGTTTTCCTGACACCTAAGTGTCCTCCTATAGTTGAACTATGGTACTCATTAATGAGAGTATCCTGTACTTTCCTATCATATACCCTTACTGGTTCTTTATATATTAGTATTCTTAAATTTGCTTTATTTTTACCTCTTAATGCGTTGAACGTGTCTTTAAACTGTTCCTTTGTTACTAATTTGAAAATTTCATCATGAGCATTTAATGCTAGCTCTTTTACATTTATTGATAGTAATTTCAATAGTAGCTTCTCCAAATACAGCTTTGTGTTTATTGGATTATCACCACATCTCACTACAACTTCTAAATCACTTGCTACAATTTGAGGTGTTTTAATTTTACTCATTATTTCAAACCTAAGTTTTTTCATCGATTTAATGTCTGAGAATGAAGTACATTCCCAAATAAAAAGTTGATCAGGCTCTTTTCTGGAGATGCCACCTCTATGCTCGACATCTTTTTGTGCATCATGTTTATTTTTCATGTTTCTAGTCATCACTAATATATCATTACGCTTTTGTAAATTTTCGGTAGGGATTAACGTTTTTAATGCTTCGCTGTCCAATACTATCCTTGACAACGCATCTGCATTGCTATTCATCTTACCTTTCTTATACGATATTTCGAAATCGTAGTCACATAAATCCAACCTAATTCTAGTCATTTTTGATGATGGATTTTTGTGAGAAAATAACGATACCAAGGGTCTATGGTCTGTCACTACGTAGAATTTTCTACCATAAAGGTACGGACGGAAAAAGTTTATAGCCCAATGTATAGCTAACAGCTCTTTTTCTATAACTGGCTTGTTTATATCATGCTTACTCAACGATTTGCTCGCATACGATATGGGCATATCTGACCCAATTTCACCTTGTGATAGGACTGCTCCAAGTGCATAATTAGATGCATCGGTAGTTAATATAAACGGTTTCCTAAAATCAGGATATTGGAGTATTGGTGGATTGATTAATTTTGATTTTAATGTTTCAAAAGACTTTTGACAACCTTCGTCCCACCTAAAAACAGTATTTTTTTTTAACAGTTTATTTAAATTTCTAGCTATTTCAGCAAAGTTTTTAACGAAACGCCTGTAGTAATTACAGAACGCTACGAAACGTCTGACTTCATCTACATTTTTGGCAACTGGATAGTTTTCTATTACTTCGTGTTTAGCAGGGTCGGTACGTATACCCTTATCAGTTATAAGGTGACCTAGATAAACTACTTCTGTTTTCAAAAAACGACATTTACACGTATTCAGTTTTAAATTATACTGCCTCAATTTTTCAAAGACTTTTATCAAGTTCTCGTGATGGTGTTGAATACTACAACCAAAAACAATAATGTCATCGACATACAAAAACGCTTCTGCATCTAAGCCGCTCAATGCAATTGTAAGCATCCTTTGAAAACTATTTGACGATATCTTCAGTCCAAAGGGTAACCGAGTAAATTGAAAATGACCATTCCTGGTAGAAAACGATGTAATCGGTCTTGATTCTTTATCCAAACCGATTTGATGAAATGAACTGGTCATATCCAGTGTAGAAAAATATTTTGCCCTACCTAATTTGTCTAGGACATCTTCGATTCTTGTTAGAGGAAACTTGTCGCTTACTATTTTTTCATTTACTTTCCGGAAATCAACTACTAATCTCCATTTCTTCGTGTCATTTGCTGATTTTTTCGGTATTACCAATAATGGAGAATTGTAAGCACTCACAGATGGTTCAATGATACCATCTTCTAACAATTTATTTACCTGTTTGTTTATTTCGCTCATTTGTGACTCAGGTAGTCTATAAGGTTTTATGTAAACAGGTGAAGAATCTGTCATCTGAATGTTTTGACTATAAAAATTATTTGTTGTTAATTTGTCACCATCAAGGTGGAATACATCATTATATTCTGTAACTATGTTTTTTAAGGACTGCCTAGCTAATGGATCTATAGATTCGATATTTAAATCTTCTAAAACTTTTTGTACTCTGCCTTTACTTGTATTGATATTGTTGCCGCAATTATATATATTGTAATTTGATAATGGCTTCGTTTCTAACTTCAAATCTTTCAAAACTACATCTTTGTCAGTTGTATTCAACAATTTTATGTGTTGTAGTCCTATTGATGGTATAATGCTATTCCCTACAAAAATTCCCGGACATAATTCTTTGTTCAAAACAATGCTTTCCTGACTTATACATATGTTGACTGGTGTTATCAGTTCTGAGCGTGCTGGTATACATATTTCAGTTTTATAAATGCGTTTTGGGGTAATCGGTAAAATAACTTCTTCATCAGCTATATTGAAGGTTAACATGTATGTTTCAAAATCAATTTTGCATTTATATCTTTCTAAAAAGTCTCTACCAATGATTCCATTAGTATTGATTGGAAAATTATCTTCAACTATGTGAAATTTGTGTGTTATCGGCTTATTATCGAATTCTAAAGTTAGATATGCGGTGCCAAGACTTTCAATCGTATCTAAAGTAATACCACTTAGTGATGATATGTTACGTTCATTTATGTTTTCTATATTACCTCGCTTGCAAATAGAAATATCTGCTCCAGTGTCTACCAAAAACTTAAGCTCTTTATTTATGGTACTGCAAGTTATTGTTATCGAATTATCAGTGTTATTTGAAATTTTGAAACATTTTTGCCCTCCTGGATAACAATCTTTGCTATCCGGCGCTATTAGTTTCCCTGGTTATGTCTGCCATTACTGGGTCTATACGACGAATTGTTCCTGTTATTATTATTTCTATATGAGGAATTCATATTATTATCATTACTTCTTGTTGCAAAGTTTCTATTCGCATTATTACCACTATTTCTGTACCTATTATTGCTATTGTTACTATTGCTGTCGCCATATCTATTGCGATTGTAATTAGCATTATTATTATACAATCCATTATTATAATTGTTGCTATTTCTGTTACTATTTTGGTTTGGGTATCCCTGACCTCTGTACCCTGTATAATCCCCATACACTCTTTGCGAATTGTACATACGTTCATTATCACGCCTATTAATTCTAAAAATACTATTATCATTTGTTTGCATATTTCTTTCCACTGTAATACATTTCTCTACAGCTTCACTGAGAGTTTTTGGACTACTTGCTACCAATATATTTTTATATTCCACATTAACACCTTTTATAAACACATTTAAGGCCATATTTTCACTCATTTTAGATATTGCGTTTTTTGTTTCCTACGATGGATTTGCTATTGCCTTAAGTTCAAAATTGCTCAATTGTTCTGACAACAATGCAACTTTCTCTCTAAAGGCTGATATACTCAAATTTCCTTGCCTTATTGATCCTAATTCACTTAAGACTTGTTGCAGAGTTCTTGGGTTCGGGTACGCATCAACCAACAACTTCTTCAATTCATTAAATGTAGTAGGTCTGTTGGAACGTCCCAAAACACTCCTGACATTTGCAGCTAATTTAAAGTTATAGACATACTTTATGAATATCTCTCGGTCTTCTGTTCTTAAAATATCATGCAATAACTCTGTTTGCACTATAAAGTCTTCTAACACCTCATATGAACCTTTAAAAACGTTAAGGTTTTTGCCCACAACTCCAATATCGAATTGTGCCATATTAATAATTTCCCTTGCAACACTTGCGTCCGAATTATCTGTTAAATCTGTACTTTCTTTAGTACTTATATTTTTCACTAAGTTCAACACTATTGTGTATAATTCATTAAATTTGATTATAAACGATTTGGTCCCTTCTTCCTGCAAACGACTACAAATATTGTCAATTTCTAATTTAATTTCAATTAAGCGCGATAATTTTTCAATTTTATAGTTAGAGGAGTAAATTCTGTCTTTGCTCTTTTTTATGTTCTTTTCTAATTTTTCTAATTCAATATAATATTGTTTTAATTCTTCCATCTAAAATTATATTAATTTATGTCTATTAAAAGTTAAGCAGTTGTGCGATTTCAAATCATAACTTATGTTATAACATATATTATGGCAAAAATATGTGAATCAAATAGGTAACACTGAACTTTTTTTTTTGGGTAAACTTTACAACACTACCAATTCTTCCGATTTGGTAGCACTTATTTCTCAACATCTGTGATTGACATTTGTGTTCTTATTAATGCTTCTTCGCGTTATCTTTTATTACATTAGTAATTTTGTTATAGTTTTCTTCAAATGTGTAATTTTGTTATATTATTTTTAATTAAAATAGATGTAATATAAATTAAGCTGTGTGTTTATTTATAAGAAAATTTATATATTCATTTTATAATAAAATGAAATTAAATATAAAAATTAAAAAATAATAGTGTTTTATTATTTTGGTTTGCGGTGTTCCGCCATCTGCTCCTCCAGTGCAATAATCTGCCGCCAAATTTCTGACGCACGTTGCCAAGATGGTGGTGGATCGGCCTCCACAACAGCTGTGAGTGCGGCCAGCTTCTTCCGCAAGCGGACAATTTTACCACCTCTTCGGTGCCGTGGCCTTTGAATACGGGGAATCGCAGTAAGTGCCTCTTCTTTTTTTTGTACTTGCCTTCTGCGGTATTCCTCTATCGTCAGTGGCTTTGGGCCTGCCTTCAACGGTGTGGCCGTATATGAGGGAGCTTGTTGGTCCTTGCCTGCAGGTTTGTATTCCTCTACATGGACATCTTTGTTATTATTTGGCAGGATCGCCATGTAAGGTTTATAAAAGTCTGCCTACCCGGTTATGCCGGCGCTAATGAACGCCACTGGCTCTATTAAAACTTAGGCAGATTTTATGCCTGAGCAGATGTATGCTCTTAGATTTAATTCAAGCAGTTGAATGCTTTTAAATAAAACAGCCGATTTAAAGGCTAAGCAAAAATTGATTTTTATTCCAAAAATTTCTTTCTTTTATACTTAACTAACGGTATCCTTAAAACTAGAATAATACAATAATATTTAATAATTGTTGCTTTACAAAACGGATAGTTATTTGTTGTAACAAGTATTATTTATTATTATTATTGTTTTGAGTTAAAATTGAGTGACATTCCTATGGGAAAGTGCACATACTAAATTGTGATATTAGGGGTGACTATAGGGGTACACTACATTATGATTTTTTCATGAAAATCGGGGTTGTCATGGCCGAGCTGTATCATCCTATTGGCATATGTACACGACTTAAATGGTCTTGTGGAAGAAGCTATTGTGTCAACTGAATCTTCAATGGAAACAAATGCAAATCCTTGTGCAAAATTTAGGCCAAAATTGGTTTCTTTGAAGAGCAAGCTCCTGAGCACGGTGTCGAACTAAGGTTGATGGATGGCTTTGAACACTTTCTTGAGCAGCAGTAATGTTTTCAGCCGATCTTGCAGTACGTTGTCGTCCATGCACAGAAATCATTGACTACACGATAAATAGTGCGTTTTGTTGGCACGTTGTTTCTACCAAAAATTTCACGTAACTTTCTCATCGTCACAGTAATCAATGATTGATTTTGATAAAATGTTTTAACGATTAAAACACGTTGCTTTATCGAATATTTTTGCATAACAATTTTGCCACGTGTCTACTTTACGACTGCCAAATATGAACTGTCAAAACTAATGTTTACCAAAATGGCGGCGAATCAAAGTAGTATACCTTCCCGGCGGTCACCCATTAGAATATTATTTCTGCTCTGAAAACAAACAGCAAATGTATCACACACAAACAACAAATAAAGAACAAATAACGTTTTAATACAAAATATCTATCAAAATAAACTGCAAAAATATCACTGCCGGAAATGTTAAAATAAATTTTAAAAATAAAAAAATAAAATTAAGTATCAATAATATTTATTAACTAAAAATTTGTTTCTCCAACATTTACTCTTATTATTTAGAATTTAATTGATTCAATTAAACTTTTGTTTAAATATTAAATGAATTGAAAAGTTTAATTGACACAATTAAATTTATAACTGATTTGTGTAACAGCTTGAGAATTTTTCAATAAACATACCCGCATGCATGAATTTTTTTGTTTCGTTTCATCAAAAAAATTTTTGGGTAAGGACTACTGATGAGTTTCCTAAGTAAAAAAGAAATACATTAGTCTAATCATGGCTGTCGATAACGAGTAAATTCGATCACGTTTTCCCAGTTTGAGATTACGGCATCCGCTATCGAACAAGTTTATTATATTGTTTGATATCAAATGCCATAATCTCAAACGAAAACAAGCGTAAGGGTATCAGCTCGTTATAGACCTGCTGATGCAACAGAAAACAAAAACCCTTCAATCTTAATTAATACATTGGAATTAACGTCAAAGAAATTTAGGTACTACGGTATTTTCATACAAAAATTAAATAACCCCAAATAGAAAACTAAATTATTCCCTAAAAATACTAACTATATTCAAAAATTGCGGTTCATTTAGTCCTAGTTGACACAATGCAAGTCTTATTGCTAAGCTGATTATTTTGTAGGAGAGTGAGACGATGGGAAAAGAAACGAGTACTCAGCTTCATGTACTGTCAATACGTTTTGCTCTCCCATTCGTAATGTTAAAAAAGCACACATTCATACACAAAGCTTATGCATAAAAAAATTTGAGCTGAAAAATAATACTTGAATTGTGTGGACACCGATGAAAGTTCAAAGAAGAAAAAGTGATAAGCTTAGCAATAAGACTTTATTAGTGTGAACTGGGACTTACATAATTTTTAAGTTTCAGACTTCATTTCACAAGTAACATAAAAAAATATGCATCAATAGACACGAGTATGTATGGATTTACCTGTTTATTAAGAAAAATTCCTTAATGAAATCTTTAATGAAATGGACTTCATGTGGCAAATATGATGGTAATTTGTAATTTAAGTCGCATTTACTTCACAAGCAATTCACGTATTCACATGATTGCACATACACACATGCATACATACATACATACATAAATATATGTATGCACATACCCAATTGGTCAAAGTGCCTTGCACGACATTGTCATCTACGTTTCTTGTACGAATTGTCCTCTATCGATTGGTGTTTTAATCGGTATTTGAGCGAAAAATTCTTGAAAATTATCATCTAATAAACAATTGTCACGGCAACATGACAATGACCTGCGTTTTGTCTCCATTAACACTGTGGAGGACAAGTAAAGCGACAATATCTTATTTGTTGTCCTAAAACCAGCTTAGTTGTGGATAGTATGAGCTACAATGTCCTACATTTTGTCTCCATTAACAATGTGGAGGAGAAGATGAGTGAAAATGTCTTAATTTCTGTCCTCAATCTAATTTTGTTGGTGACAGTATGCGCGACAATGTCTTGCAGTTTGTCTGCAATCAAGCAAATGAATGAGGGTGGCGTTGGCTGAAGTAGTTAGCACGTTAATTACAAAACCAAAGGTCCCGGGTCTCAAACAGTCATTAAATAACAACACCATGTATTTTTCTGATGGGCATTAGTGTCTTTTGCATCAGTTGTTATTGGAAAAGTTTTAGTGATGTTGACATAAGGCACTGGTCACTGAACTATACCGACTTCAGCAGATACTATTAATCCTAATGTAACATCAGAGCACTCTGCTTCGTTGTGTAGCAGAATTATTGGCGAAGTAAAATAACCAATAAAATGACTACTAAATACGCCTCAATTGACACCAGAAGGCGATGCAACACTGCATTATTAAAAAGTGATACAAAGATAAAGTTGTAAAAGAATGAAGCTCTATTTCTTCCTTCACGACCTGTCTTCTCTATCACTATCCCTTCCCTATCACCATCCTTAACTATCTTCTCTTCAACTCACAGGTATCACAAAGGGATCATTGTATTGCACCCAAGCGAGCTGGACTCTAAATTTCACCCTTTCTTACCAGCAGCCTGATAACCTATGCAAACTTCAGTTCGAATTCCAGACAAATTAATCAATACTTTAAATGAAAATGTAATGGTTGGCGACAAGATAAACGATATTGATGCCTATATAGTCACTGAAGAAATAATAGGCGGCATTGTCGCTTTTTTTGTTATAAAAACATCACTAATTCGGATCGATGACATTTCTGGGCATGTTGTCATGTGTCAGTGTGACAGTTTCGCTCTTGTTGTCATGTATGAACTTAGCTGCCATTTGTCCGAAGATGTCTTCAGTGATCTGTTTGAGATGTCACCAAACAAGTTCTACACGCTTTAACATTGATGTGCATCTTGCAAGTGCAAGTCAGGACGGGTGAAAACTTGGAAGGAAAACATCTAGAATTCTCCTTTGTTGCTTACTCCGCGTTCACACAGGCGAAAATGTTGCCCGCAACATTTGAGTATTATTGGACAATACTAACCATACGACTACATGTATAATTAAGTTAGTATGTATATGCAGCAAAGTATATTTGACATATTCTTTTAAAGCGTGTCGCCGAGTAACGGAGACAAAAGCGTTTCTCCCTTCCCCATCCTGTAAATTGCTACCAAACTAAATGTTTCCCTTCCAAATGTTTTCGTGTCTCAACGCCGACCAAGATGTCTGAATGACATGGTCAACTGGGTATGTATGTATTTTGTTATGATTGTAGTAGGATACCTAGTTGGCCATTTCTTGCAGTCATCTTGCAAGACGGATGCACGACAATGTTAAAGAGCGAAGGATTGTTTACAACAGCTCAAACAGATCATTTAGCGACACTTTCACTCATATTTTCCTAGTCCCTATACCTTGACAATTTCTATAATATTTTCATTAATGAAACTATAGACAATATTAAATTGATCGTTGCAAGATTAACTTGCGGGCAATATCCACCAACTCGTTTGATACATGGACCAGTAACGTAGTTTTTCTCTTAACGAGTCTTTTGAGCACGGTTTCTGTTGAGAGTGTCTTAAAAGAAACTATAATCGTCAAATATTGTGCATAACAAAATTTCGAAATTTCTCGAACTAGTCGTTGCAACAATTTGGCCAATTGGGTATTCATACAAAATTCACTCGTACATATAAGGAACGTGTAAGAAAACGTAAGCAGAACAAAATGTTTTGGTTTTTTTAATATTCTACCCAGCGGGAGCGTACTCATAAAAAATTAAAACACAAAAGGAAGATCTACTACTTTATTACGCATCGGATGTTAAGTGTATTATGTTTATGCTGCTCTGCACGTCCTTGTTTTCTTTTTTTTCTACACTGGATTAATTCTTACAAACGAACGTTTAGGGACTAAGTACATATCGCTTATTTATTCAAATAACGTCATAACTTAAAAAAAGTAGTTTGCCAAAAAATGGGTTTAAAGTTTTATTTTTAACTTAAAGAGTTGAGTGAGTGCATAAAATATTCTTATGAAATTTTTACATACGAGTAATATGAAGATTAATTTTGAATTATTAATTAAAAAATTTAATGTTGTTTGAGCAAATGAGCGACATATGTATGTAAACGTATGTGGGTATTTTTATATAAACTTTTTACCGAGCAAACATATGTATAAGCTAGAGCTTAAATTGTGCACATGAAAATAAATGAAAAGAATTTGGGAAGCAAAGCTTTCTAAACATATACTTAAATTCAAAGGTTCCGTACTGGAAGCTTCCTACCTCCGCCAAATAGCGATGATTTTTCCATGAGCAGTTTCTGTTTGCATAAGGAAAGACTCTGAGGACTTCTGGCCAATACATCCACTAGAATATTGCTCTAGTGTTCACTATGGCCACGATATTCAACAGATGGATACCTTGCTTTTATTAACTATAATTATAGTTCATAAAACTCCAAAAGAAACCTGAATATTAAATTACAGCACTAGACATCGAACGAAATTACAAATATTCCCATAGATTTTATATTTAAATATTTTTAAATTTCGAGTGGTATCAAACGCCCTCCGGATTCCCAAGAATGGTGTGATTTCAAAGCCGCATGGATATTAGAAAATATCTTAGCATGCGCAATTTTTACATTTTATTCAAAATGATATGCATGTACCGATTGCCTATGTCTCCGGCTTAGATTTGTAAAGAAGAAGATATCATAAAACTCATTCTTGCAATGCTTCCTGTCCTTTGAAATACCCATGAAATACAATATTTTATTGAAATTTGAACATTGTCCACGACTAGCCCCAAAGCTACCAAGTTCACAATCCTGTGAGCAAATAAATGATTTAATAAATATCTGTCTAGCACTCAATGGCCAGAGCTGGATAAGTCCTTATTACGCCGCACAGTGGGGCCAAAGGTCCTTATTTCGCGGATCAATTTATATCTCCACAACTAAAATAGTGAGGATCATTAAATTTTATATTGATAGCTCTTGGAACAAACTGTATGTCCCACAAAATAGGAGGAGGAGACGGGTATCTCTATGCAAAATGATTTTTAATTATTTAATAAACATGTTTTTTTATATCAGAAATTCCGCAGTAAAAACATACAAAAACTTCATGACTTTTTTATTCACGCATGCTCGTAATGAATGGCCTGGAATTGAGTGGCTTCTGATAAGAATTGCAATTAGGCCTCGATGATCCGTAATGGTGGGTACCGGGAGAATTCTGGATAATCGATTTTCTCGATTAATGGAGTAAAATCTTTTATTGTTTTTTTTTTAATATTATTAATACATATTTTTGTATTTATTTACATATCTTTGTACAGGGTGGCCCAGAAAGACCGAAGTGGTGTAAATTCCTTATAACTTTTTATTTAAGACATATTTTTTTAATTTTTTGTTTTTTAAATACAGTAAATTTACAGGGAATATTTTTAGATTAGTTGTTAAAAATGATATCCCGCAAGTGGAGGCCATTTTCTGCTTCGCACAAATGATCTCTTTTCAACACATTTTCCATGACCTTTCGCAAAACTTCCGGTGTTATGTTGTTAATTTCGTCTGGAATATTGGTTTTTAATTCCTCAATAGTCCTAGGCTTATTAACATAAACTTTCCCTTTTAAATAACTCCAAAGGAAACAGTCTGGAGCGGTTAAATCCGGGGAACGCGGAGGCCAATTAAAATTGCTTCTACGCGAATTTATTCTTTCCCCAAAGATGTCGCGTAAAATAGCCATTGTGGCCCTCGGAGTGTGCGCTGTGGCTCCATCCTGTTGGAACCATATTTGCGGATGGTATTCCACGGCTGGCCTTACAAAATTTTCCAATATGGCCCGATATCGATCACCATTGATGGAAATGGCGACATCTCTTTCATTTTCCAAAAAATATGGACCAATGATCCTTTCTGAAGAAACACCGCACCAAACAGTACACTTAACTGGGTGTAATTGTCGTTGATGAAGTACTCTCGGGTTTTCCTTAGCCCATATCCTAAAGTTTTGCTTGTTAACAAACCCATTTAATTGGAAATGGGCTTCGTCACTCATAAATAAGTTATGAATAATGGAAATGGAAAGAGCACATTTGTGCGAAGCAGAAAATGGCCACCACTTGCGGGATACAATTTTTAATAACTAATCTAAAAATATTCCCTATAAATTTACTGTATTTAAAAAACAAAAAATTAAAAAAATATGTCTTAAATAAAAAGTTATAAGGAATTCACACCACTTCGGTCTTTCTGGGCCACCCTGTATATACTGCATATAATAAAAAAACTCATGGATTTTATGATTGTGTTTAATCAAAAAATGTACTATATATAAGATGCAAAAAAATTAAATGGATGGACAAGAAGAAAATAATTACAATATTTCTTTCCCTGATAATCGACGCTGCTGGTTAATCGAATCACGGATAATCGAGGACTTACTGTATCCAAAAATTTATGTTTTCAGCAAACTTAAGAAAGTTAACTAACGTTATTTTTTAACCGACTTAAAAAAAGAAGATTTACAATAAATCTCTATTTTTTTAGGTGAGTATCTGCATAACTCAGAACATTTTCGACCGATTGTAAATCTTTTTCTTGTCTGAGAGGGTATAGCTTCCCATTGGTCCCATTGTAAAAAAATTGGGCGGGTACACAATTTTTTTTAAATATAATCTTATGATGTTCTACTTTTTTGATTGCTGCGAAACCTATAAAACACCTTTGGTTCTTGTAAATGCATAATTTTAAAAATAAAAAATGGGAGGAGTCATGCCCATTAAAATTTATTATAACATTTCAGGCGGCTCTACTTAACAGATTTTTACGAAACTTGCCAAACATTTTGAGCTCTAAATTAGACAAAATCCTGCATTTAAGGAAATGGGCGGAGTCACGCCCATTAAAACTTTATTTTTTATTTCACGTACTTCTTATCTTCTATCAGATTTCTGCCTTGAAGTCGTTTTTTTCAGAAAGAATCATTTAAATCTTTGTTATATATAAATACGACCACGATCACGTGTGACTCACACGTGACACGTGCGCAACAAATTATGATATTTGTACATCTCTAGCGAAAGCACATAAAACAAGGACATAAACAACAGCATTAAAATTGTTAGCAGGAGTCGTTAAGCACTTATTATTGATAAACTGACCGCGTGAGGCTTTATACTGTTTGATTCAGACATGTATTTGTTAAGTTAAACAGTTTAATACATAATTAAAAGACAATTTTATAGAATCCAAAATGTTTGCAAGCTATTTAAATCAATAAATACATGTCTGAAGCAAACAGTTTTTCATTAGTAATTAGTTGGTTACGTTTTTTTGGGCAAATGACACACAAGAATGCCAGATGTAAACTCACCCTTACAATCTTTAAATTTAAGACGTCGTAACAAAAGCTCCGTTACCTATTTTACATTTATTTATTTCCTGGTGATGTAGTATTTCACGCTCTTTAAGCAAGTGCTTTCACTTTTCATGTTACATGAATTCTTTTTTTTATTAAGCCGTGAAATCGCCGCCTTTGGCTTCTATGAGCGCCGGTAGTAAGAAGAAATGACAACCTCTGAACTTTATACAAACAATTTAGCTGTCGGACACTACCGAAAGTTAGCTCACTTAGGAAAAAAAAACTATTTCCTATTAATAATTAATAATGAATAATTAAAAATTAAATAGAAACATCTCATCATTCAAAATTTGAATAGAGTCAATTAAACTTTTTGATTAACGTGTTTAAGAGAAAAATGTATTTCATCAAATGCTTGAGATTATGTTTGCTGGGTATGTACAGTGCATGAGATGAAAACACTATGATGATAGAGGAAATATGATTTTCCCCAAATGGGTATTAGAATTCGATTTTAAGCAAAACAACAAGTGTCGTTAAAAAAAACAACATAAGCGCTGTTGCGCTCGTATTTCCAATTTAAATGGAAAATGCTTCCATTTATTAAATTCGTTCAAACATATTTAACATTTTGTTTTGCCACATGCATGTGTACTTAAACACACACATAAACATACGTACGGTTGTTATGTTATGTACATACATATGTTCACAGATATGTGTGCAAATATAAATATATGTACATGTAACTGAATGTTTGTCAGTGTAAATATTTTATTTACATTTCAATATTTGAAAGGGAAAGCATTTTAGAATTTCTGTAAACACTTTACAAAACAATTTTTCGTTTTTTAATAATCCCATGTCCAACGGGGAATTAACAGGAAGTGTTGTACACACTCCTAAGTACATAAATATATATTTTCAAAGCTTTCAAATAAACCTGCACACACACACACACACTTAAACACACCACTTATCATCATCTATCTATCCAAGAATTTTTGTATTAATAGTACCTTTATTTCTAGGCCAGAGAGCAATATAATGAAATGAACTTTTTTACAGCAATTCAAACAACTGATGTTAACGTCTCCAAATTGAAATGTTTATTTAATAAACTGTCATATACAAACAAGAGTTTTAAATTTTAAATTGTGCCTGTAAGCACTAATGCAGAAGGAAAAAAAATCATGTTTGTACATGCCCAAATACGAGAACATGCATGCATATGGAAAGGGAAGCGCTCGTAAATTGCCTGCAAAGCTTATATCACATAGATAAAATACAATAAAAGTACGACTTTTTGATGAATTTCTCGAAGGCACTTGTTTTACGTCTTGAAGCTAAAATTTCATTTCCACTTTGCTCTACTTTATTAAGATTTCAAATGATAGCCCTTAGCAATAATTTCTAAAAACAAATATGTACTATATATACACATACATATGTATGTATGCGAACGGACATCAATTCCTGTTTTTACAGGGCATTATTACTTTAGCTAGAAATTTGCAATAATAATTTTCACCCAGAAATAACTTTTTTTCATAAAAAAAGTGTTTGTTCCAACCATAGATGATGAAATTTTTCTTGCAGAAAGAGAGGCACAAATATTTTTTTACTGGAAATTGTTTTTTATAGCTTTGTTATTTATGCCACGACACAGAAGATAGGATGTAATATTCGTGACAAAAATAATCGACACTGTTGTTTGATTTAGTTTTGCTTCGATATTTGAAGTGAGTGAAACAAAAACAAAACAAAAACAATTAGAAGGATTGCTCAATTTGTTTTTAAATTGCTTTTGCACATGAGCACAAATCACAGAACACAGCCGATCAGTTGTAAGCCGGCTATCAACCGCCGCTGGCCACAAACAATACATTTATTTAATCGTACATCGCTAGAAAAGAAAATATTAGGAAATAAATGGAAACGTGTAATATCGTATAATATAATTTTATTGCATTGTTATTTAAACTTTGATCCGTTCCGAGAAATATGTGGTGAATTCAACACCTACTATGCGTACATTGATTTTTCATCAAATCCTAATATCCTAAAAAGAAATATTATTAATTTATTAAATCGTTAATGCGTTCACAATATCATGAGTTGTTATTAATTCGCTTAAAAAAAACCATTGTTATTTAGCCTGTAAGAAAATTATTTTCATAGGCTTTTACGAAAATAAATAAATAAATAAATAAACAAATAAATAAATAAACACATTAAATTTGTTTTATATAGCTAAACAGCATAAACCGGATGTCCTAAGATACCTCTCTTCTTTTTTTACATTAAAGATTTTAAATAAAAAGCATACCGATGGAAATTCAGTTTAAAGATGCATTTTTCCATATAATTCCAAAACTAATTGTAAGGTTTCATTGCCTTTCTTTCACAATTGAAATCAATATTTGATTTTTGGTATGCGTGAGAAAGAAGTTCTTATAGGAATTGAAATTAAATTTATTACAGAGTACATATAATTACCTTAATATTGAATTGCCCTAACTCATTATTATTTTGAAATCGAGATTTTTTTTTTATTTTTATATATTTAGGTTTATTAGACAAATTTCCGATAGAAATATGTCATATAAGCGTTTAATATTATTCATGATTATGACAGTTAAAAATTGTCTGTTCTAATGTGAGCTGAGATTTATTTTTTCAGATCAAGGATACATGGCGTGTTATTATATTCTGTCATGGATTAAAAACAATCTTTTTTAAAATTCATGTCTATAATTTTAAAAATATTTACAGTATTTTCATTGTTCTCTGCTGTTTAATTAATCAAAAACACAATTTTTACTATCAAGGATATATGCATGTATGTCAGCTAGACGTGTCCTTCCACCAATTGCAATGAAATTTGGGGCATAACTGATGTTTAAAATTTCGATCACATTTATAGAGTTTTATTGCACTACTCTGGTAAGTTTACCAAAAATTAAATTTTTATTATAAAGGATATATGTATGCAGACTAAGCTTGTCTTTACACCATTTTAAATAACATTGATTTAAGGACTTATATATAAAGTTTTATAACTTAGAACGGACTTTTTGCGTTATTGTGATGGCAGTGGTATCTGATATTTAATTTTTAAAATTAAGGATATAGGCAAGGATTTGAGCAAAATAGATCAATAATCTTAACTGTGATAATGTTTGCCGAGTAACAATCTGCCAATATAGTAGGAAAAAAATATACATGAAAAAATATACAGATTTATATGAAAATCTATATATTTTTTCATGTGTAATTTTTTTTTATCTGTGAGGATAATATAACCATAGACTTCATTATATGAAATAAAAATTAAAATAATATCAAACAGTTTTAGCTGTAATGTTAAATTTTTAATTAGAGATATATGGGAAGGAAACTTTTTCTAAAACCATTTGAAATGGAATTTGAAGTACATATTGAGCTTTTAATTCTAAAAAATAGTTAAAAATTTTGATTGCATTCTATTATACAGTTAAAACAAATTTAAATTTTTAGTGTTTTTATGGGAATTTTTACAATTTAAGTTTAAAATTTGTAAACGCACTAATAATCCCAAAATTATATTTTACTTATTCAGTAAAATATTTTTTTAATAAAATACATTGAAATTGATTATTGAGGGGTTTTAGCTGGATCCTATGCGCATTTCACTGTTGCTAATGCAGATCATCAGGGAACCTTTACCCAAAGTTTCTTAGAACAACTAGAGTCATTATGTTATAAACTTTCATTTAAATAAATGAGAAGCTCAACAACAAATAACAAAGTTGAAACAAGAACTCAATAATCAACATGTTTTTTATTTTCTTACTTTACCATTACTACAATGGCTGACTTTTTTTCAGCATCAAATTGTAGATATAAAGAGTATGTAAAAAGAAAATAAATGTAAATAACAACAACAGCTATTCAAGATAGAGTGTTGCCACACAAGTATTTTTTGACCGGGTGCCGTCAAATTAATAATTAGTGTTTTTAATAAAGGATATAGGGGAGGAAGTCTTGTCCTGTTGCCAGTTTATGCAAAAATTGTTACAGAGCTTAAACATATGATTAAGTAAATAGTTGCAAGGATTTTTTGTATTTTAGTTGTACTATATAAAAATCAATATTTAGTATTAAGGATATATGGTTTGAACACTGACTGAAATACAATTTATTTGAATCACACAAGTCTATAAATTACTAAACAAATTTCTTTTTTTCTGATTTTCTAATTATTTTTAGTATTGTGAATTTTTTAAAACTTTTTATGAGAAAATGTTGTGGCGCAAGGAGAAACTCAACCTTTATATAAATTATAAATGACAAAATTCTGATTAAAAAAAAATTAGGTTGATTCTCATGCAGCCAAACTGAGTTGAGACTAAGAAATACAATAGATCGACTAAACAATTTCTCGCAGTTTATTGCCAGCGTCGTGTTAAAACACGCTCAGGTGTATATACATGTGTACATATTTTATGAAGCATATAAGTAATTCTTTGCTAACAATGACACGCTTTGCTAAATGAATAAGAAGTGAAAACATATTACGCATTGCTGCAAGTGCTTCTTTCTGTATGGAATCGTTTTCCCCGGTGGGCAAAAGCACCTTTTATATGTACTACGCTTATTCATTATGTCTTTTCTTTTGGGAATGTTTGTGAATTTGTTTCTTTTGATGTACAAAAAACAAAAACTTCCTTATGAAAACACAAGATTTGAATTATAAATTTCTTAGTAAATCAAATTCATCTTTCAAAAGAAATGTTTATATTATTGACTAGCGCTATAGAGAAAATATACTGATGAGTGCTTGTTACAAGGAAACAAGGATAATCGACGCAGTTGCCTAAAATGCTTTAACAGTTTATTGAAAATATCGTGATAATTTTTAGGAAATTTAGCAAAAAAAATTTTCAAAAGTTTTATATTAAAACTAGAGTTCTAGGAAACAATTTTAAATTAAAAATTTTTAAATCTTTCCAAGTAAAAAATAATCATAAATAAGGATAAAAATATGAAAAGTTTTGAATTCAAAGCAAAAAAAAATCAAATTGTACAACAAAGGTTTCCTGTAACACAATTACATATCGTTACTTTAATATAGAAAGTCCTTAACTCATTATACTTTTGAAATCGAGATTTAAGAATGTTTCGATATATAAGATGTTCCTGTATCGGAATATAAAAAAAACTCGATTAAAATAAGACAGTAAAACTGACACTTATTGAGCTAACGATATGTACATGTTACTAGATATATACATATTCCTTAACTGCTAATACTTCGTTGCTAGATACTAACAGCCAGCTAAATAAAATATAAAACCATAATGCACAACTTACATACATACATACAAATGAATTAATATTTTGCAGTTGCTGCAACCAGTACGGCAGGAGTTCATTGACTTAAATTAATAGTCAATTATTTATTTATTACAAGCCATCAAGCGAACACAACTAGACAATGGGACAACTTATCAATTATTTATGTCGATACTCGTACTTATTAGCCCTGTCTTGAAAAAAAGCGAAAAAGAAAAAATTAAACTTGTTTCTTTAATGGCTACAGGTTTGAAGCTTATTACACACGACGCAACTACAGCAAAATGCGCTGACTTTAAACAGTTTAAGTCAAAATGGACGAGTACTTAGCAGGCCACTGTTTTTTTTTGGTCTTCCAGCAAAACAAATGTGATAAGTCAAAATATTTTAAATAAAGCTACAACACTGTTTCGACCAAACGATTTGAAAAAAAAATATATCATGATTTAAAACCTTAACAGCGTAGTTTATAAAAATTATTGAGGCTTTAAACAGGGTTTTTAAAACAAATTGCACAAAAAAAATTTTGCGTATTAAGCCTTTATAAATTATTAATAATTTTTATCAATGAGACTTTAATATTTTCTTAACATTCAAGTTTCGAGGCGCAAGAAAGTAAATAAAAAAATTTTCAGAGATGTTACTAATATCAGTTAATTTAATGTTCCCACAAAATTTTAAGTACCCTAAAATACGCGAATCGATTGCAATGATATTATATTTTATTTTATTTTTTGATTTTATCAATTCTTCAAAAAAAATTTCCATTATCCTTGCACCAATTGTAAGCAAATGTGTCGGAAACCTTAATTATTTCTACACAGAACCGAATTGTATTCCATTCTGCACAGAAAAAAGTAAAAACAAGATAGTTTTCAACCAATCACGAAAATTGTAGTATTAACTCATCCATTTTAATTGAAATTTTTTTTGGTTTTTTCAATTAAAAATATATTACATTAACCAAAAATTTAATTGATGGTTTTCTAAAGATTCAAATAAAATTTAATTGAAATATTTTTAAAGATTCAAATAAAAAATTAATTGAAATATTTTTTAGGATTCAATTAAATAACTAATTAAAATTTTTTATAGATTCAGTTAAAATAGTAATTGAAATATAAAAAATCTAAGAGAATAAAAATATAAAAATTTTAAAAATATTAAAAATTTTATGTACATATGTATGTATCTTTATTTAAAAAATTTAAGAAAATGGAAACATTTGTGTATTTTACCAAAAACCTAACTGATGCATCGCATGGCTTTTGAAGTTTGAATGGAGGAAAATCGTACAATGGCCGCATCCGGTGGTTAATAGTCTTGCGTAAGTGTAAATGCAGAATATCGTCGTAGCCTTTCTTTGAATTGTGTGTATTTTATAATTGGATTTTAAAGAAAGGCTACGATGTTTTCCATATGTACTGACGCAAGACCTTTTGCATCGAACCCCTAATACCACCAATGTACTAACTTTACCATCCACATTTGGTCTATAAGCTTGCATTTTTTATCATTATTGTCTTGTTATTTCTCAACAAAAGGGAACAAAATGAATTTCTGTTTTTTTATTTTCATATTTAATTTTTATTCAACTTATGTCAAAATTACTACGAATCAAAAAAAAATTAAGCTGAGTAGCTTTTTCTCCCATATAAAATATCAAAACCAATTAAAAGATTAATTGAGTATTTTAATTGAAAATATTTTTTCAAAACAATGTGGCATACTACAAAAAACCAGCTCGATTTTCATACATAAAAACAAACGTTACATTATTTACATACAATTAATATGTAAAAATTGTTACCCATTTCAGAGTATTCTGAGTTAAGCTCTGTTGATAGCACTTTTTTGTTAGAGCAGCAAAGTCAATTAAAATAAACATATATTCAATTAAAATTTTAATCAAAAGTATTATTTTTTCTAAGCAATAACTTAATTAAAAAAAATTGAACAATAATTTTTTCTGTGTGGCTGTAATTCATCAATTAATTTTAAAATCCTGGCAACTTATTATTTTCAAATTAATTTTTGTAAGACAAAGTATCTCCTGTCGGGCCTGTTCGAAAATGCATTACTGAGAAAATAGAAATTTAAATGTCCTAAAGTACTTTGCTATAGTAGATAATGCACAAATATGTGTATGTCAAGCATGGCTACTACTAAAAAAGATTACCGTTGAATCTGTATTACATTTTCAATTAAAGTTTGCTCGTATGATGCAGAGCAGTGATGCATTTGCGAACAGGCCCATCCTTGCACCAACCGCAATGATATTTTAAAAAACACTTAATAGTTTGCATTTATAACAAATTTTCTTACTTTCTTACTATAATTAAAGCCAATATGCAATTTTTAAAATAAAGGATATATGAAGAGCTCGCATGTCCTAGCATCGATTGCAACCAAGTTTCACAAAAAGGTTAATTGTTTGATTCCTTAAATAGTTAATCAGTTTTGTTACATTTAAATTATAATTTAACTTTAAATGTAATTTTCTACAACAAAGGATATATGGGAGATGGACAGGCCCTTGCAACAATTGCAATTAAATTTGCGGTTCAACTTTGTTGAACAATTTAATAAATTGTTACAAAGATTGTTTTCATTTGTACTAGACTTATGTATATTTGAAAGGCAACTAACTAATTAATTAAAATATGTATGAAAGGTGGTCATGTCCTTACACAGATTGCAATTCAATATACGAGAAATCCTAGCTATTTTAGTCTACAAATATATTTTATACCATTCTAGCTTTAATTTTAGCCAAAATTCAATTTTAAAAATAAAGGATATTTGAGCGGCTCGCAAGTCCTTGCATCGATTGCAACAAAATTTAACAAGAACATTAGCTTTTCAATGCCATAAATAGTAAAGCAATTTTGTTACATTCTAACTACATATGTACATATATTAATATTTTATAAGTAATTTTATAAGACAAAGGATATATGAAAGGTGGAGATGTTCTTGTACGAATTGCAGTTAAATTTACGCGACAATTTAGTTAAAAACTTTTATAAATAGTTATAAAGCTTTTTTGCATTTGGACTATACTTACAGCTGAAAATTAATTATTTAAATAAAGTACATATGTATGTGAGGGAGGTGGACGTGTCTTTACACCGATTGCAATTCAATTTTACAGAAATCTAAGTTGTTTTAGTGTACAAATAGGCTTTATTCCATTCTGGCTATAATTGAAGCCAAAATGCAATTTAAAAAATAAAGGGTATATGAGCGGCTCGCAAATCCTTGCGCCGATTATAACCAAATTTTAAAAACAAATTAAATGTTCAAATCTGTAAATACTTGAGCAGTTTAATTACATTTTAATAATAATTTTATTTATTTATTTATTTATTTATTTTATTTACCTATTTCATCTACAGAATAATATTCTTACAGATTACTTGAAAATTAATTATAATATTTAAATAACCAAAGTTTGAAAATATTAAAGCTAACATTAAAATTTAAATAATATTTTATTGAAAATGTGATGTTTAAAAAAAGGATATATGAGAGGTGGGCAGGTCCTTGAACCAATTGCAATTTAATTTGCAGCACAGCTTAATTAAACAATTTCATAAATAGTTATAAGGATTATTTGTATTTGGGCTGTACTTACAGCTGAAACGTAACTATTTAAATGAATGAGGTATGAAAAATGATCATGTCCTTGTATCGATTGTTGTATAGAGCAGATGTTGTTCTATTCTTGCCATAATTGAGTCAAATTTAATTTTAAAAATAAAGGACACATGAGCGGCTCGCATATCCTTGCATCGATTACAATGAAATTTTTATAAAACTTTTAATTGCTTGATTCTTTAAATAGTTAAGCAGTTTCGTTACATTCCAGCTATAATTTTATTTGAAATGTATTTTCTTACAATAAAGGATATGCATGTGGGAGACCTTGTACCGATTGTAACAAAATTTACGGGACAGCTCACTAGAACAATTTTATAAATAGTTACGAAGTTTTCTGCACTTGGACTTAAGTTACAGCTAAACTTTAATTATTTCTATAAAGTGTGTATTGAAGATGATCGTGTGCTTGTATTGATTGTAATTAAATTTATCAGAAAGCTTAATTATATGATTATATATACATATATAATTGAAGGCCAAATGCTATTTTTAAAATAGGGTCTATATGAAGTTGGTCATATCACTAAATCAGTGATGGGCAGAAAGAAAAAAAATTAAATGAGAAATTATTTTGTTATTTAAGTGTGTTGGTGGTTATTTGGTTTCTTGATAGGGAAAACGTACTGTTGTTGGAAATCAATATACAATTGCATGAGATTCCAGCACAACAGTCTTTAAATGATGATTTCCTTGTTTTTGTGATTAACAATAATTAAAAATAAATTATTTTTTCTGTTCCCTAAAGATACTTCAATGTACAAAAGCCTGCTTCGGCATCGATACTACCAAAAATAATGAATAGGATATTTTCCAATGAACCGAAGTCATGTATTTATTAAAAAAAATTGGAATTAAACTGTCTGACACATTTTATTTCAATCGGTGCAGATGCCCACTTCCTATCTAGGCATCCTTAATTTTAAAAAATGACATTTTAGCTGCAATTAAAAACGAAATAAACATCTGTCAAATATTCATTAAATATCTTAATAAAGCTATCTGGTAATTTTTTTTTTTGCTAGGAATTGGCCACCTCCTATGTATCCTTTATATAAAAAAAAATTCATTTCATCTTGTTGGTTCACAAAGTGCGGGGAACTTTCTAACGTTGCTATTATTGAATTACAACGTCTCATCAAGAGGGAGCTCTACCTCAGCAGGTCTCCGTGTTATCACGGCCGTTTTAGACCAGAAGGGTCTAGGATGAGGACTGTCACTCTCACCTAGCCTTACATAGGATTGCAGGATTATTTTTTGCTTTTAAACCAATCTTGTATTAAAGTTAACAAAGTTAAAAGTAAGTATTCAAAGCGTTCAAGCGGGCTCAGAGTTTTAGTGAGACGAACGAAAATCGATTTATTTTAGTATTTATTTTTTAAGATTTTATTGATAGTTATTTTATCGAGCAAAGACTTAGTCCTAGGTTCCTTGAATGTGCTAAGTTAGTGCTTAGAACTGCGCCTATATTGTATTTTGTCAATTCTTAAATGCTGTAAAATTTATTTTAACGCAAATAATAAGCATTTTTTTAATAGTAAAGCGAGCACTAAATACATTTGAAATATAATAACTTATGAAAAAAAAAGAGTTTTAAACATGGAATAAGAAATAAGCTGCCACTTGTTAGCTTGTCAAAAGAAAACGGTGCAAAACTGGCACGGGCTTGTCTCTAAAGATATCAAAAAGTTTTCGTACACATGCATATACTAGAATTACTTATGTGTTGCAAGTAGAAAAGGAGAATGCATAAAATTTAGTCGTTGTTATTTAAAGGCACACACATAAATACATTTTGCATGCACTTCAGTTTGTTGATCATGCATTCAGCTTAAGAATTGCGTGCATGCATAATACATTTCAAAAGTAAGTGAATCGAGTGTGTAAGAGTGTGTATGTGTGTGTGTGTGTGTGTGTATGTGTATGTTCGTTGACGAGTTCAGTTTGTCGTTGAGTGAGCCAATGAAACAATGCATCATCATCAAATGACCATTTTAAACAAAATGCAACTGTTTGTTAGTGCACACTAGTCTGCGGATTCACTCACATCATGTGTGTACGGTTAAAGATAAATACATTTAGAATGACATTACATATATTTTTGTATTAGGGCAGCGTGGTAGCTGGCTGGCTGGTCGCAACCAATTATTTTCATGCATTCAATGGAACATTAGCAAGACCCATTTTTTGAGGCCCTGAGTGGATACGAACATTTAGAAATTAAAATCCTTGGCAATACAGGATAGTTGCAGATCATTAAAGCGGTCTGAATATATGTACAGTAATATATATTACTATCTAGTGTCTGATTGCGGCATCTGACTCAAGCTCAACTGAGCTCAGTTTGGTTGTGCGAGAGTCAACCCAAATTACACATTGGTATTGCTATTCACAATTTCAATTATGGTTGATTTTGAAGTTATATTGTGCCAAAAAATGGTCAAGTAAATATTAGTTGTGATTCACAATATTAAAATATAATTGGGCTTTGTCAAAGGTGGGTTGCCTCTCCGACAACCAAACTGTACCCCATTTCTGTAACTTGTGAGAAGTTCCCGCATCAAGAAAAATTAAATAATTATATTGGTCGTCCTATTTCACACAGGGTTACTCACATAAAAATGTATATAAACTTTGGCTTTCAGTACTTTAAACACTTAACACAGAATGTCAAGCCAACCATTTAATAGATGAAGGACTTTGCCATGAGTAAGGCCTCAACAATTGTAATTTAAGGTCATCTTCAATCGATTAATTAATTTACTCGTATTATTTAAAACCATGCCTCCATTTTACCCGACTGTGTGAGCAAAGAAGACTTGTGTGCTTATCAGCCTATGTAAGTAGAACGCGTAGACCGATTTTGACGCCTCTTACATCAATTGATTTGTGTTAATCGTGGGAGTGTCACTAAAGATATGACAGTAGTCAAAACTCAGTACGTCGGCCAACAGACGCCACAATTTAAAAATGGGCTTGGAGTCATTTCGAGTGGTGAGCCCACTTATTAATCTACTGACATACAAAAAATTTGGATGTTATTGATTTTGGCGTCATGAAAAATATCTCTAGATATTTAATTCAAGTTAAAGCTTCTCAAGATCTCTTGTGCGATCACTCTTCCACGATCTTTACAATTTGTAGCCCATTAAGAAGTGGCTCATCTCACCCATATGTGAAGATTATCAATCATGTTAATATCTCAGTAGCCACTGTACGGAAAACATGCAGCTAAGAACATCCGATGATATTGAATTAAACATTACCAACCTTAACGAAATTATTAAACAGGCTTCTGAAAATGCAAATTCTCCCCCCCCCCCACCCCTTCGCAGACTGGATTTAACTGAAATTATTCTACGGATATTGAACGTATCGTGTATGAAAAACCAAAAGCTAGAAGGGAATGGCAACATCACAGATCACCCCAAAATAAATTCAGATTTAAAGAGTGCACTAAACGACTCCAAGAGCTGCTTGCATCTGAAAAAACTGCATCTCTTAAAAATTTTCTGGAATGTCTTGATGTCAAAATGAGCATCTAATTACTCTTTGTGGCGCGCTGCTAGAAAGCTTAAAACACCCTTTGAGTTTAATTCACCTCTGCGCACATATACCGGAGGTTGGGAAAGAAGCGATTCGGAAAATTGTAAAATATTTGCTGAGCACTTAAAATCCTTATTTACGCCAAACACATGTGCTAGTGTTGCTGATTTGGTGAGTGTAGTTGCTCTACCCTCTCGACCCTTAAGTTTAAAATGCATGATGAACAAAAACTAGTTGCTGAACTCAAACCGAAGAAGGCTCCTGGTATTGATAAAATTAGTAACCAGACTTGCCTCAAATTGCAATTAGAATCCTGTTATTCATTTTTAATGCCATTTTACGACTGGAGTATTATCCACACAGCTGCAAGCTTGCCAAGGTTAAAATGATTCCAAAGCCGGGCAAAGAACTTACCAAGGCTGAGTCATATAGGCCAATAAGTTTACTGTCAACAATGTCAAATCTCTTTGAAAAGTTAAAATTGTCCCCAATTCTAACTGATGATAATTGTATATCGGACCATCAATTTGGTTTTAGAAGTCAGCATAGCACCATTGAACAAAGTTATAGATTGGTTCAATTTATAAGAAGAACTTTTGAAGAAAAGAAGTATTGCTCTGCACTGTTTATTGACGTTGCTACGAAGTGTAGCATGAAGGCCTCATTTTAAAATTGAAGACTTACCTACCAATAAACATTCTAAATGTTTTGGAAAGTTACATTATTGCCCGGAAGTTCGCTGTTGTGGAAGGAGACTTTATGAGTATGCCTGAAACTATCTCAGCCGGTGTGCCGCAGGGAAGTATACTGAGGCCAGTTTTGTATTTGATTTATACTTGTGATATGCCTTTGAGCAGTAATATACACACTTCTACATTTTCCGATGATACAGTCTGTATGAGGCAGACGAAAGCCCTTATTAGGCTTCACGATATCTTCAGGAAAACAATACTCAGCTGGAACTATGTTTAAACTTCTGGAGAATTAAGAAAACAAACAAAAGTGTGTTTAAGTAACATTTAGCTTTCAATCGAATTTAATATTTAATTCTCAAATTTTCTAATAGATTTTGTTCGAATAATCGAAATAATAAAACTTGGAACTGATTCGATAACTTGTATATATTTTTTACTTGATGCGATTTTATTGTAATAGTCGTAATAAATTTAGAACCTGTGTATTATTAAATATTATCTGAATTTATTTGTAATTACTTATAGCTTTCTTTCATTCGAATAATTTTTTTAGTTTTCAAACAATTATTAAAATATTTTAATTTGAAATTTATTTGCTGGTGGTTCAGCTTGGTCTATATACGCATTTCATTGTTGCTGTAACAAATCATCAGTAGACTTCAACCACACATTTTGAACAGTCACAAACCTCTTACTTTATGCACAGACTTTCAAAAACTATATGCTGAACCACCAGCAAATAAATTTCAAATTAAAATATAATTATGACAATATGTCGAATAATAAATTTCTTAAATGTTAAATTTTAGATTTTATTTTTCATTTTGCCTTGTAATTACTTTTATTGTTATCCAATGGATTTCTGATTGTATGAGGGTGTGGAAAAATAAAATAGATTCACATCGAATATAAATTATTTGCTGGGTTTTGTATGAGTTTCAAAGCCTACTAAGCTTATTTTGTCTTTGTGATTTTCAAAAATATTATTATTCTATGAATTCTCATATAGTTTTTGAAAGTCTGTGCATAAAGTAAGAGGTTTGTGACTGTTCAAAATGTGTGGTTGAAGTCTACTGATGATTTGTTACAGCAACAATGAAATGCGTATATAGACCAAGCTGAACCACCAGCAAATAAATTTCAAATTAAAATATAATTATGACAATATGTCGAATAATAAATTTCTTAAATGTTAAATTTTAGATTTTATTTTTCATTTTGCCTTGTAATTACTTTTATTGTTATCCAATGGATTTCTGATTGTATGAGGGTGTGGAAAAATAAAATAGATTCACATCGAATATAAATTATTTGCTGGGTTTTGTATGAGTTTCAAAGCCTACTAAGCTTATTTTGTCTTTGTGATTTTCAAAAATATTATTATTCTATGAATTCTCATATAGTTTTTGAAAGTCTGTGCATAAAGTAAGAGGTTTGTGACTGTTCAAAATGTGTGGTTGAAGTCTACTGATGATTTGTTACAGCAACAATGAAATGCGTATATAGACCAAGCTGAACCACCAGCAAATAAATTTCAAATTAAAATATAATTATGACAATATGTCGAATAATAAATTTCTTAAATGTTAAATTTTAGATTTTATTTTTCATTTTGCCTTGTAATTACTTTTATTGTTATCCAATGGATTTCTGATTGTATGAGGGTGTGGAAAAATAAAATAGATTCACATCGAATATAAATTATTTGCTGGGTTTTGTATGAGTTTCAAAGCCTACTAAGCTTATTTTGTCTTTGTGATTTTCAAAAATATTATTATTCTATGAATTCTCATATAGTTTTTGAAAGTCTGTGCATAAAGTAAGAGGTTTGTGACTGTTCAAAATGTGTGGTTGAAGTCTACTGATGATTTGTTACAGCAACAATGAAATGCGTATATAGACCAAGCTGAACCACCAGCAAATAAATTTCAAATTAAAATATAATTATGACAATATGTCGAATAATAAATTTCTTAAATTATTAAAATATTTAAAAATTTTGTTAAAAAATTCGTAAATAAAAATAAGTGCAATACTATTAAAATTTACATCACCGTTTCATAACATGCAACATGCATGTAGGTATACAAGGAAGTGCTAAATAAAATATGCATAAAAGAATCATACATACTACTCGTATTCGTATCTGCAAACAAACATCTAAATATGTACACGAATAAATTTATTTGCAAACAATTTTATGAAATATATAGAAAATGCGTGCTTTGGCACAAAATCAAATCAAATAAGATTTAATTTATATGTTTTGAATTTTGAGCAAATTATTGGCCACAAAAAGAAACAAAAAACAAAATAAAAAGCCTCAAAAATTAAATTTTTTTAAAAGCACACAATGCAGGCAGTACGTTTTATACGCGATACGTGCGTGCCACAAAGTTAAAATACGTATAAATAAGAAACAACAACAAAAAAACATATTCTTGATTTCATTAGGACGTTACAAGAAGCTAAAAGAAAGCCGAAAGATTTAAATAATTAATATTTTATTTTAAAACAAAACATTGCATGTCTTTTGATTTAGAAAATGTATTAAAATAAAAAATAAATAAAATAAAACCCTCGTAAGCTAAAAAATTTTAAATACCCCACATATTTTCTGACTAAAATGGCACTTGCAACAAAATGAATTATGAGTTGCAAAAATTATTAGCGATGCACGCACATTTTCTTTTTTTTCATAGAAAATTTTAAACAAAATCTACTGCAAAACTTATGGTATCCCAATGAACATATAATAATTTGCTTTAAATATGTTTACGTTGTTAGCTCTTAAAAACGTTGGCTTTGTAGGTTCAAGTATTTGTAACTAAAAAAAGAGTCACTAGTCTGCTATTCTTATTAAATCGGAGCACTTTATTTAACAGAATACTGATGTTAACAGCTTTTAAAACACGCAATGTTAAATTATTCACTACTGGAATACAACGATGTTAAGTTTTCTATTCTTTACACAATACTCGACTCAACTGAACAGATACTCATAACTACTTCGCCACCTTCTTTCATAACTTATAGTTATTTCGAACAATCCGATAGTGCTTTGAAAATTACCAAAAATTTTTTTATATTATTTTCTCATTATTTGCTTTCTTGATGCCATAAAACATAAAAAAATTACACAGTAAAATTTTTTTTAGATAAATCTAAGCAATTTCAATTTTATAGTTTACAGTTGAAGCGAATTCTGTAGTAATAAGGAAAAAGTGCTTAAGTCATATTTTATTGTTTTGCAGGGGAGCACTTTTAAGCATTCGAGTCGATTTTCAGATATTTATTTCTTTTACAGTTAAGTTAAGAAATTCTCTGTTAACCTTAATTTTTTTAAGCAAACATCATTCTATACACTATAACCAATAAAATAAAGTTGAAATATATAAAATTATAACATAAATTAAGCTATTATTCCAAATGAGATTAGAAGTATTAAATAGATAAGTCGCAAATCATAGTGCTATAACTTGCTGAAAAATCACAAAATTATTTGATATTTTTACCAGGGGTACTTTCGAATATGTTAGTAACGGATGCACGATTAAAAAAAAAATCAGTTTATATGGACTTAAGCACTTTATCATTTTTGAAAAAGAATTGTTGCTGAAATTGCCGTTAACCAATTTTTTTGGTTAATCTAACCAATGGGATTTATTATTTTATTTTTAATTTTGGTTGAACTTTACATTTACCAAATTTTTTTTTTTTTTTGATTAATTCAACCAATTTCCATTTATTGCTTTATTTTTAAAGTTGCTGTCGAGATTCAGTGGTGCAAATTAATTTTCCCGTTCAAGGAATAATTTTTCTTATTCAAACTTTTTTTGTTTAGCCCTTTAAATTTTTTTTTCATAAGAAATAAAAATGTGTTTGTCACATCTGCTATAGATTATGTAAGAAATATCGTTTCTAAACGTTTCAAATTTGTATGAAAAATAACGAAAATTCGTTTCAAAAAATTTTTTTCCACACAAATTTCAAAACGACAAAATTTGGCCTATAATGTTATTTTCTTGAAGAACACAAAACAAACTTAACCAAGGCTGGTTGGGAAAATTCTGAACTTTTCCGCTGGCTTATGTTAATGCAATGCAAGATATTCAGGCTATTCATGAAACCCCAAAAGTCATTAATACACAGCAGTGAAATCGCTTTATTTTTAAGCCAAAAATATACAATCGTATCAACTTTTCCATTCCTGGTATGAATTTCTATCACTCGTATTTATGAAATAATGTATCGCCTTCATAACTCAAAATATAAATTTTTTAATGGTTAATTTTTTTTCGAAAAATTAAAAAAAAAATGATTTAGTGTCATACGACTGTGATTATAAAAGAAAATAATCAATGTTCTTTTCAAATACAATCTTATTATTTATGAATATAATGCTATCACTTTCACTCAGGAGTTGTTGTGTGGCTGCTACAAAACAGAATGGGGTCGATAAATGGTGGCCCAAGAACGAATTAAGCCTATCTTTGTTTTCATACAAGTATTACACATTATTTAAAACTGAAATAATACATTTTAAAAGAATATGAAGCGATAAAATAGAATTAAAATTTAAGTCAAGGGATTTTAATCGCTTCTTTTGCAGCAAAGATTTATATTTCAAATATTTTTTAGTGTAATTTTAATTCTTTTTTTCCTTGAGATTTAATTTCTTTTAGCAGAATGGTTATACAACATATTTTTTCTTTTTATAAATATTTAATATCGCGATAGGATTTAATAGATTTAATATATTATGCGCTGATTTTCAATGCCAAATTTGATGCCACTTACGCTAACTGGCTCCAGTAAAAAAAGAGTTTCAAGAAAGTCAATAACATCCTGAACTTGTGAACCGGAATCCAGTTAAAAAAGAGACTCCAAAAAAGTCATGAAAATGTAGAGTTTACGATGCGGAAGTAGTGCAAATTTCGATCCGATCTAATGATTTTTACATCGGGTTGTCATTGCAAGAAGTTCTCTTTTTCGATGCCTGGTCACTGAATTGGAAGCGATATTAAGAAAAATTCCCTTTTTTGTGTTCTATGATAATATTTTATGTCTAGGAAAAATGGTAAATAGTTGCCTTTTTTAACAATTCGTTTCTTTTTATACGAATTTAAGCCCGAAACAGTGTTTTCAAAGCAAAGTTAAGCAAATAACTTTTAAATTTTAGACTAAAAATAATTCATAAATTTCTTTAAAAAAATAATTTTTTTTTAAATTCTGGTGAGTATATTCTAGCACTATGGAGGAGTTACAAGGTTTTGTGTTACTAAAATAAGCTTCTACATGGTTTTTTGCTCACTCTCGGAAAATTAAAAATATCGATTTTTTGGAAGCAATGAAAATGTACTTCCGCTAGAATGACTTCCATTTTTTTCACTGGGAAGTAGTGCAAGTTTTAACAATTTCTAATAATTTTTATATGCGGTCATTACAAGAAGTTCCCTTTTTTGATACATATTCAGTGATTCCGAAGTCATGTTCATGATGTTAAGTAAATCTGCTTTTTCATATATTCCATTTTATTTTTCTAAATTTCTTTTAAATCAGTACATTTTTAAGTCTGTATTTTTTTACCTTGCTACTTCATATTAGAACGATAGTAAAAATTCTTTTATTGTCAGAGAGGGTATAGCTTTCCATTGGTCCCATTGTAAAAAATTGGGCAGGGACACGCCCACAACTTTTTATATGCTTTTATGATATTATACTTATTTAATTATAAGTACACATTCTTAAAAGTGAAAAATGGGCAGAGCAACGCCCATTATAATTTATTGTTATAAGAGTATTTCACGTGGTTCTACTTAACCAATTTTTACGAAGCTTACCACACGCCTTGAGCTCTAAAATAGACATAATCTTGCATTTCAAAAATGGACGGAGTCACGCCCATTAAAATGTAATATTTTGTTTTAAGTGGTTACACTTTACCTATTTTTTACAAAACTTAACAAACCCCCTGAGCTCTGAAACCAAACTAAATCTTTCATTTAAAAAATGGATGGAGGCACGCCCAGTAAAATTTAATTTTATATCCCATACATTTTTTTCGAAAATGTTCTGTCAGATCTTGCATTGAAATCCTTTTTTTTTTTGCAGAACTTTTTATAAATAAAAATCTAATACTTCATTTCTTTCCTGAAAAGTAAAAAATACACACATTCTGAAGCAGAAAAAAAGTAGTTCCTGATTTGTTAATTTTTTATTTATTTATTTATTGAACATATTTTAAATTTGCAGAATATGGTTGCAGATAAACGGACGGGTGACTGAGACCATATTTCCGTGACGTTATTAACAGTATTTTTAAAAATGTTTTTGTGACTGACTGTACACATAGGAAGTAGCAACGTGGTTGTTAAGGAAATTCTACAAAAGAACCGCAAGATTATACGGTAATCCCTGGTAGATTACACAACCAGTGCGACTAAGACGCAAAACTCTCGAAGGCCAATAAACAACAGTGGCCTAGTTGCATTTAAGAAATAATTGCAAACGACGCGTAATGTTGACTCGCCCAGAGCTGCTTTACGACTGTTGTTGATTTTTAAGTACAATGGTATCACCATACATAATAATAATTTATAAAATAATAATTTATTTAAAGCCTCAGCTTAGACTTTTTATAAACTCAATATATTTGAAAAATTCGTTTATTGTAAGGTTTGATATTTATTTATCACTAACTCTTGATATTGCATTTAAAAAAAATTTAACTTATTTTAATTAATTTATTTATCACACTTAAATTAACATTAAATTGAAATCAAATTTTTTTTCCACCCAAAGCTTATGTCAAGGCGTGAAAAAATTTATAGAAAATCATTGTTTAAATGAAACTTTCATATATCAAAGGTTTTGGCCTTTCGTTTGTGGGGATTATAAAATCACATCAGCCGTACATTCATACATGTGTATGCATGTATATACAAACGCAGAAACATACACTCACACATATTTACTTTAATTTGTATTATAAATAACATTTCACTGAATTTCAAAGAAAATATATTGTAACTGTTGCGTGCCAAATGTCAGATCATTAAGAGATTTATTCATACTTGATTATTATAAAGCCTCTTTATTTGTTAACGACGTTAATAAAAAACTTTTGGTTTATTATTATAAGGCTCAATTTCACAAACTCTATTTATATATTAATTCATATTTAAATACCGATGTTCATTAATTTTTGTATTGAAAAATGACTTTTAAATATGAATTGATACCAAGCAAAAAAGTTTGCCTACCAGAATGCAAAAAAGTTTATGTACTTACAATTTGACTGAATAACCCATTATTTTTGTTTGAAAAGCTCAAAAAGTATGCCGTACCACATACTTTTTGCCTACAAACATTTAAAAGTTAATAGATTACTGATTGCCTAAAAGTATTCAAAATATAATGGGTTATTGTGTTTATTTTTTGTGACCAATTTCGTTTGTTTATGTTTTTATTGTGTTTCACGTTGGCTATTTATGGTCAGATTTCTTGATTTTTAGGATGCAAATAAAACCAATTTATTTCATATTTTTTCTCAACGTTTCCTCAGCTTTTTTCCGACGTCTTCAGGAGAATTTTTATTTTTAAATTCTGGCAACAAATTACAAGTTTTTTATTATTTTTTGTCATATTTTTGTAATATTAATTTTTATGTTTGACTTACGATCTTCAGTTACATTATTAAATTGTCCTTGTCTTCTTTTGTATTGATCGATTTTTTAATACGTTGCTGTATTCGTAGGCTTTCCAGTATATATCTTTTATTCGCTCTTTTTTCTCTATCTAATATTTTGACACCTTTAAAATCTATTTTATGTCCCGTTTCTTTCACATGTTGGGCTAGAGCTGTTGTCTCTTTTTCTTTGTTTATGTCTGCTTCATGTTCTGACACTCTAGTTCCGAGTTTTCGTTTTGTTGTTCCCACGTATACTTCATTGCACATTTCTGTTTCATTTCATTGACAAGTTATTTCGTATACAACATTGTCTGTTTCTAATTTGTCAAGTTTTGTTCTTTCCTGTGTAAAAAGATGTCTTAGTGTCTTGTTTGATCTATGTGTGACTATTGTTGTTTTATCATTTATCATATGTTTTAATGTTTTGTTTTCGGTCAACTTTGGAACATATGGTACACTGTAAAAAATTTTTTTCTACTACTCTATTATTAATTTTTCCAGTTGCGTTTTTATTTAAGCATGTTTCTTATTTTACTGATGCTTTTATTTCTGAATCGTTTGTCACTGATGTTAAGAATTTTGTTAATTAGATTCGTTGCCGTATTTATCTTCATGATCATCGGTTGGGTGGAATGGTAATTTATTAATCTGCCAGATGCGGTTTCTTTTGCATGCCAGTCTGTTATTAATTTGTTATTGTATTTAATTATTTTCATATCCAAATATGGTATTTCGTTGTTTTCTTCTATCTCAACATTGAATTGCAGATTTTTGTGGTATGAGTTTAAAGTTTTTAATACGATTTCCATGTCCACTTTTTTAATAACTGCAAATAGGTCGTCGACATACTTAAAAATAAATTTTAGGTTTATGTGTTTTGTCTTCAATTCTTTAATAATCTCTTGCATAAAAATATGCAAAAACTTTTAGATTACTTTTTGTTAAAAATTATTCTAAAGAACAAAAAAAAATCGCCACAATCGTAAAAAAATCCAAAAAGAAAATAGCGCCAAAAATAAAATAAGTCAGCAAAAAACCGAAAAGATTCGCTAAAACGAATAAATCGCTAAAAACCAAAATAAAAATTACCAGCTCGAAAAAAAAACGCCACAATCAAATAAAATCGCTAAAAACGAAAATAACTCGTTCAAAACCAAAAAATCGCCACAACAGAAAAACAGTCGCCAAAACAAAAAAAAATCGTTAAAACTAAAATAAATCGCCAAAAACTGAACAATTTGAGATTTTTTTTTGAAAAAAGGCTTGAAATAAAAAACGCCAATCCCGCGAAAAATTCCTCATATAAATCAGCAAAAACCGAAACGAGCTCTAAAACCAGGGACTGAAACCGAAGCCGAAACTGAATCTAAACCGGCTATTTATAAAGACTTTGAACCCGAACCCTGTCGAACCGAAAAATTCAGCAAGGCCGGAACCCATTTTTTTCATGGTTTCAGTCCCTGTCTAAAACTAACAAATTTCAGAATTAAAATTTGCCAAAAACGAAAAAAATCGCCAATACGAAAAAAACGACATAACTAAAATGAAATCGGTAAAACTAAAATAACTAGTTTAAAACATAAAAAATCGCCAAAAAAACGCCAAAAAATGCGTCAAAAATATTGCTAAAATTTGAAAAAAATGCTTAAACTAAAATAAAACCAAAAACGGGCCAAATTTTCAAAACAAAAAAAACCCCAAAACTAAAATATATAAAAAAACCGAAAAACTTGCTAAAAATAACAAATAATGTAATAAAAATATCGCCAAAAACCGAAAAAATCGTCAATACGAAATAAACACCAAAACTCAAATAAAATCGCTAAAACTAAAATAACTCGTACAAATCCGAAAACATCGCCAATTTAAAAAAACGCTTAAACGAAAAAAAAACAAAAAAGCGGGGAAAAAAATTCAAAAAGAGAGAAAGATCCAAAAATAAAATAAAATGAACATAAACTGAAAAGACCGCTAAAAATAACAAATTTCAGAATACAAATTCGGTAAAACGAAAAAATCGACAAAAACGCAAAATAAACCGCCATTTCGAAAAAAACGTCAAAACTAAATTAAAATCTCTGAAACTAAAATAACTCTTTCAAAACGGAAAATATCGCCAAAAAACGAAAAAACGCCAAAATAAAACGAAAAGCAAGAACCGAAAAAAATTCCAAAAAATAAGAGTAAAATAAATCGCCAAAAACCAGCAAGAAAGTTTACCGGTACTTCTTATTAAAAAAAACCTATATTTGATAAAATATTCGTGTTATGTAGACTAAAGTTGTTACACTAAGGGCCAAATTTACAGTCATTAGTTAATTATTAGTAAACTAAAATGATAATTATTGTTTAACTAATACTTCATATTCACAGTGCATTGTTTAACTAAAGTTCTTATTATGACGAAAGAATGGTAACCCTATCAAACAAGTACGTTTCATTGTCGACAGCTCTGCTATAGCATATGGTTTTTGTTTACATTTGCTATATTGTTTCTTAAAAATGGATAAAACAGTGCGCGCTCATCTAACTTTACCGTGCAGAATATTGAATTATTGCTAAAATTGGTTCGGAAAAACTAAAATGTAATATAAAATAAAATAAAAAGAATGTGTTACAGCTAAATATAAAGAAGATGCTTGAAAATGTATGTGTGAAATGTGTATAAACAATACTAACAAAGTTCACAACGAATCAGCTGTTGTCTAACTAACTAACTAACTATTTGTTAACCAATGAGATTTGGAGATTTAACTAATGGTAAAAAAAGAGCTGTGAATCAAATATTGTTGGTTAAACTATTGCTATTAGTTAACTAATGACTGTAAATTTGGGCTTAAGGAAAAAAACGTGCTAAAATCAAAAATTTACGCTCGAAATCAAAGCATTTCAAACTTAAATGCGAATATTTTTGATTCAAGATTAAAATCTTATTATTTTATTTTAGGATCGCATTTTAGATTGTAATCTTGAATAAAATCTCATAATAAGATCGAATTAAAGATTTTGTTCTTAATAAAAGTCTTATAAGAATACGATATTAAAATTAAGATTAAGTTCTTTATTTAAAGAATGTGTTCTTAAAGCTTAAGACCACATTCTTGAATTGAAGATTGCGATCTTAAAATTAATATTACATTCTTGATTTTAAGAATTCATTCTATAAATTAATCACCATATTCATAAAATTTAAAATGTGTTTGAAATGTATTTTATTTAAAATTTTTCATACAAAATTTTCTTAAAATGGATTTCAAATTCATTTGATTTTTTTTATAAATATGGGGATAAGAATATATGCTTAAATTTGAGAACATCAATCTAGCTGACCAAATTTCAAGATTGAAACCTGAAGATTTCTGCAATCTAAATTCAAGAATATTGTACTTAAACTTAGAACTTAATTTTTCTCTTAGAGTATAGTATTACACATCGTTACCTTAAAAAGGATCTTAGAAAGGCCCTGACTCATTATTTTTTTGAAATTTAGGTTTTTGCATTTTCCCATGCATTAGATGATCTTCTAGCGAAATATACAAAAAATTCCGATTGCAAAAAAATAATAATCAGGGCCTTTCTATTTTAAGGTAACCATATGTATTGTCCGTGTTGAACCCTTCATGTGCGAGTCATCATCTCACTTTACTGAATTTATTTCTATTTTACAAGTCTGCTATTGTGGGGTTTGCTAATTTGTATAGCATGTAATAACGTAGTAATTTTATTAGTTAGTTTACTTTCTTACAAGTTTTGACGAAGGAGGGCGCTACCATATGCGTTAGCATCGACACTAATGCATACCAGATGCGCACATGACTGAATCTGACTAGATATTGAAGTCGGGCTCTCGAAGACCGTGGTGTGAACTATTGTAAGGTCTGCTGCTTGATGTTGCAAATAAATCCAAAGCTATCAGATTCGATTTTCTATTTCGAAACTTTGCTGCTATTCGCTTTTCGATTCTTTTTTTATTATGTAATTTTTTTTAATTTTAGCTCTAGACCATACTTATGCACACATCTATTTCCTCGTTATTTAATCAATTCTTTTATAAACTGCAAAGAGCTTGTAATATATACTGACAGTTGCATGGCATGATGTTCTTGTAATTACGCATAAAGTAGCAATTATTATGACTTGTTAACTGATTTATGGTGCTGCATTTGTAGTTGGATTCTCAAATAAAAAAAAATATAGTATAAGAACTGTTTTCAGCAAGACGCACTTGTATTCACACCAAAATGTATGTGTGTAGCCATGCACATACATATTTGAATTTTTATTTATTTCTTATTATTATTTATATTCTTCAAGTACTTGCATCGGATTCTTTGTTGAACTTCTCTCATGCATAGTTCTTGGTTAATTTGTAGTGTTTGCCTCATGTGACATATTTTAAATTTATGTTTTGCTATTATTAAAAATGCAAGTGGCAGAAATACAGCTTGGTGTGGCATGTGTACGAGTACTGTTTATGTTGCATGTGTTTCGTTTTATAGAAGACCAACCTCGCTTTTGGTTGTAAATACAATATCGAAGGGCAGGGCAATTCAGAATTCAGGGCTACATTGTTATTAAAAATGTGACATGCTAAATTGTTTTATTTGCTTTATATTATACACACATACATATGTATAAATACATATTTACATACATGCTATTATATTGTATTGCTTTAACTTACTCCTCCTTTTCCAGAATCTTCTTGTTTTCTTTTCTTAAGCGCCCATATGCAATTAATCGTGCGATGCATAATGAATTACAAAGTTTTCAAGGAATTATTTTTATTAAATTTTATTGCAACTTTGTATGAACGTACATACACGCATACATACAGCCAGCAGTACACATTCAAACATTTATTACTTTAAAGAGTGGAACAAAGAATTAGTCATAAAACTAGGCATGTGACATTTTATTAGAAACAAGGAAACTAAGAATGAGTCATAGATATTTATTCCTTATAGATATTAATATTCCATTAGTGTTTGAAACAGGCTACTGAAATAAAATTTATAGAAAATTGTATTTATTATTCTTTGTTTTGATTCGTAATTTTCCTACGACATATAATGGACTATGTATGACTCAGAGGCAAAGAGGCAAAGACACACTTTTGGTATTGTGGTCGTCATAAGAAAAACATGATATAAATTTTCTTAATGTTTTTTTTTGTTTTGTACAAATTAAATTAGCATTTAACGATTGGTGCTAAATTACATTCAACATTTTTGTGCTTAAAGGCGATTAAAGCACAAGTCGCCTTAAGACAAAATCAAGTTACATATATACACATAATATAAAATCCTAAAAACGAAGTCGACTTAAGACAAAATCGAGTTACATATGTACACATAATATAAAATCCTAAAAACCAAGATTCATGTTTAAGTGAAACTTCCATGTCACCAATGAAGTTTATTACGAGTATAAAGGATATTGACCTACATAGGTCTGAAAAAATTTTTCAAAGAAATTTTCATAAAATTTTGGATGCATTTCGTAATTCGAAACGAAAGAAATTGCTTTTGAAATCGCATGTTTATAACAAGTAAGTTCGAAAGCATTTTCTTTCTTTTCTAATTGCAGTAATATTTACTTTATGAAAAAGTTATTTCGACTGGCCCATTTTGATTTTTTCGAAAAAAAAACTGCATACGCTAAAGGTGGGTTTCGTCGAAGCTATATTTGTCGATTTAGGTTAGATTCATTGTAGATTATATTAACCCATGTGCAAAACAAAACAAAAACTTGTTTGTCATTAAAAATCTTATTTTAATAATTTTATTCAAAGAACATTAATATACGAGTATATACTTCGAGCTAACTGCTTAAGCTAATTATTTTTGTGTTACATACTGCAGAGAATATATGTAAGATATACATATGCAATTAGAAAAATAAAGTAGATAAAGTTCATACTTATATTTCTACATTCTACATACATATCACATGTATACTCCCGGACTTGCACACAGGAGATAAATTGCGGCATTATTTCGACATAATTTTCATAAAATTCTAATTGTGCCTGTATTATACTTTGACCGTTTTTGACGAAAACCTTTAATCAAACCCATTTAAATTACATGAGCTTGATCAATCTTTTAATCTCTTTAACATCCCGAAAAACTTCAAAAATAAGATAAATCTTTACATATGGTAACGCTGCCCATATGTTAGGAGCAGTGTTGCCAAAACGGCGGTTTTCCCGCTATATATGACTGTATTTTGCTGTCATTAGCGACAAGTCTATTTAAAAAACCACCAGCGGGAATTTTAGCGGAAGAATTTCTTAGTTGACGGATTTTCAGCGTTTTTCTGAAACTTATAAAGAAAGGTATTGAATCAAAATAAAGTATATTTCACGCAGCTATGCGACACTTTCCTTGGTATTTATGTTGAGTTTTTTTCGATATAAACACGTACAGCGAAAAGAAACTAACGTCACTTTTTTGCAAATAAAAAATTGACATATTGTGGTCGTGTAGTATAATGTGAAAATTTAAGAGGTTAAAAATAATAACATATGTATATACATACTACTATAAAAGTGAACAAATCTCATAGTTAGTGAATAAAATTTAATTCGAGATTAAAATTATATTACAAACCAATTTAATCATTCTTTTCGTATTAAAAAAAATAGTAAATAAATCTTTAAACAAACGGAAAACAAACCGAAAACTGGGTGATTGGACCACTGAGTATGAGGAAAACTAATATCAACCAAAATCTCTCAAAACAATAACTTTTTCTGAATAATTTGATTTTGATTAGAGACTTTTTTTATTGAAATTCTTCTTCGAAACTAAACTTCAAGCCAATTGAGCCACAGAGTTTATTTTATCAACACTATTTTTTAATTTCAGATAGTCAGCAAATTTTAACAATATTTTACAAATACTTCAAGCAAAACGGCAAGATATTATTTCACACGTGTAGAACAATTAGAGTCTAAAATATTAAAAATATACTGAATCAACTTCAACATTAATATTATAAGATGGAATATGTCCTTGGATTCTACTTTTTCCTGTGCCTATGTTCTGTAACTTTGGTGAGAACTTTTCCAAACGAAAAGTTTATTGTCATTCTATGAAACACAGGATGACTAACGAAAAATTTAGTTGCTCATGTTTCTTTTAAGCTTATTTAAGGTTGTATATAAATCAGCCTGTGAAAAACAGGACAACCAATGTAATTGTTTGATTTTTCTCGACGCGAAAACTTCGCGCAAGTTACAGAACACAGGTACTGGTTCGATGTTTGCGTATGGAAACTCTGCAGGAAATAAAATACCTACTCAAAGAGTAGGCTCAGTTTTGCTTACAAATATTGGGGAATTATGAGATTCCAACATTCATACATCTATCCATATGTATACATATTTTATAAAATTTATATTATTCTTTTTTTACCAATAAACCATAAAAAAGACATATGTTGGTTATAAAAAATTCAGCGGTTATATTAGCGTTTATTTTTATTCAGATAGCGGTTTTTAGCGGGTTTTCAGGGGCCATATGGTGGGAAATGCCTGCAACATTTTGGCAACACTGGTTAGGAGAGAGACACAGAGAGTGTGAAAGAGAGTGAGTGAGTGAGGGTGAGTGAGAGTAGGAAGGGCAGAGTGAAGCACTAAACACTTAGACGACAGCAGGCAGCAGACAGCAAAGTGTCAAAAATAAAATACATGTGTTTAAATGAAAACGATTATTTTGACGACATTTGCTGCTGCTGCCAACTTAGACTAATTTCTATTTTCGTGAGCAGCAAAGAGCAAATGCAGTGCTGCCACTATAAATATAAATTGGAAGAACAAAGAGCTTAAAATTTTTCGTAATATTTAAAAGAAAATAACATTACAAAATTAAAATTATGAAATAAATTGATGTGTTTTTAAATTTTTACGTGATATTAGTACGTTTCGAGTCAGTAACTTTAATTTTATTTATGTAAAATATATATCTGGCTGATTATATATAGTGTTGCTGCTGCCTTCAAAATAATTATGTAGCTGACTACACGGCAGCATTTGAAGTCGTGAAGTTGTGAAGTCTGCTGTCGTCTAAGTGTTTGGAGCTTGATAGTTAGAGCGTCAGATATTCCAAAATATTCGATTATAATAAATCGATCTCCTTACCCACCAAATGAAATTAATTTTATTATGAACTGTTTTTGGAGCCAAATTGTACTTAGCGAAGACTCAGAAAACTAAAACTATAATCCAAAAATATTCAATACAACCAAAAATACTAAAATATTTAAAATTATGTTTTATTTACCTAAAAAATAGAAATATTCATTTGTGGTTGTGATGGTGATGATGACCGTTTGCCAATTGACTTTCGAGCGCTTGATTACTCAAGACTATTTAAAAAATTATAAAATATTAACCATAGTATTACATACAGGACTAAAAATTTATTACAAAAAATTTTTAATTTAATTTTTAATAATTTCTATTTTTAAGTAATTACTAGGTGTGTTCATTTATTAAAAATTTTTACGAATTTTTAATAATTGTTACTGGAAAGTGTTTATTAACTCAAAAAATTTTCAAAAAGAGAGTAAAAAATTTAAAGGCAAGAAAGTTCAAACAAATTATTACTGGCAAAATATTTACTTGCAACATATTTGTCCAAACAGCTTGTTCTGTATTTTTTTTACAATTAGAATATTTGAAAAATATTTCAAAAGAAAATATGTTACTAAACTGGTTGCAAATTGTTTTTTCTTTAATTAATGTATTTGCACTATGTAAAATATATAGGTTTGGTTTCATAAATGCGATCGTAATTTTTTAGCTCGATTCAACGGTGCTTTCTGGTGGCTGGTGGGGCCTAAAGTACCCTACACATATTGGGAAATTTTGTTAAAAAAATGGAAATAATTCTGCAGCTTCTGATTCTGTATGAAATTTTATACAGAATTTAAGGAGAAGTCACAGAGCTTAAGTCTATATACCTTTAAAAGGAGCGAAGCCACAAAGCCCTAAATTGGGGAAGCTTGGGTTAATGGCAAACTATAACCGCTGCCAAGCTGGTATTTTTGATCTGATAAAAGAGATTTTTTGCAAGTGGGTTTTGTTATTCTGTTAAAGAGCTAAAAAAAAGTATACGTTTATGGGTTTAAGCTTACAGTCTCAGAAATATTCGAGAAAATAATAAGAATTTTGATTTTTAAATTGTCTAAATACCCAATTTATGGTCAGTTTTCTTGATTTTTGGGAAGCAAAATTTGGCTTTTTGCCAATCTTGGTCCACTGTTCTGCTAACGGAAAAGTCAAATCATGTTCGATTTAGAAAATTAAACTAATTATGAATTAAGGACAAAATTTGTAACATTAAAAAAAATTATATCAAAAGCACAAGTCAATTTTAATTAAGATTTAAAAAAAGTAGATTTTTCGCCGTTTTTTGTAGAAAAGCCTGTTATTTCACTATTATAAAAAATGTTTGCGAAAATACCAACCACATATTTTTAGTTATTAAAAAGCTTTTACTATAAGAACTATTAAAAAGAAATTTTTGTTCAAAATTTAAGTTCTTTAAGGAACCAAATCGTTTCGAAATATACCAATTTTTGTTATAAATATCAAATTTAATAAATTTTTTCTCAAATTCGTAAGCTGGAAGCAAGAAATTTATTATGCCACCCTTTAGACAAGATATGCTTTTAAATATTTCCAAAAATTTCATCTATGCCTGACGAAAAATTAGACGAATACAGCAAAAATACTAAAAAGATTCCAGTTTTGGGATTTCTATTTGTTTTTACTTTATGTGTATTAATTGTTTTTTTTTTGCGGAATTTTATGGTAAAGGAAGTACAATTGTTGAAGACTTATTTATCATATCTGATCAGCGATGGAAAATGGCTTATTATTAAGAAATTTTTTTTCTTAAATTCAAGTAAAAAAATTAAGTTTAAGTAATTTTTTCTAAGTTTAAGTAAATTTTTACAAAAATCACAAAAAAATTTCTTGATATGAGTAAAAAAATAAAAAGTTCATATCCTCAAAAATAGTTCATCCAAAAACACAATAAATTTTGTATATTTCAAGAAATGTTTACTGACTTAAAGGAAATATTTACTAAGAGTAGGAAAATGGTTATAAACTGAAGGAAATTTTATATATAGGACTAGTCAATTTCATCTTAAATCAAAAAATAAACTTTAGGAAATGAATTTCTCCTGATTAGTTCATGAAATTTGACTTACTTAAAAGATGTAAAAAGGTATACTAAATTTTAGGAAAATATTTACCAGTTTTAAGTATTTTTTCATTGAATTATAGAATTCATTATTAATTTTCATTTGGCAAAAAATCTAAATAAATTTTTCATATTTTCGAGGAATATTTGAACTTAAAATTTATTTTTTTGTAAATAAAATAAAATTTTAAAACTCAATATGTATGATGAATTATAATTAAGAATAAGTATGAAGATATAATAAATAACATATCATTTGGTATAGAATTTAATTAAAAATAAAAATAAGTACAAGAATTAAAGACAAAAAATAAATTGGAAAATTTACTAAATTTAAGATCAAAGACGAAAATTTTTTTTTGCAAAGCTCCGAATTTTATGGGAAAATTTTACTTAAATATGGAAATATAATTACTATAAACTACTGCATTAATGAACTAGAAATTTAGTAAATACTTTACTGGTTTCAAGTAAAAAACAGCTTTGGCTTTGATTCAAACTTAGAAAATTTTCCAAAGTTTTAGTTAATTTTTTTTTGAGTGTATGTAAAATGTTTCTTGCGGGTTTTTACAAGTAAATTGTTCATATATTTTTTCATATATGGGAGATTAATTTCGTAAATTTCTGTTTTACTCTTGTTTAAAATTTCTGCTAGGAAATTAAAAAACCAAACGAAACAAACCAAAAAAGTTTGTCTTAAGTAGAACAAAAATAAGCAAATTAACTAACATGTGCATAATTAGTAAAGAATAAACGACAATGGTAAGTTGTTGTTGTAAATTAGAGATGGTAAATTTGGGCTTTCATTACAAAACACGTTTTAGCAAAATTGAAATACGATCAAATCAAAACAATTCACGTATTCCATTTGCAAGAAAGTTTCGTATATAAGGCAGAACTGATGATGAAGGTTTAGTGGCCTTCGAAAACGGCTGGCTGTTCGGTTTAACTATGTGTTGTCAGAATATTTACAACTAACTTTGATGTTATTTGTTCATTAATAATTATCACATGGAATTTGGCTTAAAAAGCGATACGAAATTTAGCCCGTTCAAATCATAAATATAAAACACAACTGCTATTGTTAACGAAAAAAATTTAATTAATATAACATTTGCTATCTTTTTATTTATTTTATTATTAAAATAAATAATTGTATAAACCTTAAATTTCTTTGAAAACTCTATTTAAACTATTTGAAGTCGAATATTAAAAAAATCGTAACATCAAAAGCGCGTACATTGCAACACAGCAGCAATTTCTAAAAGTTTTTAATGATGTCTAAAAACAAATTATATAAAAATTACATATTTTTTACTTGTAATTGATGAATATAATAATCAATTATTGAAATATGACAGCCACAATGTAATTAGTGTAATCTGCTCTTTTTAAATTCATAAATAATTGCCTAACAAAGTATGTATTTGCGTAATGTTTTGTTAATAAGATTTTCAATTGAATTTCTTAAGTTTCAGTTCTTTAGGGGGGAATAATATGTTCCAAAGTATTTGTTTCAGATCAAAAGAATCGACAACTGAAACCTTTTAACAATTTTTCAACATTAACAATGTTACAAGTTGCTTTGATGTATGCCTGCTAGGAAGTCAATTTAATTATGTAATAAATATGTTTGCACAGAATTAAACAAATGTCTCTGTAGTCATTAATGTACAAATATACATAAAAACTTTCTTATCTTAACATTTGTTCCCAAAGATATCAATGAAAAGTTGGCAATATATCAGCAGTATTGATTACACAATATCTACAAGTTCATGTTTTCTGAACTTTATTATTGTATTTCATTTCATACATTGTGGTTTCAATTCATTTTCTTATTTGCTTTTAATTTTAATAATTTGTTTGTTCTTGTGTGTGTATATGTGTATGTGTGTTTGAGTGTGTGTGCTCCTTCAAGATGTCAAGCTTTTTGCATTTTACGTTTCATGTTGCTACTGGTTTATTACGTTTTTACTGTTGCTCAAGTTAACATAAAAAAATCAAACAACTGACAGCTACACAACATGTAGTTGTTAAATAAAAAATACAACTGACACGACTGGGAAAAAAGAAGACTCAGAACAAAAAATTAAACAGAAAAAAAGAAACAGTTGAATTTAGAGATGATATCGTGAGCAGGTTATTTACTTACTCGCATTTATAAACAATTGTGAGAAGAATTTATGCTTAAAGGCTCAGTTAGTCGACTGCAATGGAATAGAACTGCAACGTAGGAAACAGCTGATCGATATTTTTATGTGAAAAGTAGGTTACGTTACATTACATCTCTATAACAATTTTCATTACTTTTCACATAACAATATCGATCAGCTGTTATCTACTGTTGCAGTTACATTCCATTACGGAGTTTTTCAGTTTATTTTTATGTACTTTTATCTCAAGAACTTTGTTACAAGGCTGAAGTATAAACGGAGCGAAAGGACAAGATTCACCCTGTTCTGCTGAATGCTTCTACTTCGCGACACAAAATTAAAGTTTCAGAATAATACGTGCAAGGACCTACCCCCTAAAGTCCTCAATTAAAAAAGAAAGTAGCTATACAATGAAAAAAATGATAATTGGTTTTAAATTAATATTGTTTAGGTCTTTGCAGAATTTAACGATGATCGGCGCAAGGACATGAATATCTTCCATATATCTTCAATTTTAAAAATCAAAGATCATCTGTACTATCATCAGTATGCACCACAAATTAGTTACTACTTTTTAAACTTAAGTAAACATTTCTGGAAAATTTTGCTTGGACATGGGGAACTCTAATATGTCCTTAATTTTATAAACGAAGTGTTCTTTAAAATTTTCATATATATTTAGCGACAGATATAGAAACCTTTTGATTATCTTAAAAAGTTAAGCTCTTTGGTTGCTTTCATTAATATAGGGTGCAAGGAGACGTCAATCTGTCACAAATCCTTAATATTAAAAATTAAATTTTTTTCTTTAATTACGACAGGAATGTAGCAAAAAATCGTAATTGGTTATATTTTTATATGCATAATTAAAACTTAATACAATCAATTAACAAGGAAAATACTGTTCTATTTTTGTGGACTCTACAGTTAGGCTCTCTGAAATATATATGCTTGTATTACTGCAAGGACATTCCGACTGGACATAAAATTGTAGTTGCAAATAAAATAAAAATGGTTCAGTAAGTGGTAAATACTTCTAGAATAATACAATGATGTTCTCGGGAAAATTTAAGCTAGGGTGACTTCAGGACTTGTCCACTTTCCTCATATGCTTGATTTCAATATGTGAATATCAGCTTAAGATCGTGCTTATAATGAAAACAAATAACACAACTATTTGCAGAAGTATACAACAAAGATGTAGGATAAATTTCATTGGAATTGGTGTAAGGACATGCCTGCCTCCCATATATCCTTAATTTAAAAAATGCAATGTTATTTGCATATACGATAAATATAGTTAGATATTTAATAAATTCTGCTAGAATCATAAAGAGATTTTAATTTTAATCAGTTGAATCAGACATGTCCACTTCTAATACATATGTATACGCTTAATGCTATTATGTTAATATCAGCTAAAATTGTGTTTAGAATACAAAAAGCTATAACAATTTGTAAAAGCATACAGTAAATCAACGTTATAAATTTCATTTGAATCGGTGAAAGGACATGCTCGCCTCCCATATATTCTTAATTTTGAAAATTAAGTTTTAGTTTCATATACGATAAATATAGTAAGAGAATTAATAAAGACCGCTAAAATAAACTTATATTCAATAGAGATTTAAAGTTCCATTGGTGTCTACTGCTAATATACCCTTAATAGTAATTTTTGAATATCAGCTAAAATTATGTTTACAATGCAACAAGAATGCATAACAATTTGTAAAAGCAAACAGTAAAGATATGTCATAAAGGTCAATTGAATTGTTTGAAGAATACGCTCAACTCCCATATATCCCTAATTTAAAAAATTTTTATTTCAATTGCAAATAAAATAAAAAATTTTAAAAAATTTATAAATGCTGCTTTTATAAAAGAGAAGTGTTCCCTGGCGATTTAAAGTTTAATCCACGAGGACATATCCATCCACTTCTAATATATCCTCAATAGTGAAAAACTTAATATCAGCTACAATTGTGCTTACAATACAGCAAAAACCAATAAAAATGTGTAAAAATATACATTGAATATATGTGACAAATTTTATTTGAATTGATGAAAGGACATGCGTGACTCCCATATATCCTTATTAATTCAAAGATTAAATTTTTGTTTTAAATATGGTAGATATGGTAGGAACAATAATAAATAATGCTAAAATCATACACGTATATTACATAGAGATTTTTAGTTCAATCCGCTCCAGGAAATGTCTACTTCTAATATGTCCTTAATAGTAATATTTGAATATCAGCTAAACTTGTGCTTCCAATGTACAAAACATATCATAACAATTTGTAACAGCAGACATGAAAGATGTGTGTAACATTTCATTTGAATTGTTTGAAGGACATGCCTGCCTCCCATATATCCTAGATTTAAGAAAATTAAGTTTTAAAGCCAAATACGATAAAGATGTTCGGAAAATCGATGAATACTATTAAATTACTTGAGTATTGTTTCTTGCCGATATTATGTGCAATCTATTAAAGAACATCGTTGCTTCTTATATGTTTATCCTTAATAGTGAAAAACTTAATATCAGCTACAATTGTGCTTACAATGCAACAAAAATTAATAAGAATCTGTAAAAATATATATTGAATATATGTGATAGATTTTATTTGAATTCGTGAAAGGAAAGGTCTGCCTCCCATATATCCTTAATTTCAAAAATGTAATTTTGGTTTGAAATACGATAAGTATAATAGGATTAATAATAATAATTCTTAAATCATAGACGTATATTACATAGAGATTTTAAGTTTAGTCGGTTCAAGGGAATGTTTACTTCTAATATGCCGTTAATAGTAATTTTTGAATATCAGCTAAAATTATGTTTAAAGTGCAGCAAAGTGCATAACAATCTGCAAAATCATACAGTAAATATGTGTGATAAATTTTATTTGAATTGTTTGAAGGATACGCCTGCCTCCTATATATCCTTAATTTAAAAAATGTATATTTCAATTGCAAATACCATAAAAATAGCTAGAAAATGTATGAATGCTGCTTAAATAAAAAAGTAATGTTACCTGGAGATTTTACGTTTAATCCACAAGGACATATCCACTTCTCATACACATGTCCTTAATAGTGAAAAACTTAATATCAGCGCCAATTGTTGTTACAGTATTTCAAAAATTAAAAACAATCTGTAAAATTATACGGTAAATATCTCCGATCCAATTAATTGAAATCGATGAAAGGACATACCTAAATATCTATCATATATCCTTAATTTTAAAAATTAAGTTTTAGTTTTTAAATTAATTAGTCAGTATTTTTATAATTAGAAGATTGCATTAATTAGAAATTTTCACTACAATAGGTACAAGGACATGCCTACATTTAACTTACTCTTGATTTTCAAAATATTATGTATATCAGCTAAAACTGCATTTAGAATGCAGCAAAAAGTTTTAAAAACTTTCTTAAAAATGAAGTAAAGAGATCCGCTTAGTTTAATTTATATCGGTTAAAGAGCATACCGATCTGGAATATATGCTTAATATATCCTTAACATAAAATGTTTTTTTTATTAATTTTTATTAACATATGTGAGTTTTAAGATTAGTCAATATTTTTATAATTATAAGTTTACATTCCCTGGAAGTTGCAGTTCAATCGGTTGGAGGATAAGTCTACTTCCAATATATCCTTGAGATTAAAAATTTAATGCAAGCCTTTAGGTATGCATAAACTGGAGCTTATATTGATTTCAACTTGTAGAAACATAAAATACAGCTCTCTGCTTAATTTCATTTGAATCATTGAAAGGATATGTCTTCCCTCCATATATCCTTTATATTAAAAATTTCATGTCAGTTATAATAATCCTTCAAATGTGGTAAAAATTTACTACTTCATACATATTTATTATTTAAGTGCCTGCATTTGACTAAAATTTATAACTGGAAATAACTATGCACTAAACCTTTTTATTTCTCTTTTTACAAGGATATTGGATGTTGGAAAACATTTAATTTGATTTCCAAAAAATTTTGTAATATATTTGCGTTGGTCGTAATGCCCTCATTCAGTAAATTTTTTAAACTGTTTATAGATCTTATATCTTTACATGCATAAGTAATAATGTCCTGACCTTTCAAGACATGAGAGATTTTTCAAATGCTTTACTACAGCGAAATACACTAAAACAATCGCTGAACAGCACTGTTGGCAAGACGCGAACCTGAATCAAATGCCAACAGTGTTTTTTAGAGTTTGCAGGATTTAAATAACTAAAAATCTACAAATCACAAGTTAAAAATCTTCAAAGGAGATATTTTTATTAAATTTTTAATATCTATTTTCCATCAATGATGGATGTTTATGGATTTATATTTTAGTAGTTTTTAAAGCTCTTTAGTTTTAATTAGGTAAAAAATATGAATTTTCCATTGTTATTTCCCAAAAGAAAAAGCTATCTAATGAAAAAGCATTGAAATCAAGTAATATTAGATTTTTAATTAGTACGAGTACCGTAGCAAGAAAAAACTGGCTTTCTCTAATTACAAATGTTAAAATGAACAATACATTTACAATATATTTTGTGAAAACTCCAATTTGTTTTTTTTAATTTCTCTGTGTAATTTAAAACCAATCTTTTTTACTCTTCAGGAAATGCATTATGCAAATAAATTCATTTTCATCAGCTTGTTCGTATTGGAGTTTGGACAGAAATTTGCATTATTTTTTTTATTATTTATTTGTTCTTTTATATTTTTGTTGTCAATTGTTTATGGTTGGTGATTTTTTCGTTTGAAATGAGCAGTTTTTAGTCGTCTGCTTTCATTCCTGTTGATATTTAAATTTTTGTCAGATTGAATTTTCAATAATTTGTGTGTTTTTCTTACCCAGGTAAAAATTTTTATAGTGCTTTAGAGTTTTATTATTTTTGTTGTTTTATCAAGACATTTGGTATGTTGGGTTTTTCAAATAGCGAATACAAAACAAATTTTTTTCTTGACCAGGAAGCCAACATACACACATTTTACTGATGCCTCTGTCAATACACACAATTACTTAAATTAAAGAATTAATAATATAAAAATAATGACTACATTAAATTAAATTCATGTTCCTATATTTATGATTTATTTGAATGGGCTAAAGTTCGTATAAATTTTTTAAGCCAAATTACCTGTGATAATTATTAATGAACAAATAACAGCAGGTTGTTTTCGAAGTCCACTAAACCTTCATCATCAGCGTTATTCTGTGTTGGTCCACTGTCTAGATGTAGATTTCTGCCTTATATACGAAACATTTTTTTTGTAAATGCAATACATGAATTGTTTTGATTCATCGTATTTCAATTGGCTGAAAGGAGTTTGTAATGAAAGCTCAAATTTACCATCTCTAATTTACAACAGTCATACCATTGTCGTTTATTCTTTACTAATTATGCGCATGTTAGTTATGTTGTTTCAACTTGAACTAACTTTAATTCAACATGATTCTTTATTTAGATTTAACAGTTGTGGAATATTAAATCAACATGAAATAAAGTTATTTCAAAGTAAACAATTTCTTGCTTACTTACTGTAAATCATGTTGAATTAATATGAAACACATTTGAAACAATTTTTCGTTGTATGAAAATAACTTTATCACTCAAATTTATTTTTTTCCAAAAACTACTGCTTACCAGAAGCGTTTTTGTAAGGCAGGCATAATAAGCAGCTGGAAATTAGCCAACGATTGATATAATTTCTTAATATATTTTCGGTAGAAAAATTGTTTTTTATATGTATATCTTGAAAATAATTTATATTTTTATATTTATTCAATTTGTAAATTTTTCACCATTCTTTTCAATGTTCCATCGTCGGTATTAAAAAATGAAATAGTAGAAAGCAAGGTGGATATGAATCTGATGGTCTCGAAGTGCAACTCACCACATTCGCCTTGTATATTTGTTATTGTTAAATTTCTTGCTGGCAGGAAATTTCTGAAGCTTTTGCTCTGATTTCACACACAGCTGACTCGAGATCAGCTGGTGTCAATTCGCCTTGGTAGAAACACATTTTCCTTTGTGTTAGGGGATCATATTTTTTGAGATGTATATCTTATGCTGTTTGAATTTTTAATAAAGAAGATGGAACAAAAATCTAAGCAGTTCTGTGTGTTTATCGAATATTCTATCACTAAACTAATAATTTCTACTTTACTGTTTTTATCTATTTATATTTGTCAGTTTAGCTTCGAATGTACTAAATTTCTATGAGGTATTAATTTATAATTGAGAGAAAGTTTTTAAAACAAATTTAGTTCACTCATTTTAGTATTTGAAGGTAAAGCCTGGATCTCACCATCGGCACATTGTACCGATTTTCGTCGGCTCACTGAATTAAAGTCAAAAGTAGTAAGCTAAATACGCATTATTTCTCAACTAATTGAAATATAAGGACACATTTGCAACACACTGCAATTGGTAATATAGTCATATAGACATATTACGGAACTAATTGAGAAATAAAGCCATTTTAGCTTATTACGTAGGACCTTATTGCAGTGAGCCGACGAAACTCGGGAACTCGTCTTAAGAACTAAATTTATTGTTACTTCTTTCCTATTATATTATTTTATTTCTATTATATTATTATCTATTATATTTGCATTTGCCTGAAGCCGCCGACGAAATCGCTCGGCGCAGGTCTCTGGTAAACACACATAAACAACACTGTTAAAATGTATGTTAGCCAATTAGTCAAGCAACAGACAACACTTAATGGCAATTTAGACATGGTAGAGGAATAAGTCGATAAAATCCTTAAGTTTGCATAAATGTTTTCAATCCAATAATTTCTGCTTGCTGTTTTCATACAGCAACTCAGATACACAGATTCAAACCAGACATTATTTATTGCGTAATGAATGTAAAGATTATCTTCTTCATAAATCAAACGCAGTACGTACGTAATTGATTTTATTATTAATCAAAATTAGTTTTGCCAAAATTTTTGCTGGGATATTTCTCGTCAAATCTGTAAATATTCTTGTTATGCTTTTAAAAATACCAGTAAAAAAGTGCATTAATTTCTTTGTTCTGTTCGTAAATGAAAATAAAAAACACAAAATTGAAATAACGATAATAACGAACGACAGCGCAAGAAAATTATTTTGAAAACTTACAAAAGCGTAACACAATAATTTATAACATGCCCACAACCCATACTTAACAATTTCAGGCATAATAAATGTATTTCCTGTTGAAAATAATTTGTAATGCTCCTGACACTGTTGCTGGCTGATGGCTGATGGCTGGCTGGCTTAACGAATTCACAACGGCCCACAACGATGCAGAGGAGAAAAGAAATTGTTGGTTTAAGGAATGCAAACTATAATTTGAACAATTTGCAACAATGTTATCGATAATTTGTCGAAAACAACCACAAAAAAAATTATAATAAAAATAAAAATTAATAAACAACATTTGAAGCGGGAAGGGGGCAAAGTAAAAGCAACCCTTTTTGTCTAACTTCACGAACAATAGCCGCACCGGCACCAGCAACAACAACAACATCAGCAACCGCTAACGTCAACAACAAATATGGGAATATTTTAAATATTGTTTAACAAAACATTAATAAAAGATAAAATCTCTCCAGGGGATATGGACGCATTCAAAATACTTGTCTAACAAAAGTTAAGACTCTGCTCTGCTGCTCTGCCAAGTCTCATTTAAATAATAAACAATCACAAATTATTTTATTTGTATTGTTAAAGGAAAACCGGTATAATTTTAATTATGATTTTGATTGCTGGCAAGCGAAGAAATAAAACATTATTAAAATGTCCTGGGAAAGTGTTAAAATATGAAAAACGAGTTCAAATAAAATTATACTTTTTTTATCTAATACATCATCTTTATGACGCATTTCAAAATAGTTTAGCGTCTTTCGCAACAAAAGCAAGGAACTTAAATATGAGCCTGGCTAAAGGAAAAAATTATAATATGATAAAGGTGGTGGCACAAAAGGGGTGCATTTAATATTATGCATAATAATTTTATTAAGAACAGACGCAAATTCTTAGATATAGAAATTATAGGCGTACGTAGTTAAATGAAATAAGAAATGAAAATTGTTTTGTATAATAAATCTAGGTTAGGTTAGGAAAGGTGGTGATATAACACACCTCCACTCGGAGAGAAAATTGGTTCCACTGATATATTTAACCCACCATTTGAATCGAAAATCCCCTGATATCCTCCAGTTTACACTTACAGATATATATCACTAAAGCTCGCATTGGAACGTCTGCTTAGCTATATAAGCCTATGACGTTGCAGCTTCGGGTAATGGCAGATAATCACCTTTATCGGGAATGGAAACACGAACATTTTGTTCACGTGAAATATTTCCTGTGAAAAAATAGTATACTGACACAACAATAACGCAAACACATTGGCAATCACAGCTTTAGAGAAAGGGAAAACATTCCATGTGATATTTTATTCACGTTTCTGGTTCCTCTTCATCCCCGCACTAAAAAAATCTTGATCTGACCGAGCAGTGACCATCGCCTGCCTATTCATATCCAGTAGCAGTTTGGATTTTTTTAAGGAGAAGCAACATTCAGGCAACATAGAATTAACAAATAGGAAGCGAAGGCACATCTCGAGGCTCGTTGCAGTCATGACGGGGCACTGGACGGTCTGCACACATGCTAGTAGGATAAGTCTATCCTATAATCAGTTCTGCCTAAGTTGTCGTTAAGAAACAATCTTCCACTTTCGTTGCGAATGTCCAGCTTTGCATCTCTCGAGACACAAATTTTCAGATTTATCTGAGATTGGGTTGAGTGCCCTTATCAGATATCTAAACGCAACGGGTTGGATCTAGTAACGATCATCATATCACAATACGGTTCTACATAGGTTGACACCAGTGAGTGTAGTGGTCCTTTCAAAAATTCTACTTGAATGCCAGCGTGTAATAGGCAGCCACGTAAACCAACCAACATTCAGACCATTAATTCCTACTACTATTACTAGGTGTTACCTTCTTTAGGACAGCGATAGTGATAGAGAAGACAGGTGGTAAAGGAAGATACAAAGGAAAGCTTCATACTTTTACAAATATGCATTTTGCACGATTTATTTAAGGCAGTACTGCAGCGCCTCTGATGTCAATGAAGCGCATTAAATTTTCGAAGACCTGCTTAGTATTTTTTTTGTTTGTTATTTTACTTCGCCGATCGGTTAGCGTGGAAGTCGGACACTAATGAAAGAGGTGAGGAGCTTTTAGAATTTGTAGTTAGTGCTAACCTTAACATTTGTAATAGAGGTCAAGAACCTACTTTTATAACAAGGAACAGACAGGAAGTCCTGGATGTTACCTTTTCGTCTGATTCTGCAGCCGATAGGATCATGAATTGGCGTGTACTTCAGGAACATTCCTTTTCTGATCATAGGTTTATTGAGTTTAGTATTAGGGAGCGGGCACCTGAGGTAGAAATCTCCCGAAATATTAGGCAGACAAACTGGCGTCTGTATAGGACCATTTTTTCTAGACAATTAAGAGTGATTGGAGACTCGTCACTTCTAGAAACTTCTGATTTAGATTGTGAGGTTGATAACATTACTACAATCTTCAAAAATGCAAGAGAGTCATCTTGCCCTTTGAATAAGCCAAGGGGGAAAAAGAAACCGCCTTGGTGGAATAGAGAGTTACAATTGTGTAGGTGTACATGTAGAAAACTCTTCAATAAGGCTAAATCATCCAGAAATGACCTGGACTGGATAGCTTATAAGTGTAAATTAAAAGAGTATAAAAACCAGATAAGAATTGCTAAAAATACAACATGGAAGAAGTTTTGTGAAAATATTGAAAATATTTCAGAAGCCTCTCGCATGAGAAAAATTTTGTCCGCTACTCCCTGCACTTTGGGGTATTTAAAGAATCCCAATAGGACGTGGACTACATCCAGCGAGGAGTCGTTAAAAACCCTGCTGGACACTCATTTTCCGGGTAACTCAGTGTCTGAGATTCAGACATCTGATCCTTACCCCATACCTGCGGAAAATGTATCTGACATTGTCAATATGCAGACATTAAATTGGGCTCTGAGAAGTTTCAAGCCCTATAAGTCACCAGGACCTGACGGTATCATACCGGCTGAGATATGGAAAGTATCGAATCTCGTAGCCCCAAGGCTACTGAGAATTTACACCAGTTGTCTAAGACTGGGTTATGTTCCTGAAAAGTGGAGGGAAGCGAGAGTGGTCTTTATACCGAAGGCTGGTAAAAGCTCTCACACCACACCGAAGGATTTCAAACCTATAAGTCTATCATCCTTTCTTCTGAAAGCATTAGAAAGGATAGTTGATCATTATATCCGCAAAACCATAAATAGTAAACTACTTTCCCCGCATCAACATGCATATCAAACGGGAAAGTGAACAGAATCGGCTCTACATGAGCTGGTTGGCAGGATAGAGAAACCTCTTTCTGTAGGTAAATACACCTTTGTGCCTTCGTGGATATTGAGGGGCTTTTAATAATATATCTCCAGATGCGATAATGGATATATTGTCGAATTTGGGGGTTGGCGCGGGATTATGTAAGTGGGTTCAAAATCAACTGACTCACCGTAGGATAACTGCGGCTCTAGGAGCTTCTAGGCAGACCCGCTTTGTAAATAGGGGTACACCACAGGGAGGAGTTCTTTCGCCACTATTGTGGAATCTAGCTCTGAATCCTGTGCTGCTATCTCTAGAATCGCGGGGTTGCAGAATCGTGGCTTATGCTAATGATGTGGCAATAGCTGTAAGAGGAAAATTCCTCACAACATTAAGGGACGTCCTACAGGATGGTCTTTCATATTTAACAAAATGGGCGGAGAAACGTGGGCTCGCCGTTAATCCTAATAAAACGGAACTAGCCCTTTTCTCCAGGAAGTATAAGATACCTGATTTCCGACCTATAACACTTAATAATACGGAGATAAAAGTGTCCAACACTGCAAAATATCAAGGCGAATATTCTAGAGAGAGTGAAAAAAGCAACAATTTCACTATATCTATGCAAAAAATCCATTGGGAAGAATTGGGGTCATACCCCAAAAATGTTTCATTGGATCTATACTGCAATAGTACGTCCAATTCTCATGTATGGCATCAGCGTGTGGTGGCCATCCCTGGAGAAAAAGACGTATCTATACACCTTACACAAGGTGCAAAGACTTGCATCCTTGTATGTAACCAGTGCTATTCGCACCACTCCTACGGATGCACTGGGGATGCTTCTTCATCTACTACCATTAGATCTAGTAGGGAAGGAGATGGCAACGTCCTCGGCAATCCGTCTTAGATGTGTTTCTCTGTGGAACGGAAATGGAACCGGCCACTGCAGAATACCGGATGGTGAAGTTAGGGGATGGAGGATTGACCAAACCTTCCCTGCTCTACTACACGAACGTCTTTATAAAACCTGGATACCATCTACAGAAATGTGGATGAATGGAACTCCAGGTAGAAGAAAAAGCGTTGATTTTTATACGGACGGCTCCAAAACACATGAGGGTGTGGGCTATGGGGTCTTTTCGAAGGCTTTAGGTCTTCGTATTGCAAGGCGACTTCCGGATCACTGCAGTGTCTTTCAGGCAGAGATCCTTGCTATAAGAGAAGTTGAGAACTGGTTAAAAGTGAATGTCACTTCAACGACTTTAATTAACATTTACACCGATAGTCGAGCAGCTATTGTGGCCCTCGAATCCTCACTTCTAAGAACAACAACAGCCCTCGACTGCCGATCATCTCTAAATGAGATGGCAGAGCAGTTTGATATTAGGATCATCTGGATCCCGGGGCATAGAGGCTTACAGGGGAACTCTAGGGCTGACGAGCTTGCTAGAATTGGGACAACCTTACAGGACTCACCGGATTTGGAATGTGTAGGTCTACCCCTACTCTCTTGCAAACTCAGACTTAGGCGCAAGACAGAGGATGAAACAAATAGAAGGTGGGTCACAAGAAATGATTGCGTGATCACAAGGCAGTTATGGACTCACCTAAATAGAGAAGGTACGGATTACCTAATTTCAAGGAATAGGAAACAAATCTCGATTCTAGTGTCCGTGTTAACCGGACACTGTCTCATAGGTAGGCATGCACAAAGGCTAAGGGTTGAACATAACGACTTTTGCCGTAGCTGCCAAGATATTGATGAAGAGGAAAGCATAGAACATTTTCTTTGTCACTGTTGTGGACTTGCAGGAAAGAGAATGGCCACAATGGGCGCTCTTGAATTCAGGGAACTTTCTGACGTTGCTGGTGTTAAACTTCAACGTATTAGCAGCTTTACACTGAGCTCTGAATGGTTCGACGGTGGGGACTCCGCATAAGCAGAGTCTCCGTGGTATCACAATGGACCAAAACGGTCTAAGTGAGTCCGGGTTTCTGACTGCCACCCCTACTTAACCTAACCTAACTTACCTCGCCGATGATAACGTTACACAATACGAGTATCCGCTCAAGTCGGTATAAAAGTTAGTGACCAGTAACTATGCCTTTATCACTTGAACCACAACAAGTGGCACAAAGGGACGCTATTGCTAATCAGAAAAATACGTGGTGTTGCTATTTAATGACTTGACTTGACTTGACTTTGTCGGTGACCGGGCTAGAACTCAGTACCTTTGGTTTTGTAGTCAACGTGCTAACTACTTCAGGCAATGCCAACCGCAACAGCACGCACTTTTGAATCTTCCCGAGTGAAGTTTTGGACACATAGCCTTCGAGTCTCTAAAATCCGCCCTACTTCGCCATGAACGGTTGGTCCTGCTCTCTACCCAATTACTGAGTTCCCTGTAGTAATGACCTATCGGTAATTTCACCGATCTATTGCACATTCCCTCATATAACGACCTAATAGTCCGTAAATCCAGGAGCTACATATCCCTGATGACTAAAACTGTGACCTGTTATTCTTGTCTTCACCAAACCGCCTTTAACCATTCTAAGGAGACTTCTAGTCGCCGATTTCACCACAGAGTCCTCTATAGGAAATAGGTGAAGAATGACGTTTAAGGCAACTTGAGGTATGCTCCTTTCCTTTTCCAATGCATCCCATCATCCCACACAACTATATGAAATAACCAATCTGACAATCGATGAGCAAAACCATTTTACTTTCTTCGGTTGTAGACCCCAGTTACTTCCTATGGAATTCCTGTATGCCTTTAGCTTTTCCTGAATGTTCCTTTTCCAAAAAAGCTTGCTATATAAAAAAACTCCCAAGTATTTCGCTCCCTTTGCCTAGTATCACCTCTATCCCTCCCATTCTGGGCAGTACAAAGCTTTATTTTTTGTATCTCCTCGTAAAGAGGACCAGCTGGAATTTTTCTGAGTTGACTTCCAGTCCTTTCCTGCTGGCCCTGGAGGATAGATCTCCCAATGCCGACTGCATGACTTCACTGATAGTGCTTGGAAACTTTTCTGTTACCAGTAAAACCACATAAGCAACTTTATTCCGTCCGCTCCTGCCAAAATGCCTAGGAACTGCGTGGTGTACCTCTTGTCACTAATTTCCTTAGTTTTCTCGTTCAAACACTCTGGTTGATGATTCTGCTACTTATCATGATAACTATCCACTAACTATGCTCCAGCGACATCTTAATAAATTTTAGTTTTGTAACAAGTTATCTAAGCAACACACGAGTAAACAAATATCAGTTATCAATAAACATCAATTAATTGAATCAATTAAAGCAATTAAGGCAAGTGAAATTTTTAATCAATTAAAAGTTTATTTCAAGAAATTGAAAGTTTTAGCCGAATTAACATGAAGTGCAATTGGATCATATAAGAAATCGATGAAATTAATTAAAAATTTAATTCAATCAGTTTAAAGAAAATCATTTTCAAGGCATCACGTTCAATATATTTTTAGAAATGAAAAAAATTGGTCACCATCATGTAATTCAATGCATTCATTTGGAAGGTCTCAGGCCAAGTAAAAAAAAATTATGTGAATATAGTAAAAATTTAAAAACGAAAAATCCATTTATACTTTCCGCAATTCCAAGATCTATAGAGAAACTGAGGCCATATGCTCCTTAAAAGGAGCCCAACGAAACAGAATGAGAAATAGAGAAACTATTTTATGAATAGAATGAAGATTGAAGGTTAGAGTATGCAAAAATACTGACAATTTTCTAAGATGCTGGTACGATATAAAAAAAGACGTCCAGCTAAAAAAATATGTATGGAGCATATATGATATTCCATATTTGGACAAATAATTCAAAACGAACTAAAAGTCATTTCATTCATCAAAAGGTGAATCAATTATTTAAAAAATACATAAATCATATTCGTACATAACATTTTGCTTAAGAAATCAGATTAAAAACTAATGCAATTAATTATAAAAGAAAAGAAAAAATAATCCGTCTAACAATAGTTTTTAATACAGTAATATGAACTTTGTTTCTTATCTAGAGAATTTAGTTATTTTCTACAAAATTAATGACTTGATTATCCTTTTGATTATTTGATATATTAAATGGGGCCACAATGTATAAAATCATACAAGAATGGTTTTTTTTTTGTAATAAAAAGTTTTTCTTTTTAAACTTTGAGGGTACGCATATAAACTTTGCATACCGTATGTATTTTCTAACGGATTTCCAATTCAGCAGTGATAAAATTCAAAGCTTTTTTGATTGCAAAAAGGATCTTATGTTAGATATCATGTATGCATACATTCTTATATGGCTCCATATATAAAATCTTATATTTATATATGGATCCACATATGAAGAGCTTCATAATTACATTTTCATATATGAGCTCATATGTTGAAATACATTTCATATATTAGTTCATATATAATAGTTTTGCCATGTATAATCCCATATATTTCCATACATGAATTCACACATATTCATATATATTTATATACATTCATATATTAAAAATATATGGACCATATATAATTTTTTTAGCTGGGCGTTCAGAACATTACAAAGATTTTAGAAAATTTATTTTGTATCTTCTGGGACATAAATAAATATATGGTGGGCTTTTAAGGCTCTCGAATTTCTTTATCTTCAAAAAAGGAAAAAATCCCAGTTAACACAATGTTATTATATTTTTGATTTATTTTAATTTTCTTCTTAGTTTCCTATGTTACCAATCACTCCATTTAAATAAAATTTCAGCATAAATGTATATAATTCCAATACATTTATATATTGTGCTTTCAAGGCTCGAAACAAAACAAGCTGTGTTTTGTTTTGCATTAATATTTATTGTTTTGAATTTTCTAAGGAAATATTATACAACTAAGTTTGTGTGTATATCACCGTAGTAAGCGTATGAGTAAAAGTGGAAAATGTATGGAGTTGTACAACAATATCTTAAATTCTATGGGTTAAAAATAAGTTAAAATAGGTGGTGTGCAAGCTTGTATGTAGATGTGTAAATGCGCTTCAGTGGGCTTAAAAAGGTAAGGGAAATTTTTCTCAAACTTAACCCTTAGAGATCCATACATTTTCACTTGATATACTATTACTTTTATATGTTCATTGTCTGCTAATGCTTGCGCGGCAAACAAATTTATCCCAAAGGTACTTTTTGTTTGAGTAATTGTGAGTGGCTAATGGTGTTGTACTATGGCGTTTCTAACAGTATATTTTCAAAATTGATTGTTACATGCTAAGTAACTGAACTTCGCAGCTCTAAGAGCTTAAACTGTACTCACTGCTACAACTGTCCGCAGCAATAAATCAAGTTGGCAAAACTTAATGGTTCACCATGGTGCATTATACGGATAAAATATAGTCGGTCTTATGTATATTCACTTCGTTTTAGCTGTAATTGGCAACGTTACTCAAAAATTTATTCATTAATACTTTAATTTCATAAACAAATCTGAAACTAAATAAAACTGAATTTTTACGCCGTATGCTATAGTCTTAGCTTAACTTTAATATAAATTTTAAGTAAATCCAAAAAAATCTTGAAATTTCCATTTTTTTGTTTTTTTTTAAATTGATTTTCTGAACTCACTCAATAATTTCATCGTTGGAGCTAAGTCTCTTTCCACCGAGCAATTTCTTAAGGTTTGAAAAGAGGAAGTATTCACTGGGAGCTAAATCTATAAAATAGGGTGGATAAGGGAGCAATTTGAAGCCTAATTCATGGATTTACGCAATGGAAACTGCACATGCGTTTGTGGTCGATTGTGAGCAAACGCGGTACCCATCTTGCGGAAAACTTTACCTTACCCACATAATCATTCAAAATAGAAACCTCTGAGTCATATGGGATGCTTATGTCATCAACAATCTCAGCTATTTTACTCTTCGATCGGCCAATACCATATCGTGGTTGGACTGACCTCAATTGGCCGTCCAGAACGTTCAGCGTCATTTGTACTTGTGCGACCACAAGGAAAGTCAATTAAACACTTTTTTGCCATTGAAATCGATGGTTCAGAGTCCGCACAGTATTTATCGAGCTTAACGGTTTTTTTAGCAAAAAAATAATGTTCAATGAGCACTCGAAATTCACTTTTTTCATTTGACGACACTTGCTCAAAATTTGACAGTACTCTATTAACAGGTCGTACTTGACGGAAACAGTGTTGCATTCAGGGCTGCCAGATAAAATTGTCGAAATCCCGATAAACTATAAAATAATAGTCATTTTATACTCGAAAGATCGTCAGAGAAATCGGCTGAATCAAATCGGTCGAAATCCCGATAAACTATAAAATAATAGTCATTTTATACTCGAAAGATCGTCAGAGAAATCGGCTGAATCAAAATTAATTTTTTAACTTGTCCGGGTCGATTTGTATGGATTAAAAAAAAAATGTTAAATCTTATAGTAAAAACAAAATATACATGTAATTGTAAGAAAATTTTGCGAAGAAACCATGCGTCTTAAATCAAACACTATGCCGGGCCTCTCGACATGAAAATGTATTTACACTTCCTGAGCTGCTTCTTTTTTTACCTCCTGCCTGCCCTATTTAAAGTCATTGACTTTAAAGATAAAGATGGGGAACTAAATATTATGGATATGCTCGTATATATGTAGGTGGGTCGCGAAAAAATTAAAAGCAGAGATTACGTACGTGGGAGGAAGAATAATGATTCGAATTTAGTAGCATACATATATTTCAGTACAGAAATTTTTCTATTTGAAAAATCATAATTTAAAAAAATTGTTTTTCTAAAGAACATTTTCACTTCGAGAGGCGCGGAATAGGGATTGTTTTAAGATACGTAGTTTCTTCTGAGAATTTCCACAGAATTTCGTTAGATTACGTTAATTGGGAATTTAAAACCATTCTCTTCTTTTAATACCTCATAACTTTGCTCTCCTCCGTGGTACAATTATGAAAAATATTGATAATTTGTATCCAAGTTTTGATCTCAGTACTTTCGATGCGCAAAATTTTTAAAGAAACTTGGCTTCTTTTAAATTTTTGTTATTTGAGAAAATCAATTTACGTAGATATCAATATAAAATAAAGAGGGGGAAAAATTACACCAACATCTGTAAGTAGGGGTAAGTAATACATGAATTCTAATAGTCGATTTTTTCATAAAAAACTGCCATATTTGGACTTTTGAAAAATCGTAAATTTTAAGGAAAAAATCGTCAAATCGTCATTTTGCTATTTGGGCACCAAAAATCGTCAAAATGACGATAAATCGTGAAATCTGGCAGCCGTGGTTGCATTTCATATAATTACGAAGGAAGTTTGAAAAATCACGGACTTGTTGATCCGCTCTCGTATTAAATACCTACATTTTTTCTGGTGTCTTTACCAATACAGGTAAAATAATCAATAAAATACAATGATTACATTAAATTAAATTCACGTTGTTTCAATTTGATATAAATTTGATTCAGCATGGTTCTTCGTTTTATTTCAGTATCGAATTTACCAACTTGAAATAACCTTTTTTTAAACATAATTTTTCACTTTAATTTAACAGTACGGGGATGAACTACGAACAGCATGTTGTTCCGTTCATCTAGTGTTTGTCAGAATATTTATAATTGCTTTTGGTGCTAGTTGTTCATTAATAATTATCACATATAATTTGGCTTAAAAAGCGATACGAACTTTAACCTAATACAATCATCATCTATATGGAATAATATATGTATGTCTTTTCTTGAGTGTTAAGTCACTGACATTTCTGAAATTCTTAGAAATTAATTTAATCTGATATTAACTGCTTTTCTTTAAACACTAACATATGTAAGGATGTTGAAGCAGCTTTCTTTTTATCCTTTTATCAATTTACTCCTAAGCAAGTATGAGAACCAAATTCCCTTTGGTACGTCAAAGGGTTAATTAATACGGTGGCATAGGTGGCACAACAGCATTGTTACGCAAATTTAAATTTTGTGTGTTAGTATATTTCCATCTTTCATCTATTTTTTTTAATATTATTATACATATGTACTTACTTCTATTGTTCATATTCATAAATTTTCTTTCTTTTTTTTCTAATTTCTTTAGAATTTTTGAGAAAGTCCTTCTTACAACCATTTGTACTTGTGTTAACAAAAACTCTTTTCACTAGTGACTTTTTTTACGTTTGTAAAAAAAAGCAAAAAAGGAAAAGGCTTTAATACCACGTTCGTACGTTCTTGTATTTGTAAGTGAAAATGTTGTAAGCGTAACGAAATTGTAAGCTGTTGTTAATGCGTTTTACATCCTTTTTGATGTGAGATTTGTTTATCACGAAGGGGGTAAGCAACCAACATTTTTGAGTTCTATTCAATTCTTTCAATAGCAAGCACCCTTTCTCGAAATAATTTCTTTCTGCGATGTGATTTTTTGTTCTTTGGTAAATTAAATTTTCCTTTATGATTTTTGATACTTTTTCCATGGTTTATTAGTAGATCCCTTTGTCATCAATTTTAAATGCGTTTTTCGTAGTTGTTTGTTATTTCAATTGTTAAAAGAAGTCTTTCAAGAGATTTTCACTTGAAATATTTATTTGTTATGTACATTTGAATGGATTGATCGAAAGCCTGTTTTAACGCTAGAGAAATTAATTTGAAAAGTCGTTGGCCCCAAATTTAATTTACCAAAGTGCCGAAAGCAAGAACTTGTATTACTTTATAAATCACATATGAAAGAAAATAAAATAAATCAATTCATATGATATATGATTTTTATTATATAATAAGGTAGGAGAAAGTAATAAGCTTTGAAAAGCTTAATAGCAACACTTCTTAGCGACATAACAAAAGCTAAATATAGCGTTTTATTTTAAAACAATGGCGTACCAGTAATTGGAAACAAGTACGTTCTAATTTCATACATGCTTAGAAAGCTTTTATATTATGATAGTGTGGAATTGGCTGAAAACAAAATCTGGCAACTCTAATGTTATATCCACGATCACATACATAACCGCTCAATCGAGAGAATCGAGAGATTCCATTACGTCTATTGCACATTATCCACTTCTATTATGCCAGCGTATAAGCTAAGCTTCACAGGAATCGGTTGGGTTGGACAGGAATGAAATAAATTGTTGCATGCTATAGGGAGTGGTCCCGCCTACTTTCCCTAATGCAACATTGTATTAAAATCAAATCCTAATGAGCGCAAATAGTTTAATGGGAATCAATTCTATAACAATATGTAATATATGTTAAATTATAAAGCGGGACCACCCAGCTAGTTGTGAGACTGTCTGGTATCTGAAGTGTACTGCACAATTTAGGAATTTACTTTTTAGAAATATCTTCAAAACATAAACTCTCACATTGCCGGCACTATTTTAATCCGTTAGTATAATTTCTTACGAATTCTTGGAAGTTAGAATATATGATGACTGCCAGGTTGTGTTGAAAATTTTCCTTGTAAGCGTTAAAGAAGTCCAATTTAGCGATGTTGAAAATTTGGTTTGAGATAACACCCCCATAAACAAAGAAGTTAAAACAGAGCTACGTGAACGCCAATTTATGTCGTTTCATCTGGACAACAATTTGCATTGAAAATTATTCCTGTCAGCAGCATCTTGGGGGTGAGGTTTTAATTCTTGCCTTAATTAAATTATGTAAGAAAAATACTATTTAATGGCTTTTGCATGTTGTATCAGTCTCTTCAAACTTTTTGAGTCATTTTGTTATCAGAGTTGCATTATTTAATTGATGTAAGCATTTAATATTGCAAAATCAATATCAATCTAGTTTATAGCATTGTTTGACTACAATTTGTAAAATTTGCAATTTGCAAATTGTAAAACTCTCGCCATTTACAATGCACAGCCCGGCCTCAAGAAATGCTCTGTAGACCTAGAGTTTTAAAGAGCCACGCTACCTACTGATATATCACACACAGGTTTGTTGCGTTAACACCGGAAGCTAATCAGAGATCTAAGCTTTCCTTTGTATCAGTTTATATAACGTCAGATTTCATTGGGTGTATCCCCGCTGGGACTTGATATTTCACGGGCTTTTTCACTTCCCGGGAAAGGGGAATGAAAAAATAGTGTACCCGAGAAATGTCGATCGGTTTATTAACTTAGGCATTATTTTTAAATAAAAGTTGATACATAAGGAAATACAGTTTATAGTTATTACACAGATATAATATAATGACTAATTAACGACTATTACCGCAATTATTAAAAAAATTTATTACAAGTCCTCCAAATCATTTTAGGATGTTTTCGATAAGCATGATGTAGCATTATTAAGAATTCTTCATTGTATGAATGACATTGTTCATCAGCTTATTGAAAGTTTTCATTATTTGCATGAAATTCTACATTAATGCAATGAATTCTCACTCTAGCTCCTTATTAATTATAAAATTCATTGATCAAATGAATGTTTTCCTATCAATGTGCAAGCAAGTTACAGTATTATTCTTAGTTGCGTCGAATTATACATATCCTGAGCCACAGTCTGTGTCTTTGATTTTTAATTCTATTTCTCTTAAAACATGTCTTTCAGGGTTTCAATAATAGTTTCGACTTAAAATAAATTTACGTATTGTCAAATCGAGGTTTTTACAGCTTCTTTGAGCTTAAAAATTCTACTACATTTCCATTAAATTTGTTCATTAATTCGCCAAAAAACATCACTTCAAGTTTGTTTAGCATCGAATTATTTACTATATAGAATTAGTTACTTTATAGATCACTGCAATCATTGATACTTATACATTCCACTTTTTTCTGTGATTAAACGACACTCATTCATAAAAGAAGCAAACAAAAAGCATAATTAGTAAAAAATAATCGACAATGGCAAGACTGTTGTAAATTTAGAGATGGTAAAATATAGCTTTCATTACAAAAAAAGCTTTCACCAAAATTATAATACGATGAATCAAAACAATTCGGATATTCAATTTGCAATAAAGGCTGAATATATAAAGCAGAAATCTACATCAACTGACACCACACATAGTGGACCAAACACAAAAGAACGCTGATGATGAAGCGGTAGTGAACTTCGAACCCAGCTAATTGTTCCGTTCTACTAAGTGTTTGTTAGAATATTTACAATTAACATTGGTGTTATCACAATGGACCCAATTGGATCTCCGAGTGGAGGTGCGGTATAGCACCACCATTCCTAATCTTTCTGTTATTTGTTCATTAATAATTCTCACATGTAATTTGGCTTACAAGGCGATACGAACTTTAGATTAATAAAAAATAGTTCACCCTTATTTTTTTATCAGGTCATGGGAATCTTTGTTAACTATTTTTCCGATAATGCCTATATGAATGTTTTCATGTCGTGTGTGTGTGTTTATGTCTGTTTGCATATGGGTAAGCATCTCATAACTTAAGAAGGACTCAACCTATTCTAAAAACATTAGCCTCACTTAGACATTAACCTCACTTGGCGTAATATAATCAGGCTTGTTATGAACAGCAACGTGTGGTTGCTAAGAGAATAAATAAATCAGTATTACTAGATGTCAGTGGTTGAAAAGACGTGTCAACCTTAATTTTTCAACTAGCCACTACAAATTCGCTATTGTGAATAGCTATTGACGGAAATTTATTCTCTTTTTGTGACTACGAAATAGTAGGAGACAAATATTGCCTCGAAATGTACGTAAGTAGTAAATAAATAGATATGTATACATAAATAAATATTGTTAAAAATATAGAAAATAATTGATTTTATTCACTGGTTAAAGGACTTTCTGTGCACCATTTGTCAGCTGTTATTTGTTTCCTTAAAGTGCATATTCACAATTGCGAATATCTACTTAATCATTCACAAATTTATCAACTGGTTTCCGTAATAACTATTTCAACCATAATTGAAACATTTTTGCAGTTTCCAACCAGTTTATGGTTGCTGTTCATAATAGCCTGATTTTGAGAACTTTCGAAAATAAATTTTTCGAATCAAATTCAAAATCTAATCATCTCTTAAGCTAAACAGCATCAAAAGCTCTTGCCAAATTGCTTTTAAGGGCACATTTACATGACTTTTTTTCTTTTCATGCAATGCATTGTGCTAGAACTAAGAAAATGGGTTATGGAGAGGAGGAACATTCCCACGATGAAAGTGACAGGAAATACCTCCGCAAGTAGTTTATTCCACATACGAACAGTACGGCTTGAAAAGGAATTCTCTCTCTGTAATGCGTAGTACGATTTATTGGCCAATCGAACACAAAACGATGTGCCCTGAATGAAGCATGTGTTTTGCGTAAAAGTGTTCGGGTTTCAGGAACAAGCTCAATAATTTCATTTCAAAAAATTCCATTGTACTAACGATAGAACAAGGAAATGCACCTCACATTTCAACGATGCTCCAATGAATAAATAGAGTTGTATACCCTTCGGTCACCGATGAGCTTCTTTGCCCTCTCCTGTACGCTGTCAAGTATCTCGCAAAATAGACTTTGAAGCGCCGGCCCATACATGAGAGCTACATATATTCCATTTTCGGTCAGATATAAGTGGTAAAAATAGTAAGAAGATCAGATGGGGTGAAGTATTGCTTGCACCGTTTCAAAAATCCTAGGCACTTGAATACTTCTTTTGAGGCTTGAAAAATGTGTTCAGTCCATCAAACATCACACTGAATTTTCATGCTAAGAACATCAAGAGCTTCCGATTACTTAATACTTATACCCCTCATAGTTACAGAGGCAGCAGCATTTAACAAACTGCGGCAAATTTAATTTAAATCGTTTAAATCAGCTACGTCCAAGCCATATGCACAATGTGCAAACTTTTATAAAGAGCTTTTCGAGCTTTCACACCGACGAGAGTACAACATCCACAACAACAACACAACAGGCAGCAATGCTTGCTCTTACTTTACAAAAAAACAATAACAAATTTAAGAGCTTTCAAAGCTTTTTCCCTCAAATTCAAATATCAGTGTATGTGTGCTTGGACGTAGCTGGTTTAAATGGTTTGCGGAATATCGTTAACGAAAATTTTTTATTACTCCAAAAAACTATAGATTTTCCAGAGCTTTGAGCCTGAAATTAGCACAAAGTTCCCCAGATGTCCGGCAAGAGATTTTAACAGACAATAAAGTTACTCGAATACTCTTTTAGATTTTGTTACAACGGTAACCCTAAAAAATAAGACAGACCAAATATGATGTTCACCAACACAACCGTAATACGTGAAATCTATGGCGCTTTGAAGTTCAATAAACTTGAACTAACGGTACTCCTGTCATTAGCAGACACTATTCATGGAAATAATAGTTTGTTTCCAAGTATGTGTATTTTTTATTCACTTAAAACAAGTGCGTATATTGTGTGTTAATGGCCAAAAAATAAAATAAAAAGCTTGTGCAGAAACAAATCAAAAACAATTGACGTTGATGATATCGAGGATGTTGGTCGGATGTTAAGTGAACTTTAAAGTTGTTAATGAGTTTGGCTAAAAGCAAGAGCAATTATTACACTGTAGATTGTCTCGATTGTTTTGTCGGTTGTTCTGGAACTAGTGGTGCCGGTTTATGAAAGCTCTTTTCTTTAGAATACAATAATGGCAGCAGCAACACTAACAATCATGTAACTTTATACAATTATGATTTAGAAAAAAAAAATGACTGAAAAACTTAGTAAAGAGAAGATATTAAGCCCATACTTGGTAGATTTATTTGTCCCCCCTTTTCCCAAGAAATGGTATGTAACGAGTGATTTTTTTGCTATTATCTTTTTGGCAACACTAGTTTTGACAGCTCGCGCACGTTTTGTATCTTGTGTCACTGTCAAACATCTTCAGTTTGGTCTATAATTTAATCATGAATCGTCTTACAAACGAACAACGCTTGCAAGTTATTGAATTTTATTACCAAAATGCGTGCTCTGTTAAGAGCACGCATCGAAGAATTTATCGAAGAATTGTGTTCAGCGACGAGGCTCATTTCTGGTTGAATGGATACGTGAACAAGCAAAACTGCCGTATTTGGAGTGAAGAGCAGCCAGAAGCATTGCAAGAGCTACCAATGCATCCACAAAAAACAACCGTTTGGTGCGGATTATGGGCTGGCGGCATCATTGGGCCGTATTTCTTCAAAGATGATGCGAATCACAACGTTACTGTGAATGGTGAGCGCTACCGTGCGATGATAACAAACTTTTTTTTGCCCAAAATGGAAGAGCTTGATTTGCCTGACATGTGGTTTCAACAAGACGGTGCCACATGCCACACAGCACTCGAAACAATGGACCAATTGAGAGGCCAGTTCGGTGAACAGTTTATTTCACGCTTGGGACCAGTCAATTGGCCGCCCAGATCGTGCGATTTAACGCCTCTAGACGATTTTTTGTGGGGCTATGTTAAGGCTAATGTCTATAGCGACAAGCCCGCTTCGATTGACGCACTGGAAGCCAACATTGCCAACATTATTCGTGAGATACCGGCCGAAATGTTGGAAAGAGTATGCCAAAATTGGACCATTTGAGGCGCAGCCGCGGCCAACATTTGCATGAAATAATCTTCAAACATTAAATTATATCGACCCAACTATCAATCCAAATAAATATTTCATGCATTTTTCTGAATTTTGTGTGTTTTCTTTTTTTTTAATTTCCGATAGTTCTTAAAAAATCACCCATTATGTAGTTGCACAATTAAATTTTGTTTTTTTTTGGTTCTTTCTTGCTTTCCTCTAACTTTAAGTAATAATCTTACTTATTTAAAAGCTGATGTCGTTTAAGTTTTTTGTTTTACTTTTATGTTTTTGTTTTGTGCAGCGGTTTCCGGTATTGTATTTTTTTCTTTTTCTTTACTGCTGCTCTTAACCATTTTTATAATCGTTCGAAGGTTACAATACCACATACTTGTGCTTATGAATACAACATGTTCATGCGACTGGCTCTTCTTTATTTATATCAAAAGCCCGCATTCTTTTTCTTTTCGGTGAATTATAAAAAGCAGCGAAAAAAACGCAAAAATGTGAAATAATTATTCTAAAGGGCTTCACAGGGGCCTTTTGTTTATAAACATGGTTTAGTTTTGTCAGTTTTTTGCTTCAGTGCATTTTTCTCATCTCCAACAGCTGATTGTCATCGTGGTGAATGTGTGTAAACAGCAGTTTAAAAACAAACCAGCAATCACATTTTACTATTGTTGTGGCAAATTACAGTGTTTTACAGAAGGTGAATTTTTTTTTAATAATTTTTTTTTTCAAAAGCAGAGAATTCAATAAAACGTGATATTTTATAAAGATTTTTATCCAAAATATAATACAATGCAATTTATCAATTTATTGATGAGATTATCAACGCAAAAGTGGTATAACCTCAGAATATTTAAATATTTAATTGACTTATTATTTTTCTATATAGTGTTCTATGATGAATCAATTTTTCAGCCCATCTTCTTTTGAATACCAAAACGTTGCCATATATCTTTTTATTGGTAGCTGGTAAGGTAAGGAATGTATTTTGAACAAACAAAAAATTTGGGTTACTCTACTTTTACCCTGATGGCTTCTTATATAATAATAAATTGACGTTAGCTAGTTTCGCTAAAACTCAAAAACGGCTGGACTGATTAGAATACTTATTCTTCCTTTGTTTGCTTTAAGTTTGAATACTAATTTAATAGGGCAAATCCTAAAATGAAATAATTATAGTACTTTTTTTTATCGAAAATTACAGTTCCATGATTGTCACGGAGAAGTTGCTGCCTGGCGATTTTTCTCCGTAACCTGAGGTCCGATTTCTAAAATTTACCAAAATATATAATGATCCGTTAAAGTGCGCGTGGGGCGCGGTAAGCATTCTTACCAAGAATATATTTGTTATCGTTTTTAGGGTTACGTAATGAAAGGAAAATCAGTTCGTCTGCCTTCCCCCAAGGCCGTCTCTCTGACCTGATTTTTATGAAATTTACAACATTTGAAAATTCCACAAGAAATTTCTACATTTGACAATTAAAAATTGATTGTTTTCCCTCTTACTTGCTATTGTTTGAAATTGTTCCCGGAATAAATTTCTCGCGGAATTGTATTCATGATTGCCCTCAATGGATCTGCGTCTAGAATAAACTATCCAACCGTATTTATTTATTCAAACACAGACACATCTGCCTTTAGAAGCCAAAAAAATTTCATATTTTTTCAGACTTGGATCAAAATGTTTTGGGGGGGGGGGGGGGGGGGAATATATCCTCTCTTAGACTTTCCAACCGGTTTTCATAAACTTAAGAACATAAGAGAACAAACAAGTTTGATATGTTTTAAAAAGTAGGGGAAGGGTGCTGGCTCTCAGAATGTCTCAAAGATAGATATATCTGAAAGAACGCTCATGCTTTGTATAATTCTAAAAATAGGATTAAGAAAGGAAAAGTGGGGAATATCAGCCTCTCTGAAACTATCCAATTGATTTTTATGAAATTCAAAAACATCTATGAGGACCTAAAGGCTTCATATACTATTGCTAAATTCACAACCTATTTTAAGAGTCGTAGTTTCTACAAACTACTAGTTTGTACAAAATAGGTTATGAATTCAGCATATAATTTAATTTATATATACTGGGTGGCATTTCTGTATCTCTGAAACTATATAACCAATTCTAATGAAATTTAAAACATTGCTATATAAATATCTGGAAGAACCAAAAACTAGGATGTAGAGGGTGGTTGCTGTGCGTAGATTTCCGTGAGCACCTGCCTTTACGGGCTTATCTCACGGGTGCCACGCACCCTTTCAGAATCAACCATTCCTCAAAGGCACATAGGTTTCAATCTCTGTATATACATAGTTATCCCTGTACTATATTCAAGTACCTTGCTGAGGTACTTTGAGCTATCTAAACTCTACTGCTATGACATAGTCAAAGCTGCTGCTATGTCCGTGCATATAGCTCTGTTGCCAGATATCGGGTAGTAACACATAAGTTTTATGGGTAATGCACGAAAGGTACGTCAACGGAAAAAGCCACATCACCCCAGCTGAAGCCCCGGGATTGCTAACACCCGTAGTCAAAAATAGACTTCCCTATGGGGGAGAGGATGGTAGAGGGCAATTTCCGTCTCTTAAAAACTATCCAACCGATTATGATGAATCTCCAAACATATAGAGATATGCGTCTTAATATTTTTAGCCACACAGGCTTTCTTTCTTTCTTATCTTTTTCATTTTCACTTGTAATAGATTATAAACTATAGTAAAAATTTTTCTTTAATCTAGTGCCAAAATGTCGTAGTCGAAATCGAAATACGCAAACCACGAAAAGGCGAAATACGCAAACCATTATGACGATTATAATTTTTATATAATAAAGCGACAACAACCACGAAACTTTTGAGAAATTATATTTTGGTGCGGAACTCTATGTGCACGAATACGATTCATACGTTGACGAATTTGTTAAACTTAATACAGAACTAGAAGCCTGCAACGTTTTACTGGGCATTTTTATGGCTGAAAGTTATTGCAAAAACTAACATTTCAAAAATAGTCCCAAACGAAAAAATCGAAATAAACTTAAGCAAAATAAAGCTTTTTAAACTCGCTCGAAACATTTCAAACACTTATTAAAGACTGCAGGAATAAGGCCGGCGTTAGGTGAGGAGATGTGTGACAGATCGGTGAAACTATCGAAAACTTGGTAAACTACAGGAAACTCAGTAATTGGGTAAAAAGCAGGACCAATAGTTCATGGCGAAGTAGGAAGGATTGTAGAGTCTCGAATGCTATGTGGCCAAAATTTGACTCACGAATATCCAAACTGTTACTGAATATGAATAGGAATAGGCGCGTTGAATTGTCACTGCTCCGTCAGATCAAGAACCAGAACTCCAGATTTTTATAGGATGTGCGGGGATGAAGATGAACCAGAAACCGTTGAACATATTATATTTCACTGCCGAAGCTGCAACGTCATAGGCTTCTAGGTGAAAATACCTTTAATGGGCAATGGAAGGAAACCCAACCGGGGCTCCGAGTGAAGGTTGGGTTTTAGCACCACCCTTCCTAACCTAACTTAACCTATCAAAGACTGTTAATTCCTCATTGGTATTAATTACCTAGAACCAACTTTTCGTCTTCATTTAACAATTTTATTCCTGAGTTCCACTGTGCAGCACTAATTTCCATGCGTACTTGCATTTGTAATACATTGTTTGGCTTAAACACAAATAGTTGATGGAATGATATTATATTCTTATTCACAAAGAAATGCTTAAGGTTTCAGACGCTAAGGAGCAGATCCACACATTCACCAAGTATTTATATACTTCAGCTATTCTTTTATTTCTTTTTTTTTCATTAAAATACCTTTGAATTAGTGAGTGTGTTTTTCCTACTGATGCATGTACATACTCGTATTATTAAAGAAGTACTTGGAATTTGAGTATCTACAAGAATATAATTATATTAAAAAGAATTTAATAAGAACTACAACATAAGCTTAAAAACAAAATAGAACTCACATTCAGCAATTACAAACTTAGTACTCGTATATGTATTGGCGTACATTCGCAGTAAAAGGATTAGTGGAATTTCGCGCTATGTTGCACATTCAGTATTAAGATCAACTGCATTACATGCATTATTTAGTATACCCCTGTATGTATGTACATATATTTGCTATAAGCAACAACTGCAAAAAAATACAATGAATTAAAGAAAAACTAGGCACGCATGTATGTGTACAAGTAAGTGTACAAGTGTATAAAACAGTAAGTACTGAGTAGTACTTAATATACACACTTAGACACAATGAGTTATTAATAGTAAGTCAGTCATAGCCAAGCCAATTGAATTGCTGTTGTCATTATACAATATTAAGTGAATTAAGAAGGTAATCATATCAATTTGTAACATTCTAAGAACAACAAGTACGAAATGTTGATACAAGTATGTTACGAAGACAATGAGACAGCTGAAGATTAGTTATGATGAAGCTTATTATTTGATATGATAGAATTTATGAGTAAATTCCTTTTTTCATTGAAAGAAAATACACATACCTATTAGTTCGTAGTTAAATCGTTATGGTAACTTCAGACAACACTTTAAGACGGATGTATTAATATGTTGAATGAAATTTGAGACAATAATTTTTGTTTTTCTTTTTAGCTTTCTAAGATTTGAAGTCTTCCGTTTCAATACGAATAGCTTAACTACATAAATAATTCAATTCGAAGAATCATGGACAGATTTAATGCATTAACAATCCCGGCGGCAGATTGGTTTTCTTATATTATGCGGTATTGGAAATTAACGCGTGTTTCAGCTATTGATCGCTCAATACCATAAGGTCAGTCTTGAGTTGGATTGAACGGAACATATTCAGCAGAGCTCAGGAAAGAAAGTAGTAAGGTATTGGTAATCAGCCATACATCCAAAATAAGTATTTTAAAGCAAGTTTGTTTTTTTCGTTTATTTTTTTTTTTTAGCTTATTGCAAATAATCATAATTAGCATTAACGTTTCTTTTTGTATCTCTGTTACATTTATCAGTTATTTTTGACAATTTCGTTGCCATTATTTTGTTATTTATACGAGTACTTACAAAGTTCTTCAACTGACTGACTGTTTGTAATTAAATTTTGACGGCGATAAGATGCATAATTTGGAATGGTTTGATGTTTGAAAAACGCAAGAGAGTAATGTTGTTTACCAACTATGTTCACATGTAAACTATTGGCTGCGGTGTTGTATGAGATCTTTGACTATGAGCTATGGAACTTTTCCACAGTCCTTCATACTGGCACTGAGTTTGTCGAAGTTATTGTAGTTTTTACGGAAGGATTTAATGACTTGAGCTTAACCCAACCCAACTTATTTAACTTTATTTGACTAATCTAGTTTAGTATAGTCTAACTTAATTAAATCTAACCTAATTTAACTTAATCAAAAAAAAAGCTTAGCATAACCTCACTCAACCTAACTTAAACTTAATAACCTAACCTAACTTAATCTAAGCCAACCTATTGTAATATAATATAAACTTACATAACTTAATGAGGGTGGCGTTGACTTAAGTAGTTAGTACGTTGAATAAAAAACCTGGTCCTGGGTTCCGACAGTCATTAATTAAAACCATCACGCATTTTTCTGATGTGAAATAGTAGCCCTTTGTATCGGTTGTTGTAGGAAAGGTTCTACTGATGCAGATATATGCATTGGTCACTAAACTTCACTGGATTCAACAGATGCTAGTCCTAATGGAATACCAGAGCGGCCTTCGTTGTGTAAGAAACCGATTTGTAAAAGACTAAACATTTCCTCTATCTTTTCCTTCACCACCTGTCTTCTCTTTCACTATCCCTTTCCTATCACAATCTCTCTCTCTCTCTCACACTATCTTCTCTTTAACTCACAGGTAACACCAAGGGATCATTATATTGTCTTGAGTTAATACAGAGCTGAATTCTAAATTTCACCCTTCCTTAACATCAGCCTGTTAACCTAACCTAACCGAACATGACTTACTCTAATCTAACCTAACGCAAGTCAACCTAACCTAAAATAATGTAACATAACGCAAACCTATCTGAACGAATGCAACCTAACCCAAAAAACAATAATTATAAATTATATTAAACCAACCAACCCGATCCAGCGCAACCTAAACTAACCTCATCTAAACATAATTTAATATAGTCCAACTTAACTTAACCTAAGCTAACGTAAGCCAACCTTACATATTCCAAGTATACGTAGCCAAAACTGAGGCTTATACAAAACTTTACCTCACTTAAGCTATACATCGTTCTGTGAATAACTGTAAAACGTTATTGTTGTGAAGCTTTGCAGCCCTGTTGAAAAATCACAATACTCGTACAAAAACGATCGTAGTAGGGAAACTAGAAAACATTAGCTCAATCATCAACTTCTTAAGCTACGAGTTACTATTGCCTTCGCACAGCTTTGGCTTCGTTCATAGTCACTTTGCAGTGCCCGAAGTATTTATATCAAGACTCAGTTCAAACAAAACACTCTAAAAGATAGAAGCGTTTCGCACACGCAAAGTTTGCTTTTCAAAGTCTTGAGTTTGAAGAAGGAGAGAAGGGAAAATAGATTGGGAGCTCTCTGTCCTTCTTTCCAACAAACTCAAGACTTTGCAAAATAAAGTTTTTCGTGTATGAAAAGAGTCATATTGTAGTCCCTAAGAAATTGTAAGAGTCCTTTTCACGCTAACAATCGTCATAAGACTACAGTAAATGCCATATAAAAAGCTACTTGCTCATATGCCGCGTGCTATAGGCTTTAGTTCTTTGTATTAAATTTTTTATAAGGCTTGAAATAAGAGAACAGATTCCTAGAATATATCTAACGATAGAAGCGGGGTAATTTAAGTATGTGCCTTTATCTGTATGTGAGAAACCTGCAATGATGAAGATGACTTTTATGCTGGCAAATTCTGTTTGAAATGTAGTCACACTCTAATCGCATATACTGCCTTAAGATCACGTGTAAGTACATGAGTTTTATAAATAATATTAGACACCAGTACGAGTCACGTGTGATTCAGAAAGAAATACATAAAATGAAATGTGCACACCTCTAATATGTATAAAAATAAATAACCTTTTAGTTTGAAACTATTTTTGATTAAGATGAAAGATATAGAATTTCCTTACCAACAGGTTGGGATTTTATTATGATTTCTTTTTTATCCGTAGGGTATGAAAATAGTTACATAAATTTTATTATCAAGTTATTTATTTTAACGATAAACTTGAATATTATCGCACCTAAAATTTCGTTAATTAATAAACAAAATCTTGACACACCCACACATTTTTAAACAAAACAATGAAAACAAGAAATTTGTGAAAACAAAGACGACAAAAAATGAGAAGAGATGTGCGTTGTAGTTCAGGGATGGTAAAGCTGGTATTATAAAAAAATAATGCAAATATAATCTTTTTCTTTTTGTATATCCTCTCTAAGGTACTGTTAGTTTAGGTTATAAGGGCAGGCTAAATTTCTAGGTAGTTCATTTTGTTTCGGTCGGTACTATTCTGAAATCTTAAGGGCTCACTAACCGGTTAATCCAACCAGACTCGCTGAGGAATGTATCGAGTTATTCACAGCGACTGATGATAACTTCTAATATTTTATAATAACCTTGACTATTTTGCCAAACTAATGAAAAATATTTCAGATTGAAATTGTTGGTTAGACCAGTGCTTTCATTGACAACTCAGGAGTACCTCTAAAGAGGAAGTGATTCTACATATTGAAATTAAAGAGTTGCTTATGCTTGAGGCCAAGCCTGACAACAGCACAATAATATTGAATGAGGTCAATATTGATGAACTTGTTTCTATAAAGCCTGGATTCACTCAAAACCACTGAAATTGGATTTTGTAAGACATCCTCATTTGTTATACCTTATTGGGACTGATGCGTTTAATAGAACAGTCTGACAAAGGTTGCGTCGTCTTTACCAACGACTCTAGAACAAACGGTCGTTGCGATCTTCATCAAGACAGATTGATTTGACTTATGAGAATAGTGTTTTTCATGCTTAAGTACTAGTGATCATGATTGAAGGCGAAGAGGTTATTTCTTGTCTCGAAAGTCAGTCGGCAACAGGTACATTGAAGGAGCATATTGAATCAACTAAGCGATTGTAAAAGAGTACTCAATGGCCACTCTCATGTTGAAAGCAAATATCATACCGGCGACATAGAGCTATCACATGAGAGGGAGAGGTTTCGGTGAAGTCTCCGATTAGCTTTTACTTTAATATTACCGCACCTAATAATCTCGTTTTAAGAGGAGATAATAGTTAGTAGTAGTAGTAGTAGTAGTAGTAGTAGAGAAGTGTGTGGTTTTGTTGACTTTAAGGACTAAACTTGACTGGCGTGTACCGAAGTACTCTTGAGTATAAATAACAGTTTATAAGAGCTATTATAAGCTTTTTAATCAAATCGGAATAAAAGGCAGTAGATATTTAAAGGTGGCACCCCTGATTTCAGCAAGCAATGAAAGGATGAAGGCACAGACTTATAAGGCTGAGGAGTAGATTACACGAGAGACTAAAGACATCACGGGTTTTAAACTCGAGGCTATCAGCGGTATGGTCAAGGAAATTGAATTACTTAAAGACGGGTAACATGTACCTGAAGTTTGCTTTTGTTTGGGAAAGGAGGAGCGTGTTGCAGTAGAAAACACTCACATTGCGCTCTAAGGGTTTCAGAGTACTATTCCAATACGCTAACCACTAGACATTTTACATTCCAATTCATTTTGATATGTGTGAAGTAAATATACTCATATCCCAAAATTTTATTGGAATAAATTTACAACATTAATCTTCTTTTGAGACAGCTCACATTTTATTTAATTACTAAAGCGATATTTACAACAATTTGATTAATGAATTTCCTCACTGCTGATATTCAAATTCGTATGTTGACACACTTGAAATTGCTGACAATATTTACTGCCTCAAGTATAATCAATATTTTTAATTTATAAAAGTCTGCTACATGCAATAATTTATCTCATAAAACAAACATTTCTAATACACCTCAAAAGAGAAAGAGGAGGAGGTTATAAAAAGCAGTTAGTAATTCAATTTAATATATCTAAGTATATTGACATAAATACATATCTGCATGTAAGCATGTATAACTTAACTTAGAAGTTGATTAGACGTCAATTTGCTTCATTTTATTGATTGATAAAAATCTAATTTAGTTGATAACAACCAGTTCAAACCAGCTAAAGTGGTTTCGCGTTGACATAAAAAAGCAGTATAACGTGTTGTTTTAATTGTCTTATTGGCACAATCGATCAATTTGCTGAAAAAAAAGAAAAACCTATTTAGCATGAAGTAATAAATAAGAGATATGCTTCGCTGATTACTACTTCAAGTGTTTTTAGGAATAAAGTATGGGGGAAGTATTCGATGAATAATTAAATAAAGCGCAGGATATGAATGAGTTATTTGTGGCTTCAAAATAAAATAAGCCGCTGCATAATTCAAAAGATTAACAGGAAACTTGTTTAACAAATAATTATATTTGTAGAAAGGACATTATTGTCGTGTGAAAAATTTATTCTTTCTTTTTGGGAGAGTCTCATTGGTATATCGCTCTTTTTTATAAATGGTGTACTTTTTACTTGTCATCTGTGCTGTAATTACAGCTTAAGGCTTCACAACTATTAACTTGCCGGGCTATTCGAACACACTAAATTTTTTTATATTAAAAATCTTTCAATTTAGCATATAAGAAAAAAAGGCGAAAAGAAGGTAGAGAAAAATTTTAAAATCCCTGACCTAAAGAAGCAAAAAGAAGATAAAGAATAATTTTAAAATGTTGGCCCAAAATTTATTTCGTAATATAAACGCGAATTTCGTTTATTTGACCAAAGAAATAATTATGAAAGTAAACGAAACTTTGCCGATGCTTTGGATTTTTATAATGACAGAATATCGCATTTATACAAGTGGGCAGGGCCACTCCTAATTAGATTAAACATTATATATCATGTGTTTTCTTTCTCAAAACTTTGCGCACATACTAGGTTCTTGCAATGATAAAATGTTGTGACAGAAAAAGTAATGAAAGTAATGAATTGAAGAGATTAACAGTGTTGCCAGTTTCAACAAGTTCAGCACAACAAAAAAAAATCGAAAAACAAACAAGCGACTTAAAAATAAAAACTTAGTAATAAGGAAATTGTAAAAAAATAAAATATGATTACAAATCGTTGGTCAGAAGTAGAAAGGCTCTAACTTAAATAACTGTAAGTTTATAGAAGAAGGTATAAAAACATAATAACAAACAGTACAACTGCTTGTAAAAGCTCTATTTTTACACTATTGCTATACATTTTTGTAACGAGGTGTATTTATGTGAAATGTATTGGCATCACTGAATACGAGTTAGGTAGGGCCTTTCCACTTCGCACCATCAATATGACTGTTTGTTACCAATAGCGTATTTCCTGGGTCACACGTTTCAACTTTTCTTGCTCAACTCACAATACAGCTGTAAGAAGGACAGAGAGGGAAATACAAAAATCTCTTTGTTTCTTACAGATCATTACGAGTTGGTCAACAAAAGTTGAAGTGTGTGAACCGGGAATATGTCGTCATACTGTTACAGACATGTTGCCAGTTACTCTTTTTGCTATCCACAAATGTATTATAAAAAAGTATTCAAAAGTCTAATAGATCACTTCTTATTAGAGACATATGCTATAAAAAAATTTTATAATGATTTTTTTTTAATTTTTGTCCCTTTTTGAAGCTTTTTTTCAAGTTATACATTATCTTTAGTTTAAATTTCTAAAATTTTAATTAATGGAAATATAAAGAAATGTATGTGAATAGATAATGGGTTCATAGAGATAAAATATATTTGCTTTTAACACAAATGTAAATTCACAACTGGTAGATATTGCTAAAATTACAAACTATAGCACATAAATTGAGAAATTAGATGTGAAAAGAAATGATTCTAAAGGTAAGTCAAAAATCCTTAGATTGCATAAGTCAGCTCTGACAAAATTAAATAATAAAACATTTTAATTTTAAACAAACATTCCATAATTTTATATTTATTTATAACTGTAAGTCAAGGTTAGGTTAGGTTAGCAAGGATATTATTGTAACACACATCAACTCGGAGACTCGATTGGGTCCATTGTGATTCTTTTGGATTTTTACCCGTAATAAAATTATCTCCATTATTCCCAGAAAACCCCCGCTAGGTAACATTAAGCCACTCAATTTTCATAATGAAGCCCCGGATATCATCTAGTTAATACTTAACGATTTCGGTAATGCTGTTATGAGAACGACTGCTCAGTCATCTCAGACTGATGCGTTTCAGTGTCAGGTAAACGCAGATAATATGCTCGCTGGTTTCCCTTATAATATAAATATGGAGGGGTAGTTTCCTAAATGTTGGTCCTTGTTCTAACCGAGCAGTGATCAGTCAATGCGCCTATAAACACTACTACCACTTTCTTATTAAAATCCAGTATTAGTTTGGATCTTCTTTTAGTCAATTTTTGGCCACATGGGCCTCGAAACTCTGAAATTCTGCCTCCTCCCCTCTCCCTTGAACTCAGTTGCCTCAGTTTACCATCCAATTACTGACTTTCCTGTAGCAATGACCCATCTTTAATTTAACTGATCTGTCACACATTCCCTCAATATTGCAGTGACTAGGAACTCAACATATTCTGATACTATACATATTTGTTCACAAGCAAGTTAAAGCTACTGCAACAGTCACTAACTAGTTTCGGGTTGATATTATGTCCCTTCAAAGCTTTTAGCGCTACCTGGCTGTCGACGTAGAATATTACCTCCTCGCCTTCAGCCATATTCCTGGCCACATCACGGAGCTGGTGGCTCTGAGGATCACCAAGATCTCAGCCTGGAAAACGCTACGTTCATTCGGTAGTTTGTAAGAACTACAAATGTCCGTCCTCAAGATATAGACATCAGCACCCATGCCTTCCCATGCCCATAAAAAACCAAATTTTTATTAAATTCTATGCTATTTTTCACATATTTTTTTTATATTTTCATAATTCCCAATTATTAAACTTCTCTAAGTTCTCCCAGCTGCTTCAATAAAAAAAGCATTAAAAAAAGACTTATTTAAATTAAAATATACATTATGTAGACACACAAAATTAAAGTATTCTTAAATAATAAAAAGTATTAAATTAATACAACATGAGAACAATGCAAAGTGAATTGGCATGATTTAAGCAAAAAAAAAACTCCAATTTTTATTAAAAGCACTCAAATGAAGGGGAACCAAATTAACATACATATAATTTAATCTCTTTTGTAATGTTATTGTGGCTGATTAAAAGATTAACAAAATATAATCGTGACCTAAATATAGAAATGCCCTAACTCATTATTTTTTTAAATTGAGATTTTTTTAATAGACGATAGAGAATGAGTCGAATGTATCGAAAAATAACTAAATTTCGATTCCAAAAAATTATTTAGGGCCTTTCTATATTAAGCTAACAATATATAGGTGTGTATGTTCATACATAAAAACTTCTGCAACAAAAAAAAATTAATGCATAAATTAAGCATATTAAGATGTTAATAAATTCAGCACGTTTGTTTTCAATGGGCTCTCACTAAACCGTTTAATTTAAAAATATTAAATGGTTATATAGAGTGGTTTTTTAAGAACTTTCGGATTTGATTAAAAAATAAAAAACATTATAAAAATTAGAGAAATGCCTACTTATATAATTCAATGTTTACAGATAATCATGTAAATGTAAATGGAATGAAATGGTTCATACGCTGGGTTCAATTTTGGCATACTCTCTCCAACATACCGGCCTGTATTTCACGAATAAATTCTTCAATATTGTCTTCCAGTGCGTCAAACGTTGCGCGTTTGTCTCTATAGACATGAGCCTTAACATAGCCCCACAAACGATAGACTAAAGGCATTAAATCACACGATCTAGACTGCCAATTGATCGGCCCCAAACGTGAAATAACCCGTTTTGCGTGATCTGTGTCATGTGGCACCGTCTTGCTGGAAACCAGTCCAGTAGTGCGATTCACTAACTTTTTTCATGGATATAGTAGACTCCGCTTTAATGGAAATAAGCATAACCCAATTTTTTTCATTTATCCGATTTTTTCTCTAAAACGTAGTTCGAATTACTGAGATTTGTTACAAATAAGCGTGAGGCTTCAAATCAGTACAATATAATGAAAAAATACAATTTTGCCATTTAATTTTTTAACGGACAAAACATGAAAAATTTTTTTAGCCTTAAGTTATGCAATCGATTTCTAATAAATAAATTTGTCATTGTTTATTTTTTCACTTAAGCGAAGTTTCATAAAAAACGATATTTTCAGTAAAGCGATGTTTCGCTAAGGCGAAATTAATAAGACTAGCTGCGTGCGGGGATGTGTACCGCTTTCAGTAATCTGATTTTTTTTCAGTAAAGCGTGTTGCGCCAAAGCGGATTCGACTGTAATCGCATTGCTGAAATAATTATAACGAAAATATAACGAATTTGCTATTCAGTAACATTTCTAACGATATTCGCTGTAGGTTAATGTCAGCTGTCTCCTTATTTAAGAGACAATAATTTATGTGCTGTTAATTTTACCGACAGAAGTAATAGAAAATACCAGCTGCGTCCTATCGTTAAAAATTAGTTCCAGATTCATACAATCTTTATTTTAAGCGACAAAATATATAGACAAAAATTACGATTGTTGGATCGTTAAAAGTTCTGAATCGCACAACAGCTCTTCCATTGTGCCAGCCATATTGGGCAAAAAAAAAGTAACAGAGGCCATATTACTGCGAATGGCGCCAAATCGATAATTCACGGTCATCAGCAACACTGGCGGATGCAGCTACGATATTTTCCTCTGTCCGCACTCTACATATGCATACGTGTTGGTGGTTTAATCTGCGATAATGCAATTTTGGTGCGAAATTTAATCACAAGATTCCGAATAGCCGCCTTAGAAGGTGGAAAAAGTGCACGATGCACATTCTTAACAGAGCATGAATTTTGATAATAAAATTTAATAATCTGCAAGCGTTGTTCATTTGTAAGTCGAAACATGGTTAAATTATAGACCAAACTAAACATGTTTAACAGTAACATGATACACGAAAACAGCTGGGGTTGCCAAAACCGTGTTGCCGAAAAGAAAATTTCTAAAAATCAGCCTTTATATGTACAGGTGTGAGCGGTTCCAAAATAGCCAACTTGACGTATGGATGGCGACAGTAAATTGCAAAAAAAAATTTTTTGGGATGTTGCAACCTTATAAACTTCGCGGCGCCATTTTGTTTGGTAATTTTTTGGGAGCCATCAAAAATAAATGATTTCAGTGAATTTGTAAACATGGAAAAAATTTATCTCCGTTATGATATTCATGTTATTATGTATGGAATATAACATTGTGCAAAATTTAGCACATGCTTCTCTGGGTGGCATGAACCCGAAATATCCAGTTCCATCAGCCCTACACGAGGTGACCCGTCCCTCAAATCTCTCGTGCAGAATGTCCAGTGTTTCATGAACTGTTGAATCTATATGTCGTCAGCTCCCATTTTATCCAATTCTGGCCAAAGTAAGCTGAACACCCATTTCGATAAAACGATTTTATCATTTATAGGTGTTTTTGAACAGAATTAATAAGTGACAGTCAATTTGACAGATTTTTACCGCTTTACACTGTCTAAGTTTCAACATGCCTACTGGAATCTTTAAATATTATTTTAAATATTATTTTCGTGGAACAGTTTAGCCCATTATGTATCCTTTTAAAGTGGCATATTTTTCATATTGTTTGAAAGAAAAAGAGAGAGAGAGAGTTTATACAGAAGAGTTATAGACTTGAAATACTCATACTTCATAAAAATGGTTTTAGTAGGATTTTTACATTAAAGTACTGAATTCAATCTACAAATCAAAGGCAAATACCATACTAGATAACCATAACAACAGGGGTAGGGGGAGCTTCATCGCCGGTTTGGATGTATGTAACAAAAGTATTGTTTTAAGTACTTTTTCAGTATTGGCTGTCAAACAATTATGAATGCATACAGCTAAAAATATCAACAACCTACAACTATGTTTATAAACATCTTTTAAATTACGCACAACAAACGACAGCAACTTACATTTGAAGAGTGTGTGCGCTTAAATCACGCGCAGGAATATAAAAATATTGTGACTATTAATTGCTAATTACGAAAATGTATGTATAAAGTGACGAATGCTGAATAAATATCTCGAGTATCAGCGTGTTTTTTTTTATTAAATATCCATAGCCTTAGTATAAACAAACTCAGACAGTAGGTATCAGAGAGTCAATGCGTTTGATACGCATGTTCCTTTTTATTTTTATTTGTAGCGTATTTTAGCTTTTCGCATAAATGAAATAGAGATGCCATTGCATGTTGGATCGGCCATACTTCTAGTTGCTTGAGAGAAAATATTTGAGCGAACGAATTGTTTGCATTACAATTATGATAAACACAGTTACTAAAATAAAACTATTTACTTGTAGAATACAGTAGAATATCGAAAAAGTTAACCAAAATGTTCCAAGGGTATTGACATTTCCCAACTATTGACTTCTCTAAGCGGTTTCCAAAATTGAAAAAATACTTTAATAAACATGGATTTTTCGAAAATAACTCACTAAATTTATTTGAATGACACAGTTTTTATAATTGCAAGAAATAAATTTAGATATAATTTATACATATTAATTTGTACCGAGTGTGTGGAAGAATCATACAAGACTTGTTTGTTTTTTCCTTTGTGTAATATTTTTGACAATTTTCATGCGCATATTGACAATGTCTGCTATTTGATTTCCATCGTTATAAATTTCAAAACATTTTATTAAGATATTGATGCTTTCAACAGCTTTTGAACATTACTAAGTCATCGTTCTCTTCCGTAGTTTGATCCTTCTTCCAATTTCCAATGTCATCAATGCTGACGTCAACATTTTCACCCATTTTCGGCATTAACAATTGAACTCCTAAACCTGTATCCTCGTAAGCAGTATGTACTTGATTTAATAAATTTAAACAACGGAATTTCACTATTTTATCGTATTCCACGCTTTTATAAGAATAGATTGTGGCAATAAAAAATTCTTACGCTCAGAAGAGTTAAATAAAAAATAGCTGCAATTCGGTTAACTTATCCGAGCAATTAACTTAACTTTTTAATCATGTTTTCTTAAAAAGTTTTTGTTGAATACCAAAATTAAATCATTTTTCTATGGCATATGTACGTCTAATCTGGATTTTATTTTTGCTACACCACATATACTCGTAGTTTAAGGTTCAAATTTACAGTCTATAGTTAACTAACGCCCGTGGTTTAACTTACGATTTTTCGTATAAATTTCATTGGTTAAACCTCCTTCATTAGTTAACTAAATGACTGTGAGTTTGAGCCCAAGTGTTAGTAATTTGACTCATTCCTTTTTTTATGTCAAATTGTAAAAATTATAAAATTCAACCGAGCAGAACAAATATAATTTACCTATAACAAAACAAAAATAAATATTTGAAAACTAAAACCCAGCTTAACTCTATCTAAACTTTAGATTCTAAAGAAACAGAGGACAGGTACAATTAACGCTACAAACTAAATGTACTAAGTGTACAATTATGAAAAAATATATTGAATTTGTTGATGTTGCTTCTAAACAATGCGCAACTGTCATGAGTAAACAGAATTTATGATTGAGGTTTAAAATGAAAACAAAAACATCCAATCCAAAAAATACGACAACAATAATAATACCTAGTCATTATATTTATACAAAATTCAATAAGATCGTAAACAATTTACCTGTCGTTAACCCTCCTGCACTATAGCCGCTATCCCGGTCTCTCTACCTTTCTATCTCTCTCTCTCTTTCAATATGTCGCTGTCAAATCGTGCAACAAGTGTGTCTGACTGTCCTATTGTGGGCATTTTCAAAATAAAAGTGTCAATATTGATTAAATATTATACAAATAGGTATGTACCTATCTTTCGTTTGTCAATTTTAAAAAAACAACAACACAAATATTGCAAACATACTACATACATATGGATGTATTTTCTTTTGACTTGAAAAGGGAAAGAAAACAATTAAGAAATCCCGAATGATTGTTAGCAATTTGCACTGACAAGCTTAAGCATTTTATAACTCTCGAAAGGCGTTGTTTTCTACCTGCTTCTGTTCTTCTACTTTCGCCTTTTAGATAATTAATTATACTCTACTCGTACCTTTTACAGACTGGTGATCAAATCAGAAAATAAATTTAAAAAAATTATAATAAAAAAAACACACTTTATTATTAAATCAGACCATTGTTTACAAAATCGGTTTTTATACCTAAGATATTGTCTTTACAATTTGAAAAGATTAATTTTTTTTTGTAAAAAAAAGGAGAATCAATCTTTTTTGTGAAATGAATACGTACAATGCGATGAATATAATTATACAGCTATACATATGTACACGTATACATATACATATATATGTATATATGTACACATGTATATACTTACATATGGATGTATGCATGTATATATTTATGCTTATGTGCCTTTTATTTAGTCGTCTGACAAAAAGCTATGATCAAGCATTTCCACAGAGTTTTTGTTTATGGATTGAGCTGTGTTTTGGTTTGTATGAGTTTTCATAAAAATTAATCAACATGATGTGTGTGACACAACCATGTTTCTCGTCTTCTCCTCAACCAGAATGAAATTATTTGTAAAAAAACCAAGTCTATTTACCAATAGAGTCTGGATGATACGAGGGCAGTTCTAGAAATATAGCGAATATATTTTTCGTTGTTAATCCGTTTGCTCCGTTGTATTATTTATGTTTCTAAGAAATTTTTACTGAAAAAAGTTTGGAATTATAGCACACAGAAGCAGGAAAATATTTGTTTACAGAGATTTCAAATCAAACAAAAACATTTAAAACATCTGATTTAAAGAGGTTTGTTCGAGTCATGTTAGGAAATTCAACCTTTACATATGAGCATTTCTCCGAGAAAATCCACTTTTTGCGTGCGACAGCAAGCAATTAGCCTTATATTTCTGAACAACGTAACTCGATTAGTCTGAAAATTTTAATTAACGTAGATCTGCTGACGGCCTACACAAAAATACATATATATTTGCTCGGTGTCGCACGCTACACAAACTTGACATTCTTGTGGAAATGCATATATTTATGCGTTTGCTTATTATTATTTTTCTCACCAACTTCGAATATCACTTAAGGTAATGCTTATAAAAATAGTTTTAATTTTTGTAAATATTAGTTGTTCCACTCCCTTTTCTGCATGCAATATTTCACCATTTTTAGATCCCAAACCGGTCGCCAATTTTGGTGGGGATCGAGCAAGCAGAAGTAAGTACATATAATTTAATGTTAATCCTTAATGGACGTATTCCCGCCCATCTTCTTAAATTCCAGATCGTGGCATTCTAAGAGCCCAAAACTGTTGGCCAAGTTTCGTAAGGAACGGATAAGTAGAAGTACATATCATTTATGGCTAAGAGTTAATGGGCGTAATCCCGTCCACTTTTTAAATGCAAGATTGTGTCATCTTCATACCTTGACTTGGTACACCTTAAGTTTTTTTAATTTTGTCCTGCACAAGACCATTTATTAGACTTAGAAAGACATGAGAGATTTTTCAAATGCTTAACTACTGCGAAATGTGCTAAACCAAACGCTAAACAACACTGTTGGTAAGACAAACATCTGACACAAATGTTTTGCCAACAGTATTGTTTAGCATTTGTTTTAGAATATTTCGCTGTAGTAAAGCATTTGAAAAATCTCTCTAGTATTGAAATGTCTTATAAATGGTCTTGAGCAGGACTTTATTTTGTAAGAACGTGATACGTAATATTAAATTTTAATGGGCCTGGAGCCGCCTTTTTTAATTTGGGATTGTGTAATTATAAAATACCAAGACCAAGTGTGCTCAGTGTCGTAGGGATCCGATAAGTTAAAAAAATACATGCAAAACTAAATAAAAAATACAGACGAATTGATAAATTCCTCCTTATCGAAGTCGGTTAAAAATTTATAAGATTTTTACACTTAATAAAAAAAATTATAATTAAAAAATATATATTTATGTACATATATTATATGTATATGTTTATGCATATATACAAATGTATGTACTTATGTACATTGTACACATTTAGTTGAGCTATGTATAATACGTCTAGATATATCTTGCATTACTTGTCATTTCTTTAAATGAAAGGTGATTTTAAATTGTATTCGTACTTGAAATTCATGAGCATTTCAGTTTTATTTAAATTAAAATAATAATCGATATTTTGCCCGCTTTTAACTATCGTGATCTCTTGGAACATGTCACACTTAAAGGATATATTTGAGCTAAGCGTATCCTTGCTCTAAACTGAGCAAAATTTTGAGACGCAAAATTCTAAAGAACTGGTGTATTTTTTCTGTTGTTTGTAAAATTTTTTAATTTCAATATAATTCTCACAGTGGAGTTAGTCCATGTGTGCAGTGAACGACGGATGCATATATGGGCTGGAATCAAATCCTTGCGACGACATGCTGAACATGGTTATTATTTTTATCTTTTAAGTCATACATATTAAATTTATTTGAACTAGAATGAATTTTAATCATGAGTATATTCTTAATCGAGCTTGAGTTCAATATTTTCAATTCTTATTGCATTATTTCAGTAAATTAAATTGGATTTTTAATGAAATTTCTTTTCTTTAGAAAATTTCATTAATTAATAAAAAATATTTCATTCAATAAGAGTATTCTCAATACTGAACTCAAATAAGCCCGATTAAGAAATTATGCATTATAAAAATTTTAACCTCTTATGAATACAAATTTTTGTGCAAAATTTTGATTGTTGTTGCATTAACTCTTTCCATTTATGGCCGGTCGTTATATGAAATGACGACACTGTGCGGATGAGTTAAATATCAAATAAATGGTCACATTTTATTTTTAAACTTTTAACATTTAACTTAAGCATAATTTCAACATACAGAAAAAATATATGGGGGTGATAAGAATTGTATGAGATAATTCTTTCTGTTAAAAAAAAAAAACCGACTTCAATGCAAGGATCTAATATACGAAGATAAGAAGTACGTGAATTATCAAATTAAATTTTAATGGGCGTGACTCCACCCATTTTTTCAACTTGCAAATTGTGTCATTGTAAGAACCAAAGGCGTTTCATAGGTTTCGCAAGAATCAAATAAGTAGAATATCATAAAATTAAATAAAAAAATTGTGGGCGTATTCCCGCCCACTTTTTTAAAAGGGAGAAGCTATAACCTTTCAGACAGAAAAATAATTTTTACAATCGGCCTAAAATGTACCGAGTTATAAAGTAACATACCCCAAAAAAACAAGTACATATAGACGAATTACACTGTGAGACAAAAAAAATTCCCGGGAAGTAATACTATTTTTCTGATAGGTATTGTCGCGTACAACAAGAATCTGTATTTGAAATTTGCCAGTCACATCAGAATTTTGAGTTACGGTTAAAAAACCGGTTTTTCGTACCTCTATGCACTTATAAGCGAGTAATTTACTTGTTTAGTAACCGATTTTCAGTTTCTTAACGGATTTGGAAAGAAGAAACTAGTACCTTTAGAATGGTGTACATATTGTTATGGGTGGCTTAAAAGCTCTTTGTGTATTTCTCCACTAAACACATTTTCCCCCACTTTTTTAGACATTTTTCAACTTTGGCGATATTTTTACGAATTATTTTATAAAGGAACTGTAAAATGTTTTAATTTATTCAAAAAATATATTTATTTGTGAGTAAAACGCAACTTTGTTTAAAAAAATCCGTTGAAAATTGACTGAGTTATTCAACTATTTATCAAACCTAAGTTTTTGCATATTACTTTTCTTGTTTTTTTTTCGCTTTCTGTTTAGTGAAGCTGTGCAAGGAGTTTGCTGTCAAATTTTGTAAATGCAATTCGGAGTATAATAGAAAATTGAGACAACAGAGTTCGCCAAACTTTTTTTGCTAATTAGAATTACAACAACAATTTGCAAAGAGAGCTTAACTCGTGTAAAAGTATTGTTTTCTTTAATAAGTTAACAATTTGATAATAATCGAGTGCAATTAAAATAAAAATGTGCGACAGACGTGATAAATTTTGCTATATTTGTGGTTTATTTACGGATATCGGTCATAGCCGTAATTTTAGAAACAATATTGTAGTGGTGGAAGTATACAACAAAATCTTCTATCGTTGTTACAAATGCAGCCGCTGGTATGAACCAGAATTTGTTTGTGAATGTTGATGTGCAACACTAAGAAAATGCAAAGTTCTACCGTCAGTTACTTTGCCCTTTTCTACGCCTATGACTTGGCATCATCAGGTTTTTCATAAGCCAGATGATTGTTACTTTTGTCAAGCCAATACTTCAGGCTACACTTTTAAAACGCGCAAAAGTGTAAAATATGCAAATGTTGCAACTGTTACAAAACCTATATATGCAAAGGATGAAGTTCCGACAAATAGCACATCTGCTGTTGAAACTGAAAGAGAGTTGGAAGAAGAAGAGTACCTTCCATCCAAATCCACTAGAACGGAACGGCATTTAATTTCAAACGCAGATTTCGCCGATCTCATTCGCGATTTGAATTTGTCAAAACGACAATCGGAAATACTCGGTTCACGAGTAAAGCAGTGGAATTTGGTGGAAAACGATTTTCGTGTAACATCTTGTAGAAGGAGTGACCGTACTTTTTTAATTGAAGAAAGTTTTAAGGCAGATCACAATGAAAGTAATCTTGTGTATTGCGTTGATGTACCCAAAGTATTATCGGCACTGAATCACAACTATAAGGCAGACGAATGGCGACTTTCATTGATGGTTCATGTAAAAGTATGTTTTCCTTATAAAAAAAGCTTTTATTTAATTATTTTAAATCTGTATTGGTATATCCAGGCTTGAAAGCTGTTTTATTACATAATCAAAATCAGTTACCATCAGTTCCAATCGCATATGCGACAAGCACTAAAGAAACTTACGAAGTAATGAAAAAATTACTTCGATTCGTCAGCTATACCACTCATAAATGGAAAGTCATCGCTGATTTAAAAGCTTTAACAATTTTATTTGTTATGCAAGGGGGTTACACAAAGCATCCCTGTTATCTTTGTGAATGGGATAGTCGTGCCCCGAATCGGTATGACCGTAAAGTATGGCCATCTCGTGAGGCGTATCAAATAGGTAGCAGAAATATTTTAAACGTCCCATTAGTTTCACCTGAGGATGTTATTTCGCCACCATTGCATCTGAAGTTGGGATATATGAAACAATTTGTTAAAAAACTTGATGTAAACAGCGCCGCTTTTTGCTATCTTAAAGAAGTGTTCCCAAAATTAAGTGAAGCCAAAATAAAAGGAGGTATTAAAGTATTTGTTTCTAATTCTAGTACTTTTATTTATCGTTTTTATCTTGTTCGATCAATTTTAGGTATTTTCATTGGACCCCAAATCCGTAAAATTATAACAGATGAAAATTTTATTAATAAGTTAAATTCAGTCGAAAAGCGTGCATGGAATAGTTTTGTTGCACTCTGTGATAATTTTCTTGGCAATTACAGAAGCGACGACTATGTCGCTGTTGTTAATGAATTTTTAAGTGCATATGGTGAAATGGGCTGCAATATGTCCATAAAAATTCATTTCCAGCATTCACACTTAGATTTCTTCCCAGACAATCTGGGTCAGTTCAGCGATGAACAAGGTGAACATTTTCACCAAGAGATAATAAGAATTGAAAAACGATTTGAAGGAAAAAATAAAATAAAAATGCTTTCAGAATATTGCTGGTCACTTCGGAGAGAAACCGATGATGCTGAATTAAAACAAAACGGTCAAACAAACATTTTTGACTGAAATAGCTAAAAGTTTTATTTATGCAAAAATTTAGGTTTGATAAATAGTTGAATAACTCAGTCAATTTTCAACGAATTTTTTTAAACAAAGTTGCGTTTTACTCACAAATAAATATATTTTTTGAATAAATTAAAACATTTTACAGTTCCTTTATAAAATAATGCGTAAAAATATCGCTAAAGTTGAAAAATTTCTAAAAAAGTGGGGGAAAAATGTGTTTAGTGGAGAAATACACAAAGAGCTTTTCAGCCACCCATAACAATATGTACACCATTCTAAAGGTACTAGTTTCTTCTTTCCAAATCCGTTAAGAAACTGAAAATCGGTTACTAAACAAGTAAATTACTCGCTTATAAGTGCATAGAGGTACGAAAAACCGGTTTTTTAACCGTATCTCAAAATTCTGATGTGACTGGCAAATTTCAAATACAGATTCTTGTTGTACGCGACAATACCTATCAGAAAAATAGTATCACTTCCCGGGAATTTCTACTTCATTCTTTTTTGTATCACTGTGTTATTAACCTCCTCTTTTTTTTGAAGTCGGTTAAAAATTTTCAGGCAATTCTAAGCTTATTAGAATTAAAATGAAAATTTTCCTTAACGCTGTATTTAAGTGATGTGGCCAAGACATGAATAAGGGTGAGTAGGGAAATGATTTGAGACATTTAACTCTTCATTGTTGAGAACACGATTGCATATGCAGTGTATGTACATTAGAAATAATGTAACAATTCATATGTATTATACTTGAGAGCTCGTAATGCTGGGACGTTGTGTATACATTAATGGCCTATTTCCCACCTGCGAAAGAAAACGTTCGACTCGCAATTTATATTGAAAACAACAATAAAATATGAAAATTTGTTTTTGTTTCCAATATAAATTGTAAGTCGAACGTTTTCTTTCGCAGGTGGGAAATAGGTCATAAGTTATACTTCACACTATTTTAATAAATAAACGTTATAAAAAAAAGAATTCTATGTTCCACTATAGATCAATAATGCTTGATTTTATGTCAATCCGCATAAAATTAAATGCTCCTGAAACCATTATGAAACAATCAAATCCATTTTAACTAATTCTGCCCTAAAATATAACAAACTTGAACTATATTTTTATGTACCACATATGTAACTATTGCCCAATTCACAAGCCATGTTGCATCGTTTAAAGTTGTATTTGAAAACACAATTTCAAATAAAACCTCTTAAAACAAAAACATGTTATAAATAATTTGTCTTCAGATCACAGAAAAAATTATTCCCAAGAAATTTTCAAACAAAAGTTTGTTTGAAATAAAATTTTGATTCAGTAAATATTTTTTACTATTCCAGTAAATAGTTTGATCCAATTTTGTTTTAAGCAAAACAAACAACAATATGGAGTGAAAAATTATAGTTAACACAATTAATATAAACTAATACTTGTAACAAAATTGTTAAGAAAACATTTCTGTTCCAATATAGAAATTGCATACTGTACACAACAGTTATTTATTTTATTTACTTTTTATTTTCATTAAAAAATTTCGTCAAATCAGACAATTTGTTGATTGAAAAAATCGAGGTTTTTTTCCAAAAAAAAAATATTACAAAATCTTGCATTTGAATTTACAAATTTCTTTGTAGGACCTAAATTTGAAAAAATTAGTATTTGATTCAGAGAATTTTGTGTTTGAAATGGAAAATAAATTTTTTCTGTGGATTTAATTTTTTTCAAACACATAAAACTTTAGGCAATACAACAAGGCTTGCGAATTGACCATATGTACATAATAAACAAAACTCTCGACTGTTAAAGAAAGGAATCATAAAATTTACTTTCATACACTCAAAACCTTAATAGCGGTAATATTTTATTTCGTATGTACATACATACATACATATTTATGATGCATACCACTTAATGTTTACTCCGAAGAAGAAAGAAAAACAAACATCTTTCTATACGACTGTAAAATATCTCTTATACCAATCCCAAAACAGTCAAATAAAATACATAAAAACATTTTCAAAACAACTTTTGTTGTCGTATTTGTTGATGTTGTTGTTGCTGATGTTTTGGTAACCCGCTGTGTATAACTTAAGAATTGTTTTCAATACTTCCATATTATTTTTTTTATTTTGCTTCGAGATTGCCAGTGATCAGTTTCAATTTAAGAGTCTTTAAAAAAAGCAATTTTTAAATCCATAAATTGTCATTGTTACTTTGAAGATGGTTTTCTAATGATAAATGACGAACTGCTCTAAAGGTTGATGATCATGCGATACTGAAGTATAAAAAATAATTTTTGTAAACAAATGAAGTTTAAAAGGGAATAATAAAAAACGAGTTCATGTCGTAAAAAATAGAAAAAGAGTTTTAGAAAAAAATAGATAAAAGCCGTTTTAGAAAATAGAAAATAAAAGTTATATTCATTAATCTTAGCCGGAGGAATTTCTCGCTAATCATTTTAAATCTTTTATTTTTTAGCAGAACTTGTAATATACATATTTAGTAAGTTAGTTATAGACATAAATACGATTTTACAATACAACTGATATACTTACAAATATACATTGATGTCGTTAAATAAAACGCACAGTGGCTTAACTAAAGGTTCAGTTAACCGACTGTAATGTAATGTAACGGCAACAGTAGGAAACAGCTGATCGATACTGTTATGTGAAAAGTAATGAAAATGGTTATAGAGATGTAATATAACGTAACCTTTACGTACTTTTCATACAGCAATATCGATCTGCTGTTTCCTACGTTGCAGTTACATTACATTACAGTCGGCTAACTGAGCCGACTAAATGTAAAATCAGAATTCCCCCAATCAAAATAAAAATTTTATTAACAAAAAGGAAAAAAGAGTTGGCGAATTATATAATTTAACAACATTTTCGCTTTTGTAAAATTAAAAAAATCTTAGTTAGGGCGTTTTGCTTTTCAGCTAGCGATTTATACTTTTTAAATATCTGCAGGCACAAGCAGGCGTCGCAAATATCATGTTGCATAACAAACACAAAATTACTCAGGTTAATCCAACCAACTTTAGTTGTTAAGTTTAATTTCTTTCTGTTTAATCTGGAGTCTTCAGGTTTCGCACTATATGAGTTGGAATCTCATCATATTATATTCAGCGACACGACAAGGCAGAATTTTTTTCTCTAGAAGAGGTAACATAAATTGATCACTACACCCTTTAGATTACGCTTTTTATCTCAAACCCGAAGTTTAAGACGGACTTCCTTTGGGCTTTTAAAAAATTTTTATCACGGACAAATTTTTAACGCACATTTGCGGTGATGCCTCGTATCACTCTTTTTTGTTTCCAAGGAATTTATGATTGGAATAATTTTTTCTCGAGATACAGTCGACTCCGCTTTACTGGAAAAATAACGAAAACCCAATTTTTTTCAGTTATCCGATTTTTTCTCAAAAACGTAGTTCGGATTACTGAAATTTGTTACTGCTCAAAATTAATATTAATACAAATGCATATGTGCATATTTTGTTGCTGAAATTTTTCACGAATTCCTCGAAAGTGTCTAGCCACTTGCATTGACACTATAATAGAAAAATAGAGTAAAGTACATAAGAGCGAAAAGGACAAATACATTTTGCCATTTAATTTTTTAACGGACAAAACATACACAATTTATTCAGCCTGAAGTTATACAATCGATTTCTAATAAATAAATTTGTCATTGTTAATTTTTGCAATAAAGCGAAGTAAGTTTCATACAAACCGTAGTTGTGGGCTTGCTTTTGGTTTTCAGTAATACGATATTTTCAGTAAAGCGATGTTTCGCTAAAGCGAAGTAAATAAGACTAGCTGCGTTTAAAATCAGGGCGGGGATTTGTATCGCTTTCAGTAATACGATATTTTTTCAGTAAAACGCGTTGCGCTAAAGCGGATTAGACTGTAATTATTGTCCGTGGGAGACGAATTCCGAGGGAATATTCATGAGGCTGATAAACTTTCTTTGGAGATGCTTTGCATGAGTTTCAGTTGCTAATTTTGGTTTTTAAGGAAATATACGTAGACTTATGACTCGATTACTAATGGCAATCGGACTTTAGTTGCGTTGCCCTGGCGAATATATTGTTATGTATGGCAACTGACAGCTGTTTTTTTAGTTAATTTTAATTATTATTTTTCGAACTTACTTTGTTTCTATATTTATGATTTCAACGGGCTAAAGTTCGTAACGCTTTTTAAACCAAATTACATGTAATAATTATTAATGAACAAATAACATCTAAGCTAGTTGTAAATATTCTGCCAACACATAGTTGAACGGAACAGCCAGCCGTTTTCGAAGGCCACTAAACCTTTATAATCAGCGTTCTTCTGTGTTGGTCCACTGTGTGTGGTGTCAGTTGATGTAGATTTCTGCCTTATATACGAAACTTTCTTGCAAATGGAATACCTGAATTGTTTTGATTCATCGTATTTCAATTTGCTGAAACGTGTTTTGTAATGAAATGTCTTGGGAAAAATCCACGACCTCTAGACTGAGAGCATAGCATCGCTACTGCTCAGCCACAGGGGCACCCATTTCATTTCAGTTGCCAAATTGCAAAAATATTGCCAATTACAAATTTATAATTGCTGCAAGTTTTTAAGGTGAAAAGGCGATCAAATTAATAATATTAAAAAAAGTAGAGTTTAGAGCTATGCTGCTTACAAAAGTTCCACGTGTTAAATAACAAAGCAAAAAAATTTTATTACATGATGATGTCACATTCGCCGGAAATATTTAAAAAAGTTTCCATTTATGTATTTCCTATTATTTTCTTTTCGAGCTGCGTACAATTAAATCAATGTATTGTTTGTGCTTATGTGCAGTGCAAAAACAAATTAAGCAATCGTTCTCATTGTTTTTGTTTCACTAACTTCAAGGAACGAAACAAAAGAAAATCAAACATTTTGTTTCGTTTATTTTCGTACTCTGGTTTCGAGTACAAAGAAATAAAAAAATAATAAGTTTATAACTAACTGTTGTCGATTATTTTTGTTACAAAAATCACGTCCTAGCGCCTGGGATAAAGAGCATAGCTCTAAAAATCAAAACTGAATTGAATAACCTACTCCTACTTTGAAAATTCTTTAAAGCTGCTGTAAGTCGGCCAAATTTATTTTCAGTAATAACACTTACGCACAATAGAGAGTCTAAAAAAATTTAGACGCCATAATAAAGCCCAATTAAAAAAAAACAAAATTCAAGATGAAATGAGGTCCAAAATAACCTGACCTAATAATCATTATGATTAATTTTAATTAGAATTAAGTTTTATTATAATTATTTTTGTCATTTTTGCTTAGAAACTATCTTAAGTATATTTTTTTGAGCTTATTTTTTTAATTGTTTTCAGTTGCAAATCTGTCATAATCGCATTTTCGATAACTTTTAGGCAACTGGAGAAAGCTACCACACATACATATTATCTATTATCTTCAATTTCGGTTGCCTTGTCCATTCACACGGCAACTGAGCCATTGTTTAAATTGTGTTTGTTATTATTATTATTAATTTAAATTTATTATAATTGAAAAAAAAACTACAATAAATTAAACAAAGAGAAAAACTCTAGCAAATATTGGGTAAATCTCTGCTTAAAATGTAAGGGAGTAGCTAAACACCGTTTATACACTAGAGTATGTATGTAACTTTTTCATTAAATGTTTGCCACGACTGAAAACACGTTAACCAACGGCAAATTAAAATTTAATTTTTTCATATTAAGTCTATAGATGGAAGGGTGTGACTCAATTGTTTGTTTGGTTTTCGTTTTATTATTATTATTATTAATTATTGTATGAAAAATATACAAATTGAGTAAGCAAAGAGGAGTGGATAGACTTGCCCTACAATAGCCAGTGGTGAGCATATAAATAGTTGTACATATTTACCATTTATAATTAACGCTTAATGCTGAGTACACATACTATGCAGCGTTTGAAAGTGCTTCCATTTTTTTTATTTCATTTGATTTGACTGTGCTGTGACTGCCAAAAGTTTTAAGCCGACACTAAAACGAAAGATTAAAACAAAAAACACGACTGTCGACTGTGCTGTTAAACGAAAAAAAAAAATACAAAATTAAAGTAACTGTTGCTGTGCTGTCAAGATCGCAGTTAAAGTCAAATCAACAGCAACAGCACACAAATATCAACTGTTGGTTTTGCTCTCGCTTTGTACAACAACAACAAACAAACGATGATTCATAGCTTCGGCAGTTATAGCCTAGAAAGGATCACGAAAATTGTTCATTGACTGAAATGCTTGAAATTTCGAAGTTAAAGCAAGAGAACAGTCATCAGCAAAGTGCAATGTAACTATGCTGTGACTTAACTGCAGACAAAAGTTTAAAAAAATAAATCAACTTTTCGCAGCACAGTAAAAGCAGGGAGGAGGCCAATCACGGCATTCGATACGACTCGTAATTTAAAAAATCTTACCATATAAACTCTATTAAAATGTTCTGTAATTACGAGTCGTATCGGATGTAGTAAATTGCACCCAGATTATTTAGTGCTGTTGCTGTTTTGCTGTTTTGCTGACAGTTTTTCAAACACTGATACTATGGCTTTTTGTGACATCGCAATAGTGTGTACTAGTGCGATTGTCAGATATGGCGATTGATGTATTTATGATTGCGCAATCCGGCCCCTGGTCTTACAATGAAAAATATAACTGAAACAAGTCAACTAATCATATTTATTATTTTTCGAACTTAATTTGTTTCCATATTTATGATTTGAACGGGCTAAAGTTCGTAACGCTTTTTAAGCCAAATTACATGTGATAATTATTAATGAAGAAATAACATCAAAGTTAGTTGTAAACTGACACCACACACAGTGGATCAATATAGAAGAACGCTGATGATGAAGGTTCAGTGGCCTTCGAAAACGGCTGGCTGTTCTGTTCAACTATGTGTTGTCAGAATATTTACAACTAACTTTGGTGTTATTTGTTCATTAATAATTACCACGTGTAATTTGGCTCAAAAAGCGTTACGAACTTAAGCCCGTTCAAATCATAAATATGTAAACTAATAAATTGTTTACCTTAAATTATATTTTTTAACTGCCTTTCGCATTATTTTGATGACAGTGATGCTAATACAGCTTGTTAAAAACATTCATATGTATATAAAATAAAAGTGTAGGGCCGGGTTTACATCTGTGTGCCAAATGCCACACAAGCGTAAAAAAACGTAACCAACTAATTACTAATAAAAACTGTTTGATTAAGACATGTATTTATTAAGTTAAACAGTTTACTACATAATTAATAGACAATTTAATAGAATCTAAAATGAATAGAATCTAAAATCAGCCTTAGGCTGAGTTTACATCTGGCATTTCTTGTGTGTCATTTGCCCAAAGAACGTCACCAACTAATTGCTAATGAGAAACTGTTTAATTCAGGCATGTATTTATTGATTTAAATAGTTTGCAATCATTTTAGATTCTATTAAATTGTCTATTAATTATGCAGTAAACTGTTTAACTTAATAAATACATGTCTGAATCAAACAGTTTTTCATTATTTTCATTTTCTGCATTTTATTTTTAAAATCTTCAAAGCAATTTTTAAAACAACTTTTCTTGTATTTTATTCAAAAAATTTACATAGATACAGATGTACATGTGTAACATGAATACTTTTTCATTAACCCATATTTATAAGATTTAAACTCGTCTTAAAATGTATTTTATTTACATTTTTTAGAAAAATTTTTCTTAAAATAACGTTCAATCACATTTTATTTTTTATGAATATAAACCTTTAATGCTTTAATATGGTAAAAAATTTCATGTTTATAGAACGACTATCAATATGTTTTTAAGAATTACGTACACAAACATAATGGGTAATATTTATACAATTTATTTTGGGTTACAAAATGGTTAACAAAAAATTTCCATACAAAGTTTGTTTTATAAACCTTTTGTAAAAGAATCAAGCAAAAATCTTTACAGGCTAACATCTTTAGAATCCACTATTATTTTCTCATAACTTTTTTTACAATGAAATGCCAAATTAGTTGAAGTCTGCTGATGAGTATAGTGGCTTTTCCACACGCAAAGTTTTCTTTGCAAAGTCTTGAGTTTGTTGAAGAAAAAAGAATATAGAATAAGATATATTTTTTCTTCTCTCCTACAAACTCAAGCCTTTGCAAAGTAGCCTTTGCGTGTGGAAAACCCGTTTTTCTTTAATGATGTCTTCTAAGTTAAAAAATTGTAACTCTATAAACTTTAAGTCGTTCACACATAAAAGAAACAAAAAGTAGTAGCAGTAATAGGAAAAATTTAAAAAAAATGCACTATAATTGGAGTTGAAAAATCTGCGTTTTTAGGCCAAAAATCTTCAAATCTGGATTTCGTCTTTTTGGAAGGTAAAAATCTGTAAAATCCAGATAAATCTGCATTTCTGGCAACAGTGTTTGGCACAGACGTAAACCCGGCCTTAGAGTGTATTTATTTTTTGTATGAAAATTACAAACAATAAATTTTACAATACTGTACTTAATACGATAATTCAAAGATACAAGAGGTTTTATGAATTAAGCAATTGTATTTTGTATGTTTGTTTCTGCATAGTTTTTAATTAAATAAATTTTTGTTGACTTTGTTGTTTTTGGATCAACTTTGTTTCTTTCAAATGAAATCAAATATTTGCCAGCAATTATAACGATATATATTTGCGGTTTTCATGAATAAGAGCGTATGTCTGAAAATCGAATTGTTTGAGTAGAGCCAAAAAAAATTGTTTTTGAAGCTTGTTTAAAAAAAAAAGCTAGAAGTTGTACAATACGTCCATATTTTTCAAGAAATAAGGACCAAAGGAAATAACAACCAAATAAGAAAACGAAATAAGGCTTTCAACGCTTATAGCGTTGGTCCAGCTAAAAAAACAATACCAAACGTCAACTGAACTCTTCTAAGTATGTGCTAATATTTAGCAAACATTGCCGGAACATCAATTGCAAAGAAGCAAGTGTGCTATAAACCAGCTCACGGCTAATAACAGCTCGTCTACTACACCTGTAATGAATTTCAACGCAATATCTGAAATATTTTGTCTTTTTATTCAAATGTAATTAAATAAAAAAAATATAGAAATAATAAACAAATATGTACGAATAACAAATAAACAAAACAACAAATGCATTAATATCTAATGCACATACAAAATTTAATTTGTTTGCATGCCGCATTCGGCATAATAATGAAGACGTTTGACAACAGTTGCGTTTAATCAACTTAAGTTTTCTGTGCCAAAATAACAAACCCATATTTTGCTTAAATAGAAAAAATAAACGATGTTTTTTTCTTTTCTATACAATACTCGTAGTACGGATAAGAGAGGAAATTATTTATTTTCGGAATAAATAATATTTTTGTTATGCAGTGATTTTATATATTGCAAAATTATTTATTTGCATTTTCGTTTGGTTACGGTCGATAAAATGATGTTTTTGCATTTTTTTTTTAACAAATAAATGATTTGAGATAAACAAATAAATAATATTTTTATGGATTTTAATGAATTTAATTAATTCTAATATTAGAGGTTCTGGGTTATATGATTTTCAATCAATTCAATTACTACGTCTTCAATACTCTTTAGTAAGCCGGGAAAATAAAAATACACTTTGGACATTAGTTTTATATATGCACTGAAAACCTAAAAACATGCTTTTAAAATTTAAATTCATTCCCCCATATTCATAAAAAAAATAAAATGAACTTGAAATATATTTTAGGATAATTTTGAATAAACATACATTTTAAATTCATTTTAAATTTTATGAATATAGGGGATCAAATACATGTGCTACAATTTTGATATACCAAAATGGCAGAAGAAAGGAACAATATATTAAGCATAAACTTCTTGTATAAAGGCAAATTTGGTCTGTGACTTTATAATCGAAGACTCTTGCAAGAAACACAAAATTAAAATAAAATTGCTCAACACTCTAAGAAAAAGGCAGAAATATATGTTCAAGATTATATACGCTAATAAGCCCAAGGCCATTCCACCTTCGTCATCACTGCTAATGTGTTTGGTGTCGTATAAACAATTTTTTGAATATAAATAGAATACGGTGAATTATTTTTCTCCATCGTAATAAAATTTGTTGAAGTCCTTTTTTTGTTTGTAATTTACCATCATGCATTTAAAACTGTCTTACCGTTATTATTTCTTCTGTTTTAATCATGTACACGCATTTAATTAGTTTATTTATTTTTTTTTTATCGTGAACGAAGCCCGCGAATGCTAATGCTAAAGGTGTGGCGGTCTTTGACAACAGATATCGTTCTATTCTGCTGGTATTTTCTCAAATAATTAAACAATTCCTCAGTGTAATATGTAATTTATTTGGCTTCTTCAAACACACGAACTCTAAATACATCAGAAAGATCAAACTTAAGCTATTTACAGACGGTTGTAAGATTTTACCAGTGTCAGTAAATAGTACTAAAAATTTTTTCACAACGTTGCCACATAAAGCTTTGCCAGTCCCTTGCAATAATTTCAGCTGACCACAAAGTGTCATGCATTTTAACATTTGTTAACGCACTAATAATTCTAAATTATTATTTAACTTATTCAGTGAAATAGTTTTTATAAAAAATACATTCAAATTGATTACTGAGGGTTTAGCTAAGAGTGGCAATTAACTGTATGGAGACTTTTTATTTCTTCTACTCTCACCCCGCAAATCAGTTTAGTTTTATGTAAAAAAAATACAAAAAAATTTCATAACGATAAGTTGCGTTTTATGGGGTGCGTATCCAGCCCTCAAAGTTGGCTTTCAAGATCATTTTTCAATGTAATTTTTTGCATATAACTATCTTTTAAAAAAAATTATTTTACAATAATATAACATATGGCAGTATTTTAGAAGAGCTAAAACAACATTAGTATCAAAGAAAGTTTTTTGCTAAAATTAATATTTTAGAAAATAATGAGGAAAATAACCAAGAAAATACCAACAATTTTATGTTACAAAATTATATTTATATGGAAATTTTTGATGTGTAAACAGGGGTTAAAAATCTTTTTCACAATACAATCACTAGTTTTGAGTAATATCGTAAAGCGTTATCAAATCGGTGTGAGCTATATATGAGTGTATTAGTGTAATCATACGAACAAGAAGTACAAAGAAACTTAACAGCTGTATAGTAATACACTCATCCGAATTTTAAGGCATACCTTCAGGAGCAATGTTAATTTTAATAGAAATTGCTTGTGAAGTGTAACAGTGTTGCCAGTGGGGATAATTTTGTTAAAAAAGTTAAAAAATATAAAATAAAATTAACATAATCTATTAAATAAGAGAGCGTTTTAAATGTCAAATATTTGTTTAAAAGATATTCAGCAGTCTTTATAAAGAATTTATAATATTATATTATAACATATCTTCATTACGTACTTTTGCCTTACACTGAAGGTGGTGCACGAAAATTGGGCAACAATCTCCATATCATGCCAATTATTATGGGTGGAGATTTTAATAGAAATTTGGCAAGCCCACAGTCGCAAGCTTTATCAAAATTTTAATTTGACGTTTTCCACTTGTATATGAGTAATTCTCCACAAAGCCCCACAACTAATAATTCCACTACTATAGATGCAGTTTTCCATAGATTTTTAAATACAGCAGAGTCAAAAATTTATATATCTTCTTTTAGTTTCCATAAGCCAATATTAAAAAAAAAAATCATTACCAGATGTTTACACATCTCTCCTGTGATCGGACTAAACTCAAACTGATCAAAAAAAAATTACATTGAATATATGGGACGCAACCTTTAAAACACAACTAAAACCTAAATCACACGATCGCTACAATGCACCAATTTTCTTCGGCTCACTGAAATAAAATCTTAAGTAATAATGTAAATTTGCCTTATTTCTCAACTAATTGAATTATAATTACATAACTGCACCACACTGCATTGGTAATAAAGCCATATAGAATGAATTAAATAATAATGCATTTTGGCTTATTACTTATGACTTTATTGCAGTGAGCCGACGAAAATCGGTACATTCGTGTCATCTATACTTTATCGGTATGAGATTTTTTGTATTTTTTTTTTTACATAAAAGTGAACCGATTTGGGGGGTGAGAGTAGAAGAAATAAAAAAATAGCTGTATTCTATGTAAATTTCACTGTTGCTAATGCAGATCATTGGGAACCTTCACTTAATTTTTTTTAGAAAAACTAGAGATATTATGTTAAACTTCCATTTAAACAAATAAGAAACTTAACCAATATCAATATAATACTGCACGAATTTTGAAATTTTTTGCGATTTCGGGATTTTTTGTTTGTTTTTGGCGTTTTTTGTTCTTGGCGTTTTTTTTCGGTTTTGGCTATTTATTTTGGTTTTAGAGATTTTTTTCTAGTTTTGGCCCCTTTTTTGTTTTGGCGATTTGCTGGGTTTTTTGTGTTTTTTTTATTTTAGAAATTTTTTTTAAGATTGGTGTTGGTTTTCGTTTTTTTTAGATTTTTTCGGTATGTATATTACATGGTATTTTAACACTTCTCGTTGCTCATTTTGGAATTTTTAACTGTCATATATTTAGCGGCTAAGGTTCTACATATTCTGTCAAAATTCCAGGTCCGTAGGTCATAGGAAAATTAAAAATTTTGATTAAAAAATATTAAGTTCGAAAATTATGTCGCTCAAGCTCTTTTGTAGGTCATGGCACAAATTACTATTTTTCTTATTAAATTATTCACTATTCATACATTTTTTTTTCATTTAATTATTTTCAGATGTGCTAAGTTTATTTAACTGGCATCAACGTTAGAAGATTTTTTCGATTGGCAATGCTTTTTAGAAAAAAGTAAAGCAAAACTCATCGCAATTGCTTCCTTATGGTCCGTAATAATTTATGTTTTCACTTAATGCATTCTACATTTTCTGACAAGTTATTTTTATAATTTTGTTTGATTTCTCTTGATTTTTTGGATTTTCATCTGAAAGAAGAAACATGAAACGATATGGAGCGTCACAGTGAAGAAGAAGCGAAGCTATCTATCTTCTGGTCAAAATGCAGAAATTTTTAATTAATATTCAAATTCGATGTATGGTCAACGAATTTTTTTTTATTCTCAAGAGACCTATAGCTCAAACGTGTATGTTCTTAGGATCCCAAATTGATGACTCTTGAGCTGGCCAAAGTGGCAGCAGAGTGCCGAATTTCAATCGGTTTCTTATACAAATGAATGCACATACACGAATACATTTCTCTTGACATATTTTACAATTGAAGATGGGATATTATTATAAAATTAATTTCAGAATTAATCAGCGTAGTTTTGACATTTTAACAAAAACTTTTCGCAATTGATTGCTCACGTCAGAAATTGCAATTAATCGTTTTGTACAGCTGCAGAGTTGACGTGAATGACATTATAGTTACAATAGCTTGATTTACACTGGCGTGAGTACTTCATGAGTCCTCTTGCTTGTGATAAAAGATCTTTGTCAATAAAAAATTTAAGTAAAACAATTTCTTGCATGAATTTTTTTTTTTGCTACTAGTGATCGAGCGTGTTCACGGTTTCATCTCTAATACTCGTATCAAGTTAATTAAAAACTACTATCTATTGTATTATTTAGCTTATTGCTATTAATTGTTTCTTTTTTTTTGTGTCTGTATGTTTATGCTCAAAAAAAAAAGATTTGTATGCCCATTTAAATTTTATTTCATTTTTTTAATTGAAAGTCAAGTTGTTGTTTTACGATTTGAATTTTGTAACCCTTAAAGTTTGTTTGTGAATGTTTAAATTATAATGATAATAAAAATTAAAAAAAAATACGCAATATAATTAAAGTGCCATGTCAAGTTTTTTTACGCACTTCCATAAAAAAAAATAAAACAAAGTAAAAAATATATTAAGCAAATCGTACGATTTAAATAGAAAACATGAAAATGTCAAAATGAAACACATCATCAGTATTCCACACGCGACATTTACACCTACATACGAGTACAACAACAGATACCGAGATACTTTTATGGGAAGTTGTTTTTTATGTTTTCTTTTTTTTATTTTTTTATTTTTTTTATTGAAAAACAAAACAAACCCATTTAATGAAGCAAGTCTAACAAACTTGAAAAAAACGAACAAAAAATTCTCAATATGCCGCTTTGATGATCAGCATTTGCTTAATTGCACTCACTTAACCCATAAAAACTAGAAGATTGGAAAAAAAATATCTAGTTAAAGAATTGTATAAAACACACAAAATCTTGCCATAATGAGAAATCTAGTTTTGACCAAAAAGTTTCTTATAAATAAAATCGTTAAAATTTTAAATTATCTTGTAGGAAAAATTTTTTTGTAGCAGAGATTTGAAAATTCAAAAGAAAAAAGTATACGTATGTACTAGAGGTGAGCACAAGATGTTGGCTTTCTTAATCTTCATGGTTTACAGTATGGTTTTGTTCTTAATTTTTAGTGCTCTTGATTTTATGACAACACTAAAACTGGTATTCTCTTTTAGCAAAAGTATGCAACAGCATTTGTTTATCTGCCAAGCAGGGCATTAATTATTGTAGTGTTGAAGCATATTTCAGTAGTGCACTCTGAATGAAAATTGTAAAATTAGTACGCAAGTGTAAAAATATGTGTATGTGTAAAAGAAAAAACAAACAGGGTAGATTATTTAATCGTGTTAGTTCGCATGCCATACTATTCTATGTTTTAGAATTTATTAATTTAAGATTAAAAAATTAAATAAATAAATTATAAAATAAAAATAATATCTTTTACAATGGATATAATTGTAAAAAGTTGTATTACCACCTAATATTTTATGAAATTTTAAGTTTATAAAATGAAGTATTGTGCAGTATGAAGTGTACAATAAAAATATTGCAGACTTGACACAACTGTCGATTCAACTGTTGTACAATGGTTTTGTGTGTTTTTTGTTTCATTATTCTCTATTTTTGCTTTACACTCAAACAATATTCACTCTTAAAAAAAAATATAATACTGTGCACATTTTCACGGTTGTGCTCACTTCTAGTATGTACATACTCGTATATGAAATAAATTTAATTGACTACAAAAATTAGCACTAAAATATTAAAAATAATTTATGTAGATTTAGTTAAATAAAATATTTTTACGAGTATATTTGCTACCTACCTATAGAGCTAAATATTTGAAGTGGAAGTGGATGCCAAGCAGTTTAGCAAATTTTATATTTACATATTTATGCGTTTAGTTACCAAAATTATTGTCACCGACTTCGAATAACACTTTAGGTAACACATATAAAAATGTTTCAATTAACTGACCAAATGTGAAAGGGAACACTATTGTTTTCGCTACGACGTCCGTCTGTCAGTCTATCTGTCGCAATCTGTTTTCTCGATAAACGTAAGAGCTACGGACGTGAAATTTAAATAGCCGCTGCAACAACAAATATATGACAGTTGAAAATTAAAGGATATTCTACAGCGAGCAACGAAACATGTTCAAATCCCAAGACATTTTGGGCATGTCCCACGATATTGACAACGTTCGACTTGTCGCACACTTAAGGCCCAACTATAATAGGAATAAGCGAACTTAAGCAACTGTGCGGTTACATATAAAACGTGTGTTGCAAACTATAATGTACTTATGGAACTTTTCGTCAAGTTTCGTCAAATGTCATTTGCTTAAGTTAAGTGCCAAACTGAACGCACATTCCATACGGAATGTGCATTTTTTAAACTCAAGCAAACAGCAGCAGAAAATATTCATTGATTTTAAATATTTTCTTATTGTTTCTTATTTTAAACTCAGAAAAAAAGCAAAAATTTTATTTTCATTCTTTGATTTACAATACACATATACACACATACATTTGAGTTTATTTATGTATGTTCACTGTTGTACTTTTTGGTAGGCAAAACAAATAAAACAAGTAATAAAGTGGTGGATATAATTACACGTGAATTTCTAATAGATTAGGACATTTCAACAAGTTAATTTGACTGAATTGCATTCATTTAATAGTTATAAGAAGAAACAAAACTACTAAAAAAAATTTAACAATACCTATATGTGCAACTGTGGCTAAAGAATACTTAAGTGCATGTAAGTACATTGTGGACACCTAAAAGTCACATCTGAATTGCTTAAGTATTTGACAGACTTATCGTTCAATTCTGGCATTAGCTTAAGCCAGCATATTCATATTATAGTTGGGCCTTTACATTTGACACAAAAATAAAATTTTATCATGAGACAGGCCCTTAGACAAAATTTGTATGCAGACTACACCAATTAACACTGAAACTAAAAATATTACAAAAAACCGAAAGAAAAAATTTACCGTTACCTCAATTTTTTTTTAAATATCTACACCAGGTTGAGGGTGGCGCTGGCTGAAGTAGTTGGCAGGTTGAGTAGAGAATCGCGGTTCCTGGATTCGAGCACGGTCAGTCACGCATTTTTCTGCTGTGCATTAGTGTCCTTTGTATCAGTTGTTGTGGGAAAAGTCACTAAAACTACACTCACTTCAGCGGATGCTAATCCTAATGTAACACATCAAAACGCCCTCGTTGGTCGGTTTTGTGCAGCAGAATCATGAGCGAAATAACATAACAAATAAAATAGCTACTAAGAACAGCTTCAAAATTTAATGCACCTCATTTGACAATAGAGGCGCTGCAGCACTGCATTATAAAAAAAAGCTTGTAAAAAAAGCAGAGTTGAAAAGTAATGAAGCTTTCCTCTATCTCCTCCTTCAATATCTATCTTCTCTAAAACTATCCCTTTCCTTCCCTATCATCCTCTCTCACAATATTTTCTTCACCTCAAAGGTTTCACAGATATATCATTGTATTTGACTCAAGTGAGCTGAACTCTAAATTGCATCCTTCCTCACCAGCAGCCTGCTAACCTAACCTAACATACATCAGGTAATATATTCGGTTATATAAGGTAAAGTTCGTATAGTGTTACACTCATATGTAGTGCCCGTAAGGAAGCTTTGGTGTGCAAGTTTTATTTTTAGCTTCTTAGTGCTGTTTTAAAATTTAAGAGGATTTGGTTCCACTTTTCAAAAACATCACTGTCGCTGCCTTTTTGTTTAAATGCAAGATAACTTAAGACATCAGTTCGTAAAAATCCTTTATTAGAATTATGTGACTTATAATACGTACAAAGTTTTAATGGGAGTGTCCCAGCCCACTTTTTTAAGCACAGTATTATGTTATTTCAAGTACATGCAATACTAATCTAAAGATTAAATCGTGTCACTTTCAGAGCTCATTCCATGCCCAACGTTTCTCAAGAATCGGTAAAGAAGACGCAGGTGTTATATAAAACAAATTTTTAATGGGAGTGGCCCCACTTACCTTTTAAAGCAACATTTTTTAATATTAAAAATGCCACTGTGATGGCAAGGAAGTTTCGCAATAATCGAACAGGTAAAAGTACATAAAATCAACATTAAAAAATTAATGGGCAGGGTCCCGCATGCTTTTTTTTAAATGTGATCAAGAGCGGAACGCAGTACTTTCTCAGATAAAAATAACAAGTTTTAAAATCGCTCTAAAAATGATGGAATTATAAGATAACACACACAAAGAAGAGAGCTGTCTTAGGACAGCCGGCTAGAGCTATGCTGCTTATCTATATAAAACAAATTTCATGTGTTAAAGAACAATACAATATACATAATTATATTATATTTTGATGCGAAATTCACCGTAAATATTTCAAAACGTTTCCATATATTTTCTATTATCTTTTTTCTAGCTATGTAGGATTAAATTAATATATTGTTTGTGCTCAAAATCAAACATTTTGTTTCGTTTATTCTCGTACAAAGCAATCAAACCAAAAATAAATTTATAACTATAATAGTGTCTATTATATTACGAAAATCGCGTCCTAGCTCCTGTGTCGTGGCATAAAGAGCATAGCTTTAATAAACCGAATTGCCGCTCCTGAAAGTGTTAATTTTTTCATGCCCTTTAACAGATTATTTAATACCAAAATAAAAATAATATAATAAATCTTTTTTTTTATGAAATAAAGTCAAATAAATGATGTTGATATTTAATTGTATACGCCAGCGCACGTTTTATTCATTTTATTTTTCTATTACATTTATTCATTCAAATTGCTGTTATTAATCAATAATTTTATATTAAATATTATTTTAGTATTTGTGACTTTTAACGCCATTTATTTAAACAATTCATATGAATGGGTTTGGAGGAAAAAATTTATTTCTTTTTCTAAATTATTTACAAAAAAAAGAGCTCAAAATCTGTACAAAGTTGATCATATAATCGCAAATGTGTTTGACTGTCTGTTTGTCTCATCATTCACTGTAGAGAATGTGTTTTTTTTCTTATTTTATTGCACAAAATTTTTTTTGCCTGTTATTTTTGTTTAAAAATTTTAATCGTGCTGTGAATTAAATTGACAAGTTATGAATTTAAAATTTTTTATTATTGTTATTGTTCTTAGACACATTTTTCAAGAGGCATAAAGAAATAAAAGTAATAATTTTAATATATTTTTTTTTTAATATAGTCTTTTGTGTATCTTTAAATTCATTTGTGCCAGGCCCTCGATGTCCCAAAAAAAAAAAGTTCGATCGATAATTTTTATTGAAAACGACAATAAAATAAGAAAAATTTGTTCTTGTACTCAAAACAAGTAATCGATCTAACGATTTCGATATCAGATAATTTGGGTGTAAAACCCAAAGAGAAACAGAGCAAAAAAAATAGTTTAGAATAATTAAGGTTTGAAGTTTTTTTCTTTGCTGCTATTAAGCTTCTGTTGCTAGTAAAATATCAATATAGGGCAGTTCGGGGTCATAACAAAAGTCTGAATTTCAACGATTTTTCAAACATTAAATGCCATTTTGTTTTATATCTTATCAGGGAAGTAATCGTCGTTTTTGATAAGGAGCTGAGCTGAGATTATGACATATGCTATCGAACAACCTAATAATATGCTACGATATCGAATGCCATAATCTCAAACTGAAAAAACGTGATCGAAACGGACGATTAGACACCAGCATTTCGATGAATGTTTTTATAATTTTTTCTGGCATCCCTGATGAAGATGAACATCAAGATACATAAAAGCTCACGTGAAATGTGTTCACTTTCCTTAAAATTTTGATCGCCAATGTTTGTGTTGTTTGTTTTCTAATTTTGTTCACCATTTTTTGTTCTGTGAAGAACACATTCGCCTTTTATTGCCGATAAGAGTGACTGATTTTTATCAATTCTTTAGTATTTTTATTTTTTGTATGTCTGTCTGGCTGACTAAGCGTCTGTAAATCCGTCTGTTTTGCAGTTGGCTGTTTTTTACTAGAATTATTTACATAAATGTATATAGACTATTGATTCTCTTCCGCCAGGTTTTTATTTAGAATACGATGTTTGTTTGCAAATTAACACATACAAAATTTGAAGACTTGCTAAAATAGTTTCCATTACTTACGATAATTAATTATTACTTAATATGGGAAGTATCACTACCCCCACTCCCATTCCAACCGTTTTCACCCAAAATATTCACTGTATTTAAAGGAACACATAATAAATTTAATAACAAATATACTTCTCCAGATATAGGTTAGTAAATAGTTTTCATATGTTAGAGGTACACTTCCCCATAGTTCTAGTTCTCTAGCCTTATTACTGCCATAAATACTCTAAATTTAGGGGCTGTCCATACATACATTTTGAAACATTTCAGCACTGCTGATATGGGGCGGCTATGAGGAGTACCTTAACTCACCCTCCTATCACGCTAGTTTTCTCTTTGACTAAGCAAACAATTTCGAAAGCAACCTACAGCAAGTTGGAGTGCTGCAGCTATTCCAGCTTTCCATATATAGGATAACTAATTTGTTTTGTATGAAGGTTACCTTTATTCCCTCTCCTATACTGCCAGAATTCTTCTTGACCACGCAAGACAATATGTCTTCAAAGTAACCCTCACAAAATTTGAATGCTTTGTTTGGTGAGTACTGGACCCCTACATAAGACCACTTACAAGAACTTTTAAGAAATGAGGGATGTTTCATATCCTTTACAGCTTTACACGGTTGGCAAGACATTTGGTTCAGCTATTGCAGGTATAGGAGTAAAGAAGAAATTATTTCGTGACGGAAGAATTTGTGATGCTTGCTTCTTCACACGCATGGGCGCGTATACAAAAGTCATGCATGTGCATACGCACACACATTGTGTGTATTATCTTTTATTTTATATTAACGCACACATGCATTGACATTAGTTGTGTGCGCTAGCTTTAAAAAATTACCCTTAAACCAAAGATAAGCCAAAGGCCGCCCGTGTGCACTTCGTTATGCTCTTTTTTACACTTACATTCGTGCAGGCATGCATTTTTCTCTATTTTATATTATATATGTACGTATTTGTCTGACTAAAACAAATAATAGAAAATAATAGATTACCATCTCCATCTTACACGCTCACTCAAACATACAATATGCAAAATAACAAACATACACGCATCAACACTACTTCTTTTGAGTGTTTGTTACGAACATGAAGTCTTCGCATCATCGCTTGTAAACACTCATATACACGGACATCAATACATCCAGCGTACTTCGCTTATTAAACGACAGCATTTATTATTGCTTTAGTAAACTACATGCCACGAGAATACATAAAAAATAGCGTGTTACGGACAGACGGACAGCGTAGCGAAAACCTTTTCACCTTTGGTGTACGGAACCCTAAAAAAGACTTATTTACACTTCAAGACTGTTTACGCAGGCCTCTAGTGGGTACCCATAAGTTAAATAAGTTGCGCTCTATAGCATCAGATTTCTTTCAGGGAAAGTCGAATCAAAGTAAAAGAAGCACCAATGAGGGATCTGAAGCAGCTCGTACACACTATAAACACAATGCGATATTTTACAAAAGAGCTTTGTGCTTTCACACTCAGCCAATTAGATCTCAGCGACAACAATGCTTGCTGCTTACTTTGTAAATATACAATAAAGAAAGAAAGAAATTGTAAGAGCTTTTAAAGCTCTTTACCTCAAATGGAAATGTTCGGGTATGTGTGTTTGGACATAGCTGGTTTGAGGACATTTTGGGTTAAATGATAAGAGAATTTTACACTTGGTTATGGGTTCTAGTAATGTGTCATTACCACCATGTATTTTATCTCGATATTCTGCCAACATTATAATTAAATATATTCAAAATTAAAATTTTTTCAGTGCGATAGTGGAAACAAAAATTTTTCAAAAAAATGGGCAAAACATAACATTTTTATACGAAGCGCTGATTGTAATCCCAAGACATTTTTCTTAAGTGAAAGTTCTACTTTTAAATTTGTTCAATTGAAATTAATATAATTTTCTCTCCCAAGTTTGTTTTTCAAGATTAAGATTTTGTGTGTATGCTGGACTTTAGGTACAATAATGATAATGATATTAATATTTAGTTAAACTACTTAAATACTTAAGAAACTTTGTCAAAACGTCAATCATTCATTGGTGGGTACAACCTTTAATGTGTAACATGCTTCCCTTATTTAGCCAGAAATACTTAGCTGCCCCTAGAGCATTAAAAGAAATAATTATAATCGACATTAAAACACCCCGAGCCTGAAATCAAATCAAACATACATACATCATTGAAACCATCAAGAGCAGATTATTTGTAACAAAATATAAAAAGAAAGAAAAAAAAAAGAAAAATGACAAAGAAATAAACTTCTAAATCAACACAAACAACAATCAACAATCAATGATGGAAAAGAACTAAAGTTTTTTTTTCACCATTAAGCCCTGTCCAAGAGTGTTAGTTTAATAGCTTACAGGTCATAAAATTACACTAATAACAACAATAACAGCATCTAAGGAAGTGTGATACATTTTTCTTATTTTCAAGTGGTCAAATATTTCTTGCTAATATTGGCTAAGGTGGTTCCAAAATAAGGGCAAGTTAGACAAGTCGTACATCAATATACTTAATAATTTCTTCCCCCCATTTTATTATGGATTTCCTTCTTTATGTTCTTGCTAATGTCCTTAATTCAACTTGAATAGGATAAGAGAAATAAAAAAATAGAAAATAATAATAATCTTCAGTATCCATACTTCAGAGTGATTAACTATGTAGCTGCTTTCCAAAAGCATTTTGCAAGCCAATTGTGGATAACAGATCAAACAACAAATCATGTTAAGAGTCCAACAATAATGATACTTGTGCAATAGCAACAACATCAAAAATAACAAATAAATATGAGAAGGAAAAAAGTTTACAATGGCAATGAACGACTTTACTTGATGCTAAAAGTTTTCGTTATAAGCTAATAAAGGAACTTATACCAAACCTTCCAATAATAAAAAAGTAGAAAAACACTTGCATAAAGTGAAAGATATAACGTTCAAATTAAAGTTTTATTAACGACAATACTCAAAAATGCTGTTATACAGGGTTACCAGCGATGCCAATTTGGGGCTTTCGGCACTATGTTTAGTGCTTTTTGAAGACTCAAAACGCCAAATTTTGAGCGTTAGTGCCAAACTGTAAAAAAGCACTAAATAATGCTTCTAAATTTGTGTATTTCTTAAAATTATTTTAATAAGAACTTGGTATATTTGTTTTTTCAGCGTAAAGCATACACTTTAAGTCTGATATATTTCATTAAAGATGATACTATTGCAGAAATAGAGAATAGCTCAGAAGATAATAAACATTGTTCAACTTCAATCGTTTGAATCTTTACTTGTTTTTCACGTTAGTGCTTTTTACGCTTTTTAGATCTTAAAATTACGCTTTTTTGTAAAGTTTTATGTGCTTTTAGAGTCAAAAAAGTTGGCATCACTGAGGGTTACTCATTTAGTGGTTTCAAAATCGCTGGTCTGGCAAGACTGTCAGCTGTCATCAGAAGTGTCATTTATTTACTAAAGGGTTTGTAATATATGATTATCAATCGCTTACCAACAAATTTTGGTCAACATTTTTATCTCTCTGCTTTAGGTGGTCGAAGTTTGGGAAAAGAACTTGGCCTTTTTACCATTTATGTTTTTGAGAGGATTTGAAAAGTTTTATTTAATAAAACTTTTAAACTTAAAATTCCTAATCTAATGTAGTAACAATAACTGCGACAGTTGAAGAGAATAGTCACATAAAATATTGGATTAGATCGTGATAGGTGTAGGATTATTTACCTTGAAAAAGCACTATTGGACCCAAATATGTACGAAATTTTGTAAGTTTCAATAGAGTAGATTGTGTCTTCATTTTTGTGATTTCATATTTTTCTAGTTAATAGCTTACCTGAGCCTATTTGTCCACAAAATTTCGGCTCTCTACCATATAATATTACGTTAAATATTTATGGGCGTGGCTCCACTTCCCTAATTAAACAATCGGAGCTTTCGGATTTTTCCAGTTCGTAACTCACACCTTAACTTAAATTCTTTCTTCCATATTTTTAGATTTTTCTTGGTAATCTCTGACTCAGATTTGTTTGTGTATCGAGTTCGGAAACTTTTTTCAACTTAAGAGTTTGCTTTAAGCATCGCTTATCATTCATGTATATCAAATTTCAGCTCATTAGGTCAAATTTAATTTTTTTTAGTTTTTATGACAGCAATCCCGCCCACTTTTTTAATCTCGACATTTTTTTGCCAGTGCTTATCTTTCGTGTAAAATTTCGTTGGACACGTATAATAATAAATATTTACTTAAATAGTGTATTACATAGCTGCCGTAGGGCACGACCTCATAGCCCCTGTTATACCAACGCATGCTAGCCTCAGTAATTTCTCTAACCGATATCTTGTCGTAGCCTACCTCGCCCTGTCCGACCAGGCAACAGGACCATAAGTGATGAAAGGTCTCACCATCATGGTGGATGTACACCAGAACGTCTCCTACGGCGGCATGGGAATCCTCATTGAACTCACAGCTCTGAAGATTGTGATAAGAGGCTGCTGCCAGACTAAAAGTAGTCAGCATCGCGGGGACTGTCTAATTACCCAATGGGAGCAATCATCCCTGGCAAGACGATTTCCCCTACTTGCGCAACCCTCTGACGTGATGAATAAAGTGTACGACTTCGACAAAAGGTTTGGAACTGTTCTGGCAAATAGAAGGGAATAGGGAAATAGATCCCCGGTATTCCTTTGGAACTGACACCATCAGGTTGTTCTGGTGTAGGATTTTTAGGACCAAGGACTAACTACCACTAGTCGTTCGGAAAACCTCCTACCATTGTTCAATCGGAAGTTTATGCCATTGAAAGATGCGCGCAATTTAATCTTGATAGGGGCTACCGTGAGAAAGAAATAGCCATTTGTTGGGATAGTTACGCTGCCATCAAAGCGCTCAGCTCATATGTGTTTGCCTCGAAGTTAGCGTGGGAATGCCGCATTAATCTGAATCAGCTAAGCAGCATGAATAAGGTCACACTCTGCTGGGTTCCTGGACACGGGGTGGTAGGAAATGAAAATGAAGGCAAAATAGTCAGATGGGGGGCTAGTACACAATAAAGGCCTGCACAAGACGTCTTTTATAAGAACTTGTAAGACATTAGGGCAAATGCTTTACTACAGCGAAATCTTCTGAAACAAACGCTAAGCAACGTGTTCGGCAATACGTTTGTTTAACTTATTGCAAGTATAAGAGTAACGAAAAAATAGTTCGTGACTGAAGAATTTGTGGTGCTTGTGGTTTTTTCTCTTATTGGCGCGTATACAAACGTCATGCATGTACATACATACATACCTACATTATTTTGTGTATGTTCTCTTATTTTTCTGCGCACATACAAACGCACACATGCATTTACATGAGATGTGTGCGCTTGCTTTAAAAAACCTCCCTTAAACACAAACATAATAGCTTACCATCTAAATCTTACACACACACCCAAACGTACATAATGCAAAATAACAAACATACATGTATCAACAGTACTTCTTTGCATTGTTTGTTATAAATAAGACGTCTTGGCGACATCGCTTGTTAACAGTCATATGCACGTACACCAATACATCCATCGTGCTTCGTTTATAGTACAACAGCATTTATTATTGGCTTAGTATAATACATGCCACGAGAATACATTTAAAAAGCATGACGTATTTACATTTCAAAACTGCTTACGCAGGCCACTAGTACACAATGGAAGATATATCGACGGAGATCAAGAATAATAAGGAACACACGTCATCCCAGGATTGAGGTGTGCAAAGCTAATGGTTGGAACGTATAACCAAAATCTTTTCATAACTCTTATGTCCCTGACTAAAAATAATCTAAGAATGCTCACAGGCTTCCCCACAGGCTATTGCAGACTAAGAAAACACCTTAACAGACTTGAGAGTAACAGCCTATGGAGATTCTATGATTACGGCGATGAAACTCCAGAGAATATTCTGAAGGACTGTGAAGCCTTATGCCACAGAAGATATAGTTAATTGGGCAAGCACATATTGGAGGATTGGTAACTGCCAACTCTAGACCTACTGGCAATCTTGAGATTCATCAGGAGAGTAGGTCTAGCTGAGGTGCTCTAGCACCTGGCAGGGGATACAATAAATAGATCTACTTCGATCGCAGTGTCCTGTTTTTCCCGTTTGACTTAATTTATTCATTCCTAAAGGTTATATTTAAATGTGCTGAGCCGACGTACATAAAAGAAGAGACTTGAATTTTATGTTAACATCAACGCCGTCTTTCTTAAACGTTAACTTATAGCCTCGGATTGTCGAAACATGTATGCCAAATTTCAATAAAATTGCTTTAGCTTAACGCTTGGGATTTCCTATTTTAATTTTGAGTTTTATGGGCGTAGCCCGTCAGCCTTACTAAAATTTTCGGGTTTTTAAAGTTTTCTAATTAGTTGTTCACTTAGAACTGTTTATGTATCAAATTTCAGTTCAATAGCGCAAACTTTAATTTGTATGGGCGTAGCCCCACCCCCGGCTAAAACTTCCGGATTTGCAGATTTTTGCACTTGTGTACAAAAGCTCTCTAGCTATAGCAATAGGCTATTAACTTTTAAAGGCATAAAGTTGGCATGGCGCTTCCTACATTGAAGCAACTTTTATTTCAATATATTTTGGATTATTTATGCCAATAGTGAGTATTATACAAAATAGTGAATGTTGAATCGTACGTGTGGCACTACTAACATAAACATTTACATCTCAAGACGTATATGGGGTGTACCAAGGCACAGAAAGGTTTGACTACTTAACGCTTAAAAAATATTTGGAATGAATATTTATCAGTTACATTTGAATAAAAATAGAAAAGATATTGAAAATTTCAAAACTCTAAAAAGCAGGATAAGATGGGATAGAAATTCGGGCCGGCATGAACCTGTGAAAAGCGGGATAATGCTATACTGCATACTTCATAAGCAATCAAAATAACTTTTCTTTTGAATTAAAAATAATTTTATGTATTTTATGGGTGCCCCTGTCGCTGAGTGGTAGCGATGCTAGTCTCTCAGTCCAGAGGTCGTGGGTTCGATTCCCACTATAGACTCTGGGTGTTTTCTGCAGACAAGCTAGTCGCTTTGCGGGTTGTGTTTGTTTAAAAAAAATGGCATTAATATGTATGCAGTGAAAATATCTAACACGCATCAGCTACTGAGGTTGCATTAAAATTTTGATCAGTTTTTGGGTTACAGTATTTAAATGACTACACTTACTATTTTCTGAGAAAAGTTTTACTTTTTACTAAAACGAATAATGGGGTTTTCTTATAATAATGATAAAAAAATTCATTACATTTTATCTTCTCAAAAATCGGCCCGAACTCAATACTGCGGACGCCCTGAAATGCCAGGCAACAACTTTTTATTCACCCCTATGATATGCATATCAAGGAATGGAAGGGATTTTTAATTTCTAGTTGAAAAAACGAGTTAGCTTTAACAAAATACCATTGCAAAAAATTTCGTATATGCAATAACAACTTTAAAGTAAATGATTAGCAATATTTGCAAAACAAAATTAAGTCGCATAATTAAAGTTTTTATTATTCAAAAATGCACTCACCGAAATATTAACATGATGACTCTTCAACAATACATGTGTAGTGCTCTAAAAAGTGTTTGTTGCTGGTTGTTTGAAACGTCCATCCATGAGCTTTTTTTTGTTTTGTTGAAGAGATGTCTAAAAAGAAAAACAAAAAAATTATAAATAAATAAATGAATACACACATACTCGTATTATTACTTTCTGTTTATGTGCATCCATTTGATGTTGATGGATGGGTCCCATCCCAAACAACTTGTTCAATTTTTGTGCATGAAAGAAGTTAATACATCTAAACTTTGTACAGAGTTGCCAGCTAAGATGTCAATACCGAAATTCAGACATAAAAAGACTTTTCATTACCAATGTAATTATTTTTTTAAAAAATGATTTTATATTTATTTGCTGGTGGTTAAGCATTGTCTATACATATATATTGCATTGGTGCTTTGCCACATCATCATTAGACTTCAACCACATACTTTAAACAGTCACAAATAATACTTGTATTTAACTAAAATCTATTACATATTAATTATTCAACTAACTACTACAACATACGACCAAAACTGAAATATTAAGTCATATACCGATCAAGTGGGGGGCAGCAATTTTCTACAAAAAACAAAAACGTCAAAGAATGCTATTGAGAAAATACTTAAATGGATAAAACATTAATAAAACATATTGTGCATATCGTTTATAGTGACAGATTAATACAAGATACTTCAAGGTCCAATCAAGTTGTCAAAAAAAAACCTACTCAAACGCACATAAATTTTTTTAGCGATTTCTATACAAATTGTCTGGACAAGTTGACTATTTGTAAAGCGAAAATAACATTAAATACAAAAAAAAATAATTTTTTTTAAATTAATAAAGTACAAAAACTATTATTCAAATAAATATCCAGCAACATTTTTATCACATACATATGTACATCTTCAATCTTAAAAGCACGTGCTTATGATAGAAACGGCTGGCAGAAAAAATTATCAAAAAATCGACGAAACTCTAATAAATTATAAAGAAATCGTGATTTAATATTTGAAAATTCGGCAAAGAAATCGGATAAATTAAAATGTATTTTTAGTATGTATATACATATATGTACATACATACATATGTATTTTACTTTATATATTTATTAGCTGAACCCGGCAAACGTGGTCTTACCTTCAATTAATTTTTTTTTTTAACTACAAATTACTCCACACAACGGTCAATTACTCCACAAAAACAAAAAAAACCTACAGAATTAAAACTAAAAAATAACTTTTATTGTTTAATTAAACAATAAACATCAAAAATAACTTTTATTTCCTGAGCAAAACCTGAAAATCAAAAAATATTCTTTATTTTCTGAGGAATAAATAAAAATTAAGAAAATCACACTTTTCGAAAGCTCAATAATTTTTTTTCAAAGCGAAATCATTTTAGGTCTTTTACTAAAAAAATCTATATAATTAATAGGCAAACATGTTTTTTGTAATCACTTTTACGCTGATACTACTGCACCGATTTAAAAAAGATTTATATGGTTCTAAAGGTTTTTCGGTACAGATGTGCAGAATCTATATTTTATTGAAATCGGTTTAGTATTTTAGGAGCTATAAGCGTTTAAAGTTGCTACTACTTTATTAGCTTACAAGTAAACAAGAAACAAAACATAATTGTTTGTATGTTTGTTGTATTTCTCTTGATATAATCTTTGATCTAGATTTTTTTCTATTATTTGTTTTTGTATGAAAGCCATATTACTTAAAGGAAAAGATTTCAATAAATTGAATAAGCTTAGTTAAAGGAATTTCGTTTGTGTTTTTAATTTCATGTATTATTTAAATATGCATATTTATGTAAGTATGGGGGTGGCTTTGTTTTAATGCAACCGTCATAAAGTTTAGATAAATTTTCTTTGAATCTTAATAAAATTATTTACATTTAGATTCTAGGATACGGACGATTGTGTCGTCCGTTGGTATATCTAGTAATTTTTAAAATAAAACTTACAACCGTTACAGTCCCTGTTTTCTACATTATAATATACATATACACATATCGCACAATAAATTATAAACAGTCACAGTCGATTTCTGTTTTTGTAGTAGCTTAAAGAATCCCAAACTCTTGCTTTACTTTCATACAAACTTTCTAGTGGATTAGACAACTGATGTAAAACTAACTTGGTACATGTTCTTTAATCGTTATTTCTTGATTTTTATTTATTCCTCACAAAATAACAGTTACCTATTTTTTAATTTATCGCCAGAGTCTGTAAAAAAATTATTTTATGTTAAATTAAATTTACTTTTTTATAGTTTATTCATTTTGAAAATTAAATTTTTTTGAGCACGAAAAATAAAAATCAGAAAGTAATTGTTATTTAGTGAGGAATAACGTGGACGAGAAAACTACTCTCGCAAGATTTATCAAAACTTTAATCGACCCGTGTAAGAAATGGGCCTGATTGTGTAAAGCTTTGTCGTAAACGCCTATGTAGTTTCTGTATTAGACACGCAAAATTTAGTCTTTAATCTGCTACATAAAACGACTCATGTGTAAAAGCTCAGGCTTTAAGCAATAATTCACGATATTTCTAACATTTTTAAATTTAGCATTTTCTATTTTACATACTTACTGACATACATATGGGCAATTCCCAAGCGACGGATGCGTACACTTTTAGTTGAGCAAAAAACAAGAAAGGAATATATCGATGGCTTAACATAAGAAAAGCGGAACTCGAATTTTCGATATTTTATAGGAGGAGATAAAAACTCAAGAAAAATTAAAGCATTTACATGCAGAAATAATTTTTTAAGTTGCCATAAGTCCTTGATTTTGATATAAGACAATGTCGGCGAGAAACTGGCGCGACTAAAATAGAAGTTATTTCTTGTGCAAAGAAGATCGTTTACGTGTAGATTTATGAAATAAAAAATATGAAAATTTTGTTTTCATTTTTTTTAAATGGGTAAAATACGGACGCGACAAGACGTATGCGAATTTCTTTCCAACAGAACTAAATGCAGTAACTTCGTAAATATTGATTGAACTTTTTTTTTAATTTAATAAATATTGATTTTTTGCGATGGATGCGAATGAATAAGATCAAGTGAATGAAAACTAAAAAAATCCGTTATTACAACTCCGTTCTCCTTTTTTTGTGTTAATGCATTAATTTATTGTTAGTAGACAATTTTTGAATAACAAAAAAAGAATATTGCATAGGTATCTATTACTTTAAATAATCGCTAAAAAAAGCTCAGCAAAAAAATGGTTTTTTTGCAGTTGCATATTTCGGTCAAAAATTAAAAATGCTTTTATATTTCTTTAGCTTTTATATTAAAAACAAAATAAAAAATTGTCAGTCAAAAAAAATTTGTTAGTTTACTTTTTTCTGGATTTACCCGTATGTATGTGTGTATATTATACAGAGTTAGGAAACTTGGAATAATTTTATACCATTATAATGTTTATAACACTTTATAAAACTATTAATTCCACCACTGTCACCATATACTAAAAAATTGTATCCCACCACGTTATTTACTAACCCTATTGAAAATATTCAACACTGTTAATTGTAAAATCCACCATTACTCAAATGTTAAGAAAAGTACTTTAAAATCAACAACAACAACAACAGCAGCAAACAAGTGCAATCGGCCCAAAATGTTGCTAAAATTATACTTTCGGTTTTACATATGGAGATACACACATATTTACATATGTATTGACATGTGTACTTATGTACATACAGACACATTTGTCAAGCAATTTTTCTTGGATATTTCTGCACTTTTTCTGCATTATTTTCAACGTATTTAATTAATATTTTCACACTTTTATAAACTTTAAACATTTCTTAACAATATAATGAACTTTTTTACATAAACTTTGCATTAAAAATGCATAAAAAAAATACATATGTATGTATGTATGTAATTAATTTTAATATGCGCCACTCACTTCCACGTGTTTTCTGTGCGATTACAATAATTGAACTAACAAATGTAAGAAAAAAAGGGTTACCAGAATGTGGGGAATAATTGATAAGGCTAGAATGTGCTACAGGGTGGCCCAGAAAGACCGAAGTGGTGTGAATTCCTTATAACTTTTTATTTAAGACATATTTTTTTAATTTTTTGTTTTTTAAATACAGTAAATTTATAGGGAATATTTTTAGATTAGTTATTAAAAATTGTATCCCGCAAGTGGTGGCCATTTTCTGCTTCGCACAAATGTGCTCTTTCCATTTCCATTATTCATAACTTATTTATGAGTGACGAAGCCCATTTCCAATTAAATGGGTTTGTTAACAAGCAAAACTTTAGGATATGGGCTAAGGAAAACCCGAGAGTACTTCATCAACGACAATTACACCCAGTTAAGTGTACTGTTTGGTGCGGTGTTTCTTCAGAAAGGATCATTGGTCCATATTTTTTGGAAAATGAAAGAGATGTCGCCATTTCCATCAATGGTGATCGATATCGGGCCATATTGGAAAATTTTGTAAGGCCAGCCGTGGAATACCATCCGCAAATATGGTTCCAACAGGATGGAGCCACAGCGCACACTCCGAGGGCCACAATGGCTATTTTACGCGACATCTTTGGGGAAAGAATAAATTCGCGTAGAAGCAATATTAATTGGCCTCCGCGTTCCCCGGATTTAACCGCTCCAGACTGTTTCCTTTGGAGTTATTTAAAAGGGAAAGTTTATGTTAATAAGCCTAGGACTATTGAGGAATTAAAAACCAATATTCCAGACGAAATTAACAACATAACACCGGAAGTTTTGCGAAAGGTCATGGAAAATGTGTTGAAAAGAGATCATTTGTGCGAAGCAGAAAATGGCCTCCACTTGCGGGATATCATTTTTAACAACTAATCTAAAAATATTCCCTATAAATTTACTGTATTTAAAAAACAAAAAATTAAAAAAATATGTCTTAAATAAAAAGTTATAAGGAATTTACACCACTTCGGTCTTTCTGGGCCACCCTGTATAATTAAATGGGGAAAGCCGGGTAACATTAAAAATTAGGTTAAGTTAATAAAAATGTGATGGAAACTAATGGCCTATTTCCCACTTGCGAAAGAAAACGTTCGACTTACAATTTATATTGAAAACAACACAAAAATATTAAAATTTGTTTTTGTTTTCAATATAAATTGTAAGTCGAACGTTTTCTTTCGCAGGTGGGAAATAGGCCATAAGTGATAATACAGATGCAGCTGTATGTATTTCTGTGTATATGTATGAATGTATATATGGATGTATGTAAATATGCACTTATATAGAAATTTAGATCAATAAAGAATGTTTGTAAATTCAAAATATTTCAAAATTTTATTCGATGCATAATTTTAGTAAATGGTTAAGGTACGGTCACACTTGTCAAACAATTGCCCAAAAAATCGTAACCCCTAAATGACAATGAAAATTTTTTTAATTGGGATTCTATGACATTGTCTATTAGTTGTGTTCGAAACTGTTTAATTTGATAAACAAGTGTCGGGATCAAAACTTTTTTCATTAGTGTTTGTTGGTTACGCTTTTTTGGGCAAATGTTTGAGAAGTGTGACCGTAGTTTTACCATTTTGAATGATTTTTAATGGAAAGAAATTATATTTAGTGACTTTTTGCAGCTTGAGATTTTGCGTGAGAAAACTCGGAAGAATTTCGTCGCAAAAAATTACACATTACCATCAGAACTACTTGCCATATAATGACTTACTTTTCTGATTACCAAATTTCATTGCTCGCATACAAATCACATTAAATAATATTAAAAAAAGAATTATGCACAAGTTGCATAATGAGGAGAATGATTTTATTAGATTAAATAGATTACGTGAACAAGTTGCCAAATAAAAAAAGTAAGTACTTCTCAATAATCGATTATTTTAGTCTTACGTCTTGTTAAAATCATTTAGTTGGTAATCCACTAAGGATGAGCTGCCACCAAAAATGCTTATTCCAAAGTTGATTACCTTTTTTGAAAATTTTTGCTGCGTTCCTACTTCAGAACTTATTAAAGACCTTCTTAGGAATTGTTTTCATTATATTACTATTCTTATCTAACTGCTAAAGAATGCCCCGACTCTTTCGCGTAAAAGATAAGATGCACATGCCATATTTCCTTCTATGAGATGGGAGAAAAGAAGTGGTAACATTTTTTTTGCAAAAGCAAAATCGATTAATTTGGAGGCCTTTCAGAATCGCTTGCGAAAGAAGCGAGCGCGGAAGGCCTACCCCGTAATGACAACGCGAGTAAAAAAGTTCTGAGTATAGATTGGAGCGAGCAGGCCTTTTACATCCAAAATAAGAAGCACAGAGGCCTTCTATTTATTCTCTTTCTCTTTACATTCTCTGTTTACATATTTCTCCTAATTCACCATGTGCAATTTACGCTGAACATTTAAACGCCATTGAAAGATTCTAAAGAGGAGTAACACTCAGGCAATTAATGTCTACTACTATTATTTATTGGGTGTTACCTTCTGTAGGAAAGGGAAAGTGATAGGTAAAATAGGTGGTGAAGGAAGAGATAGAGGAAGGCTTTTTTTTACAACTCTGCATTTCTGCACGTTTCCAATAATGCAAGGTTGCAGCGCCTCTGGTGTCAGTGAGGCGTATTGAATTTTTGAAGCTGTGTTTAGTTTAGTAGCCATTTTATTGGTTATTTTACTTCACCGATGACTCTGCTACAATATACCGACGAAGGAGGGCGCTCGGGTGTTACATTAGGATTAGTATCCCCTGAAGTCAGTATAGTTCAGTGACCAGTGTCTGTCTATGCCTTCATCACTTGAACTTTCCTACAACAACTGTTATATGTAAATGGACACTAGTGAACATCACGAAAATGCGTGGTATTGTTATTTAATGACTATCACAGACCGGGCTCGGAGACTGGACCTTCGGTTTTATAGTCAACGTGCTAACTAGTTCAGCCAACGCCGTATTCATAAAATATATTTAGGGTTTATTAAGTGCTTATTTGACATATCCATGCATACATATATTTCTATTAGAAATATGTTAAATAAACCTGTAATAAACCTAATATATTTTTTTTAATACGGCAGTTAAAGTGTGAAATTTCTGCGTTTGGTATTTGTTGCAAAATGATACCACTTACTGTTAGGAAATAAGCCAAGATTGTGTATGTCGTGGTGGATCAGAAATTTGATTTTCTGCTTAATATACATACCTACATATATATATATACATACGTATATTTGGGTATAAGAAATTTATCTACACGAATAAAATTTACAAAAAGTTTCTATTTAGGTCTCTTTAGAAGCTTTAATAAACTATTTACAATCTCGGTGCATACACATTCCCATACACATTCAAGCTCCTTAAAAAGCAATCAATTAATTATGGTGACTTCACTATACACGTACAATGTGCAATATGTGTGTGTATGTACATTTCACAAGTGGGAAATAAAATAAAATAAAATATCCAGCTTCCTTTTTTGGATTTTCACACTAATGATTTTTGGACAATAACTGTCTTACAATTGGGTGTAAAAATTGTTTATGTCAGCAAAAGCAAAACAAGAATTGATTTATTTTATAGTCCGAGTACATACAAATGTGTATGTGAAATGTTTTTGTCAGCGTTCTGGCAAATGTCCCAATAAAAATTTAAGTATTTCCAGGATTTTTAGATTAATTTCGTTGGAGAAATGATTAAAAGACGGTAAAAATTTAAATTTAAAAAAGTTAGAAAGATGTACATATGAACATACGTACACCATTTCCTTTGAACTAGTAACAAAGTTATGTCTTACAACACGAAGAAAATGGCAAATATATGAGAGCAGTTCCATCATATTTAAATTGAAAAATCTGTTCAGATATAATATATTTTGTACAGAAATTAATGTTGTCGTTATAATAAATTATATGAAAATATTCCAAGAAAAACTGAATCATGCCTTAATAACTTAGACAACTGATGGTATTTTAGAGGCACAGAACTTTAAATTGAAATACAATCCAAATAAATGTATTTATGTTTATTCATAATGTAAACGATTGCCATTTTTTTAATATGATTTCTGGCATATGGAAATCTGCGACTGTTTCAGAATAAGTCCGGAATATACCACAGATGTCTGAAAGATTTTGGAAGCCAATGTATGACACCATCACTCGACATTGCATTTAATAAATCAATTATGATTTATTTGTAATTATGTTGCAATGGTTGCACCATGTTACAGATATTCGATTGTGGTACAAAAAAGTCATGGCCCTATAACTGTAAATTTGTGGCCGCACCAATGATTCATCCAATTGCCCATAAAGCGCACTAATTAATACATTTAATACCTTCTTACATTTTTACCTTTCAAAATTTTAAATTTTTTTAGCTTGAATATTTGCAATTCAATAAAGAAGTCACCATTGCACAATTCTTATCAAATCAGAACACTTCAGTAACTCAAAGCTTATATTAAGAGCTTTTAAGCACACAATGTTAAATTGTTCACTGCTGGAATACCACGAGGTTAACTTAGTGGTTCTCTACAAAACACTGTCCGTTAAGCTGACGCATCGCCCTATTTATACTTAACATCAACCTTACAGAAGACTGCTAGTAGTATCCAGAGAATGACAGAACTTTCATTATCTTTCGATCATAAAACAAAAGGACTTTATGCATTTAAAACTCAAAATATTCCCTAACATCAATAATATATGACATATTTTTTTTTGCATTCAAACGAGTATTCACTATATTTTAGTTTCATAAATACATATCGCCACCTAAAATCAGAAAGACCATAACTGCCCTTTTTATTTTTATAGGAGAAGTTAAATACTTTATAAACTTAAGAATATTAATTTTTTAGCACCCAAATTTTAGAATTGAGATTAGAAAACCTATGCGGATGAGATGCAATACAAAAATTACGGCTTTTTTGGATCACTTTTGCTCAAACCAAAAGGCCGTAATTGCATTGACTTGTTTAAATAAAAGTAACAATCAGATACATATTTAGTCAAAGTTTTTTAATCTGTATTCCTTCTGTAAAATATACAAAATTCATTCCAACTATGTATTAAAAAATTAGAGAAACATTTTTTTTATTAAACAAACAAACAAAAAACAAGTTCAGAAAACAAAAATGTTTTTGACAGTAACACGTATGCCACCTTTGTTCAAAGGTGTAAGGAAAGATGTATTTTTGGCATTTATATAACTATAAATCAAAAAGTCTATTTTTTGTTCTTAGGTGACGATATAAAAGTTTCTTATTTCTTTATTTTCATTTAAAAATTAAACTTTCTTGAAATTCAGTAAATTTGTTCTTAGAAAGCATTGAAATGGGCCTCGAAATGTCGGTAGATGTGATCGGTTTTAATTTAAATTATTCTATTTATGTATATAATGTTTTCTATGGATTTAACTGAATTACTAACCTGAATTGTTTTAATAATCCGATTTGGCTTTAAGAACAATATCTTCTTTACGCCGAATTGTTTCACTACTTTCGGCTTTAATATCAAATATTTTCCTCTTGAAATCATCAAAACGGCAATTTACATTAAGTCTTGTTAGAATGCAATCAAATAAATTTGCGGAAACTCTCAAATAGTTTTGATCTAATAATTTTTCAATACTATATAATTTTTTTAAATTTAAATTTGGACAAAATACTTTTCTACTTTTTTTATTAGAAATTAAAAAAAAAACAATAGAAAGATATGCATTAGTGTCCTGCACAGGATCATTTATAAGACGTTTCAAGACATGGGAGATTTTTCAAATGCTTTACTACAGCGAAATATTCTAAAACCAACGCTAAATAACACTGTTGGCAGGACAAACAACTGAAACAAATGTTTTGCCAACAGTGTTGTTAAGCGTTTTTTTTTTAGAATATTTAGCTGTAGTAAAGCATTTGAATAATCTCTCATGTCTTGAAATGTCTTATAAATGGTCTTGTGCAGGACTTTAATATGCATTTATGGCCAAGTTATGCACAAATATGAATTTTCATCAAAATATGCAAAACTATGCACTAACAAATCGCTGTATTTTTTACACAAATTTATTGTTCTGTAAAGATCTTTCGTTTCATTATCAGAGTTAAGTCAAAAAAAAACCATACGTTTGCATGAAATCTCTGTCCCTGTTAATAACAACGATTTTTGTCTCCAGGGAAACAGCAAATATGCAATTGCATGTTTTTTCTTGTTTGACGTATTAATGCGGGAACAAGATATTTATCCGTTTCAGAACTTTTAATGAATATTGTCTTTTGCATATTTTTGCATATTTTATACTTTAAAGCATATTTTTGCATTATCAGTCATACACAAATATTTTGAGTATATTTTTGAATTTTTAGAGCATAATTTACGATTTTAGGGCATATTTTGATACTTTGCAGAATTTTTTTTTATTTTATTTTAATATGTTCACAAGGTTGTGTTGGTAAAAATCTTAATTTTTATTTTTCGCTATCTAAATCTCATTTTCAATGTTCCATGAAATGTATAAATTTTTTTTATATGTATGTTAATTACGCAGTTGTTACGAACGTTAGTTTCAATAAAAATTCGGTTTTGCTATTTGTAACGGACTTCGCCCCAGTAGACGTTGAAGGAACATTGTCAATGTGCTCATATACAAGTTTATTTAAATGTGACAAGCGACGATTTTAATTTGCACATCTACCTCAATATTTTGTTGTTCATAAAAAATATGAATAAAAATCTTGTCTTATTCAACCAAAATACAGTTCCAAAGTTTTAATTCTGATATCGTGATCTCTTTTGAAATTGAAGTTAAATTTTTACCAGAGTATCAAAACAAAAATTAATTTGTATTATTGTGTTAATGTGCACTTCAAACCCAAACTATTTTTTTTCATACGACAGTTATATTTTGTTCATTTTATTGTTGTTTCCTATCTTTGTTTATATTATTTTTCTCTTCTGTTATATTTTGTATGCAAATATTGTGGAGTTTTTGAATTAAAATATATTTTCATTTACAAATAAACCAATTTATTTTATTTTTAAGATCATATTTTTTGAGTTTTTAGTGCATTTCTTCAAGTTTTTAGTGAATATTAAATGCGCATAAGCCACATTTTTAGGCTTCCGTACACCAAAGGTGAAAAGGTACCCTATTGTTTTCGCTACGCTGTCCGTCTGTTCGTCACACGCCATTTTCTAAGGAGAAAAGAAAACGGACATAAAATTTGGACAGAGTATGTAGAACCTCGGCTGCTACAACAACAAATACATGAAAATTAAAAATTAAAGGGTGTTCCAAAACTAGCAACGAAAAATGTTAAAATCCCATGTAATATACATACAATTGTATATACACTGTACATATGTATGTATATTGACACTTGAAATTTGTAAAATTAGTGTATTTTTATATAGACTACAACAATTAACACTAAAATTTAAAAAAATTTAATTAAAGGGTGTTCTATCAGTTAATGCAATTTTGACTATGTAATTTTCACAACTTGCTATATCTTGGAAACTGTAAGAGGTAAACTCTTGAAATTTTCAAAAACGGTAAAACCAAAAAATCCGAAAATTATAAAATCGCCAAACCAAAAATATTCAAAACAAAAAAATTGGCAAAAAAAAATTCTAGCCCTAAAATAAATCGCCAAATTCGAAAAAATTGCCAAAATGAAAAAAACGCCAAAAGCCGAAAAAATCTCCAAAACGCGAAAAAGGCACCAAAGCCAAAATAATTGTTTATAAAAACGCCAAATTTGAAAAACGTCAAAAACCGAAACAGGTGTCTAACTAAAATAAGCGCCTAAATGAAAAAAGTCGTCAAAATAAAAAAAACGCCAAAAAACGAAAAAATCGATGTAATTAAAAAAATCGCCAAAATTAAAAAAATCGCCACAACGAAAAAAAATCCCCAAAATTAAGAAAAAGCGATAAAAACCAAAAAAATATCGCCAAAACGAGAAAAAGCGTCAAAACTAAAAAAATTGCCAAAATGAAAAAAAAAACTCCAAAAACCGAAAAAATTGCCAAAACCAAAAAAATCCCCAAAAATTAAAAAAAAAAACCGCTAAATTTAAAAAACATTGCCAAAATAAAAAAACACACTATTAAAAAAACGTCAAAAACCAAAAATAAAATCGCCAAAAGGAGAAAAAAAGGGCCAAAACTAAAAAAGCGCAAATAAACGCGAAAAACCCTAAAACCCTAATAATAATATCTACACGTTTAAAACCGTAAAAAACCCAAAAACGAAAAAAAATTCCAAAACTATATTTTATATATATATTTTCATTTTCGTATTGAATTACATATCTCGTGTCCGTACGGAACCCTTCGTGCGCGGGTCACAGTCGCACTTCACTGAATTTATTTAGATCATATTTCTGGTTTCCCTGATTTACTCTATACCTGAAGTACATAAGTAAATAAATAAATTAAATTTGTATAAGAACAGATTGATCACAATTTTAAAATGCTTACGAGCTGCTCTCTTCATATCATTTATAATAACTAACAATCGCCTTCATTCCTTAGAATATCTGTAGATTACTATTGCATAAAATTATTTGATCGGTTCCAGTGTGCAAGATAAAGTGTTTCTAAATAACAGTAGAGTAATTTGTAATCTGTTACAGTGAAAATTGTTTTTATATATTTATTTAAGAAAATTTTGACTTTCTTGGCCACAATTCGCAATTTTTGCCAAACTAAGTCATTAAGGGAAACGCCGCTACTTACAACAAAGTATCGTAAAGCAATATATTTACATGTTCAACATAAAAGATAGAATCACTTTAATAGTCGTATTAAAGAAATAAAAATTTTGAATGTTTTTTATTGATAAATCAACATCTGTTTGGGTCATAAAAAATCCACATGAAAATGTGCAAATTATCACCATTTAGCCAAGAAGTTTATATGCAGCTGTTTTTTATGGTTTTAAAATCAACATTACAGTTTGGGCGAACGTTGTCACAAGGCGCTGGCATAAAATTTCCCCAAACAGTCTAATAGAAAATTCATTTTTTATTACTCAATGGATAACATTATTATCATCATTTCATTATTTAAAGACATCAAACTTTTCTTCTTTTTCAATACGAGTTGCTTTACAGTATCTTTTTTTTTGGTTGGTGTCACTGAAATTTTTTTTATTTTTTGTTTATTTTTTATAAATGTAACACACCCCTTTTGCCGTTGAAAGGGTTGTAAGTCATAAAACTTACGAAAATTTATATGTATGTTGATTTATAAGGTTGAAGACAATAAAAAAAGTGTGTAAAATGTTTCATAGACACTGAGAACTTATCTGAAAAGTACATATGTGTGTGTGTGTGTGAGTTTTTCAATTTAATGTTTTTTTTTTTAATTTAACACTTATTATTTTATGAGCAAAAGTTTTTAACTCTAAAATAGAAACTCGAATGATTTTTATAGGTTTTGCAATGCATTATTTTAAAAGAATGATTGGTATTTCATTGTTGTTCAAAACTGCTTAAAATATTTTAGATAAAGTTATTTTTTCGCTGTTAACAGAAAATTCTTTAAGAGTATAAAGTTTGTTCTTAAGGAAACTTGAAAGCAAATTCTTTTTAAGCTTTAGTTGTTCCTGCAAGTTTAGGTAGAAACTTGCACAAGATATCGTTATACGTGAAATACTCGTATATAGAAATGACTTAAAAGTTATGGCAATTGCTTTGCAATTACCTAAGGCTGAGTTTACATCTGGCATTTCTTGTGTGTCATTTGCCCAAAAAAACGTAACCAACTAATTACTAATGAATAACTGTTTGATTCAGACATGTATTTATTGATTTAAACAGTTTACAATCATTTTGGATTCCATAAAATTGTCTATTAATTATATATGAAACTGTTTAATTTCATAAATACATGTCTGAATCAAACAGTTTTTCATTAGTAATTAGTTGGTTACGTTTTTTTACGCTTGTGTGGCATTTGGCACACAGATGTAAACCCGGCCTAACAATTCCTAATTGATAACTTGGCGTTCTTGTATGCCCTTATAAAGACGTGCTGCCAAAGCTCGTTCGGCGTGTCACATTCGCAAAAAGAGGATTAATTATTTCAAATAAACCTTTAAGACTTCAACAAGTTTCAGGTGCTAAGCCTTTGTAACACTCACTTTTTTCGACCTTTTACTTAACTGAAGATGAAAATTAAGGTTATAGAAAAATTTATTCGTGCCAAGAGTAAAGATTTTGGCTATATCAATAACAATTCAGAAAAATCAAAATACTTAAAAATGTTATCGAAATAAAAAAAAATTACAAAATCTAAAAAAGCTACAAGTTGATTATTCGAACTAAAAATGAGACAGTTTCGTTTAATTTTAGTTTTGTAGCGATCAAGGCAAATTGACAGCAGGTGATCTCGGTTCAGAAAATGTTGATCAGCTGTATTACTTCTCTTGTTTCAAATCAAGCAAAATGCTTGGAAATTTTCTGACAGCAACCATAATAATGAATTCGCCTTGATTAGCGATTGAATATAAATATATAAAAGCAGAACGATTATTACCACGAAAACCGCAAATATGCAATTACATTGTTTTTTCTTGTAAACTTTTTTTTATATTGATTTGTTAGAGCATATTTTACCCTTTAAAGCATATTTTTAGCACTTTTTCGACTTTCTAGAGCCTATTTGACGTTTTTAGGGCATATTTTGATGCTTTATAGATTATTTTTTATTTTAATATGCTTGGCCAAGCTTTGTAGTGTAGTGGATTTGGCTTATTTATTTTACGCCATATTATATAAGGTTCTAATAGACACAGTTGCTTTAAATCAAACCAATCACTCCACACTTATCCAACTTTTGACAAATAAAAATATTTGACGTTAATTTCAATAAAAATTTATTTTGCTATTTTTTGACGGTTTATTTAGATGTGATTGATAGACAATGATTGTTACCTGAAAATCTAAGTGAATATCTATCCAAAATACAGTTTAAAAAATTTAATTCTCATATGCGAATCGCTTTTAAAGTAGAAATGAATGTTTTCTTTATTTAGTTTTTTATTGTTTTTTATTTTATTTTATTTTTGTCTTATTTTATGTGCAAATGTTATTGAAATGCTTAATAAAAAATGTGCATATAATTTTTTTAATTAATCAATTTATGTTATTTTTTTGAGTATTTAGGGCATATTTTCAAGTTTTGATTGCATATTAAATGCGCATAAAACACTTGTTTAGAGCATATTTCTGGTTTCCCTGGTTTTTATTTATATTTTATGCATTATATTATTTCTATGAAATAAAATAGATTCAGTGAAGTGCGACTTTGACTCGAACACGACGGGATCCTCACGGCGAAGCTTTTGTTTTTTCTTTTTGGCGCTTTCTTTAGCATACGCGCTTTTTTAATTTTGGCGTTTTTTAACGTTTGGTTTTTCGGTTTTTGACGATATTTTTTTTCTTTGGTTTTTTAAAATTCATATTTTTTGTTTTAGCGATATTTTTAGTTGTTGGCTCTTTTTAGTTTTGTCGACTTTTTCCGGTTTTTTTGTAAATTTTTTTTTTTTAATTTTTTTATTTTTTGGAGAATTTTTTACTTAAAGTAATTATTTATATTTTAGCGTTTTTTTAATTTTGACGATTTTTTCGTTTTGGCATTTTTTTTTTTGATTTTTTGCGATTTTTAGTTTTAGCAATTTTTTTGTTTCATGATTATTTAATTTCAGCGTTTTTGAAAATTTAAAGAACTCGTCTGTTATGGTTTCCAAGATAAATATTTACAAGTACTTTTAAAAATTATATATTTTTAGTTTTAGCAATTTTTTTAGTTTTAACGATTTTTTTAAATTTTTTTTGTTTATGAGTTTTTGTGATTTGGCGATTTTTTCGGTTTTTAGCAAACTTTTTACTTTTGGTAATTTCTTGCATTTGAGCGATTTGGTTTATTTTTTTTATATTTTTTATTTAAGCCCTTCTTTGATTTTAGGTTTTTTTAATTTTAGCCTTTTTTCGTTTTGTCGCTTTTTTATTTTTTGGCGAGCTTTTAATTTTTTTATTTTATATTATAGCGATTTTTTAGTTTTGGCGCTTTTTTTCATTTGGCAATTTTTTCGGTTTTTGGAGATTTTTAGTTTTGGCAATTTTTTAGTTGTGGCATATTTTAGTTTTAGCGCTTTTGAAAATTTCAAGATTTTGTTTTTTACGGTTTCCAAGATACAAGCACTTATTTAACAATATATATTTTGACTTTTAGTGATTTATTTAGTTTTAAGGATTTATTATTTTTTTTGTTTTTGGATTTTTTGGGATTTGGCGATTTTTTTGCTTTTGAACTATTTGGTTTATTTTTTGTTGATGTTTTTCATTTAAACATTTTTTCATTTCTGACAATCTTTCCTTTGGAATTTTTTTTATTTTGGAATATTTTTTAGTCTTAGCCTTTCAAGGTTTTGAAGATGCAGTAAGTTGTCAAAATTAGATAGTAAAAATTACACTAACTGATACAATACCCTTTATTTTTATTTTTAAGCGCTTTTTTATTTTAGCTTTTTGCTTTTTTCCGTTTTGTTCGTTTTTTTTAGTTTTTGGCGAGCTTTTGCTTTTAGTAATATTTTATATTTTAGCGATTTTTTTTTATTTTGGCGCTTTTTTCATTTGACAATTTTTTCGATTTTTGGCGATTTTAGTTTTGGAAATTTTTTGGTTTTGAAATTGTTTAGTTTTAGCGTTTTTGAAAATGTTAAGATTTTGTTTCTTACGGTTTTCAAGATAAATATGTACAAGCATTTTTTAAATTTACATATACATATATTTTTAGTTTTAACAATTTTTTAGATTTAGAAATTTTCGGCGATTTTTTTGGTTTTAGATTTTTTGGTCCTGGCGTTTATTTTTTCGGTTTTTGACGATATTTTTTTCTTTGGTTTTTTACAATTCATATTTTTTGTTTTAGCGATATTTTTAATTGTTGGCTCTTTTTAGTTTTGTCGACTTTTTTCGGTTTTTTTGTAAATTTTTTTTTAATTTTTTTAGTTTTTAGAGAATTTTTTACTTAAAGTAATTATTTATATTTTAGCGTTTTTTTAATTTTGACGAATTTTTCGTTTTGGCATTTTTTTTATTTTTGATTTTTTGCGATTTTTAGTTTTAGCAACTTTTTTGTTTCATGATTATTTAATTTCAGCGTTTTTGAAAATTTAAAGAACTCGTCTGTTATGGTTTCGAAGATAAATATTAACAAGTACTTTTAAAAATTATATATTTTTAGTTTTAGCAATTTTTTTAGTTTTAACGATTTTTTTAATTTTTTTTTGTTTATGGGTTTTTTGTGATTTGGCGATTTTTTCGATTTTTAGCAAACTTTTTACTTTTGGTAATTTCTTGCATCTGAGCGATTTGGTTTATTTTTTTATATTTTTTATTTAAGCCCTTCTCTGATTTTAGGTTTTTTAGTTTTAGCCTTTTTTTCGTTTTGTCGCTTTTTTATTCTTTGGCGAGCTTTTAATTTTTTTATTTTATATTATAGCGATTTTTTAGTTTTGCCGCTTTTTTCCTTTGGCAATTTTTTCGGTTTTTGGCGATTTTTAGTCTTGGCAATTTTTTAGTTGTGGCATATTTTAGTTTTAGCGTTTTTGAAAATTTCAAGATTTGGTTTTTTACGGTTTCCAAGATACAAGCACTTATTTAGTTTTAAGGATTTATTAATTTTTTTTGTTTTTGGATTTTTTGGGATTTGGCGATTTTTTTTTGCTTTTGAACGATTTGCTTTATTTTTTGTTGATGTCTTTCATTTAAACATTTTTTAATTTTTGACAATCTTTCGTTTGGATTTTTTTTTATTTTGGAATTTTTTTTTAGTCTTAGGGTTTTTGAAAATATCAAGATTTTGCCTTTCAAGGTTTTGAAGATGCAGTAAGTTGTCAAAATTAGGTAGTGCAAATTACACTAACTGATAGAATACCCTTTATTTTTATTTTTAAGCGCTTTTTTATTTTAGCTTTTTGGGGTTTTCCGTTTTTTTTTTTCGTTTTTTGTCGTTTTTTTAGTTTTTGGCGAGCTTTTGCTTTTAGTAATATTTTATATTTTAGCGATTTTTTTTATTTTGGCGCTTTTTTTGTTTGACAATTTTTTCGGTTTTTGGCGTTTTTAGTTTTGGCAATTTTTTGGTTTTGAAATTTTTTAGTTTTAGCGTGTTTGAAAATGTTAAGATTTTGTTTCTTACGGTTTTCAAGATAAATATGTACAAGCATTTTTTAAATTTACTATACATATATTTTTAGTTTTAAAAATTTTTTTGATATAGCAATTTTTGTCGTTTTTTTTGGTTTTAGATTTTTTGGCCCTGGCGTTTTTTTTCGGGTTTTGGCGAACTTTATACATTTGGTAACTTTCTGCATTTTAACGATTTGTTTTATTTTTTGTTGATATTTTCCATTTAAGCGTTTTTTTTTGTTTTTGACGATTTTACACTTTAAATTTTTTTTGTTTTTGGCGATTTTTTCTGTTTGTGCGATTTTTTCAGTTTTTGACGATTTTTTATTTTGGGCTTATTTTAGTTTTAGAGTTTTTAATAGTATTAAGATTTTTCCTTTCACGGTTTAGAAGATGCAGTAAGTTGTCAAAATTATATAGTAAAAATTACACTAACTTATAGAATACCCTTTAATTTAGATTTTTTTAAATTTTAGTGTTACTTGGTGTAGTCTGCATAAAAAATACACTAACTTTGAAAATTTCAAATGTCTATATATAATATTCTGTATATTACATTACGACTTCTACATTTTTCGCTGTTTGCTATGGAACGAACACCCAATGAGTTTGAAATTAAATTATTTTGAGATAAAAAGTTTGGAAAATATTTGCTGATTGAATTACTTATTTTTATTTTAAGTGAAATTAAAATTATATATTTAAACTAAAGTGTTTTATGACACGAACTGTCATACTGCCCTTTTTGACATTTATGATCAGTATATACACTGGCAAATCATCATGAATATATTGACGTTTGACGCTACAATGATTAGTCATCAATCTTAAGTTTCGTGATTTTTATCTATCGTACATTTTGTTTCCGGCTCAGAGCTAAAATGTTCTTAAGAATTTCTTAAAAACTTTTCAGGTTATTAAGTCTATTTATAACTTTAAATGAAAAATTTTATTGAATTCGAAGAAAATTTTCGAGCATGTAATTTAATTTTATCTTTTCGTTTAAGTGTTTAAGCAAGACCACATTTTATAGGCCTTTTAAACACTTTATTTTACAATAAGAGCCCTTTCTCATTTAGTTCTGGTTAATACTTGGCAGCTGTAGTTAAGAACTTTAGCAAAAAGAAAAACATATTTAATTTATTTTCTGCTATTTTGAAGAAAAATTCTTAATTAAATTCCTTGTACTTTCATTTGACTTTGCATTCAAGAAATACAATGTAAAGAGAAAAAATAACTTTTTATAAATCGCCATAACGTCCAAAATAACAAACTACGAGGGTTGTCGCGAGGCTACATTAAACTTTTAGTCAGGTTTAAGCTACGGATTTGTTGTTCGCTTCACGTGGCCGCTTACTACTCGCAAGCAGTCAAGTGGAGTGAGAAGATTTCGTTAATTCGTATAAGTCAAAATAGGAAAGACGGGAGATCTAGTGCCACGAAGAAGAGGTCAGTTATAAATACTTGTGATACTTCCGTTTGGTGCGCCAGAGTATATACATCCCTAAAAATTTTATTATTACAATCTCCCTTATTCCAGTTGTCGACATCGACGTCACTTTAACACAATAACAAGAAATTGGGGCTTGTGTACCCGTTGTAGAAAATAACTGACTTCTGTTGGCATGTTTATGCTACTTCCTAGACCTTAGGGAATGAAAATAGATTGTCAGTTTTTTTTTTTTTTTTTTTTTTTTAATACATATATTTATTTATTGTATCTTCAAAAATGAACTAACAATAAGTGATCAAATCTTAAAGCTAAAATATAATTATTTAGCCCGACCAGTGTCGGCCAAAACTTAGTGATAATTTAAATAATACAAAGTAGTGCTAATCAAAAAGGAAAAAGGAAAAAGAAAATTGTCAGTAGCACAACATTTTTCTCGAGACCGAGTAAACCAAGCCCTAATTTTTGGCTTTGTGTTAAAGTGATTTCGATGTCGACGGCTGGAATAAGGGTGAATGTTTATGGCCGTTTGTTCGCAGAATAAGCGGAAAACGGTCTATTTTTTTTAAATTTAATTAAAGCGCTATTAGGACAATTAGGAGAATTTTTCAAACATATAATAATTTTACTTATTCTCTATTATAAATTAACAAACAACCTACGTTTTACGATATTTTGTTCATTTATTACTTTCAGAGAAACATTCGCTTACACAGATACAGATGCAGATACAGGATACATCCTGACAAAACATGCTTTGATTGACTATAAGAAAAATCCAATAAAAATACCAAAGTGTTTTAGAAATTAAATAAAAAATATGTATAACATTTATTTGCAAAACATTTGCCAGATACGAAGAAGCTCTTCCGCCGACGAGGGAGGAAATGAAGTTGATTATTGAGGGGGAACTTAGACGGTTCTTGTAAAAGAAATAACAATGCTTTTTATAAAATAAATTGACAAACCTTTATTTTTGTGTAGTATTTACATTTTAGTGCAACATCATCAATATGGCTGTTGAAAGGTAACAGCAGCATCTTTTTTGCTACAAACTTTGCCATTCATTTTGCTCATTCTGCTGTCATTCTTTTCGGTACAGAAAATTTATTTGGTCCTTAATATACAACACACAATACAAACATACATATATTTCTTTTTCTAAATGTCTATTTAAATTTTAACATCTTGTTATTGCTGTTGTTACTTTGTAAATATTTAATATTTTTTAATAAATTTGTAATAAAGCATTTTGATGAGTTCCTCGGCGTACGTAAGTAATCATTATGTTCCACTTAGAAGAAGATGCTCTTCCCGCTGCTGCTTCCATTTTGTAATTGAAGGCATCAGTTGTTTTAAATTGAATATTTTGTTACTTTGATAAAATATTTATGGATGAGTTTATTTCTGTTACAATTTATTTTTATTTTCTTATATTAAATCTAAGTGGCTTTACTTTTTCTTATTATTATTTTTTTACTTTTGTTTTTCTCATAAAAATAACAAATTTGACAGTGCCACTCGCAGAAGGCCTAAATTTCATATAATTGAATATCATTTGCAAAAGATATTTTTCATTAAGCTCATTTATTAGCAAAAACATGATAATGTTTTAAACACATTCACGACAACAGGCTAACGACTGCACGACTACAAGTGCCGCTAGCAATAATTGTAGTCATGTAGTCAGCTATTTAATTATCTCGAAAGCAGTAGCGACATCATCATAAGCACCTGATATTGAAGTACACACATATACACTAAGAGAAAAAAAACATTAATTTAGCTAATGAAGCAGCATCATTAGATAATAATTCTTCACTGTATGAGTAAAATTTTTCATTAGCTTATTGAAACTTTGCATTATGTATATATATTTGTTCCTTTTAATTCTTACAGGAAGCATAGGGCTGTAAATATGCATGAAATTCTTAATTAATATAATTAATTCTTACGTAAGCTCATTATTAATGACAACATTCATTGATCAAATGAAGGTTTTCCTTTCAGTGTAGATACACATATTTCAGAGGTGCCACCCACTTTCAAATACTTCAATTATTTCTTTAAATGTACTTAATATCACGCTAAAGTATAAAAATTAATTAACTTATATGAGTTTTGAAGTTTTCTTTCTGTTAAATAATATCTAATAATTTTAAGCCCTAATTCATTTCATATATTGTATGATATTTGGCAGCACTGTATTTGCTCATTTTTGCCAACAAAAATTGAAATTATTCTAAGTTACCTACAGCTACAAAAGTGGTTGTATAGTCGTGTATCGGTGTTGTCCTGCAAATAATCATTTTCATATACACATATGGGCATTTCTCCAAGAAATTCCATTATTTTGTCGCGTGCGACAGCAAACTGTTAAACTTGTATTTTTGAACAACGTGACTTGATTTTTCTTAAAATTGTAGCTAACGTATAGCTGCTGACGGCCTACATAAATATATAAATAAGTAAAAGAAAGTTTCGTTTTCTTTGAAAATACAAGCATATTTGCATGGTGTCACACGCTACAAAAAGTTGATATTCCTGCGGAAATGCCCATATGTATTCTATTTTGGACAGATTGTAGTCGGTAGCCTGCAGTGGTGAATGTGTTAAGCACCTAATCTAAAAATAAATTATATTCCAATTTATTTTCTTCTTTAAAGTCTTGTGGGCTTATCGTAATTGTAGGAGGGTCTTTGGTAAGAGATGGGGACTATTTCTGTGTAATCTTGCACTAAATACACGCGGCAGTGATGAGGCTTATTCTCACATAGATTTCAGTTGCGTGGTGGAGGACGAGGGACAGAACGTTTCAAAAGAAATTTTATAATGCTTTGGCTTACTACATGAACACAGCGTACCTGAAGGACGTTCTGGGTATATTAACAGTTAGCGTGATGTTAGAAATTCAGCCACTAGGGAACGAACACCATTGCTTTATAAAATAATTCTGCCAAAAGAAATACCGACTTCAATGCAAGGATCTAATTGAATATTTCTGAAAAAAATTTATGGCATATATACATATGCCATATATACATATATATATATATACATTTTTTAAATGTAAGATTTTGTGTTTTTTAGAGCTCAGGATGTATGTTAAGTTCTGTAAAAATCGGTACAGTGAAATAAAATACTACATTTTAATGGGAGTGACTCCGCCCATTTTTTCAAACAGAAAATTTCCGCGATTTTCGAGCTCAAGATGTGTGGTAAGTTTCGTAAAAATTAGTTAAATAGAACCATATAAAATATAATAATAGATTTTAATGGGCGTGTCCCCACCCACTTTTTTACAATCAGACAATAAAAAAAAGGTTTACAATCGGTCTAATATAAACACTCTACACTCCTCCTATTTTTTAAAGTCGGTTAAAAATGGTAATTCGTCGATTGTGGATTGTGGAATATTAGAGTTTTGAACCACTTAAATTTTAAAAGAAAGTATCAGACATGAAATGGCAACTAATGTGGATTCTACCTGAGGAATTGTCATAAGAATCTTTACTACTCAATTAGTGGCGCCCACGGGAGAGTTTACATTTGGATGACTTTATTTTATAGAAACAAATTCCCAAAGTTTATATACAGAGAGAACAGATTGGTTAAAAATCTGTTGGAGCAGCAAATTCTTAATTATGTATACCAAAACTTCATCTATGCTATCAACTGCGAACTAGTTTTAACATTTTTTTTATACTTATAATCCTGAAAACTGTCATACATATTCCGCTCCCAGGATTAAAACAAATCGATTGATATCATCAAAAACGGTCCACGCGTTCAGTTTATATAGTGCCACAAAGGAACGCACATAACATAGTTCTTAAAAAATCACCCATTATATACATGATAAACACAATACACTTCTATGCGTCGCACAGTCGGGTAAAAATTATAATTCCGAATAAAAAGTTAAATGTGTTATTATATTTATCGCAAAATATTCTAAATTTTATTGCTTTTATTATATTATTATTTAATAAGAAATTTTAGTAGAAACCTTTTTTTATTGATATTTAGCATTACCAATCTTAAGCTGAGCCCATACCCTTTTATAATAAAAAAATTAGTTTATTTTTTTTATAATTTATGTAGTTTGAGACAATAAAGTTTGAGAAACTCAATTTTAGTGCATCGTAAATATAATATTAAGTTCATTCCACAGCAACACTATGAACAATATCACAAACATACAAACCTGATCTGGTCCATTGTGCTATTAAGTCTGAGTGCGATTATTAAAGCAGTCACTCCACTCCACTCCACAGTACATTGGAAAAGAAAAACAAACAAAAAATCATCATGACAACAAGACACAACAAATCGAACAACAAAGTTATGTTCTTAACAATCCAATCTTTTTTATGGTTTTATATGCCAATTTAAGCCATACTTAAAACGATTTTTTTCTTTTACCAAAACATCGTTTTCAAACAGCGAAGCAGAGAAATCAAGGTAGAAAAAAAAAGAATCAAAACAATACAAACTTTGTAAGCAGGCCAGGAAAAGAAAAGACAAAAACAAAAAAAACAATAAGAAAAAAAATTACAATCATGGGTCAATGCGAAATCAAGACAAGAACAGCACAGTGTAACGTTTACAGCAAATTACGAATTAATAACTTTATGCCGATTTAAACTAAGCAAATCCACTTTTTTTTGCACTTCCAATTAAAAACAAAACTAATTTCGGTAACAAATTTTAGCAAAAAAAATTTAATAATCTGAACTTGATGGTTTCATATTTAGATCTATTACATTTTCAAAATTATTTGAAATAAATATGCAAGTTTGCGTAAGGTTTTTTTCTGCTATTTTTTTAGGTTTTAACGCGTCAGTACAGAAGGTACCATGAAATAAGTCCCAAATTAAATACCTTCCAATGAAATAACACCCAACGAAAATGAAATGAATCTCAATTAGAAAATAAATTAAAAATCTCCCAAACAAAAGCGAATAACACCTAACCGAGAAATGAAATAATTTCCAATTACAGAACAAAATAAAATAAGCACCAACACGAAAAAATTAAATCATTCCCAATGCATTGAAAGTTATGTCATAGCGAAAAAGTAAGAGGTGTCTTAGGACACCCGGTTTGTTTTATATAGCATATATCTATGCTGCTTAGCTTTATAATATGATGATGTGGAATTCCCCGCAACTATTTCAAAACGTTTCCATTTATTTCTCATTATTGTTATTTCGAGCGGCTTACGATTAAATTAATGTATTGTTTGCGGCCGGCGGCGCTGTTAGCCGGCTTACAGCCGATCGGCTGTCTTGTCTGGTTTGTGCTCATGTGCTCGTTTTCATACAGCGAAGCAGAGAAATCAAGGTAGAAAAAAAAGAATCAAAACAATACAAACTTTGTAAGCAGGCCAGGAAAAGAAAAGACAAAAACAAAAATACAATAAGAAAAAAAATTACAATCATGGGTCAATGCGAAATCAAGACAAGAACAGCACAGTGTAACGTTTACAGCAAATTACGAATTAATAACTTTATGCCGATTTAAACTAAGCAAATCCACTTTTTTTTGCACTTCCAATTAAAAACAAAACTAATTTCGGTAACAAATTTTAGCAAAAAAAATTTTATAATCTGAACTTGATGGTTTCATATTTAGATCTATTACATTTTCAAAATTATTTGAAATAAATATGCAAGTTTGCGTAAGGTTTTTTTCTGCTATTTTTTAGGTTTTAACGCGTCAGTACAGAAGGTACCATGAAATAAGTCCCAAATTAAATAACTTCCAATGAAATAACACCCAACGAAAATGAAATGAATCTCAATTAGAAAATAAATTAAAAATCTCCCAAACAAAAGCGAATAACACCTAACCGAGAAATGAAATAATTTCCAATTATAGAACAAAATAAAATAAGCACCAACACGAAAAAATTAAATCATTCCCAATGCATTGAAAGTTATGTCATAGCGAAAAAGTAAGAGGTGTCTTAGGACACCCGGTTTGTTTTTTATAGCATATATCTATGCTGCTTAGCTTTATAACATGATGATGTGGAATTCCCCGCAACTATTTCAAAACGTTTCCATTTATTTCTCATTATTGTTATTTCGAGCGGCTTACGATTAAATTAATGTATTGTTTGCGGCCGGCGGCGCTGTTAGCCGGCTTACAGCCGATCGGCTGTCTTGTCTGGTTTGTGCTCATGTGCAAAAGCAGTACAAGAACAAATGGAGCAAACCTTCTACTTGTTTTTGTTTTGTTTTTCTTTTCAGTCACTTCAGAGAACGAAACAAAACCAAATCAAACAATTTTTTTTCGTTTATTTTCGTGCTCTTATTTTAAGTAAAAGGAAATCAAAACAAAAATAAATTTATAACTGTAATGGTGTTGATTATTTTTGTTACAAAAATTTCGTCCTAGCTCCTCCTGTGTCGTGAAATAAATAGCATAGCTATAATAAGTCCCAATTTTGTATGGAAAAATCATTGGGAGTTCTTTCATAATGAAATATTGGGAGCTATTTAATTTTTTTGCTGGGAGTTATTTCATTTGGGACTTATGTCACGGTACCATTACAAAAGCATCGCTACCAATTTTACATTGCATTTTTCGTAGTAAAATGGCCGTCTTTGTGCCCTAGGTGGGTCGCTACATTAATGTCAGTTGAAAAAGACGGCGTTTAACGTACGACGTATTCTATGTGCGTTCGCCTTTAAACTTTTAACAGAATCACACACTTTTGGTAACTCTTGGAAACTTATTGCATATATCCTGAAGGTGCAGAAATTCAACGAAAAATAATTTCCGATATTGATTTAAAAATGTATACTTGATTTCAATAATTTGGACCAGCAAAAAATTGTTAATGCATTTTATTTGAACGCGTTACACTGTGATTATTACAAACAACTTAAACCACAAGAAATTGTGAAGCTGATATGAGTGAGGCATTATTTTGTAAATAAAATGATGTACCGGAAAAACTGGTTCCAATGATGTTCTCAAAAAACTTAAACCAAACACTTTAGTAAGTCAGCGAAACAAAAAAGTAACACCAAAAAAAATTATAAATATAACAATACAACAATATAACAAATAACAATATAAAAACCAAAATAAGCGAAAAAAGGTTTGAACAACAAATAATTTTTAGGAGCAGCTTTTAAGCGCTTTATTTTTGAAGCAACATAATACGTTTTACTGTGAGTTGGTAACCTACATTCAAATTTTATTTACATAGAAATAAATATGATTATGAAATAAAGAGATTTAATTTAAACTATTTTACACTTATGAGTTGAAAATAGAAAATTAAACGATGAACCTTTGCTAATCACAGTCCCGAATGGGAACAAAAGCTAAGTATTTGCAATATTATTTTACCTACAGAACTCCAATCACACTGTTATATCTTACTAGTTATGCTACATTTTAACACTATTCTCAGTATGGATCAAAAAAAAATCGGAACTAGTTCCAAAGGTTTACCACTTTCATTGAATAATAATCACTACAGGTACTGAATTTTTATTTACTAATTGAATTTAATATCCTAAGGCTGTTGTTTACATCAAAAATTGTTCTAGACAACCTTTTAAGTGCATACCTTTCAGTTATTTGGATGACTTCCGTCCTATGACAACCATGTGTTAAATTCATTGATGATTCACCAGACCTCAACTCGGAGACCCAGTTGTGTCCATTGTGATTGTCTTCTGGTGCCCGCTAAAAGTAATATTCACACCAGCCCCGCCCCTTCCGCAATGGAACCCAGAATTGACTCTATTATCCGTCATTAAGCCACCGAATTTAAATGATGAAGCCCCTGATAACCTGCAGTTTACACTTCCCGGTATCACATAAACGTGTGCTCAGCCATCTAAGTCTATGACGTTGCAGCTTCAGGCAGTGTCAGATAATATGTTCAAGGGTTTCTGGTTCCTCTTCATCCTCGCTCATCCTACATAAATCTGGAATTCCAGTTTCCCAAATGATGGTTCTTGCTCTGACCGAGCAATGACCAGTCAACATTCTTATCACGATTTGAATCGCCTTCCTATTCATATCCAGTAGCAGTGTGGATCTGAGTTCAGTTTTGGCCACATAGCCCTCCAGACTATACAATCTTCCCTACTTCGCCATGAAATGTTGGTCCCCTACGCAATTACTGAATTCCATGTAGTAATGACCTGTCGGTAATTTCACCGATTTGTCACACATACCCTCATCTAACGTCGACCATATTCTTACTGTGGCCAGGAACCAAACATAGTCTGATACTATATTTGTCTATAAGCAAGTTGAGGGCTCTTAAAGTCACTGACAAGTTTTGATTAAAACATTGTGTTCCGTGAAGGCTTTTAGCTCTGCCTGTCAGCTACATTCCGAGCTGCCAGTTCCGTGGCCCTGAAGGTCGCCAGGATCTCAGCTTGGAAAAAGTTGCATTCATTCGGCAGTCTGAAAGAACTACGAAAGTTCGTTCCCATGATGTACACAACAGTCCCTGTGCCTTCCCCTATTTTTTACCCGTTTGTAAACACCGCACTACCGTCACATAGCTTATTGTAATTGACCTAATAGGCCCTATGAGGAATTACCAGTGAGGGTGTTCTGCTATACTCAATTTCAATGACCTTATAGACCGTGAAGCCTAGCCGCTACAGATGCCTAATTACTAAAACTTATCTCATTTAAGATTGATGTGTGACCTTTTTTATTCTTGTCCTCACCAAACCTGCTTCAACGAGTCTAAGAAGACTTCTAGTCGCCGCTCTCATTACAAAGCCCTTACAGGAAGTAGGTGAAGAATGACATCCAAGGAAGCCTGACGTGTACTCTACTGAGCACCAGCAATGTCCACTTGTTAACCGTGACTTTCCTTCCGGCTTTGAGTGGTTTGCTTCAACCGCTTTAGGTATAAAGATGACCCTAACTTCTCTCCAGTCTATATGTATAAACCTTTTACTTAAACATATCTTAAAGATATTTACCGGAAAAATACCGTCTAGACCAAATGATTTATACCATTCAAAGGTATTTATTGCCCATGTGGCTTTTTCCAATGTCACTATATCCTCTGCTGCTCCCCCTTATTCTAGTTCCGACAAGTATTAGTTGAGATTAAATAAATAAATATTTAAAATAGATAAAATTAACAGGCTAAATTGTTCATATTCGATTAGGCTAAAGTTCGTATCGCTCTGTAAATCAAATTACATGTGATAATTTTTAAGGAAAAATTGCACTAAGGACAAACTGTAAGTTAATATGAAAAATAAAGGGAAGGGATTGTGTAACTAGCAGTTAAAGAATTCTCCATATACTCTAGTCATTTTTGAAAATAATTTAGCAAAATGTTGTGTAGGGTGTTAAGTTTTCGTTTATACTTTTTGACAACATGTGGAGACTTCTAGACCTTATGAGTTTCTTGGCTGTACTAAGCATAAACAAGTTTTGCTTAATGCTTTTGCAAATCGATTTAAGATATAAAACAACTACTTTTTTAGATAAAACCATACTTGCTACTGCAACATTACAATTAAGCGTTTACAAAATGTTGCCAAATAAAAACTGCCTCAACAATTCTTAGAAGAACAAAAGATAATTTACATAAGTATCAGGATCAAGTTACAACTAGCGTTAAATTATTTTATGGAAATAACGTTGAAACAAAGTGCTACTTAATGCCACATCAGCTAGTTAGATGAAATATCTTCAAGAAGAGACATCATTCCCAAGACATGGACTAATAATATTTTAACTAATGCTAAAACAGCACAAGACTCCGAGAAAATAAGCACAAAAATAACGACAACAATAACCACAAATTTTCATTTAATTGCTTTCTATTGTTTGTTATTTCCTTTAAGTAATAAGACTTCTTAAGACCATCAAAATAGGCGTTTGCTTCAATTATAACTTCTATCTGGGAACAAATCTTTTTTGGCACCAAGCCATTTTTCAAATTTGGAAACAGGAAAAAATTACAGGAGAATCTCATTATCATACTCAAAAAAATATACATATACAACTAGAAATAAAAGGCGCATGCATATCAAACGCATTGATTCTCCCTCTCATACTTTTAGTCTGAGTATACTCAAGCTATAGATTTTTAATCGAACTCGGAATATTTATTCATCATATACGTTTGTGTATATCAAATGGAATAGAAAATGTGTGGGTGTGTGTCGCTGTTTGAAAACACGCCTTATGATGTGTATTTAAATAAAATAGCCCTGTATATACGCATGTGTAGCCGATTAATAGTTAGAGTATTCTTATACTCATGCGTATGATTGAAGCTCATACAACCATACATTTTAGTTATAGCGGCTGCTGCAGTTTAAACAAAATGTGTATAAACATAGTTCTTGGATTTTTACAGTTATAAGTATTCGGTTTAAAGTTAGTGCGTGTGTTTGCATATGAGCATTTCCACAGGGAATGTCAACTTTTCGTATTATGCAACACCAAGCAAATATGCTTCTATTTTCAAAGAAAACTAAACTTTTTCTTTACTTCTTTATTTATTTGTGTTGGCCGTCAACAGCTCTACGTTATTTGAAATTTTAAGAAAAATCTAGTCACGTTGTTTAGAAATACAAGGTTATCTGCTTGCTGTCGCACGATAGTGGAGAAATGCCTATATCAGCTTGTTTTTTACTTTCAGCTGTACGCATTCATAGTTGTTTGACAGGCAATATTCAAAGAGTACTTAAAGTGATACTTTTGTCATTCTCTGGAAGTCAAAAAGGGGCTTCATTGAAGGATTTTTACATCCGTTTATTTGGCTTTAAATTACCTCCGAGTAATACTCACCGCTAATTGTTTTAAGCTTTCAATGTAATTGATGTGAAAGCTGGGAGCCAGACTCACCTGAGCCTTCTGTGGTGCATGTTCGCTCAAAGAAATTTACTGTTTTTATTGTTCTTTGGTCTCTATTGCATTGCAATGAATTCAAAAACTATTTCGGATAGTGTCTGAATATTGCCAAGCACTCGTTCAGCCCCCCATCACGCGTATACATTTTTCAAATCCAAATATTAATTTAATTGACTTGTAGTCAACGCACGAACTACTTCCGCAAACCCTCACTCTTAGTATATTTAACTATTTTGTCCTAAATCGTACACTCAAAAAAAAGACATGTACTATTATTAAGAAATTTTTTTCTCCTAAATTCAAGTAAAAAAAATTTCTAAGTTTTAGTAATTTTTTCTAAGTTTAAGTAAATTTTTACAAAAATCTATTAAAAATTACTTAATATGAGTAAATAAATAAAAAGTTCATATCCTCAAAAATAGTTCATAAAAATACACAATAAATTTCTCATATTTCAGGAAATGTTTACTGGCTTAAAGAAAATATTTACTAACAGTAGGAAAATGGTTATGAACTGAAGGAAATTTTATATTAACCCAGATATGCCGACCGTACTACATGTAGTACACCAGTTATGTTCAGGTTTCTGCGTTTACTGTTCTTTAAATTTTCTAATCTATTTGTTGTTCTGCTTCGGAATGTAACGGTCAACAAAGCTTGCGTTGATAAGTTTTATCTAGGGTTATTGCTTATGTGTATTTTTTTGGATCAGATAATTCAGTTTTGTGATATTGGAAAAAGTTGGAAGATGTCACGTAATCGGTGAGCAAAAGTTTTATATGCCTATATTGTTTTTTCTTCGTTTATATGTTTTTATACCCTTTACCAAAAAATGGTAAAAGGGTATATATAGGTTTGTCATTCCGTTTGTAATTTCTACAATATTAATAAGAGACACATAAAGTATATATATTCTGGATCCTTATGCATAGGGAAGACGAACAAGCGATGTCCGCCTGTCCGTCTGTCTGTACGTCAAATCGGTTTTCCCAAGCTCCCAGAAGAGCTAGAGACTTCGTTCTTGGACTGGTGTGTCAGAAATTTTCCGAAAAATTTTGCTATTGAAATTCAGCAAAATCGAGCAGACGGTTTCAGAGCTGGAAACCTCATACTCAATATTCCCATAGAAAATAACTACCGAAAACAAGTTTTCATTACTTTTTTATTAAATTAACTTATTTTATACTTCGGTATGAATAAAATTGGTATTTATAATTAAAAAAAAAATTTAAAAATTTAACAAAATAAAAAAACGTTTCCAGGGTTGGAAAACTTTAACTTTTTTCCTAATAATTAAACATATTTCATGTTTTAGGAAGAAGGCTATTTTCTCAGGAACGGTAAAAGATACGGGTCTGAAATTTGGACAGTGTATGTAAAACTTTGGTCGCTACAACAACAAATATATAAAAGCTAAAAATTAAAGGGTGTTCCAAAATGAGTGACGAAAACTTTTAAAATCCTATGTAATATACATACAATTGTATGTATGTGTGTACATATGTATATTGACACTTGAAATTTGTAAAATTAGTGTATTTTTACATAGGCTACAACAATTAACACTAAAATTAAAAAAATTTAAATTAAAGGGTGGTCCATCAGTAAATGAAATTTTGAAAATGTAATTTTGACAAATTGCTATATCTTGGAAACTGTAAGAGTTAAACTCTTGAAATTTTCAAAAACGGTCAAACTAAAAAATCCGAAAATTATAAAATCGCCAAAAATTTTTAAAAATCGCCAAAACGAAAAAAATCGCCAAAATGAAAAAAAAAACGCTAAAATTAAAAAAAAAAAACCAAAAACCAAAAAAATCGCCAAAACAAACAAAAAATTGTTATATGTATGAACAAAAATCGCAAAAAATTAAAAAAAAATCGCCTAAATGAAAAAAAATCGCCAAAATAAAAAAATGCCAAAACAAAAATAAATCGCCAATATTAAAAACAACGCCAAACACTAAAAAAATCGCCAAAACAAACAAAAAATTGCCTATATGAAAAAAAATCGTCAAAAATTAAAAAAATCGCTTATATGAAAAAAAATCGTCAAAATCAAAAAAACGCCAAAACGAAAAAAAATCGCCAAAGATAAAAAAAGCCAAAAACCGAAAAAAATCGCCAAAACGAGAAAAAGTGTCAAAATGAAAAAAAAATTCACACCATGACAAAAATCCACAAACATCGCCAAAACAAAAAAATTAAATGCTTATATAAACAAAAATCGCCAAAAATAAAAAAAAATCACCTAAATGAAAAAAAATCGCCTAAATGAAAAAAAAACGCCAAAATCAAACAAATCGCCAAAACGAAAATAAATCGCCAAAAATTAAAAAACCCCCAAAAACCGAAAAAAATCAACAAAACAAAAAAAATGTCTATATCAAAAAAAATCGCCAAAAATTAAAAAAAATCGCTTGTATGAAAAAAATCGGAAAATCAAAAAAATCCCCAAAACGAAATAAATGGCCAAAATAAACAAAAAACGTCAAAAACCGAAAAAATCGCCAAAACGAGAATAAGTTGCCTATATGAAAAAAAATCGCCAAAAATTAAAATAAATCGCCTACATGAAAAAAAATCGCCAAAATCAAAAAAATCGCCAAAACGAAAATAAATCGCCAAATTAAAATAAACGCCATGAACCGAAAAAAATCGCCAAAACAAAAAAAAATTGCCTATATGAAAAAAATCACCAAAATTAAAAAACGCTAAACACTGAAAAAAATAGCCAAAACAAAAAAAAATTGCCTATATCGCCAAAATTAAAAAAACGCCAAAAACCGAAAAAATCGCCAAAACAAAACAAAAATTGCCTATATGAAAAAAATCGCCAAAAAATAAAAAAATCGCCTAAATCAAAAAAATTTTCAAAATCAAACAAATTGTCAAAAGAGGGAAAAAGTCGCCAAAATTAAAAAAAAGCCAAAAACCGAAAAAATCGCCAAAACGAGAAAAAAAGTGTCAAAACTAAAAAAATTGCCACAAAAAAATAAAAAAAAAATTAAATTTATAAAATATAAGAAAATCGCCTAAATGAAAAAAAATCGTCAAAATCAAAAAAATCGCCAGAACAAAAAAATCACCAAAATTAAAAAAACGCCAATAACCGAAAAAATCGCCAAAACCAAAAAAATTGCCTATATAAAAAAAATCGCAAAAAAGCACCAAATTAAACATAATGCCTAAAACCTGAAAATTGCACAAAAAGTATGAATTTTTTCACAAAATTAATATGTACCTACATACATATCTCTGTGCTTATGTATGTATCTCTATACTACATAAACGCACTTTGGTAAAGGGTATATAAGATTCGGCACAGCCGAATATAGCACTCTTACTTGTTTTTAAATTATTTCTTCAGTTTTGTAATTTAATACGTCTGAATAAATCTATTTTGGAAAACTACGAAGCAACTTGCACAAGTATGCCCGTCGGCATATCTGGGTTAAGGACTAGTAAATTTCGTCTTAAATCAAAAAATAAACTTTAGGAAATGAATTACCCCTGATTAGTTCATGAAATTTGACTTACTTGAAAGATATAAAAAGTTATTCTAAGTTTTAGAAAAATATTTACCAGTTTTAAGTATTTTTTCTTTAAATTATAGAATATATATTTTGTTTGCATTAAGCAAAAAATCTAAGTAAGTTTCTTATATTTTCGAGGAATATTTGAACTTGAAATTTATTGTTTTGTAAATAAAATAAAATTTTAAAACTCAATTATTTCAATGCTTATTCAGGCTGCCTTGTTAGGCAATTGGTTAGAGTGCTTGCCTATCAATCAGAAGGTTGCTGGTTCAATACTTGTCTCCTCTCAAGGAATTTATATGTATGTATGGTGAATTATAATTAAAAATACAATATGAAGATAAATAAATAAATAACATATCATTTGGTATAGAATTTAATTAAAAATTAAAATAAGTACCGGAATTAAAGACAAAAAAAAAACTTACTAAATTTGAGATCAAAGACAAAAAATTTTTCTGCAAATCTCCGAATTTTATTGGAAAATTGTACTTAATTTTAGGAAAATTTTACTTAAATATGAAAATATAATTACTATAAACTACTTCATGAACTAGAAATTTAGTAAATATTTTACTGGTTTCAAATAAAAAACAGCTTTGGCGCCATACGACAACTTTTTTTATTCAAATTTAGAAAATTTTCCAAAGTTTTAGTTAATTTTTTTTTTGAGTGTAAGTCGTAATTACAACATTCATAGATGTGCACGTTTCTTTTTGATTAGCTACCTTCGCAGAGCGTGTTGCAAGTGCATCCAATATTTTAATCAGATTTTTCGCAGCTCAAATATAATTCTCAAAATTAAATTACTTTACAGTGAAAAAGCACAATATGCTTTTCAATGAAAGCAAGTAAATAATTGTATATTCGTCAATGTCAGTAAATGTACACACGCGTACTTACATAAAGAACATACATATGTGTATGTATATTACTTTTGCTCCATTTTTGACACAAGCTTTTTTTCGTTACTCTACTCGTGTCTTGGAAACACATGTAGGTACGTGCTAGAGGCCTGCGTAAACAGTCTTGAAATGTATTTTCTTCTTTACTCCTATAACTGCAAAAAATGAAACAAATGTCTTGCCAACACAACAGTGTTGTTTAGCGTTTCTTTTAGATGATTTCGCTGTATTAAAGCATTTGAAAAATCCCTCATGTCTTAAAAGTTCTTATAAGTGGTCTTGTGCAAAACTTTCTTGCATATCATCAGCCTTAGCTGCAAGAAAGTCATAACACAAACATTTTGATATTTTTTAGTTCATATAATAGCATAAATATTTATATCCTTCTTCATATCTTGTACACCCTTTTCATGAAAGCGGAATTATATATCATTTTATTATCAAGTTGTCAAAGTTATATTTACTTTAGTCTGAGTTCCAGTATAATTCATAACTCTGTTCATATTAGACCGATTTTAAAAATTATTTTTTTGTCTGAGAGGGTATAGCGTCCCATTAGTCCCAATGAAAAAATGGGCGGGACACGCCAATAATTTTTATTTTGTTTTAGGATAGTCTACTTATTTTATTGCTGCGAAACTTAGCAAACAACATTCGTTTTTGTAATTACACAATTTGAAATTTTAAAAAATGAGCAGGCCTACGCCCTTTAAAATCTATTATTATATTTCACGTGGTTCCACTAAACCGATTTTTACGAAACTTGCCACACAGCTTGAGCTCAAAAATAGACACAATATTGTATTTGTAAAAATTTTAAATATTAATATTTAATGTTAAGTGGTTTTACTGTACCGATTTTTATAAAACTTAACATACACTTTAAGCTTTGGAAAACACACAAAATCTTGCATTTAAAAGATGGGTTGAGGCACGTCCATTAACATTTAATTTTATATCCTATAAATTATTTTCGAAAGTGTTTTATCAGATCAGTTTTTTTTTTGAAAGAATTATTTCAATTGAGTTCTAAAGGATTCTTTAATCCAAATCGCAATTTTGCAATTAACAGCGCACTGTCAGCCACACTCTCTCCCACTAAACATTCCTAGTAAAAGCTGTGGCCAAAGCTTGAAATAGGAACTAGAACAATATTTGTAGAATTCAGAACTTTTCGATTGAAATTTGGTTTAAAAAGCCTTTTTCATATTAATTTTTCGAAAGTTTGAAAATTATTTCAGAAATACCACTAAATTTGTTCTTTAAATAGTCATCAGAAGTACCATTTCTATATAGTGGGATATCTTCAGTTCTTCAAAATGACAATTAATCCCTGATGATGATGCTTTAGAAAAAAAACTTCGACAAATATCAAGAGGTGGCGCTCGCTATTGATGGTCATTCTGGTCCTTTCTGATCTGATAAATTGACTTTTAAATTAGTTCCCGATATTTGTATATTTTTAGTTTTTCGCTATTGGCATCGGAATCAGAGGAAAACTGGAATATTGTAGAGTCAGTTTTAGTTAACTTAAAACTTCAAGCTTACTTTTTGTAAAATAACTTCTTTTGCGTTATTACCCTCTTCTAGCGAAGGCTTCATTCAAAAAATAATTTCTATAAGTAAATTACTGAAGCAACCCTTTCTTAAATTTCCACATTTGTTGCTTATATTACGCTACATTAACTTTGAGTAATCACCTTAAATTTCCAACTAAATATAAAGAAAAAAATCTTATTATTCTTACAAAAATAAATGATAATTACTTATTACTAAACAGGATTTATAACACAAAAATGTAAAATATAAAAGAAGAACAAACACATTGAACAGAAAATAAGGAAAAATATATACTTTACTCCTTTGAAAACATTATGCATGAATGTGAAGAATAACAAAGTACATATTTATGACATTAAACCGAACATTACTCGTTTGGGTGCACACACACAGTAAAATAAGCTGCTTGTAAAGAATAAAAATTAAACCAAATTTTAATTTTTTATAAAGATATTAAAATAACATACAATAAAATATTCAAAAAGACGTAATTTGTTACATTTTTATCTTGCCTAAGCTTATTATTGGAAGCCCAAAATGAGCTTATGTCATTTATTTGGAGGGTAAATAATGCTTCCAACACACAGTGGGTTTCCCTGCAAATGTAATAGTAACAAAAATTTTGTTACAAAAAAATTATTATTAGATATTTTTTAAATTCAATTAAGTCATTTTTTGATTAATTGTAACATTGATTTAAAGCAAATAACGACCTCATCTTGCTAAGAAAAAGTGTTGCCGCATCAGGACAATGCACAGGTGCACACTTGTGTAGTCACTATGGCGAAAACCCCATTAATTGGGAAATCTTATTATTTAAAGGGGAAAAATACTAGAAAGACTCTGGACTAGGGATGGATGCGATGCATTGCAAACATACATCGATGTTGCATCGATATTTCATAAAATACATCGATTTATATATACATCGATTGTTATTTTTTTGTAGTTATTTATTATTATATTTTAAAAAATCTCAAGTTTATTTTACATCTCCCAATACTTTTTTTCAATACTGTTTAGAAATAATAGTTTACCAAGTCTTTCATCACTCAACCTGTTTCTTTGTTAAGTCATCACCTGCGTCGCTTGTTAAAATAATCTTAGAGAAGGAACCGATGTTCCCACCATTGTAAGGTATTTAAAGAGATCTTCTTTGGGAAACTGCGATTAACAATCTTTTCAAATATATAACGGATTTTCGTTCAGTCTTCCAACAGGAGTATTAAATATTAAAAAATTATATCATTCGACGGCTAATTTCCAGCACCTTATTAGCAGAAAAAAAGTCGGCGGCGGCTGGTCAAAACTATTCGGCGGCCCTGCTTAGCCTGCTCTCAGCCGAGCGGACTTAGATACGCCTTGCGCGTATCTAGCAATTTGTTTGTTGGGAGTAAAGACGCTTATTCGCCGCTTATAATAGTGTTGCCAGTTGTTCTCATAACATTTACCAGGTTTACATGTACAAACTAGAATCAAGCATATACTCGTACATATGTATATGATCTATCTACACGATCTGTATACAATTCGTCATTTCGATGCATCGAAATCGGTGAACAGTTTATATTAATGCTTCTACTTAACACCAGGGGCACCCTCAATAATCAATTTCAATGTATTTTTAATAAAAAATTATTTTACTGAATAAGTAAAATAATAATTTGGCATTATTAGTGAGTTAATAAATGTTAAACTTTAATTTAAAATTACTTACTCAAATGTTTATAACAATAAGAAGAAAATTCAAATTTAGAATCAAAATCACCTAATCTAATCACCATCTCCATTTCAAATCGTAATGCCAGTCGTAAAGCATCTCTGGGCGAGTCAACATCAGGCGTCGTTGGCAATTATTTCTTAAGTGCAACCAGGCCACTATTGTTTATTGGCCTTCGAGAGGTTTGCGTCTCACACCGAATGTGATTAGTGGTTGGCGTTGGTTAACGGTACCAATTGCGGTATCCCGTTGGTTTCCAATAACCACATGCAAAAATAATTTATAAAGAATAAATACTGAAAATTGGTTGGAGAACCAAACAAAAACTCATTTTTTAAAGAAATAAATATTGAAAAGTGTGGTTGAAGAACGAAACAAAAACTCCTAGATTATACAAGTAGGGAGAGGATTTTGGGAGTTCCAGCTTCTTATGTGAGGGTATATGTCGTTTGGATTTCTCTCGGAGGAGGCTACTTAGTAGAGAATTTTTGATGGCGATATAACCTTTGTGTTCGGCCAAGTAAATCTCCCACCCCTTGTAATAGCAAGGGGGCACGCAGTAACCCCAAGTTAACAAACAAACAAACACATCGTAATGCCAACAGAGATTAGAAATCGTGTGGTGTGGATCTTGCATTTTAATTCAGCCATAAAGAAGTGCATAGCGGTATTGTGTCTAGCTTATAATAAACGATTTGAGAATGAGGTAGTTTACACGAGAACAATTTTTAAGCCCCACAATTTTTGTTCTTTTCCAAATTACACGAGACTAATTAATCTGGCATAAAATGTATACGTATACACAGCTTTGTATGTGTTAGTGTTTTATTTATTCATTTGAAGTTTGGTTTTCGTTATAAACGTATCGGACCATACTTGCAGGAAAAATGGTAATAAATGAGCAATTGTTTATTATTGGCAATATTTACTAAAAAATTAAAATAAAAAAATTGTGTTCATTATCTTTTATGAATTAATGCGAAAATGAATTCATATTTCTAAACAGTTACATTATCCAGAAGTACTTTTTCTAAATTTTCTTAAAAGAATTAAATAAAATGTCGTTCATTTTATTTTCATACAGCCTTATTTATAAAACTTATTAAGGCTTTAAAAAGATTTTTTAAAACAAATTTTCATATAAAATTTTCTTAAAAAGTCTATAAAGCCTTAATAATTTTTATAAATAAGACTGATATAATTTATTTAACCCGAAAAAACAATAAATTCGCTTATTAGTTTTAAAGTTTGTTGACGTGACCAACCCCGTTCTTCTTTTAAATTCATGTTTTCACGACGACTAAATACACTCTATAATATAAAAAACCGAACCTGTGGTTTCGCAAGTGTGTATGTATTGGTTTTGAGCTGCTAATGCGGGCTTGAAGCTGATTGAAAAATTATGCCAATACTAGGTACATGCACAGCTACAACAAAAATACAACACCAAAAAACACATGTATTTTGTTGGTATACAGAAATGAAAAATTGTCAGAAACAACTGTTCTTGTTTATAAAAATAACAATTACAGGGTAACTACAGTAAAATTGCAGACGCGGCATTCCTGCATGATTATAGTTATTCAGTGTTGCCAGTCTGGGTGTAGTTAAACAGTCTGTAATTTCTACTCACAATTAATTAAATTCTTGTATAATCTGGGTGTAATTCTACTTTGGGTTCTATTTTTATTTATTTTTGTTTTAATTTTAACTCACACAAAAGTTGTGTAGTGTAATTTTCTTGACACAGCCATACGTAAATTCATTGGCAACACTGTAATCATTTTATTCACACGCATAAACTAACATTTTTGCAGCTTGTAAACAAAGTTTGACAATTATATGCAATGTATACAGTAACAGGCTGGGCTTATGCATGTACCTAGTATAATTGTATCATGAGCACTCTCTTCACCGAATTTGCCAACAAACTGGCATGTTGTGCCAGAATAATTAATCCCGTATAAACTACCTTAATTAGATTAATAAGTAAAGACACAATATGTGTGTTTATTTACTTTACTAGTAAAAATTAGTAACGAGAGAGTAACAAGAACAAGTTTTCAAAACTACTCTCAAAAATGTTAAAAAGTAAATGAACACTTTACTAGCTAAAATTTGCAAGTTAAAGTAGTGTTGTATTGTAAAGGTATGTATGAGTACTCAATAACTACCCCCATGTTTTCTGGACATATTATACATATGTATATGCATATTATTATAAAATGATTGTAATTGTGATATTGATTAAAAATGATGTGATTATGGTCATTTATATTCACCATTGTCGTGACTAATAAATTATGTGTTAATTCAAATTTATTTGCAAATATATATCTGAATTAATTTAATTATTTGCCTGCTTAGTGCCTATTCAAATTATGCCTAAGCAAGGCACGCTACTTGCTTCGATAATTTTCTTTTAATCCTCCTTCGAAAAGTCACGTACATTTACATTAAGACTTTTTTCTTCAAGACTTTTTGACGTTAATATACATTCTTAATGCTGAGAGTACGAAAAAACAAAGATAAATGTCAAAAATCCCCTCGATTTTTCATTTCGTTACTTTTGTTTTACTCCGCATGCTTCTCAACACCTCTCTCCAACAAACTTAAAAAGCCTGCCTGCAAAGATGCCCATTGTAAATATCGTCTTAGTGTAAATTACCGAGTAGCTAGGTACTCATAATATTTACAACACTAAAAATAACAGCTGGTCTGTGAAAATTAAAGAAAAACAAAAACATTTCAAAGGCACTGATGCACCAGATTCTGTATTGCTTAGTTCAATTTCATTAGACATATTATTTTGCTTCTGTTGTTGCTAGTTACACAAAAATAAATTTTTTATCTTTTTAATGCTTTTTATCGTCTTAAAAGTTTACATTTACTTACAATTTCTTAAATTTTCCAAAATACCTATTTTTATTTTCAACTTAATTTAGAAAATTGTTTTGCAAACACAATCATAAAACAGTTGTTTGAAAAATTATTAGAAGTAAAAATTTTACTTGTAAAAACTTGCAAGAATTTTTCTGTCTCTCAATTTTTTACGCTCTTTCGCCGCTCTCTCGTTGCAAATTTTTTGGGTTAATGAACACTTTCCAGTAACAATTGTTACAAATTCGTACAAATTTTTAGTAAATGAACGCAAATAATGAAAGAAAGCATCAAAATATGTTGATACATAAATACATGCTTGCATATGTATGTATGTATGTATAAGTCCCGTAATAAAAATAAAATTTTGGCACATAACACGGTACAATAAGGAAAAACAATTTTGCTTTTAAGCTTAACACCACTTACCTTAAATACAAATTGCAAATTATAGTCCTGCTCCGCCCTTCTTACATTTTTATTAGTCTTATTTCTGGATGTTCTTTTAATATTGAATAATCGTAGGTACATATGTACATACATATATTTGGATGTACATATGTATATCAGCTTAGTTGTATTTTTTGTATATACATATGTATGTATATCCATACATACTTATGTACATAAGCTAATTTTTAATTCAGGCAGTTTGTATTTTTTATTTTTATTTTTTCAAATAATCACCGAACTCCTAGCTAAAGTCATAAAAATATTCAAATTCGTTTCATATAACGTTCCTAGTATTTCTAATTATCGATTAATGTCACTCTCACATCACTAACAAAATAAATAAAATTACACACGACTGAAATGAAAAAGACAGCCGGCCGTCTGAACTTGCCAGCTAATACTATATAATTCTGGCCAACTTTACACTCATATTTCTTGACGAATTTCATATTTTCGAACAAACTAATTTAATTTACAGAAACCTTAGCCGAGAACGATTTAACTTTATATAACTCGTATGTTTATTAAGGCAGTGTTTTCGACAAAATTCATGTCATGTTTAAGCTTCACTTCAAATTCTATAAAACACCCCATTTAGACACACAAAATTTATTTTTCAAAGGCCTAATTCAGCTGGGGGAGAGACAGAAAGAGAAAGTATTCATACCTCTGTCTTTCACACATGCGAATTAAGACTTTGCAAAATAAACTTTGCGTGTCTAAAACGTGTAAAACTAAGTAATAGTTGTGATAGAAAGACAGAGGTAGTAGAAAAGTCTCTTTCTGTATTTCTCAAAGCTGAATTAAGACCTTGCAAAGCAAACTTTCCGTAAATAAAAGGAATATGACAATAAAAATAATATCAGCTAATTCTAATCACAATTATGATTATGATATAATTAGGAAAATCAGTGCAGAGTTTGGGTGGGATAATTTATGTATATTAGGCAGTGAGAAGTAAAAGCTCCCACTAATATTTAGTTGTTTGTGTTTCAAGATTTCGCAGCTGGCTATGTACATATGTGTGTATATAAATTAAAAAATAAAACATAAAGAAGTAGGTATGTAGTAGAATGAAAAAAAAACTTATATTATTAAAAAAATTATGCACTAGACTTTTAAGTAAAGTTTTAAATGTTACCTGTCAAAACCTTAGAAATCATTTAATAGATAAACAAAATTTGTCTAAATGTACATATTTTAAAATATACGCACGCACTCCCCCTGGCAGCAAATAAACACAAATAACTTTGAGGCATATCCTGTATGTATATACATATAATTTCTTTTTTAATTTTTCCTTTAGTATTTCGCTACTGTTTCTTTGCAATACACATACTATACATACATTCTACAATACACATACTATACATATTAAATTTCTAAAGCAACATTTTGTTTATTTGCTTAAAAGCTGGGCGTTCACGCAAGCATAAAATATTTGTTGTGTTCTTCATACTTCACATACAAATTTTCACATTTATGTACACCCTTTTGAGAATTTTTTTTGTGGGTGTTTATTAGCAAATAGAAAGCGAATACAAAATAAATAGAAGTTTTAATACAAATCGTAAAAAATCAAAATCACACTAATTCTGGATACCAAATTAAAAAAATATAAAACTTAAAATGTGTACTCAGGATAATTCAAGGTTTGATTTGTTGCTGGTGTTTATTAAGTAAAATTTCATTATAATTTTATGGCAAATATTTTTGAAGAACATTCAGATTTCTATTCAAACGAAGTTAAGTAAATTCGTTTTAAAAAAGGAGGTTCAAAAAGTCACATACATAGTAATAGTATGCACATCCTGCTGAATACATCCATCAGAATCCTATAGTAGAACTTTTTGTCCAATATTTGTGTAACGCATTTAATAATATAAAGGGTTTTTTTTACAAAGATGTTCCTCTTACGATAATCTATCGTACATTGTACATATGTATGTATATCCATATTCTTCTTTATTTATTTTTACTTTCTGTTCTAAAAAGTATAAATTATTGATTTTTTTATAACTTGATTTCTATTTCTGCTTAAAAAAACTAGCCAGAAAATAAAAATTATCCTTTGACCTTTATTATAAAAGCCATAACAATTACGATCCCTGTTGTAAAGCCATAACAATTACGGTCCCTGGCCAAAAAGTAAATAATCATATCGCACCAATTCGTGCATGCACTTTGCACTTTCTCCAAGGCAACAACAGCCAAAATAAACAACAACAAGTTTGGTAGAATTATCAGTGTTGCCACTTCGTGGGTAATTAGCAATTATCCAAATTGGGTGTAATTTTTACTGTCGTGGGTAAAGCGTGCGCAATTTCTTTTAGTTGCTGACCAGGTGCAATTGAAAACTCTTTCGTTTTAAAACTCTACCATTCTATTTGTATTTTCCCTTTTGGGTCCAAATGATTTGTTTGTGAATTTAAATAATATGTGCAAGTGCATGCATATTAAAGTCCTGCACAAGACCATTTATAAGACCTTTAAAAACATGAGAAATTTTTCAAATGCTTTACTACAGCGAAATCATCTAAAAGAAACGCAAAAAAACTTTTGGCAAGACATTTGTTTCAGTTTTTTGTCTTGCCAACAATGTTATTTAGCGTTTGTTTTAGGATATTTCGTTGCAGTAAAGCTTTTAAAAAATATCTCATGTCTTGAAAAGTCGTATAAATGGTCTTATGCAGGACACTAATACATATGTATTGGCACACATTTTGTATACAAAAATATAGGTTTCTCTATCGTCTTTATTTGTGTCTATTTTTGTTGCGACATATTCAGTGGATCACGAGCTGTAGGATAATTTCCAAATACATAACAAAGCTTATAACAAACTGGTATATGATGTTTTGATACTTATATTATTAAATGATACATATTTGGTCCAAATTAAATAGGGCTTTATAATCTACAGATCTTACCTTATAAAATAATGAAAACGGATTATAATTATCGCTATATAATTTTTCCTAAAAAACTTATTTTGATCTCATTAAAGGACCATGATAGGCTATAGTTTATTATTATATACAGAACAAATGTTAAGCTTTTTATTTTGCACAAAAATGGTTATATCGATTGATGTAAGAATCATCAAAATCGGTCTACGCGATTATATAGTACCGAAAAGGAACACACATACATGCAAACATACATACATACATAGGCTACATTTCGCAGTCTGGTAAGAAACAAACTGCATTGACTAAATTCGACTATTTCTATCAATTATTTGCATTATATTATAATGGAAGAAATTCCCCCTTGTCTGGTTATTAAAGTTGATTTTATAAAAGTTATACATCATTCTGAAAAGACATTCTGGAATAAGAAAACCCTTCCTGACGAAGAAATTCAAAAAAAAAATGTGCTCTAACCGCGATCTTGTGGAGTATGTTAAAGAAAGTTATTGCGAATAGGTAACATATATAAAGATTTTGTGCCGATAGTGTGATCCAGGCTTAATACAACAGATAAAATCACTAAGAAAACCATAGACTAGAACCCGAAAGGAAGCCGACGATTCGGTCGAATATCACACACCTGAAAACGAAAGATCACAACCAAACTATGCAAACTACGACTACAGTGGAACGAATTCAAATATTGCGCTGATAATCGAATTCATGTGAATCAACTTATTGCCGCTCTATGCTCCCCAGTGGAGTGAAAGGAACATGATTAAAACTTTAAGGAATCGCTGGTACATTTCAACACTTTAAATACCCCATAAGACCAAGAAACTTATGTTTTGTTTACACATCAAATGCTGCCATAAAATTTAATTGAATTTTATTTTTCACTTATTTTCAAATACACCAGTAAAATAATTTTTATGAAACGCTTCTTGTGTTTTCTATTAGAAGTTATGTTTTATTTTGTTGCTCCACAAAAAAACACACACACACAAATAAAAAACACCCTTTAGTACCAGCATCTCCGCCTCATTTTATTTGTTAACGCATCTTCTGTTCTTCTTAAAGTGGAGCAATTTATAATACCTCCATACAATAACATTCGCTGAAATGACATAAAACATTTTTTTTGTACAATAAAAATTTTATTTAATGGTCTTTACAACACGCAATATTTTTAACACTCCAAACATGCATCAATATTTTCCACTAAAATAAATATTACATTACATTCACACCCAAGACTTATGCTGCAGTTTTCAGTAGAGGAGGCAGGAGGAGGCTGTTTACACAAGACATGTTAAAAAGGCGAAAGGAAAATATACGGGTATTTAAAATACTATTCGAAAGCGATTTCCACTCATTACCGCAGAAGTATCGCACGGATAATGATGGCGTGCCAAATGTGTATACCAGGCAGACGCCCATGTAAGCTTTAAACAATTGAAAGATATTCTAATAAAAAAAATATTCGTATTCGAATTCACGAATATTCGGCCATTTTTAGATATTCGTATTCGCCGAAATGAAGTAAAATAGTCACATGTAACACCCCTGGTCCTGTCTCATACTTTTTTTTTTGCAAACAGAGCCATTGTAATGTACAGGCGCAGCTATAAATATGCATACGGTGAATGTGCATGTTTGTCTATATAACCATACTCATTAGGTTTCTTTATAAGTGTGTATATATGAAATATATTTAAGTATAAACAATTTGGAAGACATTTCTTTTTTAGGCTTTTGTGATGCTCCTTCACGGTTTCATTTATTACACACGTGTAAACGATTTTTACACATACATTTGTATATTTTATTTACATTACTTCCTTTTGCCTTGTTACCAACTGATACATATGTATGTATAAATGAAAACGACAGTGTGCTGCAGCATGAAAAGGGAAGAAATAAACTTTTTTAATTTTGCCCACGCCTTAAAATTTTATGTTGCCAACTGATTTGTATACATCTACACTGCACGCTCAGCTCGTTGCGGTAATGTTGCTGATGTGGCTGATGCTGCAATAGCCTCAAAAGCAGTAGTAAAAAAGCAATTTATTTTACAGTTAAATAAAAACGTACACAAACAAGGAACAGTAAATAATTTATGATTTGCGACACTGTTGTAAAATTTTGCTAGCTTGTATCCATCACTCCGCTTCTTGCATGTACATACATATGTATGTATATATGTACCTGCTACTGCACTGCATAGAGACAGACAGACATACAAACCAGCAAAGCCTTAACTTAAGAAATTTCGTACTTAAAATGGTTTACGAGGCAACCATAAGATTTAAATGGGCCTTCTGTACAGAATTTTCTTTATTGCTTCCTTTGCCACACACTGCACTCGAAATATTAATATAGATTTCTTCAAAAGAATGCCAGTCAGCCAGTAGCTTATCTTGAGATTGAGAAATTGTCTAAAACATACATGCACACACAAAAAAAATAATATTCATTAGCTAAAAGCTAATAAAAATTTTAGAGCACAATATTGTGGTACGTTCCTAATGGATACAATCAGGCAAGTGGAGAACAAATAAACAGTTAAAATTAACATTCTTCACTAAAATTGCACATGTACAAGTCATTCTTAAATGTTCGTTAATGTGCTTTTATGTCATTAAAGGGTCATAACAGGACCATAAAACAAGAAGTCGTCTGCTGGGAGGCAGATTCTAATAACAACGCCAAATATGCTCCAGCACATAAATATAATGATCGCTATCACATCCACAAAGGAAAGGTAAAAGGATAAAAATGTAACTTATAATCGCATATGGAAACGTGCCTACTCACGACACTCCACCGCACAGTGCTTTATTCCATACTTTAAAAACCGCAGAACATGTGATGAATTATATACTATATCGTCACCTAAACTCCAAAAGGGCGTAACAACCAAAATTCTCAATAGACTTTTTGATTGATTATGATGTGATTAATCAATAAAATTTTACTCGCATATTTTCAAAAATACCGATTTTATTCATTATTCAATTTGGCACCTAACAAATAAATAGTATTAAATTTATAAGGTGTTTTTACTACTCCTGTAAAAAGTGTATTTACGGCCTTTAGGATTTTAGATGACGATTATCTTTTTTGAAGAATTTTTTATATAAGTTTTTTGATAATTTAAATATACAGGAAAAACGTTTAGTAAAATAAATATTTTCACTGCACTCATAAAGGTTAATTTAAGATTTTCGGCAATAATTTTGCTTCTGATGTGGCTAATGTCACTTCAACATGATTTACAGTAATCTTCAAGGAAAATGTTTCCTTTTAAAATAAATTTATTTCATTTTGATGTAACATTGCACTACTTTTAAGTCAAAATGGAGAATCTTGTTGAATTAAAGTTATTTCAAGTTGAAATAGCGTGAATTAAGTACTGTATCTATCATCATCCATTGAACGCTCACAGGCAGAGCAGCTACCCAATAATTATTTAATTCTATCGGCTTTTGAAACCTGGGCACTTCAGGAAGATGCTGTATCTTAAACAGGTACTTACCAAAGCTATTTCCCTTAATAAATATATGCATATATTATTCATTGCTCTTTTTTTTAAGCGAATTCCTAGGTGCTACACTATTTAAGAAAAGGATAGTGATAGAGAAGACAGGTAGTGAAGGAAGATATAGAGAAAAGCTTCATTATTTTACAGCTCTGCTATTTACACGTTTTTAATAATGCAGTGTGCAGAGGCTCTCGTGTAAATAAGGCGTATTAAATTTTCCAAGCTGGTTCGCCGATGATTCTGCTGCACAATAGCGACTTGTGTGTTTTATAAGAAACCGACTAAAAGCAAGTCCTGGAAAAGCTAAATTACTTAGACTGAGGTCCGTGGGACTAGCACATCCATTATCTTCAAACGAATAAGAAGAATAAGACTCAGTTCCAGCAAGTCTTCATTAACCAAATTCGGTTAAGTTATCGTTAAACCACAACCTTACTTTTGCCAGCTTTATTATCAAACGCAGAATGTGCTCAATAACACTGTTCTGCATGAAAAGCGGCCCTGAGACCGCTTCAACTGATTCTTATGTAAAATAATCTTCTGAAACCGAATATCACTTCTGTTTTACCCCATCACCCATCATTTTCGGAAGATTACTCCTCCCAACTTTCTATCCATTTACGTAATTTAAAAATTATAATTTGATTAAACAAATTTTTATAAATTTTTCACAAAAACTTTTTTGATTTTTCAAAATATTTCGGATCCAAAGTCGTAATATTCACTTATATTTGGTGCTTGCTTTTCTCTTGTACCCAAAAGTTTATTTTACTATAGACCAGCAGTATTCTGCCAATATTCTAGCATTCGACTTTCCTAAAAAAAATTTCTCAAACTGAGCCATGTCTTGATGAAATTGTTTCCCTTGTTCATCAGAAACTGCTCCTAAATATGCAGGAAAAAAGTTCAGGTATGAGTGCTGGTAGTGCACTTTGAGAGACACACACGTTTTGGAATACAAGCCAAGGTCCGTTTTCTTTTAGACGCAGGAGTTCAACAAACGTTGAGTATTGGAAAATTTGCTTTATTTGGGGTCCTACGAACACTCCTTCTTTCATTTTAGCGTCACTAAGATGAGGAAATTTTGTTTTTTTTTAGTTTAAGCTCATTACCTGAAATTTTCATTGCTTTCCAAAATGTGTTACTAACCTAGTTTGATGTGGAGAGGTAACAAATAAATATTTTCCTTCGGTACCAGTGGATAGTGGGAAACATTTTTGTGGTCGGGAGTGAAATTTTCTCGCAGCGGTCAGTTTCGTACAATGAAATGTTCGTCGATTGGTCGGTTGTCCCACTCACAGTAGGCCCATAAGTAGAGCATGAACTTTTAACTCAGCACAAATTTTTCAATAATAACCACGAAAGTCTCTTCCATATCTACAAAATATGCTACTGAAATTGATGGTAACTGATTTCTATTTGCCAACAGTATAAATTTCAAGATCATCTTTAATAAATCTATAAATAGTATTCACTTGTCAGAGTCACAAGGCAGCTTTAGTTCTGTCATTAATTCATTTAAAATCAGGACAGAAGATTAAACTTTCGTCCTCTGAAAAAAATAATTTCAAGATTGACTGTCTGGTCCTCTGAGAGGAGGAATGGTATCTGAGGGAGTAACCCTTTTCTAGGAGATTCTGCTGCTGAAGTCGAGACCCAAAGAGCTGAGATTCTCTCTAAGACAATTTCAAATCCTGAAAGAGGTCATTCAATTCCGACTGAGTGATGAAACGAGGTTGTCGATAGGCTAGATCAGCTTGAAGATCTTCATAATCGCTGCACCTTTCATTTGATGGTCCAGGTTGAAATATGTTTCTGGTTCTAGTTTATAGGTTTTTTGGGGCACTGGAATTGGCAAAGATCCGTTGTTAGGAACTGGTCTTAGCGCTAAAGGAATATTCGGATATTGAATAGTGTGCTTACTTCTTCCGGAGATCCAGTTGATGGAAGTGTTGATCGCCAGCTTGACAATCAAAGCAGTTTTAAGAAGCTGAGAAAGAAGCTTTCTTTGTGCTTTTATTGCCAACTCCTCGAAAAACATAGCAGAAGCGTGGCATAGTTCAATAGTAAAATAAATGTCTTTCTTAATTACAAATTCACATCGAAAAAATGTCAACCGTTTCACTCATTTTACGTAATATAAGAACATCGAATCCTCGTGCACAACTCCGAGATATTGACATCTTTATCGCTAGAGATGCATTGAAGCTAGATAAAAATTGTAGTGCAGAGCTATGGAAAAAATTAACAGGCAAAATAATTTTTTATACATTCTTAATTGAAAAAATTAATCGAAAATAGAGTTGTATGATCCCTCAAAAATGGTGGGTGATGGGAGAAAGCGGAGGTCATATTTGAATTAAGAATCAGCTGAAATAGTGTCACGACTCTTTCCGTTTTTTATTTTTGCAGAAAAGCTCAATCAGGCTAACAATCACTTTTAAAGACGCTCATTTGTTTCATAGCAATAAGCCAAGATAGTACACCATTCAATTGCTGTAAAAAACCAAAAAAAAAAAAAAAAAGGTAATCGGGTTTGGAATTAGTCATTTTGGGTGAAAGCTCTTCCCTACTGGATTACCAACTTAATGATTTTAACAAGGCGTGAGACTAAAATAATCGATTCTTGAGAATTACTTACTTTTTTATTTAGCAATATGTTCGCGTAATCTATTCAATCTAAAAAAGTCATTTTCCGACTTTATCAGATTATACATAATTTATTTTTTAATTCCTCCTTTATCAGATTGTACATCATTTTGTTTTTAGTTTAATGCAATGTGATTTGTTAGCGAGTAATGAAATTTGGCAATCAGAAAAGTAAGTCATTATATGGTAAGTAGTTCTTATGGTAATGTGTAATTTTTTGCTGGGAATTAATTTCGACACATTGCTGCACAAGGTTATGAACAAGGCGCCTTAACTGGTAACATTGCCTACATAAAAGCTCCAATATACCTTACAATGTCGCAGTTTTAAAACGAAGAAAAATAATTCTTTAAAATTTTTTAATTACAATAACCAAAGGTGATTGCTGGGTTTCGCAGCAATCAAACAAAATTGATAACCTCCTCCTTTTTTTAAGTCGGTTAAAAAATAAGAAAATATTACATAAATCCTTCGTTTTTCTTTGCAAAATCTTTTGCTTCGCAAAGGACAAACCAAGGCATAGTTAAGTACTTTGCAACTTTTAGGATGCGCAATAAATTATTGGAAAATCAAAACGCATATTTTAAATTCAAGCTTTCATTGCGGAATGTTTTATGAGTATGTATGTTATAATATTTTGTTGGAATTTTCTTTTAGTTAATATTTCGAAAAATGCCGACTTTGATGTACCAAATAGCAAAACTTCAAAGAGAGTTTCTAAAAGGAAATTAGAGAAATTATATTTAAATTATATAAAACTAAAAAGTTTGAGTTGTCCATGAATTGTTCTAAAATATTTGATATACAACACGCAGTAAAGTTTGATGAGATTGGTTGAAGCAGGTAAACAATTAAAATAATTTTTAAAGTATTTTCTACTACGCTACACTGGGAAGTAGCAAAACAATTTTTCTATTACATACATACTTACAGGCCTTATTAAAGGCCTGCTTAGGAATTTTTTGGTTCAATTACCATTCTTATCCAACTGCTAAAGAAAGCCTCAAAATGCCTTGACTCTTTCGCATAAAAGATGCGATACACATTCCACACTCTCTTTTTATTTTAATGAGCAAGAATTGGCTTGGCACAGAAATTCTGGTTTTTAGGAGGTAGACAAAGATTAGTCAAGGGTCTACTCTGTAATTGGAATTGAAATTACCTTTTGTTTCGAATTAGAGGGTGGACCCCCAGATCAGCCAGAAAGTTAGAAGATGATGCATTGGAGCTCCATGAAGATTCTTGTCAAAGCCAAGAATTTGCAATTTCAAAACGCTTGCAAACAGCAGGATACATAAGAAAGCAAAGAAATTGAATACCACACAAGTTGAAGCCGAAAGATGTGTATGTCAAAACGCCATACAAAGATGTCATGTTTTTATCGTACGATTATTCTAGGTTGCACAGGTTGCCAGTTTAAAGATTAAAAGCAGACCAGTTGGATACTAGAAGGTCCTGTTGTATTACCTGGACATATACGGAGGAGGTTTTCTAAGGTATCTTCCTCATCCTCGTTATATCAACTTCTACAGAATTCCAGAAATACATTATTGCCATATTTGCCTTGTTATAAAGCAGATAACCTCGTTAGAGCATCTTGTTTGTGCGGTTCTTTATGAATGTTGTTGAATTTGGGCTTACAGCATCTTAAGGAGACGAATTTGAGCTCCGAATCTGTCTAGTTCATCCTCAATGATATGTCTTCGAACCCATAGTAGCTTCAGCTTTGAATGTCCTGCTGTCTTCTTCAGAGATATCCGGCATTCCTACCCCAAGTAGGATGTTGTGTAGACACCCGATAGAGAATTCATAGCAGCTTTACTGTCAGTACATATTTGGATTTATTTATTGTGTATCGTATAGTACCTCGTCCATTTAGCTTTTCTTTTTATGGCTGATATTTTAGCTTTAATTACGCTGCATTTATTCTGTAGATCTCTAGCATTGTTTCATAATCCACGAGACTGTTACAGTGAATTATTTAGCAGGCAGAGGTGTGGATGAGCCGTAATCACTGTTTTAAGGCACATCAGTTCTTTCAATGCGTGGTGGAATCCTCATTATTTTAATTTTGTCCGAGTTCATTTTATAGATAATTCTTTTTAGATTTATCAGTGGATAATCGTTACTAGGGTCTTGAAATCCTTTGATTGGTGAGAGGCTATTAGAACAAATGACATATTTAAGTTCGGATTTTGAAGCAAACTTAACTGCATCAAATATATGTAGCTAAAACTTCGGCGGTAAAATTTGGTGCAATAGTTTTCAATGTAGCCACAATTTAATGTTTTTTCAAGCGGTTCAGCAAATGTTGAAGAGCAATTTGTTTTCGATCGGTGGGTAAATAGGATATTCCAGGTTTTGAATAATCAGATAGGAGAACATCTTATGTATCGAAAAATGCAAAAATCTCGCTTTCAAAAAAAAAATAATAATAATGAGTTATAGCCTTTCTAGGTTAAGGTAACGATTTATAACACCGTACAATTTAGCGAGATACCCCGTTTGATAAGCTTTGAAATATGTAATGTAACAACAGCTGATGAGAATTAAATGTTGTATAATTAATATTTTTTAATGTGTCTTGAGCGAAAAGAATTGTCTCCAAGCGCCACAGATGGTGATGTTGTCTGAAGTAGTTAGTGCCTCAACTACAAAGCAAATAACAGTGTTCGAGAGCCCGAGTTCAAACTCTGCCCTGACCTAAGTCATATCAATCATAAATTTTTCATAAATATGTTAGTGTCTATGCTAATGTACGAGTATAATGTGTATCGCAGCACACTGCTTCGTCGATGTTTGTAACAATTAATCGTAGGCGAAGTAAAATTAATAATAAAATGGCTACGTAGCTTATTAAAATAATACGTCTGCTTAACACCAGAGGCGCTGCAATGATGCAACGAAACGTACAACAGCAGAGTTGAAAAACTGAAAAAATTAATTACATATCGAGGGTTTATATTCAAAAAGTGCTATCTTCAAGGCTTGAAAATTTTAGAAGAGCGCAAAAAACTGTTATTTTCTCAAAGTGCAATGGTTACAACTAAATTTTGATGAATAGTACCATTTACAGAAGACATCTTAATTCTACTAATGTTAATCAAATACAGTTATTGCTCTTGGACTTCGAGAAAATAACAGTTTTATTTTGTCTACTAAAATATTCAAGAATTGCAGATAACACTTTTTGAATATAAACCCTCGATATGCTTCTCTTCCCTCTATCTATCTGTCACTTCACTAGCTGTACTTGCACTATGACTTTCCTCCTCTCAGGTAACACAAAGCGATCTGTTTGGACCCAGGTGAGCTGAAAAACTTAGTTTCTGCTGTCAGCAAGCTTCTAAACTAACCTTACCTAAGTTAAGATTATAAATAGACTGTTCTATAATTAACTTAGTTTTCAATTAATTGTTTTTTTTTATAACCAAGTCCTGACAATAATTATTGCTTATAGTTGTAATGAATTTATGTGAAATTATTACTTCTCTTGAATAAATCCATATGAAAAAAAATTTCATAAAATTTCATTAAAACTAAGCATATCGTATTCAAGATATGAGTTAATTGAATTAAAATTGATTTTTAACGTGATAACAGAGAATACGAGTACGAAGCTTTAAACTAACAAATGTCTAGCCCAGTTTCTTAAAGTTTCACTTTAATTTCCTGTTTATCATCAATCAGTCTTAATACTTTTCATTGCCATATGGAATAAAAGCATACATACATACATAATAATAAAACACTTCAGACTGGAAATAGTTCTACGATAAAAGATACAATTGCAAAGCCAAACAAACCAGCATACAACACCTTTTGGGCAAATTAAAATAAATATTATTGTATCTTCGTATTCGGTGTGTAAATGGATTAACATGTACATGTACATACATATGTATGTATGTATGTATGTTTTATAATAAAAGTAAAATAGGAACAGCATTAGTTGACCGAAATACTAGACAAAATTCTAAATGGTCGGTCGTGGAAACTGGTTTAATCATTAGCTTCACTCTATGTTACTGCAATACATTTTCCGTGTTCATTTGGATTTACAAGTGTAAGTGTGTACATATGTATGTATGTATGTGAGTATGTAACTACCCTATAGGAACTCAAACCCATTTGTAAGTACCTTCAAACTGGTTTTTTAATAACCACAACTGGTTGATTAAGTGGCTTTTTTCCTTGTTGCCGACTCACTATTTTAACATAGGCATGTCATAGGCGGTAGTCAATTGGCCATCTCTGCATGACTTTTAAATTGACTACTAACTACTTATTTTTCCACTAATTTGTACTTAATTAATATTATAGTAAAAAAAGATATATGTATATTTATATTACATATATCATATATATACATACATACATATGTATATGTGTATATTTATATATATATCTATGTAAATATATAAATACATATACATACATATATAAATATTTATTATTATTTTATTCACTAAAAATAAAAATACGAACCGCTCATAGAAAATATTATACATATGAATATTGAAATTATTTAGTTTTTTTTTCAACACAAACATTTGGCATTTGCTTTCATGGCATGCTTCTTTTGATTTTTTTATTTTCTTTTCATTTACTTATTTTGCTTTTATTTATTTTTTACGTGTGCTTCTATTCAATATGTTTGGTTGATATCTGCATGAGATTTAAACCAATTTGTAGTCACTTGCAAAATAATTAATTTACAAGTTAGTGTTTTTTGTCAATTGATTATTTTATTTACTACAGGGTACCCTGTCGGAGAATGTGTGTGTGGTTGACTACAAGAATAGTTAACTTATAGTTAACTTTTCTTAAGACTGACTAAAAGCTAACTGCAATGTCATTCAGAGCAAACCCAAATTTAATACTTAAGTTGAGTATTATTCTCAGCTACATTGAAACTCATTTCAGTTTTATATTAACATATTGCTGTTGTTATTTCAGATGGTACCTTAGCTGAGTGGTAGCGCGTTGAGTACACAACGTGTGATGATACATGTTCGAACCCCAGAAACTTTTTTTAATTTACTGACTACCAGGTGATTTTGAATAAGTCAACTTTAAGTTAGCTGAAAGTAATGCAAAATGAGACAATTTACTACCGCCTAGGACATCGCAATGTTAAAATAGTCAGTTGATTCCATCGAAAAGTAATCCAAGTTTCAGCCAGTACTCGGTGTGAAATAGTTAGCTTAAAGTTAGTTTAAAGTTAACGTAATTTCCGACAGGGTATGAAGTTAAAGAATATTTATTTGTACCAGCATAAAAAACATGTTTTAAATGAGGTGTGTGGGTATAAATTAACATCTTTGAAACTGTTTTATAAACACAAACAAGGCAACATAAACAGAAGTGACAGGCAATTTATAATTAAAATTTATTTGTACTGTTTGTTTGCTTTAAAGTTAAGAAGAATATGTACATATACTCGTATGTACTGATGTGAGTCCATAGCAATTTTATGGTACAATCGTACAAACTGAAGCCGTCAGACGTTTATTTTAGTCGAATGTCAGATCTAAACTTTGTACAATGAGTGCCCTTGGCAAATAAGTTAAATTTTCCCTATAATATACATATGTATGTGAATGCTGATTTTTCTAACCTTGGCCATTGTAATCTTGATTGGGTTAGATTGGATTGAATTGCAGGAATATCTGCTGTACAAATAGATTTTGTTATACCTACATACCAAAAATGTTAAGGGCTTAACCCCGATTAAAGTTTCTAATTTTACACCTTGCTGCGAAAAGAATATTAAAACCTATATATATTAAATAGTTAAATAAAGTCAGAGTGAAATCCCAAGTACGTTGAATACGATTTTTTTAAACCAAGAATTAAACGCTTGTTTTGAGTACGAATTATTTTAATGCATGCTGAAATCTTACTATCCAAAACGTCCAACTTAAAGACGTGAATCACTTTTGCTGCTTAGTTAGTATCATCACATCGACCGGAGGTTCTTCTGAAGACATCTCCAACCGCACCATGAGAGCTCGGCAAGCGTTCGGTGTGGAAATCTCCACCAGCACTAAAATAACAATTTTCATCTCGTGTGAAGTCTGTGCTCCTCTATGGATGTAAAACATGGATTATGGCGGCACCTTGCAAGTTTTTACCAACAAATGCCTAAGGAGAATACTAAGACTTTTCTGGCCCAACAGAATATCCAACACGCACCTCTGGATATGTACAAGGCAAACCCGAATATATACCAAAGTATTAAGGAGGAAATGGAGATGGATTGGCCACTCATTACGAAGAGCATTCGAAGATGTCACCCGCAATGCCATTGGCTGGAACTCGCAAGGTAGCAGAAGGAGAGGTCGGCCTGCTCACACTTGGCGAAGACAACTAGAGGCAGAGGCTTCACGAGCAGGAAAAAGCTGGAATGAAATTAAGAACCTAGCATAGAACAGAAACGATTGGAAAGCTTTTGTTGAGGCCCTATGCTCCTTATAGGAACTAAAGGATCTAGTATACATATATATATATATTGATATTGCGCTTTAGGAAAGGAAAGACAAGTATAGAGGATGCCCTGAAATATGCAATGTATGATTTAGGACAATTTAACCTAGTCTTCTTACTTTCATGCCGGCTTGCCAGTGCTGGATTTACGTACAGGCCGGTGAGGCCTTGGCCGAGGGCGGCATAGTTTTAGGGCGCCAACATTTTAAGAACCCTTAGAATTAACATTTATATAGTTTGAAATTTCATTGCATATAGACCAAGCTGAACCACCAGCAAATAAATTTCAAATTAAAATATAATTATGACAATATGTCGAATAATAAATTTCTTAAATGTTAAATTTAAGATTTTATTTTTCATTTTGTCTTGTAATTACTTTTATTGTTATCCGATGGATTTCTAATTGTATAAAGGTGTAGAAAAATAAATTAGATTCATATCGAATATAAATTATTTGCTGGGTTGTTGTAGAAGTTTCTAAGCCTACTATGCTTATTTTTCTTTGTGATTTTCAAAAATATTATTATTTGTGAATTCTCAAATAGTTCTTAAAAGTCTTTGCATAAGATAAGAGGTTTGTGACTGTTCAAAATGTGTGGTTGAAATCTACTAATGATTTTTTACAGCAACAATGAAATTCATATAGACCAATCTGAACCACCAGCAAATAAATTTCAAATTAAAATATCAATGAAAATTTTAGAATATAAGTCTGACTTTACCCGATAATTTATCGGTGCAATGTAATTTGTTTATATTTATATGATAGTATTATAAAACATTGTGTCTACACCATTGTGGATTTGTAAGATTTAACGACAGTTCGCGTAAAAGTATTTTACATGTTTAGTTACAAAATCAGGGCGTACTCTAATTGGGAGGTATTGAAAAGCAACATTTAAAAACTTCTGATTTGTGCAATTCCTTTTACTTATGCTTCTGAATATGTAAACAGTCGCAGTCAAAGCGAATGCATAAAACGAAAAGGTATACAGAGCGGAGAGTCTTAGAAGTTTACATGTGCAAACAGTTGACGGTTTGACTGACTGCTGCTTTAAATAAATTCAGATGTTAAACTTTCGTTTTTTACCAGACTATACTTTTTTTTGCAAAAACTGTTTGGTTTGTATGACCTATTAGGGTCACGTTCAGATTATATATCTAAATATTGTTGGCAAAAAAGTAGGAGTCACTGTTAGTTATTCTAAAAAAAAATAAAAAAAAATACATATTTTTAGATTTATTTGAACTGTAGTGAATTTTAATCAGAAATAATTTGTTATTCGGGCTTAAGTTCAGTAATTTCAATTCTTATTGAATGAAATATTTTTATTAATTAATGTGAGTTTCTAAAGAAGAGAAAAAAAATTAAACTCGACTTTATAGCTGGGGGAAATATTGATACTTTTCTGTGCAACCACGCACTTCATCAGCACCCTAGTCTATCTACTTGGGTAGATATTCTTATTAACATCAGCTATTTAACTTAAATTTTTTATGAAACGGAATATGAGAAATGATTGTGTATACAATTGATTTGCCTTTGGTAAACACATTTATAAGTATCACTATTAATTTCCTGTTGCTTTTGCTTTCAACAGTTGATTTTATTTCCCAGCGTTATGAACTGTGTTGCCAAGTAAACATATTTTTGCATCGTGCCCATGATGTTTTAAATTAGAAATTTTTAGATTTATTTGAACTGTAGTGAATTTTAATCAGAAATAATTTTTTATACGGGCTTAAGTTCAGTAATTTCAAATCTTATTGACTGAAATATTTGAAAAAAATAATTCAAAAAGAAATAAATTATTTCGGCGTAATATGTTAATGAGATTTATTTAGTGGACTGAATTATCTGTTGGCCAAAAACAGAGAACATAATTTTTTGAAGGCGCACTACTTTTCGGAATCTCTGGAGATTCATGAAAATTAATTCGTCATCAAAATTGCCAAACTAAGTTTTGGGGTTTACGTCCCTTTGATAGTATGTATTGTAGAACCTATACTGTCAGGACAGTGTGGATTTATTACTGTCGCACAGTGTTATTTAAACATTTGTAAATTGCATATTTAATATTAAAAAGCTTATCTTCATAGAGCAAAAAGGATGGCATACCTCACGGAATCTCGGGTGGCATAAAACATAAATCCGCCTGTTAGTCTTGCTTCACCATTCCCCAGCAAAAAAAAAGTCAGAACTACTTCCAAAGGTTTATCACTTTCATTGCATAGTCAATCACTACAGGTACTGAATTTAACATTCTAAGGCTCTTGTTTATAACAAAATTTTTTCAACATACATATGTGGAAATAATTAGAATTGTCTTTGATTCCTCAAAATTTAATTTAACTTCGAACATAAATTTAAAACTATCTATCTAAGATGACAAAATATGTTCACAAGTACATTATTTTTTATTTATTATTAACATACATATTTATTTATTAAAGTAAATTTGAAGAATATTGTTGCACAAAAATGGACGGGTGACTAAGACCATATCTCCATGATGTTATTAACAGTATTCTTAAAAATAGGAAGTAGCAACGTGGTTGTTAAAGAAATTCCACAAAACAACCGCAATCTTATACGGTAAACCGTGGCAGATCAGTCAAGCAGTGCGAGCGAGACGCAAAACGCCCGAAGGCCAACAAAAAGCAGTGGCCTGGTTGCATTTAAGAAATTATTGCCAACGACGCGTGATGTTGAATCGCCCAGAGCTGCTTTAAGTTACGACTGTAACATATTTAACTTCTTCCGATTATGCACAAAAAATATTTCAGTGTATTGATATTAATATTAATATTACAATTAGACTAAAAAGTCTTTTAGTGTATGAGTATTGATACTAAACTCTTAAGATTGCAAAAGTAAAAAAAAAATAAAGGAGACATCGTTTTGCTTTAAACAAATACGTTTTCCTTTTCGAACTGTAAACGAAACAAGTCCTAAAGAAACTTGTAAAACTTTAATGATTTGAAATACAAAACGCCCACACATACTCGTCAAATAGTAAAAAAAATTTAAAGAATTGTTAGCATTTAATTCTTGTTTTCATATCACATAAACTGAGTCAAGAGGTTTCCTTTAGAATCCTAAAGTTAGAAAATTGAAATTTTAGTTGTTGTATTAAGCTTGATATGAGAATACAGTAAAGTGTGATACAAGAGATCTTATTACTGTTTCTCCTCTTTCACTTCAATACAATATTTGTGCAGAACACTTTGGAGCTTGGGAACAGAAAGCAGTCATGCAGCGGAAAGTAATACATGACCTCTTTTAATTTTCCTACCACATACATATGTACATACATACATACAATACATGCGAGGTACCACATCCTCGTAACTATTTTATGTGTTAGCAAAATTCTTAATGAATTTACGCATTTGTTACGCTTCAAATATATGTACTACAAAGGATATCATATGCCAACATTATAGCCGGAATTACTTAATTCAATAACACATGAATATTTTATCCATTATTTGATTTGGTCTGCCAATTTTATGCTTTTAATGAAAATCCTTACACTCGCAAATAACTAAACATAAAGATTGTTCTATTCATTCGAGTTGTAATCATGCCTTTAATAGTTGTGATATTTTAGTTTAATATTGAAATTTTCGTAAGCGTATCAATACTTATGAAACTATTTACAGTTGAAAAAGATAAAAGTTAAACAATAAATAAACCTCCTCTCTCCCTCTCCCACCCCCTCCTCAAAAAAAAAGCAGCCAGCCACAGTTTTAGTCATGTATGTGTTTCAATTGTTCCAACTGAAAATAATAGAGACTAAAAGGCAGGATGTTCGAAAAATCATTATTATCGTCATCGTTATCAGATGCCCCAGTATCAAATGTACTAGACCCCTGCACAAGACCTTTTACAAGAAATTTTAAGACATGAGGGATTTTTCAAATGCTTTACCACAGCGAAATCTTTAAAAAAGGCTAAACAACACTGTTGGCAAGACATTTGTTTCAGTTATTGAAGGTATTGCAGTAAAAAAGAAAATACTTCGTGACTGAAAAATTTTTGATGCTTGCTTCGTTATTATACGAATGGGCGCATGTATATTCACGTTTTGTGTATGATCGTTTATGTTTCTCGCACATAACGCGTGATCCATTTCGAGGTTCCCTTAGTTAAAAAAAAACAGATAATTCAAATTTAATGGAGAATGTTTATTATCATTTGAAGAACATTCTTAGCCATTTATTTTTCTGAGATTATGTCTATCAAATATTGGCCGTCGCTACGTCGCAGATGGTGCATCCGTTGAGTCCAATTTTTGATGACTCGTTTGAACATTTCGACAGGTAACTGGCGAATGACACGCGTGATGTTTTCCTCCAAGGCCTGAATCGAAGCAGGCTTGTCCACATAAACTTTACATATCCGCACAGGAAAAAGTCTAACGGTGTGATATTACGCGATCTTGGTGGCCAATCGACCGGCCCGAAACGTGAAATTATGTGGTCGCCGAAATTTTCTCTCCATAAATCCATTGATTTTGATTGATGCGATGTGTGGGAAGCGGCGCCGTCTTGCTGAAACCAAATGTCGCCGAGATCATGAGCTTCAGTTTCAGGCATCAAATAGTCGGTTATCATGGCACGATAACGGTCGCCATTGACGGTTACGTTCGCACCCGCATAAATTTTAAAGAAATATGGACCGATGATTCCAGCGGCCCGCAAACCACACCAAATCGTTTTTTTTCTGGATGAAGTGGCAGTTCTTGAATCTCTTCAGGTTAATCTTGGTCCCAAAGGTGGCAATTTTGTTCGTTTACATACCCATTGAGCCAAAAATGGGCCACATCGCTAACAAAATGTCCCTCGAAAACGTCTTCTTGGAAGTTTTCAAGAGCCCATAGAGCGAAGCGATGTCGTTGTTTAGGCGTAAGTCTTTCCATTATGAAATACAAACAATACTAATCAAAAATAATATGATGGAATGACACGACTCAAGTGATCTGTTAAAAAAAGTTTGTTGGAAAAAGTATTTCTCTTGGATCACCCATTACAAACGCACGCATGCATTGACAATAGTTGCGCTTGCTTTAAAAAACCAACCTTACAAACATAATAGCTTACCATCTACATCTTACACCCACTCAAACGAACAATTTGCAAAATAACACGCATCAACACTACTTCTTTTGATTTTTTGTTACCAACAAAAAGTCTTCGCGACATCGCTTGTTATCACTCATATACATGAATATTAATACATCCATCGTGCTTCGCTTACTAAACGACATCTTTTATTATTGGTTAGTATAGTTAATACATGCTACGACAATACATTTAAAAACAAGACGTATTTACATTTCAAGACTGTTTGCGCAGCCCTCTAAAATGCTCACATGTACATACATGTGCTCAGCACAAACGAGTGACTAGTTTATAAGTATTTATGTACACCATCATTTAAAAGGACACATGAATCGCATTAAATGTATACAAATTAAATTTCATTGTATTGAGCACCACACACCGCCACATACAAAATAACCTCAATTAAAGTTAAATGATGTTTCTCCTCTTTTTTTTTTTCTTTTTGTATAGATTTGTGTGGGGGACTCTTTGTACCATTTCTTCCTGTTTCCGTTGTGTTGAACATTACAAGACTCTTAATTGCGTAGAGTTCTTGCTTTAATCTTAGAATTTGTTTGGTTTAATGTGTGTAAGTCCTTTCCTTCTATTAAATGGATTTGATTGTGAATGCGAGTGTGAGTGTGTGTCGCATGTGTGCCTTTAATAATAAATTGTTCTAGTTAATGAGTTTTATTTCTTTTTATGTTTTTCATTTCAATATCATCTGTGAAACTATTTAATTTCTTTCCGTTATTTGCGTCATAAATTCAATAGTTAATATTTTTCTATTCATTTCTTTGAAGCAGCAAATGTCATTAAGGGATGCAGATTGGAAGGCGTTTTACTTCAATATTTTACATCATATGTATAAACATAGATGTGTAAGTACCTAAATGTGTGATATAACGAGGGTTAATTGAAAACTATTTAAAGTAACAAAAAAAATATTTTTACAAAAAACAAAAAAGTTCTAATAGTAAAAATGTTTTTTAAAAGAAGTATAGTTTATCAGAAAAATTATTTTTTCGAAACACGCATTTTTAGAATTTTAAACTTTCTTCCAAATATTTTCTAAATTTGCCGTTCCAAAAAAAAACTACCTTTTCAAAATATTTTTGCAGCACCTATTAGAAATATTAATTCTCCTTCTCAAAAAGTTCCATTTCAATAAATGCCATAAAGTACATTTCATGATATACATTTCCAAAAGTACTTTTGAAAAAAGTACACACAGACAAATTTCACAGTAAAATCTACGAAAACAAGGTTAATTGTTAATTTTTCGCTAGTGATTGTACTTTATATGTATTTCATGTTAATGAAATAAATGATTTAAATTTTCTATATACGGTCATACATAAATACTTTATTAAGCAACGATTTTTCCAATTACATGTAATTGTAACTGATTTTTTCCGATTGCAATTACATGTAATTGTAACTAAATAACTTCAATTACAGTCACATGTATTTTATTTCTTCCACCACAATTACTTTTACATGTAATTATTTTTTACATTTTAAATTACAAGAGAATGTAATTGTAATTGAAAAATTAATTATTAAAAAAATTTAATCATTACCTGCCCAAGTCTGTAAAAGGTAGTTTACCTTTGAAAAGTGCTTCTATTTCCCTTTAAAAAAACCATTCCAAAAAAGCAACTAGTAACATTAAAAAATTACTTTGCAAATAGTACCCTTGAAAGGGCAGGCAAGTGTATTTAAAAAAATTTATTTATCAAAAACATACCTTTCCAAAAAGTACCTTAGAACAATAGAGCCTTTTTTTAAAGTATATTTTCAAAAAAACTTCTTTTTTGAAAAAGGGCCTTTTCAAATAAGAGTAAATATCCGAAAAAATTCTATTCAGAAAAGTACTATGTATTTCTAAAAATTATCGTTTCAAATGAAAGTGTGTTTTCGAAAAAGTCCCTTTTCTAAAAAATGCTATTTAAGAATATAATCTTTTGATATAAAAGTGTATTCAAAGAGTACGTTATCAAAAAAAGTAACTTTTCAAATAAGAACGTTTTCAAAAAAGTACATTTTAAAAAATGTTCCATTTCAAAAAAGTATCATTGAAAAAAGGAGCTTTTCAAAGAAGTACCTTTTCAAAATGTGCCATTTTAAAGAAAAATTTCGTAGGGACAGCAAGTTCAGCAAATTGGATATATATTTCAATTGTTGAGTTGAGTTACTTGTCGTTAATAATGAAAATTGTATTCACTTCATAATAAAACATCGTACATCTTTGCGTTTAGTAACATGCCGAACAGGCGGACGCCTAGCTCGGTTGGAAAATAAAGCTGCACTACAAAATTACTGGCCTAAAGCCAGTAGTGAAAATGTATTGATGGTTTCATCTTTAATTCTGTACAACATGAGGCAAGAGGCGATTGCAACATGGATTCTACTTAATTTAGTTGACTTAAAAAACGGCCTACCATATTGTGCTTTCATTTTCATTAAGAATTTTCTTAAATATGTTTTTTTTTTGGATTTGGTATTTTCATTTATTTTGTTAAGTTCTAAAGCTCTAAAGAAGATTATATTGGCGTTTAGTACGAATTTTCTTAAGTGCTGGGCGTGTGTAACATTTGATATTTTGCTTTTGCCATTTTTGCCATATGGAAATACATATGTACATGCATACATACATACGAGTATACATATGTATGTATACATATATAATATTTTTTATATTTTCATTTCATTTAGCACAAATTGCATACATATGGCCCAGGTATTTTACAAAAATAAACCAAGTTACATTTAAACGTCCATACATACGTAAGTATTTCTACTGCCCTCTAGAAGAATACTCAAACGTTTATAGCACTTAAGTTTCTTCTTAAATTTCTTTTAAATCTACAAACAGTCTCATACGAGTACATACAAAAAAATAAAACATGGGCAGTACCCAGTGTTTGAAAAACTGCCAGCAAAAGCACTAAAAAAATCTGCTTTTACTGTTCAGCGAAAAGTTTATTTATTTTTATCAACTTTTCTTGTTGTAATGTGCTGCGCACATGTTTACAGTTAAGTTACAGCATTAAGTTACTACATTGCGCGTTGCTGATGACTGTTCTGTTGCTTTAACTTCAAAATTTCAAACAGTTCAGTCAAAGCACAGTTTCAAAAGTCTGCAGCACACTTTAACTGCGAGAATCTGCACAGCACAGCAAATTTAAATTTTCATCCGTTTAACAGCACACTCGACAGTTGTTGTTTCGTTTTTAGGGTTCCGTATATCAAAGGTGAAAAAAGGAACCCTATTGTTTTCGCTACGCTGTCCGTCTGTCCGTCACAAGGTATTTTCTCAGGAACCGTAAGAGCTACGGACCTGAAATTTGTACAGAGTATGTAGAACCTTGGCCACTACAACAACAAATACATGAGAATTAGAAATTAAAGGGTGCTCAAAAACGAGCGACGAAAAATGTTAAAATCTCATGTAATATACATACAATTGTGTGTACACTGTACATATGTATGTATATTGACACTTCAAATTTGTAAAATTAGTGTATTTTTATATAGACTACAACAATTAACATTAAAATATTAAAAAATTTTAATTAAAGGGTGGTCCATCAGTTAATGCAATTTTGACTATGTAATTTTGACAACTTGCTATATCTTGGAGACCGTAAGAGGTAAACTCTTGAAATTTTCAAAAACGGTAAAACTAAAAAATCCAAAAATTATAAAATCGCCAAACCGAAAAAAATCGCCAAAACCTGAAAAAAAATCGCCAAAAATTTTAAAAAAGTCGCCAAAACCAAAAAAATCTACAAAATTAAAAAAAAAAATTAGTACTTAAATAAGTCGCCAAATTCGAAAAAATCGCCCAAATCAAAAAAATCGCCAAAATAAAAAAAACGCCAAAAACCGAAACAAATTGCCAAAACGCGAAAAATGCGTCAAAACAAATATAATTATTTATTTACAAATATAATTACTTATGTGAAAAAAATCGCCTATATGAAAAAAAAAATCGCCAAAATAAACAAATCGCCAAAATTAAAAAAAAACTTCAAAAACCAAAAAAAAATCGCCAAAACGAGAAAAAAATTGCCAAAACTCAGAAAGCGCCAATAAATTCAAAAAACCCAAAAACTAAAAAAACGCTTAAAGTCGAAAAAAAACCCAAAAGCGAAAAGAATGTCAAAACTATAGTTTATATTGGCTAAAGTTAGTATTTAATTACATATCTCGTGTCCGTACGGAACCCTTCGTGCGCGGGTCAAAGTCGCACTTCACTGAATTTATTTATTTACTGTTTTCGCTTTGGTGTTGGTCTTGAAACTTTCGGTAGTTCAAAGCAAAAGAAATGGAAGCACTTTCAAACGCTGGCAGCATAAAAATTACCTTGCGTGACCTTTCTTTGGATTGTGTGTATTTGTTGGATTTTAAATATATATTATAATTATAAACATATTATATATTAAAATTTTGCTCTTACACTTACGGAAGACTATTTGCATGGAACACCGACTACCGCCATGGTTATAGTCATTAAATTGCTCAAATCATAAAAAAATTATTCAATATTGCACCTATGTATGTATTACCAAAATGATGATATTAATCGTTAGAATTGCAAAGCATTTAAAAAGGTAGTTTTTATCCTTGTATTCAAATACTTTATCCTTAATCAAAAAATATGTTGTATATGTATCTAAATAACATTTTTTAATTAAATTAATAAAAAAATAATAGAAGAACAACGCAAAAACAATTAATCTAATGTTTACATAAACTCAAATATGTATTGCATAAGTTAAGGAGGTTAAATAATTAACTGGAATATATCGTTGCCTTAATATAGAAAATATCTAACTTGTTATTTTTTTTAATCCATTTTTTTTGCATATTTCGATCAAAAAGTGCAAAAATCTCAATTAAAAAAAAATAATGAGGTAGAACTAGTGTTTTGCACGAGAATTCCTGGGACGTTAAATCCCGGAAACTCCGCAAAATTTCCAATCCTGTCATTCCGGGAATAAGTCGCGGGAATTCCCGGGAATTTTTGGGGCTTAAAAAAATCTAATGTCTGGAAATTCTTATTATGCTATGTTGAGTGTTTATTTGTTTTTAGAAAATTCCGTAGCAAGTCAATACGCTCTTCGGATAAATACACCGAATATATAATTTTTATGCAAATAATTTATATGGAAGATAACAAATCTTATTGGAAAACGCCAGATCCTGCAGTTTGCTCGTTGTGTTCCAAAACAATAACTTGGAAAGGAAGGCATACAATTGGTCTAATTCGACATTTAAAGGAAATACATAACAAGAAATTAAAAGGTGGTGAACCTAATTAAAAAACTCCCGAAAAATACGGAAAGCTTGAACGATAATTGTACAATACTCTAATAACAAAAGAGAAGATATAAATGAAATTTGTTGCTTCTAAATTAGCAACTATTGATGGCTTTTCCATCAGATCTATAACAAAAAGTTTATTTATAAGAGTATCTCCATTTTACTCAAAGTTGTTCATCTACCAAAAACAGCGCGATGTACAAAAACTTATTTTATAAAACCTTAAGGTAACGATATGTTTGATGCTTTTCAAAAGACGTATAACCAAATTATTGAGGAGACTGTATATGTATAAAAAAAACTCCAAAAATGTAAATGAAAATTATGAAATAATAATAATAATATAATTATAAATTATGAAAACACACCATCAACAGTAATTAAAATACGAGTACACATACGAGTATTTCTTTCTATTTAATCGAATGATTGAACCAATTGAATGATTGAATTAATTGAAAATTATTTAAAAATTAACAAAAAAGTTGATCGAAAAAAAAACATTTTTACAATTTCTTTAAAAATTCTTTTTCTATATGAAAGATATCAATTCAACTCTGTTAAAAAAATTTTGCAAACTGGTACAATTATTAAATAATCGTCAGTTAAAGGTGCGTCATAGTGAAAATTGTACGAAAATATATTCGGAATAAATATTGTTATTGTTAGCTTTATTTGCATTGCTAATATTTTTTACATAGTCATAATTAACAAAAACAAAAAAAACCGTAATAAAAAAAAACAAACAAACAAACAAAAGTGCCCTTGAAGTGAGTTCTAATGGCAGAAATGCCAATTTTACTGTGAGTTCTGAAGCTCTTAATGAAAATAATAAAAATAAAAAATCTAATGATAGACTTACTGAGAGCTCTGAAGCTCTTAATGATAATAAATTAAATAAGAAATCTGATAGTAGACTTTTTTTTAACGGCGAGGCCACTTTTTCGTCGGCGATCAACTTCGCTTTGTCCAATGCCAACTAGTGATTCGTTAACGTTACCGTTGCCTAGTACTTCTACATTTAACTCAGCGATATCATCCGCTACGGGCTCGTGGTCATCACTTAACCAAGTTATTTACTGAAGTTAAGAGCAGCCCAAAACCCAAGGTCCAAGTGGGAATGGACAGATATATAACAGTGGTAAAGCGCGGACGAAGCCCAAAGTCTTCGAAAATTTCATCTGCTCCAAAAATGTCTAGGGATAACAGCGCATCCTCTATTAACCGTCAAAATCGTTTTCAAATATTACAAGTTGACAACAACGAACCCGATGTATCTACGAACAAAACATCCAAGCCGCCTCCAATCTATTTGAGAGAAAAAAATTCAAACGCTCTTATAAAAAATTTAATTTCAGTCATTGGTGAGAATAAATTTCACATCGTTCCAATAAAACGTGGTAACATTGATGAAACCAAAATTCAAATTTATGAAGAAAAAGATTTTCGCAAACTGGTTACTGAATTTGAAAAAAGTAAGAAAAGTTTCTACACATATCAGCTTAAAAGTGCTAAAGGCCTGCAGATCGTATTGAAGGGCATCGATTCCCGAAGAAATAAAAGATGCACTCGTCCTCCAGGGATTTAAGGTAAAAAATGTATCTAACATAATAAATAGGGAGAAGATTCCTCAACCTCTATTTCGCGTCGAACTTGAGCCAAACGATATAAAATTGAAAAAAAGCGAGACTCATCCAATTTACAATTTAAAATACCTCTTATACCGAAAAATAACAGTTGAAGAACCACACAAGCGTTCTGGACCCGTACAGTGCCATAATTGTCAAGAATATGGTCACACAAAAACATACTGCAAGTTACCTTCAGTTTGTGTTATCTGCGGTGAATTGCACGGTACTGCTGGTTGTACTAAGCCTAAAGATCTAGCAGAAAAAACTGTAGTAATTGTGGAGGTAATCACACCGCTAACTACAGAGGATGTCCTGTCTACTCTTTCGTTAAACAGACTATGGGGCAAAAACCTAAATTAGCTCCAGCACAAACAGCAAACGCTTACTCCGCCACTTTTGCTCAAATGAGCCAACCTGTCACTTCACGTGTATCGTATGCCGATGCAGCTAAGACTAGTTATATTCCCACACAAAATATTCCGCCTCAAAATAATTCAACGAATGCAAACTCAAGCTTTAATTTTAGTCGCCTTGAAGCTACTATTGAGAATCTAGTGCTAACTATAAATAATTTTACAACAAATATGAGTAGCATGATGCAAGAAATGCTACGAATGCAATCTACACTGCTTCAAGCATTAGTTACCAAGCCATGAACACGTTAAAGATAAGTTTCTGGAACGCTAATGGCATTCGCCAACATAAAAATGAACTTGAGCACTTCCTCACGGAAAAAAATATTGATATAATGTTGGTTTCTGAGACTCATTTGACTTCAAGAAGTCTATTCAAAATTAATGGCTACATTTTATATGATTCAAAGGACCCAAGAGGAAGAGCTTGCGGGGGATCAGCAATTTTAATTAAGTCAAGACTCAAGCATTATATTCTTGACAACATTTGTGAAGAACATCTACAAGCAACGAATATTTGTATCGAAAATTTTTGCACAAGATTTGTCATATCATCAATTTACTCCCCTCCTAGATTCGCAATTACTGAGGATCAATACGAGGATTTCTACAAATCTCTTGGCCCTTGTTTCGTAGCAGCTGGAGACTATAATGCAAAACATACTTTCTGGGGTTCGCGTCTTATCACACCTAGAGGACGAGCGTTGTTCAACACAATTTCAAAAATGGGCTTGGACGTCATTTCGAGTGGGGAGCCCACTTACTGGCCTACTGACATACATAAAATTCCGGATATTATAGATTTTGGCGTCATGAAAAATTTTTCTAGGGAATTAATTCACGACGAAGCTTCCCTAGATCTATCGTCCGATCACACTCCCACGATCGTTACAATCTGTAGCCCACTGACAAGTGCTCTACCTCACCCATATGAGAAAATGGTCAGTCGTGTTAATTGGCTGCGATTCAAAAAATATCTTAGTAGTCATTACACTGAAAACATTAAGCTAAGAACTCATGACGATATTGAATCTAATATTGCTAATTTTAACGAAAATATTAAGCAGGCAGCTGAACATGTCACTTCCTCCCATCCGCAGACTGGGTTTAACAGAATATATTCTACAGATATTGAACTTCTCGTATGTGCAAAAAGAAGAGCTAGAAGAGAATGGCAACAGCACAGATCACCCCAAAATAAAATTAGATTAAAAGATTGCACTAAAAGACTCCAAGAACTGCTTGCATATGAAAAAACTGCATCTCTTAAAAACTATCTCGAAAATCTCGATGTCACACCAGCATCTAATTATTCTTTGTGGCGCGCTGCGAAAAGAATTAAAACACCCGTTGAGTTTAAACCACCTCTGCGCACTTCTACCGGAGTTTGAGCCAGGAGTGATATTGAAAAAGGTAACTTGTTTGCAAAGCATTTAAAATCCGTATTTACCCCAAACACATGTACTGGTGTTGTTGATTTCCCGAGTGTAGTTGCGCTACCCCCTCGACCCATAAAATTTAAAATGTGTGATGTACAAAATCTAATTGCTGAACTCAACCCTAAGAAAGCACTGGGTATTGATGGAATTAGTAACCAAATGCTAATAAAATTGCCTCGTATTGTAATTAGAATCATGTTATTCATTTTTAATGCCATTTTACGACTAGAGTATTATCCCCACAGCTGGAAGCTTGCCAAAGTTAAAATGATTCCAAAGCCGGGCAAAGATCTTACCAAGGCAGAATCATACAGGCCAATAAGTCTGCTATCAATAATGTCAAAACTTTTCGAAAAACTGCTCATGTCAAAATTGTCCCCAATTCTAATTGGTAGTGGATGTATCCCAGACCATCAGTTTGGTTTTAGAAGTCAGCATAGCACTATTGAACAAACGCATAGATTGGTTCAATGTATAAGAAGAACATTTGAAGAAAAGAAGTACTGTTCTGCACTCTTTATTGACGTTTCGCAGGCATTTGATAAAGTGTGGCATGAAGGCCTAATTTTAAAATTAAAATCATATCTACCAATAAATTTGGTGAATTTATTAGAAAGTTATATTACTTCCCGGAAGTTCACGGTTGTGGAAGGAGAATTCATGAGTGTGCCCGAAACTATATCATCCGGTGTGCCACAGGGGAGCATACTGGGGCCAGTTTTGTATTTAATTTATACTTGTGATATGCCTTTGAGCAGCAATATCCATACATCTACGTTTGCCGATGATACAGCCTGCCTAAGTATGCACGAAAATCCTCATGAGGCTTCCCGATATCTACAAGAACATATAACACAACTGGAACTATGGTTAAAATTATGGAGAATTAAGGTAAACGAGCAAAAGTGTGTTCAGGTAACATTTACCCTGCGAAGAGATACTTGTTCCCCAATTCGAATCAACAATCAAGTTGTTCCTCAGCATTCACCTTGGTATACACCTTGATCGACGACTTACATGGAAACACCATATTGACTCAAAGCTAATACAAATGAAACTTAAACTAACTCAGATATATTGGCTGATTGGTAGAAATTCAACACTCAGCCTAGACTGCAAACTTTTATTATACAAGTCGCTTTTGAAGCCAATATGGTGCTACGGAATTCAGTTTTGGGGCACTGCTTCAGCTTCTAACGTCGAGAGAATCCAACGAAGGCAAAACAAAATTTTACGGTTAATAACATCGGCTCCATGGTACATCAAAAATTCCAATATCCATCGTGATTTAAATATGCCACTAGTGATTGAAGAAATTGCAAAATACGCAGGCAAATATTTAACAAAACTCGAGTCACATCCTAATCCGCTTGCTCGTAACATCTTGAATTTTACTGGCCACATTCGCTTGAAAAAGAAGGACACAAGGGCTCTTATACTCAACACTCCTGATGGGAATGCTTGAAAATATTTTTTTTTCTCTTTTCAATAAGTTTATGTCACTAAGTTTATGTCCGACAGTGGTCGGGCCTAATACTTATATTTTAGATTTAAGATTTGAAAACTTATTGTTAGTTCATAATTGAAGATACAATAAATAAATATATGTATTAAAAAAAAAGGTGCGTGAGCGAGCTACTGAAACTGACGGAAAGTTTTAAGATGTTTCAATCGAGTATTTAGCGATGTTTCATCGATTGATAACCGCAAGTGAATCCTAGGTCCACCTCCTCAACTCTGAGACAAAGCAACACTCAAACCAGTGAACTTTAATTTAAGAGTCATGTGCAAAGAAGTTGAAGATTGTCTTCTTCCATCTTTAGGGAAGGTCATGACGTCAACGGCGAGTATAACAACAAATTATTTTTATTTAGGTCAGTTATGGATTTTGATTTCATAAGAAATCTGTGCCGAAATGATGTCAAAACTTTATTTAAAAAAATAACACACTATCAACATAATACTTATCTAATGTTTAATAAAAGGTAAATAAAAAGTAAATAAAAAAGATGACATTATCTTTCGTGGGGTTTTAAAGTGGCATTTATCATTCCACTATTTGCTTAAATTTTGAATTCTATTTAGAGGTAATAATTATAAAAAGAATAATTTTTAATGTGAAAGAAAGATTAAAAGTTTAACAACAAGTACTCAAAATTCCAAAACAATGAATATGGAGCAAGATAATGAATTAGTAAATCACTTGTATATAAGCCTTTGCAAAATTTCCTCACAGATTTGATAATACATAGCAAAAACTTTGCTTACTAAAGGGCAAAAAAGCGTGTGTACTTTCCAGTGAATAACACATTATTTTAGTTCAAAAAATATAAGGTACCTCTTACAAGTCTAATTTAAAGTTCAGTGCATTTTTAATATAACCGATCGGTTAGCAGATTTTACCACATGAGTCATAATATACGTAAATTCTTTCCTTTTGGGGTATCATAATACAGTCTTTAGTACTGCGATCACGGCTGTAACGGAAGGCATTAAATATCTAAAGGAAATTGACGGCGGACTACCAATCCGTATCTATGAGGATAGTAATATATCGAAACGTTAAGAAATTATAAAGTTCAATCTTAAAGTGTCCTTGAATGTCCTACACGTGTTCTAGAGAAGTCGAGATAATCAGGGCTATCATGAATAAAATTCCGCGTGAAATTTTTCCTGGGAACAATTCCAACTAATAGCAAGTAATAGGGAAAACAAAAAATTCTAATTGGAAATGGGAAAAATTTCACGCGGAATTTTATTCATGATAGCCCTGATTGTGAATTCCAGAACTTCAAGGTGTCTCTGCAAATGAAGACGAGGATAGGCTTGCAAAGATAGGGTCATTACCGAATAACATCACACTACAAACAGAAAAAAAAACAATGTAGAATTGTTAAAAATAGGGTTAATTTTAAATTTTTTGGCAATGCTTTTGCATCTATGTGTGTTTCATGTTAATTTAATAGTAATTGTCAAAATAAAAATTTCCTTTTGAAATAACTTTATTTCGCGTTGAATTACCATTTAATTACTGTTAAAATCAAAATGAAGAATGATGTTGAATCAAAGTTATTTCAAGTTAGATCAACATGAATTCAATTTAGAAATTTTTTTTTATATAAATTAAATTTGCTTCCCCGGCCAAGCTTTGAATTCGGAACTCATTGAGTGGTAGTCAACGTGCTTACCCCTGCAGCCACAACAACTTTAAATATTCTTAAGATACACACTTAATATGTACCATCTTGAATTAAATTATAATTTAACATTATTTCTAGACATTTTACATACATTTTGTTTGAAAAGTTTTGGTTTTAGTTAAAAAAAAAACAAAATGCTTTGACTTGAAAAGTGTTAGTAAAAAAAAGTACAAAATAATTTGTTGACTCCAGGATTCGAACCTGCGATTCTCCCAATGCAAGATTAGTACACTGCCTACCAGCCAGCAGCAGTTTGTTGGCTATTTACAAACAAAAAAACAACAATACAAAAACAAAAACAACAACTAAGTACAAAGGGTATTGCACACTCAAACAACATAGTAAATTTAATGTGATTTGAGTGAATTTGAATTAACGTTTTGGCATGTTGATTTCACATTGGTATCTTTTTCTGTGTGTAGAAAATTCCAAGCCTTTTCAAGAATTTCAAAATGAATTGAAACAATGGACATCAGGGATTTGCAGGATTCTACTGTTAGAAGAATGACGAAATTTTCTGAGGAAACCCAAATCGAGACTCATAGTTCAAAAACAGAAAATCAGAGTTAAAAAGTCATTTGGCTCGCATGGGTGTTGTTGACGATACAGGAAGATGATGAAACTCTCGAACAATCTTGTGTCACTCTCCAGCTTTCGGTTAAATTAGAAGACAAATCTTTAATTTTAAAAATAATCCAGATATAGAATATCTTAGTGGTTCAGGACGGAAACCCCTAAGAAAGTGGGCCTTATCAGCTTCTAATTCGACTACTTGTTGTTGATTAAAGCAAACCAGCTACATTTTTCTTTGATCTAGTACAATACGTTTGACTTTTGCAGCAAAATCGCCAATCACAATAAGGAAGAGTATATTGAGGAGACTAGGTTTTTAACCTGACTATATTTAATAGATTTTTATGATTTTTTTATTGGGTAACTTCCCACATATCTCTTCTTAAGAGCGCACAAGACTCTATAAAAGCATAAGTGTAATCGAAACGGATTGGGTCAATATTATTCGCCAATTTTTTCAAAGTAACCTACCTAACCTAAGTATAATTAATCATTTTCCGTTTTTTAAATTTATTTTTTAATTTTCTTCAGGTTAGCACGAAGTTATATCACTCTCTCTCTAAGTATGTTTAATTATTTTTATTTATGTTTTACGGCCATCACATTAATTATTTCTACTTATTTTATGTATGGTTGGTAAATACATCTCCCAATTAAAGTCTAGTTGAATTTGTTCTTCTGTTATTTAGAAAATCACATTGGTTAGTAAAAATATTTCATTCTAGAAGAATTGAAAATACTGAAAAAGATTATATTTTAAAAATCTAGCGATCGCTATATACATTTAATTATCTTCTTGTGTTATTTGCACGTTCGTGAAGGAATTTTTAAGAAATTTTGCTAAGAAAGTTCCGTAATACGAAGCGTGGTAAGTGTAAAGTGTTTCAACTTCTAAGCTGCAAAAAACATTTTGTTAGGCATATGGTTTAGGATCCAACGTATTGTAGATGACCTAGAGATAATCTGAAGTTCTCCTTAAGCCTGGATCACACTATCGGCACAATGTATTGATTTTCGTCGGCTCACTGCAGTAATAAGTAATAAGCCAAAATGGCATTATTACTCAACTAATTCTCGAATAAGTGTATATGGCTTTATTACCAATGCAATATGGTGCAATTTGTAATTATATTTCAATTAGTTGAGAAATAAGGCAGTGAGCCGACGAAAATCGGTACATTGTACCGATAGTGTGATCCATACTTTAGATCAGAGCTGCCCATCGAGAGAAATACGAGAGTAATGTAATCGCGTGTGTGTATCAATTTGTAAAAAAAACCGATTGATGTTCGGCACTCTGACGCTACTTTGAACAGGTTAGCTTTAAATAGCGATGAAAGTTGTGAAGACTGTCTGAAGTACCACGAATGTTCTACAGATAATCTGAAGGTATCTTCGGCTAAACCGAACTTTAACTTACGAATGGCATATATTCTGGAAAGTAAGATCAGTAGTGAAAGGTTTCCGAACTACACATTAACATTTTCCTTGGTACACGGTTTAGCTCACTAGATCTGACAGCTTTGAAAGTCAAACATGATAATAACACTGCATAGTGCTTTTTGTTTGCTTATTTTTCTAATACTCGATCAATCAAAAGTTATAGAGTTTTACCGGCGTTCTTCCGGTGTGTCCCGCACCAGAAACCTCTGCCACACCAATACAACTTCGAAAAAATAAATTGATAGAAAATTCATTAAAAAATACATTTTATATTTTAAAAATTTTATATTTTTTCTTCAATCCCTCACAAGTATGTATTGGAATATGACAGTGATAGAAAAAACGGCATAACAATAACACCGCTCTCTAGCACTATGTGCCGCATCAGGAAACTGTTCTCTAACAACAGAAAATTCACCGAGGGTAATTTATAATTGCAGTCCATAATGTTTTCCAACGTTTAAAAATATGTATACACGAAGAGTTCACAGACAAAACTCGCCAAAATGTTGAAACCATCTTAAGACTTCTTCGTGTTGTGTCACTGGCTGGTCATACTAACAACATACAAATAAAAGTGAACAAAAAATAAAAATTTTATAAATAAACATGAAAACTGAAAACATTAAGGGAAAAGCTGTTAAAACATTTGTAGGGCTTTCTCTAACTTAAACCAACAATTATATATTACCTTAACATATTTACACTATGTAGAAAATACGAGAAATAGGTATCTATGTGAAAAAAACCAACAAAAACATTTAAAATTGTAAACTAAAGTTGGCAATGGATACTAATGACAAACAAACAAAAATTTCTAATTGACGAAGACATTAAGAGTTGCAACAGTTTTAGCTGGAAGGCCACAATGTTTAGTAGAAACAAATACATACTAGCTTAGGGGATAGTACAATTTACTTAATTTATTAATTAAAAACGTGTCAAATGCAGGTAATATATAGATAATTTTACTTCAAATACAAAGAAACCCAAATGAATCTACTCTCACTCGCGCTGTTGAAATGACAATAAAGGTTAAAAAAGCATACACAAAAGGCGAACCCTCTGACCTCTGACGTAGTTCCCAAAACTGTTCTTTGAGGTGATTTTTGCATACAAAAGAGAATTCGAAGAATGCGATGTAACACTAAAGTATACACAAAGGGATATCTAAAGGCGATATTTTGGAATACCTTAGTGCAACAAGATGCAACCATTGCCACTGTGTTCTGTTTCCATTAATAAATATATACCGCTGTAAGTTAAGTACAAACATGCTTGTAATAACTTTCGCCCCTATTGCCATCGTCATCTCAACTCAGTTTGGTTGTCTGAGAGTAAACCCAACCTTGACACAACCCAATAACATTTTAGTATTGCGAATCACAACTAATATTTACTAGAAAATTGTATGACACAGAACAACTAAATGGTGTTTTTATAGAGGTATGTATAGAGCTTTGAAATGGAATAAAACAAAGATGAATTTTTTTTAATTGACATGAAATTTACTTTATTCGAAAGATAATCTTTTAGCACTATAATTTAAATATGACTTTTGGCATATGACTGCTACGGCTGTCTCGGACGTAGTCAAATCTAGAGGTCCAATTTTCGATTACTTTTTCCAACATTAGTGGCCGCATATTGGCAATAACGCGTCGAATCCTGTAATCCAAGTGGTCAATCGTTTGGGGCTTATTAGCGTAGACTAGCGACTTTACATAGTCGAGCAGTGTTAAATCGCACGATCTTGGACGGGTTCCGAAATGTGAAACTGTACCGTTACCAAACGTTTCCTTCAATAAATTAATTGTGACATGTTGCGCTGTCTTTTTGAAACCACAGTTCCTGCACAACATGATTGTTCAATTTATTTACGAAAAAGTCCGCAATCATGGCTCCATAGCAGCGGATAGACTGATTCGGGTCTTCTTCCATTACAGGCTGATTTAAGAGTGCTTTGACTTATATTACAAAAATTATCCAAACGGAACAAGGTTTCCATTTACTGGATACCTAGCCACAGCGGTCATCCGAGGAATTGGGATGCGGATGAACTGGCTAGGAGGTCCTCTGTTGGACCCAGAGCCGTTTTGTGGCTTAAGTCGATGAGAAGAGATGATACTTCGAACGCTAGGGAAATGTGGCTGACTTGTTCTGGTTTAATGCAGGGTAAACCATCCTGGCATCCTGAACCTAAACAGGAATAATTTCGGCTTGTTCCTGTTTTCCTTTCTGGCGACTTTGGACTGAACTATCCTATACTTAAAACATGACGAGACAACGACACACATTCTTTGCGAGTGCATCGTCTTATGCAACAGTAGAAGGCGTGTTATTCATTCTGAGTTTCTATATTCAGATGAAATTAGTTGGGCTTCTCCAATCTCTGTGCTGACTTTCATAAGCAGAGTCATACACCGATTAATTTAATTTATTTTACAGATCTATGGTACAAAAGATCCATCAGGTGATGCAGTGCTGGTCTTTGGACCAGATCTTCCCCTCTTCTATTCGATTGTGTGCTCGTAGACAAGTATGGGCATTCAGAGAAACGAAATGACCGATATAATGGCTAAAATGTGAATTCAATTACCCTTCGAAGGACAGTATATATCCGGACAAAAATTCAACATCTGAAAGGGAATATAGACTCCAAGATGTAGGAAGAAGCGGAGAAAGGCTAGCATGCTCCTATAATACCAACTCGACTAAATTCTTTTTATCAGTATCAAGAAGCAACTGTAAACTTATAGTAGGGGTATTAACTGAACAGAGGCCATGTCTGAAGTGATTTATTGAAAATATGTTAAGTGAAGAAATAACTTCGTGTAATGGAGGTATAAATTGGCCTACACGATTATTTGATTCAAGACGGATTGACTATATGACTGGGACTATATGAAGTCTTTACGTATATCTAAAATGCAGACGGTTGATGGTTTAGAACGTTACCTCTGTAATACGATTCCGATTGATGCGCTAATTAATTCAAAATTGGACTTTCCGATTAGAATTTTTTGGAAATCAGGAATATTTAATTTAAAACGGCTGGACTATATGACTGAGGCTATATGAAGTTTTTATGTAGGTATACTTAAGACGCAGACTGTTGATGCTTTAGAACGTTATCTCAGACATACGATTTCCATTGCTGCGCTAATTAATCTAAAATAGGACTTTCCGATTGAACTTATTCTGAGAAAGTCGAGGAAATCATATTAAATATAGTTGAAAAAGAACTTCTTATCTTTCGAAAACAAAGCCGAATTCATGAGAATTAACGCCATTCACATACATATGTATGTATATACATTCATAAGTACATATCTTTATTTTATTTCAATTAAATTTTGGTGGTACATACATACCTATCTGCCCATGAGTTTTGTTAGACTGGACCACAGTGAACACAAAATAAATATGTATGTAAATGGTTTCTTTTAGTAAACTAAATAATTTTTCTTCATTAGAAATTAACCAATCACCCTGTATAAGTTTGGACAATATTTTATTATAACAGATCTGACTGTGTAAATGCAATTTTCAGCTTTCTTTTTCCATTTTCATTCAGTTTACATAAAAATTCAGTTGTTGTTGCCATTTTTTTTTCATTTCTTCGTCGTTACTCATGATTACTGTAAATATGTATGTGTTAACATTTCCAGTGGAAGTGGTAGTAATGGTGTTGCTGGTGGGGATACCACGAAAATCACATTTACATTAGCAGTGTGGTGGAGGCAACAACGAGTTAAAAGGTGAGAGCCATACTGAGCATACCACATGTTAGAGAAACAAAATAAGAGCACGACAATTACTAAAGGTTTTGTTTGCGGTTTATTTGACAAAAAAATACATACCTAAGTATGTATAATAAAATTTAAAAAAAGCGACAGCGGCAAAAAAGCAACAAAGATCAGTAACGACAATGGATAGATGATGACGATGCGATACGACACCAACTCACTACAACAGCTTATTGTTGCCGTTTTGTTATAATATTTTATGACGCTTTTCTTTTGGGCAGTAAATATTGACTTGTTATAAAACATGTAACCTTTTGATGATATGAATGAGATTCTCTGAAAAGTTTTTTATACTCTTAAGCCGGGATCCCACTACCGGCAAAATGTACCGATTTTCGTCAGCTTACTGCAATAAAGTCATAAGTAATAAACCAAAACAGTCTTATTTCTCAACTAATTCCGTCATAAGTCTATATGGCTCTATTACCAATGTAGTTGGTGCAATTATGTCCTTATATTTCGATCAGTTGAATAATAAAGCCAATTTAGCTTATTACTTATGACTTTATTTCAGTGAGCCGACGAAAATCGGTACATTATGCCGATAGTGGAATCCCTGCTTTATACGTACATATGTGGACATGTAAAATAGATTAAAGTAATACGCCTAGTTAACACTAGAGGCGCTGCAACGATGCGTAAAAAATTAACAAAACCCACAATATGATAGTTGTGAAAACGAAAAAATTAATTAAGCTTCTCTTTTCTCCATCACTTCACTATCTGTACTTGCAGTATCCTCTTCCTACTCTCAGCTAACTCAAAGGGACCTGCTATTTGGGCCCAAGTGCGATGGAAACTTATTTTCTCTTCTTAGTAACCCGACCTAAAGAAACTGATGTTTCAATTTATATACGCTATGTCCTATTTGTTAGCAGTACGAAGCCAACCCGCACAGAGAGATACTAGCGGCAAATTGGTCGCTACAACTTCGCCGGAGTTGCGTATGACTGCCAATTCAAGAGTTGAAGGTATGGCATAGGTATGTGAGGATAACATGTTTAAATTTAAGAAATATTGGCGTCAAAGCACCAAAGGAGAAGTTGGAACTGATTTCATCAAAATAATTTCAAGGAATGTATTCATATGTACGTACATTAGGGTGGCCGTTATTTAATTTTTTATTTCTTTACTCTCACCCCCCAAATCGGTTCAGTTTTATGTAAAAAAATAATAAAAAAAAATGTATACCGATAAGGGTCGTTTGAGGGGGTCTGGCCCTCAAAGTTGTCCCTCAAGCCCTTATACTCAATGTAATTTTTTTTTATTTTTTTTAGTTTCATTTTGACTATATTTTTATATGTATGAAATAATTTAATATATATAAGCTCTTATTGTACATGCTTAAAATAAAAAATTTCTATATAAATATAATTTTGTTGCATACAATTTTTGGTATTTTGTTGATTATTTTTATCATTATTTTCTAAAATATTAAGTTTAGCAAAAAACTTTCTTTGAGACTAATGCTGTTGACTTGAAGAGCTAAAATATTGTCACATGTCATATTCATGTGAAATGAATTTTTAAAAAGATAGTCAGATGCAAAAAATTACATTAAAAAATGGGCTTGAAGGCCAACTTTGAGGACCGGACGCACCCCCTAAAACGCAACTTATCGGTATGAAATTTGTTTGTATTTTTTTTTATATAAAACTGAACCGATTTGGTGGGTGAGAGTAGAAGAAATAAAAAAAATCTCCATACAAGTAACGGCCACTCTAATGTACATACATATGTTTGTTATGAGAAAATATTAACGTTGAGAATATAGTGGTGGTTGGTTACATAGTAGTTGTCGCTTAATTGATGTTCGGTTAATTTAGGTAAGATTAGGTTAGGTAAGGTTGAAAAGAGGGGCAGTAAAAAAATTTACCAAATCCGCTTCGGATTACACATATATATGCTTTTGTGGCACATTGTGCGCTCTTGATAAGAAATATTCGGGAGATATCTAATAAAAACCATGAAAACTATTAAACTAAATCAGATTAGGAACCAAGTCTCCTTAATATTGTTTCTTAGGTTTTTCCAGCCTGAACGCCTAAGATATTCCACATCTAGTACATTTTCCACCTGGAAGATTTGTCTTCTAATTTGACTGAATGCTGGACAGTGCCACAAGTAGTGTACAAGATTTTCATCATCATCCTCTGGTCAAGCCCTATATCGTCGGTTGGGTTGTGGTTTGCGGCACAGTATATTCAAAATACATTATATCTGCAGCAAACCAGAAACCAACCGACAATATGTCGTATAGTCAGCAACATCTATGCAAGACAGGTGACTTCTTAACTGGGTATGTCCTGTTGTTATGCAAACCAATTTCCGAAGTGTTGGCCTTTTTAAACTCAGAATTTCTATCGTTTTTTCACTTTTTGGGTTCCCCCACATAATTTCGGTTAATTTAGTTACCCGTTTAGTTAACAAAATATTGCATAAGGAATTTGGTTAAGGTTAAATGCATCGAAAAGCTTGTATACTGCACATATATTTCACTTCTCTAGGAGTGCCTTTGTAGAATAAGTTTCATTTAAAAAGGAGTAGTAGTATTAAGTAGTCGGAGCCGGAAAGAGTTATTTTTGCCTCATGGAAAACCTCGATAAAAATTTATAATCATTAACAATCTTGGATGTCGATTAACGCTCATGCACGCCGACTTAGATGTTAAGTTAAATGAATCACTGCATGTACACACAAGTTAATCCGTTTAGCAGTTTCAAGACCGCAGGTCTTGAATAATGTCAGCTGTTATATATCAGCCGCCTGATATGCCATTTATCTAGTGAAAAGTTTGTTATACATAGAATACTACTGACTTTGGCTTTATTGCATCGCTTAATTCCACGTTGTAGTAACATCGATTCTCTACCAGGATCATGTGGTTTGACGCCTTTAGACTTTTTTTGCGGCTAAGCCAAAGACCCGTGTCTACATGGATGATCCCCTTACGCTGGAGCATTTGAAAGCCAACATTTGTCAAATTTTCGCCGAGATACCGACCAAAACGTGGGAAAAAGTTATTGAAATCTACCTCAGGTAGAGGTCAGTACCTCGCAGGTACTGACAAGGTCCATGTATTATAGTGAAATAAAAGTGCCATCGAAATTATAGATTTTTGTGCGCGAAAAATGGCCAAGCCTATACCTACATAATTGATATTGTCATAAAAGTTTTCTAATAAAAACTATTTGCCAGGAATTTCACATTGCTTTAAACGCTAACTGCCTGGCCCACGATGCCACTAGAAATCGCTCGATCGAATAGTTACATTGAAAACAACAAGAAATTTTCTAATGTTGTTGTTGGTTGCAATACAAGTTGTCGGTCGAACAGTCAAACAGGCCGTAAATCTTTTAATTATGCAAAATTTCTTTCTTACGTTATTGCACAAAAATTTTATAACGATCGCAGGTGATGCAAGCAAATAATTTTAAGCAGTGCAGTTTTACCAAAGGTACGGTTACACTTGACAAACATTTACCCAAAAAAGCGTAACCAGTAAATACTAATGAGATATGTAGGTATCTGTTGATTTAGACACGGGTTTCTTAAGTTCAATAGTTTCCAATTATATTCTATAACTTTGCCTATTTGTTATACTTACATACATAGGTATATGAAATTATTTTACTTAATAAACACGTGTCTGAAACAAATAATTTTTCAATAGTATTCATTGTTTACGGTTTTTTGGGCGAATTTTTGTCAAGTGTGACAGTTCCTTAGATTTTGTGTACTTAGCAAAGTATTCGACCACACTTAACAATTTATTCTTTCTAGTTGCCGCTGAAGATCATGGAAAAACTCAGCCGAAAGAAAAAATATTAAATTAAATAAAAATAAGGTATGAAATGCTAAATAATAAATAAACGCGGCAACAACAGCAACAACAAATTTAATGACAATACAAAATAAATAAGCAATAGCAACAACACATACATACATACATATGTAGGTACATACATACATATGTATATGTATGTACATATGTACATATATATAATATACATAAGTATGTAAATATGTAGGGTAAGTGCACCAGTAGTCGGCACTTTAACTTTTTTTTCGTTTTCGAATTTGTGCCACTTCTAATGTGAAAATGATATTGCGATGATACGTACTTATTATAATTCTGTTATAAGTATTGTTTTATGTTCATTTAACTGTTTTCCAAAACAAAATATACAAATGTAAGAAATTTTCATATATTCCAAAACTCATCACTTTTGCCAGTAGTCGGCACCCATGTTCCTATGTTCGGCAATTGATGACCCTATAGTCGGCATACAATTTTCTGCTAAAGAACAGATGACATTTTATAGGAATTCAAGCTCCTTTTTATGTAGAATAAAAATTATTTACATTTATATACTTCTGACTGGCACGTAATATGGAAATGATGCCTTCTCTTACTTCTTAAGAGTGTTTTTCAGGATTCTGCGTAATATTGATGCAAAGTTCTCTTTCCCAAAGTGATAATATTGGAACGAATTATTAATTATAATGGAGGCACAATGCTTTGCGAACGAAAACATCTATTGTATCCTTTACCAGCTACTAAAGCACCTAATCTAGACCTGATCTACTCAGGAATCGTAGAAGGTATAAAGTTTCATTATGAAGTTTCAATACTACTACTCTAACGTTCCATCATTACAACCACAGAATCTGCACAGGCTGTTACTCCCAATTCCAAGCCTATTTAGGTGTTTTCTCAGTCTGTGATTATAGATTATATATAAATTTTATTAAAGGTCGATCTTTTTTAATAAATTAATAATTTTATTTATTTTTTATGGATATTTCGCTTCAAATTTGAGGGAGCTAAGATACAAAATAAATCAAATTGTAAATTGATTACAAAAGACCTAAAGCTTTAATAAAATTTATATATAATTCCTAAATTATTTTTATTTAAGGACATGAGAGCATTGAAGCGATTTTTGTTGCACGATATAATCATTAAGTAATTAATCTCCCTCGATCCAGGGAGATTAAACCAGTGGTGTGTCCTGATATTTCTGATCTGCATCCATATAAGTATATTCTCGGATTTTACCCGATCAAATGCCAGAAAAGGGTTCTGGCCCGACCATGGGTGTGCTGTCCAGGGTCAGTTTGTATGCATTTTCCTTTCCATCAACACGGCTGGGAACCCAGCAGAGTGCGTCCTTATTCATTCTGCGTATCTGATTAAGCTTAATGTGGCGTTCCCAAGTTAACTTCGAAGTATGCTATACTCATATGAACTAAGCGCTTTAAAGTTCCGTACTCTGGTGCCCTATTGAGCGAATATGATTTAATGGCAGCAGGTTTATATTTCTCCTCGTCAGTAGCACCTGTCAGGATAAAATTGTGCGCATATGTCAATGGCATAAACTTCTGATAAAAAGATAGTAGGAGATCAGAGCCTTTCTCATAGCTCCCATTGGTTATTTGGGCAGTCCCTGTCTATGATTCTTCCCGGGCTGTTGATTACTTTTTGCTTGGCAGCAGTTTCTATAACAATCGTTAGAGCTGTAAGCTCAATTAGGACTTATATAGCCGTTGTTATACAGAGGTAGCCTCAGTAATTCTCCAACTGATGTCTGGTCGTAGCTAGTCTGACCCTTTCCGACCAAGCAACAGCATAAAAGTGATGATAACTTTCACTATCATGGTGTATATATATTCATCTTAAGGTTCTGCGTGTGCAACTCTATGATTTTCCTATAGAGATATACTCACTTTTAGTGCTTTTATTGCCGTGTCGATAATCGCCTCTAAATTTTATCCCTATAAAACCTTTTGAGTCTAATATCACTCCCAGGTACTTGACCTCAGATGAGCTCTCTAAAAGCACGCTATCTACTGGGATGGTTTGCCAGAGTAGGAGTGGCCTCCTACTGGTAAAGGGAACAATGAAAGCCTTGCCGAGTTGATATTAAACTTTACGATTAAGCACATTTCCTTGTATATCCTTACTCCGTTCTGTAAAATGTCAGAAAGTCTGTGACATTTAGTGGTCATATTTACAATCATATAATTTTCTGTTATTGCATGAAATAATTACCTCTTCTGAATTATAAAATTGAAACCTTTCAGGGATCCTCAGTGCAATAAACTTATAATAAAAGTTCATACCGACCTTAGGAAACTGCATGCCTGGTATAGAATATGTAGTATGTATACTCCATACATAATGCTATGCCGACTACTGGGTAAACTCATTTTAAACAAATTTTTTTTAATAGCAGTGGCAAGAGAGATGATTACTATACAAGTTTGCAATTTTTGAGCTTAATACGAGAAATACTAATTTTCCTATAGTCGGCACACCCCTGCCGACAATTGGAAATCATGAAAAATTTTGTTCCTAATGTCGGCACCCATTAAAATAAGCAAAATAAATATTTATTTATTTATTTATTTATTAAACATATTAATGCAAAGTAAATTTACATAATATGGTGTTGCACAAATATGGGCGGAGTAACGTAGACCATATGCCCAAGATGGTATTAACAGTATTTTATAAATATAAAATAAATATATTTTTTTAAAATTTTCACATTAATATCAATCTTTTAGTTGATTTGAATCCATAGAAACCGCCACTTTTAAGAAATTTCTTCATTTAATGTGAATACTCACTTGTTTAAGTTGGGCTCACCACTAACAAATTTCTTAAAAAACAGACACCATCGCCCTCTTTAAAAACAGTCACGGAAAGAGGCCAAAAATATACAAATATACTCATCTTCATTAAAATTTACTCAATGTTTAGAGAGAAGTAAGTATATTTCTAATGAAACTCAGATCTTATTTATATATTTAACATCCGCTATTCTTATTTATATACATTTTTTATTTAAAAGTGCCGACTACTGGTGCATGCCGACTTTAGGGGCTTTTACCCTATGTATGTAAGCATGTTCTCCACAAAAAATAAGAGCACCAACAGAAGCTGAAAGCGGCAGTAATAACAAAAATAACAATAGTCGTCGCAGCAGCAACGTTCAAATTGATGAAGCAATGCGCGCCAGCCAGTGTCAGTTTGTCATAATGCCAGTTAGGCAATCAAGGTAAAGAGTATTAGATACTACTGTAGCAACAAAACCAAAAATATTAAATAAAATTTCCAAAAAAATAAAGCTTGCATACGACTAATCTGAATACCTCCACACAACAACAACACACCAGAAATATTAATAATAAAAGCAACAATACTCGTAGCAGCAGCAAAAACGAAATCAAACCAAAAAACAATAAAAACAACACAAAGTTAGTATGTAGATATGTATCATTTTGTTTTTCGTATTTGTTTATTATATTATTGCTCATTTTATTGTTTTTTTTTATTTTGGAGACGACTTAAAAATAACAACGGCAACAACAACAACAACAATAGCTGCGACAACTGAAACGACAATGGCAATGACGTTGGAGCATGCCACACATACTAAGGCCAGCTAGTAGCCAACCAGTCAACAACTAACAAACAAACCAAATAACGACGACCAGACTGCCTGATTGCCAGCCACAATAACCGCAGTCGTACCAGTTGTGGCTGTAGCAGTCGTAGCAGCGGCAACAGCAACGGTGGCGGTGTGTTAAAAAAACATATGAAATTAGTACAATTCGTGATTTCAACGGTGAACGACGAAACGGTATGTATGTTCGCGATCGAATGTGTTTAACAATCAAGTTGCGGCAGCTGCAAAACCAATAACAACATCTCTACAAATTTAAAAAATAAAACCCGTAATACAACACCACCACCAAACGAAACCTCAATCAAATATATAGCCAAAACCAGTTAAGATCAACCAAAAATACAATTTTGGCAAAAGCCAACAACAAAAAGTCAAGCTCCAAAAGCAACACACAACATTACACAGCCAGCAAACAAATAGACCACATACACGCACTCACTCACATGTAGATGTACTCGTACTTACATACATACATACGTACATACTTACATACATATTTGTAGTAGCATTGAGTTGTTGTCACTGTTATAAGTACATACCTACTATGTATTTCTGTTGTTGACAAAGCAAGCGAAGCAGAAAACGACGAAGGAGGGAGGAACAAGGAAAACAAACAAGACAAAATTGGCTTTTTGAAGAAAAACACTTGCTTGAATAAAAAAACAAACCTGTTGCTCTTATGATCATATACTGCTGACAAACGGTGGACTACATTCAGTTAGTCGTACCCCTTCCTTGCACCCACAACCTACCGCCCAACTCTCTTTCAACTACAACATACAGACGAATATTTCCTTCAACTGAAAACAATCTAGGACGGCACCAAACTGTCGTCGCCACATGATCGGCAAGCTCGTCGCACGAGGGGGAAGAACACCATGAATATTGCGGCAATGTTTAACAAAGGAAGCAATTTGGCAAACAACAATAACAACAGCAATACCTCAAACCTCAACATGAGCCTCAACAGCAACAGTAGCACCACTTCCAGCAGTCCCAACATCGCCCCAAGCACTATTAGCGGCGCATCAACAACCGATCGCATCGAATGGTCCCGTGCCACAATACTCGATTTTATCGAAGACTATCGCCGCCAACGTGTGCTCTGGGATCCCAATACGAAGGGCTATCACATCAAGCAAACTAAATACGAAGCCCTCAAACTGCTGGGTCACAAGTACGGTGCTGAAATAAGATCCATTCGTTCGAAAATTAAAAGCTTACGTTCCTCCTTCCATCGCGAGCATGGCAAGGTTCTCAACGGACGTCGCAAGGGTCTCAATTATCAGCCAATGTGGTTTGCATACGATGCCATACGCTTTATACTGGACGGCGAGTCGGGGGACTCGGATGAAGCGGAAACGCAAAAAAACGATTCAATTAAGAGCGAGTCAACGTTGTCAGAGCCAAATAATAATAATAATAACAACAGCAAGAACATCGCTAATCTAAGCATCGATGAGGAACTATTGGAAGAGCGTAAAATATCTAGTCGTGACATTGAACATTTTAACAATCATTTCTTGGCTTTGGGCTTGCAAGCTCGCCATCCCATGGCCGTGATAGCAGCAGTTGAAGCTGCTGCCGCTGCCTCGGCTGCTCAAGAGAGGCGACAAGAGCAGAAATATGCTCTCAAACAGCAAGAAATAGATTCTGCTACTCAACTTAAATTGCTTGAATTATCTACAAATGCAACAACTACTGCAATAGCAACGAACAACAGCAGCAACAATAACAACAACAACACTTTGAACCTCACCTCCACTTCTGCAACGTTTAACCCAATTACCAAACCTTTTAATAGCCCCAAGCCATCATCATCATCGTCGCCATCAGCTACTATTACTTGTGCCCCAGTAACAGCAACAACAACATTATCAAGCACAATAACAGCAGCAACAACAACATCAACCCCACCACCACCACCACCATCACAACAACAGCAACAACAACAGCAGTTGCCACCACCATCCACAACAAGTACATGCACACTGGAAAGTTTAAATGTTTTACATGGATCACGTAGCTTGGATGAAAATTCTGCCACTGCCACTGCTTTAGCTCCGGCAACTACGACTGCGATTCCCAGTCTATCGATAACGGCTGTGGTAAGTAGCGACTTTCCATATCTTTATAGTTTATATTAGACATTATCACCACACACACACACACATACATTCATACATACCAATAAATATACATGCATACATACAGCCATATTTACATACGTACAAGGCAATACACTGTACAAAAATATGTTGCTGTTCGATTTGCTAAAAGTTTTTTTTTTTGAGATTGTGTTGTCTCTTCTCTTTTTAAAATGCCTCAAAATCGCTTCCAAACACACATACACTGATTTGAGGTTAACAGCTTTGAAAGCTCACAAATTTGTTGTTCAAGAATTGCAGTCTGTTGTGTTTTTGTTGGGGATGTTGTACTCTCGTCGGTGTCACAGCACAAAAAACTCTTTATAAAAGTTTGCACATTGTGCATATGGCGTGGACGTAGCTGCTTTAAAATACTTCAATTACAAAAGCTTTTAAGCGGACCATCCATTATACAATATTATTGCATATTACAAATACATATTATTGCCGATTTGACCTATACTATGCAATAAATGGCACAATATTAAAAAAAATATTGCACAATTTTCATGACAGTGAAAAAGTAAGTACTAATTTACACTATGCAAGTACTATTGCCAAGCTGATTCGCTTGTTAGGAGAGAGAGACGAGGGGAAAAGAAACAATTCTGTTCGCCTCGTCTCTCTTTTCCATAAACTAATCAGCTTAGCAATAAGACTTGCATAGTGTAAATTAGGACTAAAGACTGTTACAGACTATAATACAAGTATTAATACTTTTGACGAAAATTCATCCATGATCTTATATTTGTTTAAAAAATTTCAAAAATACAATAACAACTCAAAATGTCAGAACTGCATTTTCCATAAAAGCATTAATACTTTTATTACAGTCTGAAGCGCCCTTAAGCAACATTGAACAATGTTGCCACCACATTACACCAATTGTCTTGATTGTACAATAAAAATCAAAAGTCTTTTGATATTTGCCAATATATTGTGCCACCTTCGAATATAACATTCACGTTGGCAATATTATTGTACAAGACGAAAAATTGCGCAATTATATTGCAAGTGGGTGGGACACTTTAGTATAAACTCTCCAGTTTCTCAAATAAAAAATCTTGTATGCTAACAAAATGGAAAATATTTTTAATAAATAAATAAAATTTTTAATTTAAGCAAGACTTTTTGGTCGTTGTAGTATATCACTAGGAGTGGAGAAAAATATCAAATATGTGCAAAAATCTTGAAAAGTTTGGATAAAACTTATAAAAAAAATTTTTGATGTCAATTCGGCAATATTACGATAATTTAAAAATTTAAATTAAGTTTAAAAGTTAAAACTCATGCTGTATTTTTAAAAAGTTCTTTGAGTTTGAATTGTAGGTTAAAATATAATTTCCATACAAATTTTGACTAATGCTAGGAACAAAACTGGGACAAACGATGAATTTCTTCCACTGCGCCGAATTCATGGATAATAATTCGCTCGTGTGAAGCACAATAACGACGAATTTACTCAGCGAATTCAGCTCTTAGAATTGATAGAGTTGGCTATTGTTTGTGCAAAAAGTTAGAAAGAGAGGGAAAATTATTTTTTCGCCGGCGTAAAAATAGAAATAAAGCCGAAGGTCCATACCATCCGTTCAATGCGTAGTTGCGTTTTATGCATGTGTCAAAAAAGTAGAATCAAAGTAATTTTATGTGGCAAGTTACAGAACAAAACGCAAAGAACGTATAGACGCATAGGACGGATAAAGTAGTTCTACTTTTGTATCCGTCTCATGCACCATGAAAAAAGGTCAGCTGTTTTTGAAAGCGAAAGATGGCAAATTATATTATATTTTCAATGATATCGATAAAAACGTTAGTGTGGTGGATTTAAATTTTAAGTTTTTTTGTTATAAAAAAGTTTATAATAAATGAAAAATATTTTGTAATAAAGATTATAACTATTTTCAAGAAGAAAATATATTAAAATCAGTTTTTAGCATAAATATTTCAAAAACAAAATTTGCATTCTTTCGATCGATTGCTTTTGTGTACTAAGTGTCATCTCTGTTGTGTTTATTATTATTTAAGCAAGTGCAATGGAGGAGAAGCTAATTGAAGCTGTGAAAAATCACGAATTTTTGTATAATAAAAGCCTACTCCTCTACAAAATATTATATCGATAAACTCAATGAATTCCATGAATTCATTTAAAATCACAATTTCACTTTCCACTTTTGCAAGAACTGTTTTTATTTTTAAAAATATTCACACTACAGCTGACCACAACAAAAATATTTGGCGCATAAAACGTATTGCATGTAACTTGAACTTAGAATCGAAGAGAACGTACAGAAACGCATACAACGCATATGCATAGAACGGATGGTATGGACCTTCAGCTTAAATCTATCGGAGAGTTCGTCACGCACGACGAATTTCGTTCGACGGCGGTGTTGTGTCAATTTTCATATAAGTACATAAATGTGTTTTATTTTTGATGACGAAAGTTCCCAACGAAAAATTCGTCGTTCGTCCCAGTTATGTTTATAGTACTAGTCAGCGAATTCTTATCGACGAATTCGTTGCCGTGGAAGAAAATCCTCGTTCGCCATAGTTGTGTTCCTAGCATAGTTTTTCTAGAATACGGGGGTTAAAAATTGCAACAACTTTATCTCATTATTTCTTTTTTAATTTCTTCTTAAACTTTTTTTTGCCAGTGTATTTTAAGTTGCCCGTATTGTTGTTTTTGTTGCACTGTATCTATTCATTTGCAACTCAAAAACGTCGACTACACAAAATACTATTTAAGTTGCTTGTCTAGTTTCTCTCGCTCGGTAGGTTTTGCGTTTTCATTTCTGGTTTATTGTTGTGTGGTGTTATTTCAACGCGACGGAATAATTTGAAGACACTTTGACAGTTGCAAACACATAAGTATGAATATAACTAAACAGTGGGGCCAGACAAGAGATATTTGAGAGAAAAAAACATCACTATAAACCAGTTAGTTAGTTTGTAGCTTTGAAAATAGTAAGCGATTCCTGAGATTCGATATAATAGGTAGATACATACAAGGTCGTCCGAATGTCATGTCATAATTTGAATTGAGATCAAATTATGATCCTTATTACTTTTGCGCCACCTTGTACGTGTCTATGTTTAAAGGTAGTCTAAAATCTAGAGATTGTAGAATTTTCTTTAAATTTGTTTGAATGTCTTACGACTAGAACTACACTAGAAGAAGAAGGTTGCACCAGTCACACCTAGGATGATAAATATTTCAATGCCGAAAAAATATTGTATTCTATGGCTCCAGACACACCTAGTTAGCTTTTATTTTGCGTTACCAGATATGCAGGTGTCTCAGCATTTTACTGATTTTTCATTGCGAAAATTCTAGTGAGATTTACAGATTTTCACTGCCAAATTCAAGATTTTCTAATTTGCTTGTGTAACATCATTATTTCTTGTTTTTCTTTACTGCTTTAAGTTTCTCTTATGATTTTTCATTTCGAATGTCCTCTTAGGATATTTCACGGTTCAAAGTTGGTAGCAGTCGGGTTTTTTGAGTTTTTAATTACTACTTGCATCAACAGTTTTTTGCCAGCCCTGAACATTTTTTGAGTTGTAACTTAGAAATTTTCTGCACCATAGTGTTTCCTGATATTTCGTTGCTACCTTCGGATAGGCTAAAGGAAATATTTGGTAGTTAACGCCGTTATGCGCAATAGCAAAGAGAAGAAAATCCCTGAGTCCGGTCGAAAGCCAGCTCTGCAGGAAATATTTAATAGACAGCACATGGGAAATATGTAGGAGCAAATTTCAAGGACCAGCCGAATAGAAGATAAGTTTGGTTGGCATTACCGTTATGGAAAATACAATAGAGGAAAAAATCCTTAAGCCCAACCAAAAGCCTGCAATACATAAGAGTCATAGCGTTACCTGCATTCGAAAAACAACGAAGAGTAAACGTTTGTTTAGCATGACCTCAGACAAACTATAAATTGACAATAATATCGAAATAGATTTAGTAAAGTGCGACCTGATTTAGAGATTTAAAAGAAATTAAGTACTTGCTAAACTTTTTTCCGGTTTTTTACGATTTTTCTAATTTTTGGCGTTTTTTGCTTTTAAGCGTTTTTGAAAATTGAAAGAGTTTGCCTCTTACGTTTTCCAAGATACAGCAAGTTTTCAATATTACATTAACTGATAGAATACCCTTTAGTTTTGATTTTTTTTATATTTTAGTGTTAAGTTTTATTGTGTTGTCTGTACAAAAATACACTAACTTGAGTTGAATCATGAGCCAAAAATATAATTTGCCAATATAAAACAAAAATGTTTCTCATCAAAACGCATTCATAACAACTTTTCATTTATTTGTTTGTGTAAGACATTTAAGTTAGAAGTCTGGGCGTGTTTGTAATGGATTAAGGGATACTTGTACAACTTTTCTTTAATCTATAACAGAAACGTCAAGATTTATATCGTCATCGTCTAACATGAACAGGCTGTAAATCTCAAATTAAAGCTTCTAGGCCCACAGTGCCTCTGCCAACTAAGTTCTGTTGGCGTTCAATGCTCAGCTAATGCCCAAGTTTTTTTTCATTATTATTTGTTTTATTTTATTTAATATTTATTTTTTTTAATTTAAATTACTGTTGTGTGTTAATTTCATATCAACACACACGTGAAACAGTCCAGTTCGCATATTTATTTTTTTTTTTCATTTTTTGAAATGAGGCACTCTACAATGTAGTCTCGCTTTTATAAATGCACAACCAAGCACATGCACACTCTTAGTGGCTGTTGTTTTTTATTTAAATTTTTTTTTTAATTTATTTTATAAATTTTTTGTGGTTTTCACCACAAAGCAATAACTAAAGCCAACAAACAAAACATGCAGCTCTGCTTCACCAGTGATAAGCTTTAGTGAGTCGTATGTAAATGTGTCGCATTACTTTGGCCTCAAATGAAATGAAAAGAATTGAAATTAAAGCCAACCAAAACCAACATTAAGACCCTGCTGCAATTGAGCTTTTTTTTTGGAACAGTGTGCGTAGTTACCTGAATGTATACATACTACATACACACACAGTGTATGTGTGCATGTTTGTACAAATTGGTTGCATCAGCCGTTTTGTTGTCTTTCCCATTCCTTAACTTTATTGTATTTTGTTTCAACTTTGCTGTATTTTATTTTTTTGCTTTCGGAGCAGCGTGCGAGGGCAATAATTTCCCAACTTTAGTCTTTGTTAATTGTTGTTGTTGTAATATTAACTGAATGCAACAAATAGAAAAATATTTATGTACATACATATACTTACATACATACATATGTATGTTTGTACGTATGCATGTATGTACATAACGCATACGAGCAACTTTATTTTGTAGCGTTTAGTTCAAGTGTTTGACGTCTTATATATTTTTTTACATTAACCCGATACATATCCAATATTTAGTGCGAACCCTCTATTTTAATTTGTAAAGAGTTTTCCCACGGTGAGAGATTGAAATTGGAATGGAATAGTTACGAAATTAAATGGAATGTGACGTCATCTTGCGATTTTGGCCAAGAAGCTTCAGATCCTTTTGGCTTTCTAGAACTCTAAGTTAAGAAAAAAAACTTAGCCCTTTGTAGTTACGGAAGCCAATAGCTGCTCAAAATAAAGTCTTCGCAGTACGGAATCAAAAGATATATCCCCTCAAAGTAGTTTTTCAGTGAATTGACCTTTTATTGGTTAGATCCAAGTTGGAAGAAGCTTAAATTCTTGGCAGTCCGGCCAATTGACTTGAGCAAAATGACCCTACGGAAGCCTATAGCTGCTTCGTAGCACATGCTGGAAAGGTAGTGGTCCACTTATAGCAATTTATCCAGGCTGCTGTAGTTAGTGAATTGACTACAAAGTAAACGACGGTTGTCCACAGTCCAAGTTCAAACCATGGCAACACCCAGTTCTGCCACACAATAGATTTTTTCTTTTCAAGAGAAGTAACACTCAGGCTATGGATGCCTACTACTATTACTAGTTGCAAGCTATAATCTTAACTCTTGTTGAGGGTTAACTTCAAGAAGCTTTCTTTCTGTTTTAAGGAACCCACCTCTTACCTTCCAGGCGCAATCTCCGTATGTACTCCCAATGTAAAAGACCGCGAAAAAACTAATAACCCGTGTACTTGACCCAAAGTTTTTAGTAAAAGCAACCTTTCAAGAATATTTGAAGAATACTGCCAACAGCCTTTCCTAATCCTAATGCAACATCAGAGCGCCCTCATTTGTCGGTATTGTCTAACCAATTAAATGGCTACTAAATACAGCTTCAAAAATTAATACGCCTCATTGACACCTGAGGTGCTGCAACGTTGCATTATTAAAAAACATATAAAAAGCAGAGTTGTAAAATAATGAAGCTTTTCCATATCTCTTCTTTCACCACCTGTCTTTTCTATCACAATTCCTTCCCTATGGCCCTCTCTCACTATTTTCTCTTCAACACACAGGTAGCACAAAGGGATCATTGCATTGGAGCCCAGTGAGTTGAACTCTCAAAATTTCACTCTTCCTTACCAGCAGCCTTCTAATCTAACCTGAGCTAACTTCGATTATTTCCTAAATGCAGCGCCAAATTTTATCCTTAAGAGCGTTAGTTGTTTTGGGTTTCTTTACGTAAGTCCTGTCTTTAAAATGGGCCTAGAGAAAATAATACAGCGGTGTTAAATCACAAGAACGAGGCGATCAATTGACTACCAAATCGAGAAATTTCTCATGCAATAAGTGGATTGTTTGGCCGGCTGTGTGGCTTGTGGCGCCGTCTTGCCGAAACCAAAGGTCAGTGACTTCAGCATTAGAAAATTGTGGCCACAAAAAATCAGTTATCATGGTTTGGTAGCGTAGAGAATTCACGATGAATAAAGCTCGAAGATTCCGCCTGACAATAAACCGCACTATACAGCCATTTTCTTTGGATGTAATGGCGTTTTTCAAAGACCCTTTGTGGATTTTATGAGACACATACACGGCAATCTTGTTTGTTTACATAACCGAATAATTGAAAATGGGCATTCATCACTAAAGAAATATGTGTTGTTTTCGTTTACATTTTCACAATTAAAATACTTTGTTCAAGAGAGTAGGGTTCCATGGTTAAAATTTCCAAAATGTTTACTAAATAAATGTCAAAGGATAACAGCTCATTCTTGATATTTCATCATTTGGCAGGAAATTTACTTCCTAACCTCAAATTTGCGCTTTACATGTAAAAAATTCAAGTAATACGTGCAAGTGCGGTAGTGTAAATACAAAATGTCATGACAAATGGCAAATATGTAATACGATACACATTTGACATCCCATAAGAATTGATAATTTTTCTAAACCATAAGACTTCTCACCTGATCAGGGTTGCATTGTTACAAAAGCGAATAGTAAACAAATTGATAAGTTGTCTGTTTCGACGCCGCTACCGCGCCATTGTGTATGATATTTATCATCGTCTTCAACCGGCTTTAAATTTTGAATATGTTAACCATGTTAATCATGTCTAAAATTTAACGATACTTGTTTATTTTTTTTCTTACTCTTATATAAATCGATTATTTTAAGCGTCAAACATTTGAAAGACCGCAATGTCCACGGCCTGTATTTTATCCAGCAAGTTAAGGATTTTTTTAAGTAAGGAGAAGTAACACTCAGGCAATGAAATTCCTACTACCATTATTAGTTGTTACCTTCTTTAGAAAAGTTATAGTGATATAGATGACTCATGTTGAATTGAAGGAAAAGATAGAGTACAGCTTCATTCTTTTGCAACTCTGCTTTTCGCAGGTTATTTAATAGGAGAGTGTTGCAGCGCCTCTGGTGTCAAAAAGGTGCATTAACTTTTCGAAGCTGTGCTTAGTAGCAATTTTGTTGGCTAATTTACTTCGACAATGATTCTGCCGACAAAACAGAGCTCTCTCATGTTACCTTAGAATTAGTATCCACTGAAGTCCGTATAGTTTACTGACCAGTGACTATGCCTTTATCACTTGAACTTTTCTACAAAAACTGATTTTTTCGCACAACGGCTTCGAACCCAAGACCTTCAGTTTTGTATTCAACGTCCTAACTACTCATACTTCAACCAACGTCACCCTCATTAATGTAGACATGTTAAAATGACACAATTTTACATTAAATTTTTTTTATAGTCGAAACAAATATCCTTCTAGTTTAATCTGATGGAAGCCTTTATATTTGCATAATAATCCGAGTAGCCCTTTACCAAGATTAATTCTAAACCTGAAAGGTTATATTAGTTTTGTGACTTCAAAAGGTTATATTAGTTTTGTGACTGGTACTCTTTTCCAAGTACTAACATAATAAATCTGCAAACTAAATCCACAAAATCGATGTAGGTTGATTTTCCCAGAAGGAGAGCAACAACTTTTTCAGATACTAACGGCCCATATTAGAAAACCCTTTGGTGCGTTAGAAAGTTTTTGATTGCATTATGCTAAAAGCCATTTGTTTCTTTGCCTTTATTACTAGTTTGTTGTAACATTGATATTGCCACAATCCATTTAAACTGAACAACAGCCACAAAAATGCATTTCACTTTTTTCACGTCTATGATTTTGATTGTTTTTTATTTGTTTCTTTTTATTTTTCTTTGCAGGCACGTAATTCTGATTTCGATAGCAGTGAATACTGTAACATAAGTGCAGAAGATGTTAAAACTGAAATTGTAAGTTTTTGTTTAACGGATTTATTTCTTAACCTTATTGTACATAATTACAAATATATTAATACCATTACATATAAACATATGTACATTTGTATGTGCATGCTAACCTTCCCAACGAAATGCCTGCTACTATTAGTAGTTGTTACCTTCTTCAAGAAAGGGATAGTGATAGAGAAGACAGATGCTGAAGTAAAAGATAAAGGAAAGCTTCATTATTTTTACAACTCTATTTTTTTGCATGTTTTTTTAATATTGCAATTTTGCAGCGTCTCTAGTGGCAATGAGGCGCATTAAAAGTTTGGAACTGTCTTTAATAGCCATTTTATTTGTTATTTTACTTTGCCGATTATTCAGCTACACAATACCGTCGAAGGGGAACGCTCTGATGTTACATTAACTAGGATTAGTATCCGTTGAAGCCGGTGTAGTTCACTGTTCAGTGTATATACAAAATGGACAAATGATACAAATGGACACTAATTACACAGCACAAAAATGCATGGTGTTGTTATTTAATGACTGTGTCGCTTTTTCTTCTTATGTCCTCTGGCTCCCACGTTTGCAGCTTCCTCGCGAGTATTTTCGTCATTAGCTAAGTCTCGCAGGCATGACTTTAGAGTTGCATAAGCGCATTTTTGTATGAGTAGGTACAGAAGATGATCTCCAGATTTTCAGGAGCTGAGAGAAACCTCCTTGGGCTTTAGATATTCTGTTCAGAATGTCGCTGGAAGCAACACCGTCTGCTGAGATTACATTTCCAAGATAATTGAAAGAGTTGACATTTTCCATTGAATCATCGCCGGGTATAAAATTGATATTTAAGTCAAGCGATTTATCTTCACTGCTTTCGTCTTCTTAGGGTTTATCTTTAAACCAACAGCTTGTGATTCGATAATGATGTCAACGATTTTGCTTTGCATGTCAGACAAATATCGTCAGCATATGCCAGATCTTCCTGATGGTGTTGAAAATTCCATTGCATTCCTCTTTTTTCCTTATCGTCAATAGCTCTATGAGGAATAGTAGTGGCAAAATTGGACAGTCTTGACGTACTCCAGAAGTGGTGTTAAATTGCTCGGATAGTTTGTTCTTAAAGAGAACTCTGCAACGAAAGCCATCTTATTGTGCCTTTATTAGCCTTATCAGCTTTGGAGCAATGTCTCTCTGCCGTAATGCATCCCAAATACACTCTCTGCTGAATGAAATGAATACAAGCTGCAGGACTGCTTTACATTCGACTGAATGCTGATAACTCTTAGCGTGTCTATGTGCTCAACGTAGGAGCGGTTTAGACGAAAGCCAGATCCTACCTACGTATGGTCGAGTCCAGTTTTTCATTTAAGCGATTCAGAAGAATCTTGGTAGGCACTTTTGGCGGAATTGAAACATAATACCACTATAATTTTTGCATTGACAGAGATCACCCTTTATTGGGATTGTAACCAAAATTCCCTACAACCATTATTCAGGCAATTTTTCGGTCTCCGATATTTTCTCGAAGAGCGGTGGTTCTAGCGTAGGATTTTAGCATCTCAGCTGATATATTGGCCACTGCAGGAGATTTGGCGTTCTTCATTGCTGCTATAGCTTTCATGTATTAACCACTCGTGCTTAAGGTGGAACGTCGGGGTTACCTAAAAAAGCTGGGAAATGCTCTCTGAATAATTGAAGTTGGTCGTCTATTGATGTTACGGTGTTGCCAAGGCTATCCTTGAGTGGTCGACATTGATTATATTTTCTTGCAGAAATTTATCTTGCCACTAAAATACCCTATTGCGATGTCACAAAATGTCACAGTGTGTACTCGGCATATGAATCGGATATGCAGAATCATGGGAAAATTTAATATTAAATTTTAAATGACAGGAACCTGCCCACTTTTACAATCGTTATTTCGTACCGTTAGAAAATTCTAAGTCCTAATTTACACTAAACAGAACCGTTTCTTTTCCCCTTGTCTCTCTCCCCTAACAAACCAATCAGCTTAGCAATAAGACTTGCATAGTGTAAATTAGGACTAAAGTATTTGCTTCACTTAGGAATCGTATGGGTAGGAGTAAGAAAAATAATAGAAAAAATTTTTGGGCCGTTGCCCGGCTCAATTTGTTAACAATGTAGTCAAACGATTTCATTCTAAAAATCGATTAAAAAAACAAAGTTATGAATGAAAAAAATAACTACAATTCAGATCCTTAGTCTATTTAAAACAAGCAAAAAAAATATAATATCTTTGAATTGAGCTTTAACTCGGCTCCTTCTTTAAAACACTTTCAAGATTTCGAATCGAAAGCTTCTAATCGTGCAAAGAGGCTTGCTAACCTTGTCTACGTCTACTGTATCAAGGATCTATTAATACATTACGTAACGCTATTTTCGGAACTTTCCCCACCACCTGACCCCCACCAATTTAAAACGCTTTAAAAAATTTCAGTTTACATTTTTTAAACCGTAAAAAACTCTTAACCACCCTTTGGAGCGTTAGATAATATATGAATAGCCCCAGATATATATGCCACTCTTTGACATAACCCTCCTCTCGCTGCTATGATATTCATTCGATATGATATATAAAAATCGAAAATTCTATAAAACCTGAATTGTCTTCTCAAAGAAATTGATAAATTGCAATTTTAATTTAAAATAAATAAAAACAAATTAAAAATTTTAAAAACCCCTGGCATATCCATGTGATATCTTCTGAGCGACTGAATCGATTTTTCTCAAACATAGCTAAGAACATTATCGATCAAGTCACCTTTCAACCAGAAATCGGTCCAGCTGTTTGGTTTGTACGAGTACTTTAACAAACACACAGATACACAGACACACACTATAAACTTATGACACCCCTTTTTTTGGTCGGAGGTTCATAAAATATTCCTCAGTTTTCACTTAAATATAATTTATTAGAATTTCGATTGAATCCAAATTTATTACATATTTAGTTATTCTAGGAGACATTAATTAATACAAGTTTCGCGACAACTTCCCCCTTTTTATTTTTCATATAAGCAAAACTACTCAAATAACTGGTTTTGCCCCCAAAACAAATCTTAATATAAATAATAAATAATATCATAAAAATAAAATAAAATTAAATAAATTAATAAAAATTAAACATAAAAGTCCAATTGATTTTTTTAGTATAATGGAAGTACTTCAAAATGTTTTGTTCAGAACAACTTGTTTTTCTTATTATGGAAACGTACTTTAAATTAAAAATAACACATAAAAAATTTATTTCTAATACAAGGTGGCGCAAAAGTAATCCTCTTATCAGAAAATGCTATAAATTTTGCGATTGGCGCCTAATGTCAGTTCTGTTTTGACATTTGTGTAGTAAACACATGTAAAAACATGTGGTTCCAACAGGACGGTGCAACGGCACACACTGCACGTGCCACAACCAATATGCTGAAGGATGCATTTCCCGGGCGCCTAATCTCCCGTTTTGGCGATTTGTACTGGCCAGCAAGATCGCCTGATTTGACCGCTTCAGACTTCTTTTTGTGAGACTTTTTGAAGTCCCGGGTTTATGTCAACAAGGCTCAGACTCTTGCAGCTCTTAAAGACAATATTCGTCAAGAATGTGAGGACCTTTGACCCAACTGATGGAAAATTACATAAAATAACAATCAACTGTGACGGCGGCCATTTACATGACATCATATTCTCGACTTGATGTAAAAAAATTAAAAGACCAAATAAAAATAATCCACAAGAAGAATCAAAGTTTTTCATTTTTTTTTAAATTACAGCTAAATAACATCGGAAGGTTATTTTTGCGCCACCCTGTAGTAACAGTGTTCTGACATATTCAAAAAATTCCAGTTTCCTAGTTTCCGCTAAATGAAATTTACAAAGTTAGGCCATTGTAAAGCATGCACACACGTTGAGTACAACTCGTCTAGACAAGTTGCGAGTTTTGTTTTTTAAAAACACAATCTAATCAATCTCACTGTAAAACATAATTTTTTAAAAGAATAATTTTGATTAAAGAATTACATCTTCCTCTCCTTTTTTAGGTTTCATAGTTTCTATATAAATCTTTATAGAATTATATTATGCTATATGCCCACAAACATTGGTACGTTACAACTGTGTTGCACAAGATGCAATAAAGATTAAAAGTTTTAAATTTTTTGTACAACATAAACACACACCTCGTTACAATTAAACCAGTAAACGTTACACAACCTTCTGAAGGTCAGTAGTCGTAGCTTATAAATTAGCTTATAAAATTATTGTTAAACAATTTATAAATAAATTAATCAACCTGATCCTCGATAATATAATTTTCTTATCTCTTCGACTTGAACTCTCACCAGTTCCATTTTATGTCATGCCTAATTTTAAGGTTAAGGTCGTATGTTTGCTGGGTTATGCTCATACGTATGCTAACCCTGTAGGAAGTATTAACAGTATTCACTTAGTAAGCTTTAGTAACTTTAGTCTACGCAAATGTGTTTTAGATTTATGTGAGTACCAGCCTTTACGGCCTAATCTCACGGTGGTCTAAACACCGGCTGAAGGTAAGCGTCCAACCATCGCCTCCATGCACCTTATAAATCACCATGTGACTTACCAAGAACACATAAATTGCCATCTTTGAACATAGTTGTGCCTGTACTACGAACAAGTACGTTGCTGAGGTACTTTGAGCTATCTAAACTCTTGCTGCAAAAGCCTGGAGCACACTATCGGCACAATGTACCGATTTTCGTCGGCGGACACTGCCTGAAAGGCAGCAGTACCTAGAGTTTAAGACTTAAATACAATGATTTTTGAAGCAGTTGCCAATACATTTATCAACGCCCTCGATTAGCAAGAACGAGAATGGCCACCATGAGTGCTCTTGAGTTCAAGGAACTTTCTTGCCTCTGGTTGGTTCGAAGGCGCGGACTCTGCTTAAGCAGAGTTTCCGTGGTATCATAATGAACCAGAAGGGTCTAAGTTAATCCGTTATTTAGACAGCGGCCCTTGCGTAACTTACCCGAAAATGTATCAAATAAGAGTTTGACCTTATGTTACTACGTACAGCGCATACATTATAGGAACAACAAAATTCGTCCGATTTGAAGTGGTCCGTTTTAATTTGGAACGAGTTTCCGTCATACCCCGTCACATTTGTTTGATAAATTTACCAGTTTCACCACCATATGCAGTGTTCCATTCAATAAGAAGTAAGAAAATATACATATAGAGGTGGGGTGACGTTGGCTGAAGTAGTTAGTACATTGAATAGAAAACCGAAGGAAGGAAGGAGAAAATGTTCCTGCAATAAACACTTTAATTGAAAAATAAAGCAAAAATCAATCAAACATCAATCAAATCAATCAAAATTTTATTGAGTCAATTAAACTTTCAATGAAATAAACTTTTTAAACAAAAGTTTTTGACTCGATTACAATTTTAATTTATTTATTTATTTTTTAATTTCTGGTCACTGAACTATAACGACTTCAGTGGATACTAATCTTTATGTAACATCAGAGGGCTTTCTTTTAATAGATATTGTGCAGCAGAATCATCGGCAAAATAAAATAATTAATAAAATTGCTACTAAGCGCAGCTTCGAAAATTTAATGTGCTTCATTGATACCAGAGGCGCTGCAAAACTGCCTTAAATAAATCGTGCAAGAGGCAGAGTTGTCAAATAATGAAGCTTTCCTCAATATCTTCCTTCATCATCTGTTTTCTCTATTAATATCAGACATTCACTGCCTGAGGGTTACGAGTACTTCTCTTTAAAAAAAAAAACAAATTTGAAACAAATGAAAATGTCGTTCCTTAAAAACAATTATGTATGTGTTGATAAGATATTTAATTGAATGTTATTGTACTTAAGAATATTGTAATGTTATTAAATTTATAATGGAAGCTTGAAAGTTAGCAGGATTTCTAGGACATTTTATGCTTCGCCTCGAGCAGGTCTGTAAGGTTCAATAGGCAAACAAGAATTTTTGTTCAGGAGTGATCAACTGTTAGCACAGTTTTTTTGTATACAATTATTGGGTTTTACAAATTCACTCACAGCTAAATATATATTAATTCCTTTTTTTTATAGAATAGACAAAGCAGAATAAATGAGAAATTTTATAAACTTTAAAATGAAATTTTGTTTGTTACACATACACATTTCATTTTGATGTTGATGTTAAATGAATGTAAAAAGCTTGGCAGTGTTTAAAAAGGAATCAAATTAGCGCTATTTCCTATTTGTGCGTCCTCGAAAGCATTTCAAAACAGCTCATCTGGAATATTTGAACTATTTTTACAAGCTCATAAATTTTTCTTTTTTCAAGTGCAAAAATTCATTAAATAACTTTTAATTAACGTACTATATAATAGTTCTATTAAAACAATTGCGTATAAAAAATAATAATGGTCATCAAGCATGTATCTTGAGTAACATTTGCTGCAATTTCATTAGCTTCTAACGCATGTTTTTTTATTATGCCTACGTGATGTCGAATTTTGCATAATTACACGTAACGTTTTAAGGCTTATATTATTTTCTTTCTTTTTTTTAACAAAAAATAAGGAAAAAGTGCTTAAGTCATATTATACTCTTATGCAGGACAGTTCTTTTAAGCCTTCAAGTAAATTTTCAGAAATTTATTTCTTTTACAGTTAATCGGTATACACTTAATTATTTTTTAGAAAATTTCGTTATACACACTATAAGTAATACATTTACATTGATGCATACCAAAGTGTAATCTAAATTAAGCTCTTATTCGTAATGAGATTAGAAGTCTAAAAGAGATAAGTCGTACGTAACAGTGCTATAACTTCCTGAAAAGTCACACACATTAAGTGAGATTTTGACTACGGGTACTTTCGAAAATGCAGATTAACTCAAAATCGGCTTATCTTAAGCACTTAAGCACATTTTCCTTTTTGCCACAGATTTATTTAAGATTTTTAATAGACAGACAGTGTCATCAACGTCTCCACCAATTTAATTCAATTCAGTTCAGACTACCTGTATGGTTCACTTACATTCTTCACTTTCGATTAAATTAATAATTATTATTACTTGTGCACTATATTTCATTTTAACTATATTTGATACGTATAATTTCCATGTTATCCGGATCAGTGTACAAAAATAGTCAAAAGATTTAGCTTGGGCAAAGCCAAAACTCTTTCAGAGACCAAGAGCACAAACAAAATAAAAATTTATTTTTATTTATTATTATTTATTATTATTGTTCAAACTTCATTTCATTTATTTTTATATTTTTTATGATTTGAACATGTGCATAATTAGTAAAGAACAAACGACAATAGCAAGACTGTTGTAAATTTAGATATGATAAAAAAAAGTTTCAGCAAATTGAAATACTATAAATCAAAACAATTCACATATTCTATTTGAAAAAAAGTTACGTATATAAAGCAGAAATCTACATCAACTGATACCACAGACAGTGGACCAAACACTAAAGAACGCTGATGATGAAGGTTTAGTGGCCTTCGAAAACAGCTAGTTGTTCCGTTCAACTATGTGTTAGTCAGAATATTTACAACTAACTTTAGTGTTATTTGAGCATTAATGATTATCACATGTAATTAGGCTTAAAAAGCGATACGAACTTTAGCCTATTCAAATCATAAATAAAGAAACAAATGAAGTTCGAACAATAATAATTACAATTAACTATCTGCTTTCTTTTGCTTTGCCATAAAAATCTTGCGATTGAGAGAAAAACGAAAACTAAAACATTTTTTCCCTGGATGCATTTAGTCCTTATTAATATTGTAGTCTCAATAAACGCAAAACCAAATGTATTAAAATATATTCTAATTTGACCCAAAAATAGGACCTTATTATAAGCAATTTTCGGTCTTCAACTGTAGTCGAAAGTACTGATCGGACAATTTTTCATTTGTTATTATGATCAGCATTCGATAAAGAATGTCATTATTGTTAATGCCACTTAAAGTGATTTGTAAAATTTGCAAAAACTTTACCTAAAAATAGAAAACAATCGTTTATAATAATTTTGTATACTAAAATAATTCACCGAAAGCTAAATTCTGTTCGATAGAAAATTCTTTGCTCAACGAAATTTTCGATGCTCATAATATGAATTGAAAATTCGATTATCGATGTTCAATAGCCAGCGAAGATCAAAAATCGAATGCAACTCATAATAAGGGCCACATATATTTTACCTATAAAATACTACAATGAGCGAATCAATCACCAAACATTTTGGAAACGTTTTACCTCAAGAGAATGAAAATTAAATTAATTAAATTTTGTTCTCGTTATGTTTTTTGCATGGGCAACAAATAACAATAACTGCCTGTTCTTGAGAATAAAATAAAATTTTTCGTCTGAAAATTTATATTGAAGATGGATAAAAACTTGTTTTTTTCTTAAATGATAATTCCTCAGCGAAAAGAAAATCATAAACAGGTTGTTAATGCCTCAATTGTTTAATTGTTTTTAATTTTCAATTTTAATTAATTGTTTTCCTTCTGCTTATTTTCGTACTCTGTTCAGGATAGATAGAAATTCTCTGCTATTTTTTAAATACATAAATAGTATGTTCAAAAGTGCGCTTACTCATTTCAAAATATTTTAGGCATTAAAGTAGACACAAAGTAATTAAAGTTGTTTGAAGAAATTACCTGAAAGACAAAAAAAAATTAAATAAGTTAAATAAAAAAATTTTAATTTAAAAAACTATAAAATAGAGTTGAAAATATAATTTTTATTAGAGTTATAGCATAAATATTATAATTTACTTGATTATTTTTTAAATGAATACCAAATAAAATAGTTTATTTAAGTACGCAGTAGACCATCAAATAAACTTATCAATCACATAGTTGTGTGAGTGCAGTAATGTTTTTTCAGATATACGTACGTGATTTTGTTTGTGATTGATAAAAATCAAAAAGTTTTGATTTTTTATTTGATAGATGATTGATGGAAAAAATATCTGACGTTTTTCACTAAAAACATGGTTTTTTTTAGTTTAATGCAAAAATTTTTTGGTTTGGAGTCTACTGATGAGTTCCCTACAAAGAAAAAGTAAAAACAAGATTCAATTAAAAAATACACGGATTCAGTTAAAAAAATTTATTAGTTTTCAACCAATCACGGAAATTGTAGTATTATTAACTCATCCATTTTAATTGAAAATGTTTTTGATTTTTTTAATTAAAAAAATATTACATTAACTAAAAATTTAATTGATGGTTTTTTAAAGATTCAATTAAAATTTAATTGAAATATTTTTAAAGATTCAATTAAAAACCTAATCGAAATATTTTCGACGATTCAGAAAAAAAAACTAATTCAAAATTTTTAAAGATTCAATTAAAATAGTAATTGAAATATAGAAAAAATTTTAATAGTGTAAAAATATAAAAAATGATGCTGTGTATGTATGTATATATAATTTAAAAAAATGGAAACGTTGGTATATCGTACCATAAACCTAACTCATGCACCGTGTGGTTTTTTTTAAGTTCGAATGGTGCACGAAAGTACATCCAATGGCGGTATTTGGCGTTGGATAGTGTTCCGTAAGTGTAAATGTAGAATTCTTTGAATTTTGTGTGTATTTTGTGATTGGATTTTAAAGAAAAGCTACGATATTTTCCACTACATGTACATACATATATACTTACGCAAGACCATTTGCATTGAACCCCAAATACCGCCAATGTACGAACTTTACCACCCATATTTGGTCTATCAGCTTGTATTTCTTTTTATTATATGCTTTTTTTCTCAAGAAAAGAGAAGAAAATGAATATTTGTTTTTTTCATTTTATTTTTTATTTTTATTCCACGCATGTCAAAATTACTATGAATCAAAAAAATAAAAAATTAAGCTGAGTTGTTTTTTTTTCTCCCATATAAAATATCAAAACCAATTAAAAGATTAATTAGGTATTTTGAAATTGAAAATATTTTTTCAAAACAATGTGGCACACCATAAATAAATTCAGTGAAGTGCGACTTTGACCCGCGCACGAAGGGTTCCGTACGGGCACGAGATATGTAATTCAATACGAACAATATAAACTATAGTTTTGGCATTTTTTTCGTTTTTAAGTGTTTTTTTTTAGTTTGGGGCTTTTTTAATTTGTTGGCGCTTTCTGAGTTTTGGCACTTTTTTTCACGTTTTGGCGAGTTTTTATTTGGTTTTTGAAGTTTTTTTTAATTTTGGCGATTTTTATTATTTTGGCGTTTTTTTTATTTTGGCGATTTTTTTTAGTTTTGGCACTTTTTTTTTCGTTTTGAGGATTTTTTCGGTTTTTGGCGTTTAATTTAAATTTGGCGATTTTTTTTTAATTTTGGCGATTTTTTTTCACATAAACAATTATTTTGGTTTTGGCGACTTTTTCGCGTTTTGGCGATTTTTGGCGTTTTTTTTCATATTACCGATTTTTTTCATTTAAACCATTTTTTTCGAATTTGGCGATTTATTTTAGTGCTAGAATTTTTTTTAATTTTGTAGATTTTTTTCGATTTGGCGATTTTTTTTAAATTTTTGGCGATTTTTTTCAGGTTTTGGCGATTTTTTTTTGGTTTGGCGATTTTATAATTTTCCGATTTTGTAGTTTTGCCGTTTTTGAAATTTTCAACAGTTTACCTCTTACGGTTTCCAAGATATAGTAAGTTGTCAAAATTACATAGTCAAAATTGCATTAACTGATGGACCACCCTTGAATTTAAATTTTTTAATATTTTAATGTTTATTGTTGTAGTCTATATAAAAATACACTAATTTTACAAATTTCAAGTGTCAATATACATATGTACATACAATTGTATGTAATTACATATGAAATTTTAACATTTTTCGTCGCTCGTTTTGGAGCACCCTTTAATTTCTAATTCTCATGTATTTGTTGTTGTAGTGGCCAAGGTTCTACATACTCTGTCCAAATTTCAGGTCCGTAGCTCTTACGGTTCCTGAGAAAATACCGTGTGACGGACAGCGTAGCGAAAACAATAGGGTTCCTTTTTTCACCTTTGGTGTACGGAACCCTAAAAACAGCTCGATTTTCATACATAAAAAAAAAAGTTTCATTATTTACTTACAATTTATATGTAATAATTGTTAACCATTTCATAGTATTCTGAGTTAAGCTCTTCTGCTGATAACACTTTTTTGATAAAGCAATAAATTCAATTAAAACAAACATATATTCAATTAAAATATTAATAAAAAACATAATTTTTTCTAAGCAAACACTTAATTGAAAAAAATTGAACAATAATTTTTTCTGTGTAAAGCAAGGAGGAATTTAAAATACAACATTGAAGGCTGAATTTCTTACTCAAACATTTTATGTCAATAGTTTATTTGCATATGCATTTCGTTGATGCTTCAGCAAGTCACCAGTAGCCTTCAACTGTAATTCAAGCTAGTAGGAGTGCTATATTCGGCTGTAGCCTTCAGCGACGTACGTATATGGAATATTTATGTATACATACATATTTGTTTTGTGAAAAGAAAAGTGACCTATAGGCATTTTTCTCCCACTAAAGAATTTAATGCTAAGATTTTATTTTCAATATTATCAAAAGTTCAAAATTTTATTGTACTCTCTGTATTTCAGATTTTTTTACATTATTAGTAACTTACCATTTTCTAAAAACGAATGAGGAGAGATTAATTAAAGAGGACTTTAACAGTGATTAGCACTTTTTAATGGCAATTTATTTATTATTATATGTTTGTGTATACAAGTTAAAATGTATGCCAGCCGAACAAATATTAAAAAAAACTCTTGAGTAAAGATCGTCCTAAATTGTAAAATATGTTTAATATAAAAGAAAACATAATACAATACGAGCTTGATTTGAGCAACAGTTAATTTTTTTACATTGTGGTCTTTATATGTAAGTGCAACTGTTTTAAAAAAAAACTGTCTCGATAATCGCAACTTTTTCTCTTTTATTAAATTTAAAATGATTTTCTCTCTGAATTTACTTTCAGTTTCACAAAAAAACATATCCCAAAATGTTTTTTGCACGCCAGTGCATTTATTTTTCTCTCTTTACTCTTCGTGCACGAATATAAGAATTTTTATGAGTAGAAAAACAAATTTTTTTATTTACACTGAATTTACAATAAAGACTGGATCAGAGTAGACTATTCAGATGAAAGTGGACCTATAGATTTTTTAGAAGAAGAATTTTCAGGGAATATATAAATTAAGGACACACAAAAGGTTAAAATATATAAAATTGACACCGATATTTAAACATTATTTTCCTCAAACCAGATTAAATTTATTAACTCAAACAAACTCAAAAACTCAAATTTATTGAGCTCAAACATACAAAAGTACAAAATATGCAGCCTGGTTTTAAGTTTCAGTTCAAATATAAAATATAACTTAATCAGCCTTATCCTGAATTTCACATGTAAAAATTACCGAATGAAATTTTTCGTTCACATGAATTTTAATTTCGTATCATGAATTGCAATTATATTGAAAACTTACATACTGCAACTTTTTTCAACATACAAATCTTTGTGAATAATTTTCTTCATAAATTGTGAAAATATTTCACAAGGGTATAACATTTTTTGATACCAATTGTTCAAACGTTTGGAAATTTCCATGTGATAAGCCTGAAAAACTTTTTATCACATATACACGTATGCATTTTTTATGTTTAACTATTAAAAATAAATTATTTTATGTTTAATTATACTTTGGTTTTTTGGTTTATATAAAGTTTTTAGTGGTCGATTATTGCAACTTTTCGGTAAAAGCAACATCCTCGATTTCCTTTCGGTTGCGCAAATCGAGCTAGTACTGTTTCTAGTTTTATTTAGTTTAATTTGTAACCCCGAATCATATTTTTCATTTTTCTGATTGTTGTTTTATTTAGTCACTTTTACATACATCACATTTTAAATTTTCCAGCTCTGGAGCTGTCTTTTTTATTTTTCTGATTTTTTTGTAGCAAACTATTTCTTTCTAAAACATAAAATATATTTAATTCATAAAAAAATTAATTTGAGTTGTTTTACCTAAAAACTAATTTGACTAATTTGATAAAAAAAAAGGTGTAAACTTACCAACGCTGAAATCATTCTTTTAGATTTTTCTTATTTCTTAAACTATTTTATTTCTTTTAAAGGCATAAAATATTTTTAATTTACTGTAGAAAGAAATAAAATTAGTGCTAGTTAAAATTGTCCAACCCTGGAATCGTCTTTTAAATTTATTTGTTTTTCATTTGAACACCAAATTGATTTTTTATATATAAAAAAATTTATTTATTTCATTAAAAAAATAGATTTACCTAGTTACTTTTATATACCAAAAAAAGTTTAAATTTTCCAGCTCTGAAACTGCCTTTTTGATATCGCTGATTTTCAATACCAAGTCCAAGTGCAGTCCAGTCTCTAGCTTTCCTGCGAGCTGCGGAAAACCGATTTCACGTAAAGACGAACGGACGGACAGACTGCCATCGCTTATTCATCTTCCCTATTCATAAGGACCCAGAATATATTTACTTAAAAACTCAAATTCTTATAGACAAACTCTTAATAAATTATAGAGAGTTTTTGCCTCTTAGCATTTAGTAAATCAATTAAAAAACCTTAAATTCCTGTGACTGGCATTCGTTGACATTTTTTTTGTGGATGCACACATTTAATTCGAAAATTTAATTGACTTGGAATAAAATAATTAACAAAAATTATGTACAATTTGTTTAAAGTAGTAAAGAATAAATTTAAAGTCTTTTGTCTAGAAAATCTCTCACGCTATTACGTTTTGTCGACTTGTCTATTTAATTGTCTACATACTCTTGCCCTCCTACTTTATAAGTAATTTTCCAGCTTCATTCATATACTGTTAAAGTTTTTCATTTTAAGTTTTCTTTTTTATGTTTATTATGTTTTTTTTTTAATTTTTTGCTCATCTATTCAACTCAACAGTTTGAAAGTGATTCCACCGATTTAGCCATGCTTGAGAGCGCACGCACTTCCACCCCAGTACCACTGAATTATCATAAAAATGCCACTGACTTAACAATGAATCGTAGCAACACTAACACTAACAACAACAACAACAACACCAGCAGCAGCAACATTATAAGCCCCGACAGCAGCAAAATTGCTAACAATAGTGGCTCTCGCTTAGTTGGCAGTCGCAAACGTAAAGCGCACTTGCATTCAAACGTAAATCGCATAGAAGATGCACCATCACCTTCTAAATTACATCAGAAGCAACTGCAACATTCCAATGCCATGCACTCCAGGCAAAGTAACTATTTAAATAGCAGCAACATGCACAATAATGAAGACAATAATAATGTTGAGGATAATGATGATGACAATAATAATAATAATGATAATGAAGGAGCTGGTTACTCCACCTCTTATTCCCACCTACAAGCTACACTCGTCAATAACAACAACAATAGCAGCAATAATAATTTAACAACTAGCAACAACAATAACAACAAGACAAATAATAGCAATAGCAACACCAACAACAACAGCAACACCCCCCTCGATGAGTATGGCGTGTTTGGCGAATATGTGGCCATAACTATAAGAAAACTGAAAACGTCCAAAGCCAAAATTGTGGTAAAGCATTTAATCAATAATTTGCTGTACGAGGCCGAAATGGGTAAATATGATCAGGGCATATCTGCATGCAAAGAACCACCTGAACTCTATAAAATGTGATACCGTATGAAAAAAAAAAATCAAACAATTATATAAATTTTTTAAACTAGAAAAATAGACAAATGAAAATCCAACCCACTTAAAAACAAATAAATATAAATATTTTTTTTATAAATAAAACGAGACATAGGCAAACATTTAGCGAGAAAAAAGAAACCTTTTGCTTGAACAGATGTTACCTTGAACACTAGTCAATTTGTGTTTCAAATTTAATCAGGGATAGACAAAAAATATATATAAAAATATATATATTTATAAAATTTCATCTAAGAAGTTTAAAGCTAAGTATATAAATAAAAAAAATTTACACACACAACAGCTTACAATAGTAATGCAAAGATATGAAACTTATTAAAACTCTGCCCCTTAAGATATTTTTATTAAAAAAAAATATAAATACATGAACTTAAACATGGATTAGTGCAGGACACTTAAAAATAATAATTAAACAAAAATATGAAAAAAAAGAAAATATTAATGAAAGGAATTGCTCAAATATTTAATTTTTTATTCAAAAACTGCCCTTTTTTTCTAGTGTAAGTGTGTGTAAATTCTAAAAAAAGAATCATATATATTTTGTTATAAAACTTTTATATAAAAAAAATTAATATTACTTATTAAAAAATATATAGATACACATAAGTATGTGTGTGTACATATACATTAATTAACTAATAACATTTAAATATACATATATACATATTTATATATAGATATATATTTATTTACAACTCAGGTGCCTTTTTTATAGTCATTTAAGTTTTTTTTTAATTTTGTTTTATTAATTTTTGTTATTAAAAATCTCTTGCAATATAATGATAGGGATCAGTTGAATGGAATATAAGTACCTTGTGTTATAAAAATTAATAACGTTTAAAAAACAAATACAAATAAATATTTTGAGTTTTGTTTCATATTTTTTTTTAATTTTATCAAAATTACTTACTTTAAGTTAAAATATACATATTGTTACTTAATCGTTAATTTTCAATAATAAAAATCTATAAATGAATTACAAGAAAAATAAAAACCACCAACATTGCAAATGTGTTTTAATTTTGAGTAACATACTTAGTTAACAGTTATCGTAAATGAATGATATGAAAGCAAATAAAAATTGTATATCTACGAAGATTTTATACAAGGACATGCCTACCTTCCATATATGCTGCATTGGAAAATTTGAATTTCAGCTGTAACTACCTTCATAATGCAGTGAAACTTTGTAACTATTTGTACAATTATATACTTAACTTCTCTGTTAAGTTTTACTGCCATCCGTTGCAAAATATGAATGCGTCCCATATATCCTTTATTTAAGAAAAAATTATTTTTCTTTATTCCGACATTATTATTGCCAAAAATTGTGTAGGCTATACCAGCAGTAAATTTTATTTCAATGGGTGGCTGGGTATGCCTTCTTTCCATATGTCCTTTATACTAAAAAAAATTAAATTTAGCTACATACAATTACCATCAGCATATAGCGAAAGCCTGCAAGTAGTTCTAAAATACTTAGTTCTAAAATTATGCACTCAGTCATTTATTTTTAAATTTGTGTTTGAAATCGCATGCCTACCTTTCACACATCCTTTATATTAAAATTTAAATTTCTCGAGCAATAGCCATCAGAATGCAGTGAAATTTTATAACTACTATTTGCAAAATTATGCATTTAACATCTCTGTTAAATTTCACTGGTTTTCGCTGTAAAACATGAATGCGTCCCATATATCCTTTATTTAAGAAAAAATTATTCTTGCTTTATTCTGTATTAGTATTATTGCTAAAGTTGCATAGCCTGTACCAGCAGTAAAATTGATTTGAGTCGTTAGCTGGATACGCCTTCTTTCCATATTTAGCTACAATTAGTATCACTATATCGAGCTATAACCACAAAAAAAGGTTAACCGATAAATTTTTTTGACCTCGCAAATAATGAGTTTTGGTAAAAAAAATTAAGTTCAAATATTATGTAGCTTAAGATTTTTGGCGGTTATGGGACGATATAGGGATAACTTGCAGCTAGTTCTAAAATTATGCACTCTGGCATTTATTTTAAGATTTAAGTTTAATTGACAAAATCACATTTCCACCTCTCACACATTCTGGGTACTAAAATATGAATTTCCCAAACAATGGCTATCAGAATGCAGTGAAACCTTATTACTATTTGTGAAATTATGTAACCTACTTTTTCTTTAAATTTCGTTTCAATTGGTAGAGTTTTAACCCCTGCGCCCCATATATCCTTTATTTAAAAAAATAATAATTTTATTTTTAATTATGTTTACTATTATTATCTAAATTGAATAATGAATCTCTCGACCAAATTTTATTTTCATAGTTGCCTGGACATTTCCTCTATCATATATCCTTATTATTTAAGATTTGAAATGAACTTCAATTACATACCATTGGAATGCAGCATAGCTTCGTAACAATTTTTATTATTATACACTGAAGCATTTTAGTTAATTTCAGTTAATATGGTGCTAGAATTTTCACATCTTTCATATATCCTTTATATAAAAAAATTGAGTTTCAGCAACAATTATCTTTAGAATTCAGCGAGAAGCTGTAAAAAATTATATAATAATGAACTCAAGCAGCTTAGCTCAGCTTAGCTGCTGTTTGAACTTTTCAAATTGTCATATATCCTTAATATAAAAAAATTTAAATTTCAGCTACAATTGCAATTAGAATGCAACAAAACTTAGTAACTATTTCTAGAATCATAAAGTTAATTTATCTGACAAATGTTAATTAAATCGTACATGAGCGCACCTCATATATCCTTTATTTAAAAAAATAGATTTTGGCATTAATTATGATTATTATTATTGTTCCCGAAATAGTATAGTCAACCTCCCAAGTATATTTTATTTCAATCTGGCCAACTTCAGTTCAATTGGTTTAAACATATTTCTGCTTCCAACATATCATTTATGTTAAAATCTTAAATTAACCTAAAATTACGATCGGAAATTAGAAAAATTTTATTATTATTTTTAGAATTATACAGTCAGCTTCTATAAATAATTTAATTTTAATCGGTGTAAAAATATGGCTGCTCCCCATATATCCTTTATTTTAAAAACTAAATTTGGCATTAATTATGATTATGAATATTTCCAAAATTGTATAGTCAATCTCGCTAGTAAATTTTATTTTTATTGGTGGGGAAACAAGTCTACCGCCCTTATATCCTTTATATTAAAAATTCAATTTCAGCTAAAATAACAATCAGATTGCACTGAAACTTTATTACTATTTGTGGAATTGTACAGTTATCTTCTCGGATTAATTTCAGTTTAATCGGTGGAAGCGTATGCCTGCTCCTCATATATCCTTTATTTAAAAAATATATTTTTTTTTTGGATTTCATCACGATTATTCCTTTTTTTAATCCAGTCATCAAAAAATATTAACATCAGTTGGTGCCAGGTGCCTGTCATCCATATACCTCTCTTATATTCTTAAATCATACAGTTATCTTCTCGGATTAATTTCAGTTTAATCGGTACAAATATATGCCTGCTCACAATATATCCTTTATTTAAAATTTTATTTCTTTTCCGTTAAGGTTATTATTTTATCCAACCGGGTAGTCAGTGCCTCTAGAAAATGTTACTTCAGTCGGTGCCAGAACATGCAAATATCTTATACATATATACTTAATATTAAAAATCCAGTTTCAGCTACCATGACCATGAGAACGTATCCCAAGTTTTAAAGTCATAGATTTAAGCAATTTTAGTTGAAGGAGTATGAGAGCATATATGCATATATAAATTTTTGATACGATAATACCAATGTGTCTTATAGTAGATACTAGTGATGCACGAATACTCGTATTCGTATTCGAATTGTCGAATATTCGGCCAATTTCAGTCGAATACGAATGTATTCGTATTCGCTAAATTGAGGCGGATGCGAATACGAATATTTTTCCAAAGAAATTAAATAAATAAATGCATAAATCCTAAACGAAATTTAAATAAATGACTTAAAATTTTAGTTTGTACAAATACATTTTTTTTATAGAAATTTGTGTTTTGTATCATTTTTAAATATAATTCAATGACTATCATTAAAATTTTGGGTACTTTGTATTAACTTTACAGTACGCCAACAAGAGTGTGAAGTCCTTTTTCATAACAATTTTTAAATATTTTATATTCGTAATCGCATTCGCGAATATAGTTTCAAATATTCGTATTCCAATTCGCGAATATCGTTTGAAATATTCGTATTCGTGTTCTCGAATATCAAAAATTGACATTCGTTACATCACTAGTAGATACAAACATACATATATATATATATATATAAATATATATGTATGTATATTTAATATAACATATCTTTAAGAAAAAAAATTTATGCGTGTTTACATAAATATGTATTTATCTAGATACATAAGTATGAATGCAAGTATTTATTGCACCAAGTTACACTTTACATTTAATTATTTATGTATGTACATACGCATGTAATTTACTTGCAAACATGTATTTACTTACCTAAACAATGAAATAATTCTGAAAGCAAATTTTAATTGAATGTTTTTGCATTTTTGTAATAAAAATTTATAATTCAACCGTATTATTGAATCAACTATTTGCGACCATATTTTAATAAAAATAGAATAAAAATATATTGATCCCACTCTATTTTTATTAGAATAACTTAATTCTTTCAACCATATGAGGCAGAACTGAACACAAAATGACAGCAGTGATAATTTCTGAATCATGTTTTTTCTTTGCGTGTATATCTTTAATATTTGAAATTAAATTTCAGCTGCAATTGCTCTTGGCATATGCAAAATCCTATTAGTATTTTTATATTTTATACAGCGAACTGTTTTAGAATTTAAATTTAACTTCAATAGGTGCATGTATGTCCTACATGCTTGCGAACTATATATCCTTCATTTTCAAAATAAGTTTCCTGTTAGAATAAATATCATTATTATTGCTGAAATTATATTACTGTGATAAATTTCTTGTCAATGACTGCATGCCAACTATTAAGAAAGCAATTAAGAATTGACCATCTTTAGAAGAAAATTTACTTTTGCAAAAAAAAGTTTATTCCTTAAGAAATTTATAAAAAAAATCTGTCATATTCAATGAAATTGTTTGTTTTATGCGGAGATTAGATGAGAAGATTACTTTTTATTTTTAATTGTAAAAATAATGTGACAAAAAGATTCAGTTAATTGCACAAGTAATAGAGTATGTATCGTAAAAATAAGTTAATTTGTATTTATAAGACAAACATTTTTAGTTGTGCAAACAAATACATTTTCACAGCGACAAACTCATTAAATAAATTTTGTTACTTATACAATTTATTAACGGTGTTCATAATGAGAATGTCTACCAAAGTCACATGGATTGAAGAGGCCATAAATCACATTGAAAAATGTATGAAAGTATATAAAAGGACATCAGGTCTGCTGTAAGTTTTTATAGGAAGCAGTTGTGTGACGTTTATTTTGAACGCACTTAACGCTATATATATTCTTCTTGATTAAAACCGTATATAATTTAGGATCCTTAGGCATTTTATCTGTCTAAACTGCAGATGTTTTTAAACTTAATGTCAGTTAGTGGCTTACAAATTGGGCAAGCATCGTGATTAAATCACGCTACAAGTTATTAAACGCGTTATATTTATCTACATATATTAATATCATGCTAATATGAAGGGATTTTTTATCGTTTCGAATTACAGGGTGGACCCCGAGTATTTTTCCTAAGGCAACCCATGGGCATTCTTCTTATTGTGTTTTTAAGAACATTGTTCCATACAGAGAACTGTTTGAACTCAGCTTGAACAGTAACCAATAAATTTAAGTAAATCTTGCAATTCTTAACGTTATCCTCGGGAGAGTACATATATATTTTTCAGGTTCAAGCTCTTCTCACCTAAACGCTTCTATAGACATACATACAAAAAGTGAATGCCATTGCTAAAATTTATTTGTATTTTAATTACCTTTTTGTCGCTTTTTTTATTACATTTTATATTAGCTGAAATATTTTAGTTTATTGCATTACATCAGGTCAAGAAAATTTCGAACATTTACTGCATCAAAAATGTAATATAATTTGTAAAAATCTAATTTAAAAGTTATAAAAATTTGTTTAAAATAGAAATAATTTTTATGTCTAATTTGTATATATTTTTTGCAATTGCCTTCACATTAAATTTGTTTATTGAAAGTGACATTTTAAATACTTAGTTAAAATTTTAAAAGTTTTAAAGTTATTTTTGCAAAAATAAATATATAAGCCTACAAAGATAACCTTGATCATATAAGACCCTGCAGTAGTTGGGCTTATAAATTTATGGCACAACTTGTTAAAGTATGTATGTCGTAATTCAGCGAGTCGAAATTTAGAATTCTTAAAACCTTTTATCTTGTGGTAGAATATTTTTAGAAAAAAAAAAAATATATATAGAAATACAGGCTAAAATACTACACTTTTACTAATGTAAAACTGTATAATTTAAAACGGCTTTCAAAATGGGTTCTAACTACAAAAATTTTTTTAGGTATCTGTTTCTAGCAGCTCTAGATTGATGTTACCAGCTGATGTAAATTATTTAAATTCCTCTCAAGAAGAAGAAGAAGTTAAACTCGCAAATACAAATTGGGAGAAAGACCCCACCTGTAAGGAGACCAGAAAACTCTGCCCCGTGGACCCGAGGAGAATGCGAGTTTTGATAAGCCTTCCTAGATTCCCACTACGAGACCTGATAGCGGTAACTACCAGCCACTGGCTAATCGAATCACTGTCGCTTGACTCAAGTAGCAGGGTTTTGTACCTTAATATAAATATATATATACTAGACCCCTGCAAAAGACCACTTACAAGAACGTTTAATATATGAGGGATTTTTTAAATGATTTATTGCAGCAACAACAACACCCCTAAATGAACAATATGCAAAATAACAAGCATAAACTTATCAACACTAAATCTTTTGAGTGTATGTTACGAACAAAAAGTTTTCGCGACATCGCTTGCAAACACTCATATACACTTATATCAATACATCCATCGTGCTTCGCTTGTTTTACGACAGCATTTATAATCTCTCATAAGCATTCACAGCATCACGGTTATCAGATATGATCATTTCTCGCCAAACGTGGCGATTTTTCAACTTGTTTGGCGTCTAAATTTTTGATTTGTGGACACGGAAATTTTTCTGGCGATTTTTATTGCTATTTTTTTTACCAAATTGTACTTGATATTTTTTTGTAATTCAGGAAAATTAGTTTGTTGAAGAAGAGTAGTTTCAACAATAAATCCTACAAAAATTCGTCTGCAAGAAATTAGTGCGTCTTGAGTTTGGATGAGAAAAACTTAATCAAAATTTTTTTTGCGATTTTATTTCTACTTTTGGCGATTTTCTACTAAATTTTTAAATTATTGTTATTAAAAAATTAATTTTAAAAAAATTTTTAGAAAAAATAAATTTATTATAAAAGAGAAATCTATATAAAATTGATTTAACGACTTTTGACTATTTTTAAAATCAATTTGGCGAAATGGGTCACTCTCTGGGTTTACTCTCTTTCGTATTATCACCAATACATAAATAATATAAAGATGTATGTATATGACTGACTTTGATTTAAACCAAGGCGAATTCACATCAGGTGATCTTAATTCACCAGGTGGCGATCAGCTGAAAATTTCACTATTGTCAAATCAAAGCATAACGATCGGAAATATTCTGACAGTAGGAAATTTTACACAAACAAATATACAAGGCGAATATGCGGAGTTGCAAATCGAGACAACCTGGTATCAATTCGTCTTGATTTAAGCCAGTGGTCGGCAGCCTATATCATTACATTTTACGATTGTGTGTGTTATACTCTCGATACGAACCGGTGTTGGCAGTGAAATTTCGTCTAACTTCCCTAGTTTGAAACTTTAAATCTCCAAAGGCAAACTTGTTTTTATTATGGTCAGAAAAACACTTAAGTTTTCTTTAAAAAGAATGCTATCTTTTGTTGCTGCTACGTCAGTATAATGGTGACTAAAAACTTGGTTTTGTAGGAAATTTTTTTAAAATAATTTAAATATATATTTGAAAACACCTTTGAATGTCATGTTCTTCCATGTATGACAATGAAGGTTGACAAACAATTTAAAATAATTTTCTGAAAATAAAAAATTTTGTAAATTCTCATCACAAATATTTTCTTATTGTTGGGACAAATTTTTTTCTCTGGCAACGCTGATTTTCAACAGTATGTGATATAAACGAATTGTCTGCTTGAATGTTTAAACTAGACTGATTCATTGATTCGCCGACCACTGATTTAAGGTGCAATCAGACGTGACATACACTGAAAGAAAAACACTTCGTCACGGGAATGAAACAATTACGTTGAACCCCTTTCATTAATACAACGACAAATTTTATTAATAAAATGAAATATTACATTATATTGATGTAAATTGCATTAATGGAATGAAACCAATCGAGTGCTTAATATTTTACATTTTCTAGTATCATTTATGTTACGAAATAATTTTCATTCGGGTAACGAAAAACTTAAATACATGTTTTTGTGAAGAATTTATACAAAAAAATATTTTAAATTGATTAGGTTACATAAAATAATTTAAAAGTATCAAATTGTATCAAAGTATCAAAAAAAAATATGTAATTAATCTATAGTTATGGAAATTATAGTTTTGTTGCAACTTTAATGATATATTTTCGTAACTATAATGAAGAAAACATCCTGCTGCTGGCTAGTAGGCAGTGTGCTACTCTTGTAATCCCAGGTTCAAATCCTGGGGATAAGTCAAATTTTTTTAATATATATATATATATATATATTTATAAGTTATAACTTTTCAAATAAATTAAATAATGTTGAATTAATTAGATCAATTACATAACTTTGAATTAAAATTTTATTAATGATGGCATGTATGTATTTAGTGTGTATCTAAATAATATTTGAGATTGTTGTGGCTGCAGCGGTAAGCGCGCTATCTACCACGCGATGAGTTCCAAGTTCAACTCTTGGCCTGGGAAGCCAATTATCATGCAAACGTTTTTGTGATGCCTGTGCCAATATACACACGTAAGTTGATTATTTATTAAGATACAATTATAATTAAATGAATGAATCAGTCATTACATTACAATAATGACTTATGTTGTTAACACTATGATATAATATCATAAAAAAATGATATGTTACGTCTCAGTAATGAAATATTGTCATGATTTACATGACAAATGTTGTTTATTCATTGAAATAGTTCGTAAAAAAAATAAAACTAATGTCACTTCATTGTATAAACTAATAAGTTTCATTGCAATGATTACATTTTTCATTTAAAATATAAAATTGTACGTTGCTTATGAATGAAAATATTTTGTTGTACATATGACATTTTTCCAGTTAATGACACAATTTTCGTAATGCGAATGAAGCGTTGCATTGGTTGAAAAACAATGACAAAATCATAAATATAATGTGAAAAATCATTGCATTTACGAAGGTTTTTCTTTCAGTGTAGCCATAGCCATAGAAAACAGCCGTTCGAACCAAACTAATAGGCAACACTGTATTTGATTATAGGTGATTCGCCATAACGCCACAGCCATTTGGTTATGGCTTTGTCATTATGGCCATGTCACGTCTAATTGCACCTATAGCTTTTTGGCAATTGGGAGAAAAATTAAAATATAAAATAGCGATTAAAAAAGGATTTGTCCTTATTAACATTTGCTTATTATGAGCTTAACACGTCTCAAAGCTGCAGTCGAGTTCTGCTTTCATCATTAAAAATTAAAATCAATTGACAAAACTTTTAAGACAAAATTTTTAAACCCAATTCATCTAATCGCTGGGTCTGAAGCAACTTCACCTCTAGTCACATCTCTAATTTTGTTCATTACTTCAACTTGCCACGCTTTCCGAACAGTTTATTTGCTTTTAAAATTGTACAACCAATAAATCTGTTAATTCTGGCATTTAATGTCGCAGGCAGATTGAAAATTCAAATATGTATATATACAATGCAATTTTGATTTTAATTTGTTAATAAAAATTAAGTTTAACAACTTGACATAAAAAAAAATATTTACAACGAGTCAAACATATTTGCTCAATATTTGGTCAATGACAATTTTTAACGACTTGTCCAAAAAAATGTAACATTAATAGTTTCAATAGATACAAATTATAAATGGACTTCCGTATTATTTGCAACTTTTTTCAAAACTTATTACGAATGAGTGAATAAACATTTGTTAAGTTAACATGAAAAAATAAGTTAATGAAAAAGGCATTTTTTTAAAGGCTTTTAAAAAAGAAACAATAGTAAAAAAGTATGTATAACATTCCATTGCATGAAAAATACAAGTTAAGAATCTGACTTTAAAAACAACGGGCATCCTAGTAGATAGATATGGCAACTGAGGAAGTGCATGGTGGCACTTAGGGTTTTTTCCAGGGAATTCCACTTTTAAAACTTCCCGATTTCCCGGGATTTTTTCTCCGGGATCACGGGAAGTAGTAAAACAAATAGTTGACAATTTTACACATAGAAAAAAAAATGCTTTCATTTTGATGATGTTTCATTTAGATTGATGTTTTAAGCAGGAAAATAACAATTATAAGAGAAATAGCGAAAGTTTTTACAACTAGCTATTTATTGAATCCAAATAATGTTTATAAATGTAACCAATGTAAGTGAGAAAAATTTTTTTGTTATAAATAACTATTATAACCAAAAAAGTTTTTTGGTTACCAATTACCATTGTCGAAAGTAATTTTATTTTTCGGTTATCGCTACAAGAATACACATCGTATTTTATTTTAGATTTAATGGATGCATTTCTAGGACAAGATATTGAAATGTCTTTGGAAAAGTTAACAAAACGGACATAATAATACAAGGATATCTCACGATAAAGCAGATAATCGTTATTTTCTAGTCATTTTTTCTTCAGAAAGAAAATAATTGATTTTCGGTCCATGGTTTCAAAGTAATTTATTGAAATCACAATTAAATTTTTTTGTTTTTAATAATATTGTTTTACATTGAAAAGTCAATTGTATGGACGTTTTTTAAGAACAAATCTACTGATCTGATCTGTTTTATTTTATTTTATGTTTGTTTTTATTAACTATTATGTTATTACTTAAATTTGTAAGTTTACTTTTTTAATCTCATACAATGTAGTTTTTCGTTTTTAAGAAAACCTTTGAGGAATTTAAAAACTAAAATTTAAAAACAAAATAAAATTCTTGTTGTAAAACCCAATTTGAATTAACATTCGAATATTTGTGTGTGGTAAGATGTGTTTTTTGTGAGTGTTTTAAGCTTTTTTAATTAAATTTGTGTTAATGCCTGGAAAATTAAATGTTTATTATTTCTATGGAGCGGGATCCCAGGTTCCCGGGATATATAAAAAATGTCCCGCTTTCCCGGGAAGTGAAAAAGTCTAGAAATAAAAAAATGCTGCATTTTTCCCCAGCCAAATCCTAGTTTAACTTTTTTTGTCTTCTTTTGGCTATCACATTACTTAGTAAAATGTTTTATTCTATAATAAGAATTGAAAATAATTATTTTGACATGGATTAAGAAATTGTTCCTTGATTAAAAACACATTTTTTGTATATTCAGTTTGGTGCAGTCGTTGGGAGAAATCAAATGTACCTGTTCGTTTTTGTTCCATTTTTAAGAATTGATTGTTATGCGCATACTCAAACAACTTCATAGCTCAAATGGAATTTTTGAGTTTATCATGCAGAATTAATCAGCGCTTAAAAACTTACCATTTGTGTATTTTTTTTTGCATTTGCTTATACTCCTGCTGCTGAAAATTCAAGTGTCGTTATAGAAGTTAACACAATAAACGAATAGTTATACAAAACGAAGAGCTTCAGCTTTCGACTTGTTCGAAAAGTTTTCTGTTAGTCAGCGCGTTGTTTTAAATAAATTCTGAAGTAAAAAATTCTGAGGTAAAAATTCAATATGGCGGCCAACAGACGCCATTTTATAAATACGAAAAAATAAAAATAAAAAGTCGGCGAACTATATCAAAATTGGTATCATTCTACAGGTATTTTAAAATCATTTTTAGGTTTTTCTTATGATTTTTCATTTCGAATAACCATTTAGGATATTCAATGGTTCAAAGTCGGTCGAAGTCGGGTTTTTTGATTTTTTTTATAAATACTTGTTTTAGTTATGAGCGATATGAACATATTGTCGGCTTAGAGTGTGAACCTGTTAAATCTGACTACGGGAGTCTATTTTTGACTACGGGTGTGGCAATGACGGGGCCTCAGCTGGGGTGATGTGGCTTTTTTCATTGACGTACCTTTGGTACATTACCCATGAAACTTATGTGGTACTACCCGATCTCTGGCAACGAGCAAAGGATGTGCACATATTTATAAGCTGTCTTCAGCTTCTTGTTGATGTCAGTTAGGTGCAGCGTCACCTACAACTAGACGCTACTTCTGGTGCCACGGGTGCCGGTTGCCCGACAATCGAGCTGCTCTGAAGTTTTCAGCGATCGTGAGGATCCTTTCCTAAAACGCTGAGTTCGTCCTACCCCTCGGGGTTTGAGGGATGTTTTTGGTGTGTGTGGAGGAGGCACTGGATTTTTGGCGGCACATGCATGCGTTCATCTCGGATAAGTGGTTGAGATGTGCCGACAATGGTTGAGGAATTCTCTTGGCGACTTCGCTGTAGGTGTATACATAACACCTGTGACGTGAGAACCGGGAGAAAAAACGTTGTGGTTGTGGTTGCTACCAAAAACGCTGGGAGAATAGTCTTGACATCCTAGTGTTAAATAAATGCTAGTGATTGGCGTGATGCGGTCATCCAGACACTATTTTAGGTGCTGTTGGCATTTTTTCAACAGAAGCTGCTATGGGCACGAACATAACAGCACAGTTTAGATAGCTCAAAGTTCCTTAGCAAGGTACTTGAATATAGTACAGTGATAACTATATACAAAGATTGCAACCTATGTGCCTTTGAGGAATGGCCCATAGGTTCATTCTAAAAGAATGCATGGGGCGTTGGTCTGGCGTCTTACCTGCACCCAGGGCTTGGCACCCGCGATATAAGGCCGTAATGGCAGGTGCTCACAGAAATCCAAGCACAACTGTCTAAAATATTTATTTTAATTTGAAACTCTACACGTCGAAAAATCTTAAAAAGCTTCTTAAGCTTTGTGTAGAAATGTTAACAGTATTTTGTCTCTCTTGCAAAATTTGGTTGAAGTGAGTTACGAGTAGCAGTTTTACACTCTATGCCGACGATATGTAATTTGTGAAAATTAAAATGAAAAATTATCATGAACATAAAAATTTGTTTTTTTTCTTCTTTAACGTTATCACAGAATCAAAATCGGTATCTGTGTATAAAGGCTTATGTATTAAAATTATGTGGCTGATCGTATGCAACATCTCATTAAGCCATAAATTATATTTAAGAAAAAATATTTTTTTTTTTTAATTTTAACAAATTATTTTTATTTTTCTTACAAATTTCAAAAATTATGACAATCCCAGAATTTTCTGTGCGTTTGTATGAAAAGCAAACAAAAAACTATGTACATGTGTATTTTTGAATTTTGTTTTTGTTTTCAGTATAATTTATCACTCAACCTGTCTTTCATACAATTAGGCCTCATAAAATATTTGACTTAAATGCTTTTTCCAATGAATTTTTGTCTTACACGTTTTGTTTAACTTATTAGTTTATATTTTCTGTTGCATTTTATAATTAATATTTTATAAAATTAATGTGCTTTTTTTCCCAATAAATTAAAGTTATTTATGTATGTACTTTTCTAAAGCGACTTTTTGTATCACTTTTTAAAAAAATCTAGTAACTTGAAATTTTTAAGCAGATGTCTTACTTAAGTTAAGAAGAAATAACTGAAATGTATAACGAACTTTTTGGACTTTCTGTAAATGAGCTTATTCGAGCCTATTCTAAAAAAAATTGTCGTTTTTATATATCGGTGGTAATCTAACAAAAGTTCTATGGTCGATCCGGACGAAGAAAAAACAAGGCGCCTATTGAAAATAAACAAACCCGAGCTGGGAAAGTTGACCGTCAGCTTAACGAGGCACTCTAATTTACGAGGGCGGTTGTACCGGATTGAAACCACGGATAACAATGAATGCAGGGCATGCAGCGAGACAATGGACCACTTCATTTGTCATTGTAAAGATTTCGTCCAGCCGGGATCTCATTATTTTGGGGATGATTCTTTACTGGAAGAGTTTGAGGGATGACGTGAAGGAGGGGTTCGTTTGTTAATTTACATGAGAGCGCTCGACAGGCCCATATTGGCGTATGTGTATGTCCCCGGATATGAGCGTAATGGCTCCTCTTTTTGACCTAACCTAACCTAATCTAACCATATACCGTTTTAAAACAATACTCAAACTATAATAGACCCAAATATATAATCGATCGGTTCGACGGTGTTAAGTTTTTCTGGAAACCTGCTCAGATAAACTTTAGGAAAATATTAAAGTTGTCTTAGACTAGAGAAATAGGTTATGTTTAATTATCAGTAGTGAAATTACGAATTTGTCCTTAGTATCTAGCTTGTCTTCATCCCCCAGACAAAATGATATAATGTTTTTTCGAAACTTCGTTTTAAGGTTTACGTTATGCAGCTCATCGTTATACATAATAGCCTATAACATCGTAAATTGCTTGTCTAAACCAAGAAAATTATTTTTTTCTAAATAATATTTTACACCATCAATTCAGTAACTGTTCCAAATTAGTAATTTCAATATGTACTAAAAATAAAATAACAAAAACAGTTTGGTAAGATCAAACCGAAAAATCCTATTAACTGGAATTCGCGATTTAATTTAAATATATTGACTATAAACTTGGCAGTTAAAATTTTTTAAATTAGCCTATGAAAATTCTTTCTGTGTAGTGTGGGGTTAAACTTCTTTTGTTCTCTTATATAATAGATTCTCTAACCAAATGAATTAAAATTTATTCTTAGCTATTTCTAATAAAAAACAGAATAGACACTAAAAGTGTGCAGATATATTTCGCAGTAAAAAAAATTTAGAACAGTGGCAATAAAAACTAGCAACAAATATGATACTCCCCAACCCTCCACCCTACCCCTTTCTAGAATAAGCAAGAAGAAAAACGCAAACTAACAACAACAACTGGATTCATTGTCGACCACTTACAGTTTTACAATTACGAATGACTGCAGTGCTGACAGACTCCCACAAACGAAAAATTTAATGCAGCTTTTTGCAACTCGTTGATGTGCATGTTATTTTTTTATTGCACTTTCGTAAACCATACATATTTATATGACATTCATGATATTGTTTTCAATTTTGTTGCAATTTATTAATCAATAACAAAAAAAAATAATAATAATATAAGACAAAAACAAAACGGCGCCGCGCCTACAAAAAAATACTACGAGTTTTTTTTGTAATAAAACTATTGTTTTGTAAATAAAAAAAATCTATAAATATGTTGTACTAAATAGTTGTGAAAAACTCATCTTGCTAAATTGCACAATATACATATTAAAATAAATCTACAGCAAAATAAAAAATAAGCATAAAATTGCACGCAGTCTTAAAAGTTTTGTCAATTGATTTTAATGTTTAATGATGAAAGCAGAACTCGACTGCAGCTTTGAGACGTGTTAAGCTCATAATAGGCAAATGTTAATAAGGACAAATGCTTTTTTAATCGCTATTTTATTTTATACTTTTATTTTTCTCTCAATTGTCAAAAAGCTAAAAGTGAAATTAGACGTGACATTGCCATTATGACAAAGCCATAACCAAATGGCTGTGGCGTTATGGCGAGTCACGTAAAATCAAATACAGAGTTGCCTATTAGTTTGGTTCGAAGGGCTGTTTTCTATGGATATGGACAGTGTTGCCAACTTTTTCCCAACAAATATCGCTAAAGTAGACAAGAAAATAGCTAGAAAATAGCTAAATTTCAAAAACATTTGAAAATTTAGCGATAAATAGCTAAAAACAAATTTATTTTTAAATTTTTTAAAAAAAATTTCCCTAAAAATTTTATCAAATGCCAAATGCAAGCAATGTAATAGGGTAATAAAAGGTTCATTTGATTAAAAAACTTATACATACATGTATTCATTATATGCATATTTATATATGTATATAAAAAATATTATAGCTACTGAATTCAGGACTTTCCCTGTAAAAAATTTTTTTCAAATATAGCAGGCTTCTGCTGTAATAGAGTAAAAGTAGCGCTGACACCTGGTGCTGATTTTCATATGGCGATTTCCCGGTTTGGAGTACATACTACATTTCTGCTCACAAAAGCCCTTCTTTGAATCTAATAAAACGTGTAAACATAGCAGTTATCTGAAGTGCTATTTAAAGAATTAATAAAATAAACGTTTTTGCTTATTTATGAAAGGGCTTCTCAAGATGGATAGCAGTATATTAGCTAACTTTCGGGCTTTAAAACCTGCATTGTTTTGACGCTATTCAATAAATTTTTTCTATAGTTTGTCTCTTATACGTTCAGTGCATCTAAACAACACCACATTTAAAAGCAAATTATGACGCAAAGAAAATCGCTAGAATTACCGCTAATAGCTAAATCATATTTTCTCCCGCAAAATGTACTTAAAAATCGCTAGATTTGACGAGAAAATAGCTGAATTGGCAACAGTGGCTATGGATATGTCGCGTCGTTGTACTGAATTCACATACAGTGTTGCCAGAATTGCTAAGGCTAAAATCTGCAAAATTTAAAAAACTTTCACGAAAAAATCTTAAAATTCTGCATTTTATTTTTAAAATCTTCAAAAAATCTTCAAAGCAATTTTTAAAACAACTTTTCTTGTATTTTATTCAAAAAATTTACATAGATAGAGATGTACATGTATAACATGAATACTTTTTCATTAACCCATATTTATAAGATTTAAACTCATCTTAAAATGTATTTTATTTACATTTTTTAGAAAAAATTTTCTTAAAATAACGTTCAATCACATTTTATTTTTTATGAACATAAACCTTTAATGCTCGAAGAAAGTGAATTTCGTTTCTGCTTAAGAAACTCATCAGTAGCCTTCAACCAGAATTTTTTTTAAATAAGGTAAAAAATTTCATGTTTATAGAACGACTATAAATATGTTATTAAGAATTACGTACACAAACATAATAGGTAATATTTATAAAATTTATTTTGGGTTACAAAATGGTTAACAAACAAATTTCCATACAAAGTTTGTTTAATAAACCTTTTGTAAAAGAATCAAGCAAAAATATTTACACGCTAACATCTTCGATTTTGAATCCACTATTATTTTCTCATAACTTTTTTTACAATGAGATGCCAAATTAGTTGAAGTTTAGTGGCTTTTCCACACGCAAGGTTTTCTTTGCAAAGTCTTGAGTTTGTTGAAGAAAAAATAATATAGAATAAGATATATTTTTTCTTCTCTCCTACAAACTCAAGCCTTTGCAAAGTAGCCTTTGTGTGTGGAAAACCCGTCTTTCTTTAGGAGAAACGAAATGCATACAACCAAGAAACAAATATAAATTATTTATAGTTATGTGCAAAAAATATAAAATTAATGAGAAAAGAAATCGGATATAAAAAATTATACAAAAAATTCATTTAATTTGTTGCATAAATATCAAAAAGGAGTTCGAAGTTTTGTTTTATTCAAGTTTACTTGATTGAAAATCCTTTCCACATTCGCAAATGAATGTGGTAAAGACATTACATTTTGACCAAACTTAGGACTGCAAAATCTTAATCTAAATATTGTTTTATATTAGATATTCTATTCCAGAAGCTTGCCAAAGTTACTTCTTCTTTTTCTTTAATGATGTCTTCTAAGTTAAAAAATTGTAACTCTATAAACTTTAAGTCGTTCACACATAAAAGAAACAAAAAGTAGTAGCAGCAATAGGAAAAATTTAAAAAAAATGCACTATAATTGGAGTTGAAAAATCTGCGTTTTTAGGCCAAAAATCTTCAAATCTGGATTTCGTCTTTTTGGAAGGTAAAAATCTGCAAAATCTAGATAAATCTGCATTTCTGGCAACATTGGCTTCATGCCTGGAGAACTACCAATTGGAATATCACTAACAAAAATCATGTGATACCGAGGCAGGTGAGAGTTGTGCTCTCTCTCCCTTACCAATCTGCTTCCAGGTAGATGATTATATTTGTTGGGTTAGAAGATATGTCGAGTTGAAAAAGGTACCAAAATTCACCTTAAAAGTAAACATATTGAAAAAGTACCAAACATGTATCAACTTATTTTTTTTACAGTAAGATTTCGGAATTTGGAATCTATCTATCGTAGTTTCCGAGATATATAATCACCCGAATTCGGAATGAGTAATCGCGTAAAGTTTTTTGCGGGAATTTGGCAATTATTAATTACTCAGAGCAACATAAAAAAATATAACCATATACGGACACCATTACGTGATAAAAGATCAAAAAAAAAAGACCAGTGTCTCCCAGTTTTGCACCAAGTCATGCACTTATTTTATGGGCCCCCAAAAATTTGGGGCCTCAGTGTCATTTTGCATTTTCTTAGGCTCATATCTTATCATATCTTGCAAATCGTTCGGAATTTCGATTTACTCTCTCAGGCAAAGTTGTAGCTCCTGTCCTAGAGATCAAAAATTGTGATTATATAAAATCAAAAACTTTATCTTCAAGATCAAAGTCGCAAAAATTCTTTTAAAAATTCGATTTTTTTAACTTTTTCCCCTGTTCAGGTCCATAGATAGCAAACCGTTAAAAATTCGAGGAAACAATTAACAAACAAAAATTTACCTAAGATCTCAATAAACAACTTTCTAGGACATGAATTTCCTAGGAATGATTCTTAACACTGTTTAGGTGTGTGGAAATTGTTACCCATCAATTGTCGCGCACCAGCTTCAATTTAAGGCAACAGTACGTAATGAAGATATGTTATAATATTAAATTCTTTATAAATACTTTATATAGACTGCTATATATCTTTTAAGCAAATATTTGACATTTAAGTTTATACTCTTTTTATATTTTTCAACTTTTTAACAAAATCAGCCCCACTGGCCACACTATTACACTAACTTTGTTGTACATAGTACTTGTATTAAAAAGTTTTAGCATTTCAGCAGAAGGAATAAGTTTGTCACAACAAATTGAATTATATTTAAAGTGCGTGTTTATTCTAAGAAGTGCTTTCAAAAGGTTGTATTGCATATTGTTGTGTATTTTTGTTTTGGTAGCGTTCATTATTCGTTAATCTGCCTTAATACTTCTTCTTTATTAGAAACCATACACTATGAATAGTAACATACATGTTTAGACTTGCCAGACGCATATTTCTAAGATCAAAAATCATTCTTGTTTGACCATCAGTTATACAAAAAATCCCCTCAAATTTGGTTACATCCCCAGATCCCCAATAGGAAATTTTCATCCCCAATCGCGAAAAAAAATCCCCAATTTGGGGACAAATCCCCTAAACTGGGACCACTGATAGAGAGAGAGGAGAATATAATAACGAAGGAAGATATCATATTTTCTTTTCTTTCTCGGCTGTGAACTAAAAATTTACTTTGGGAAAATTGCCGTGTGTGAACACAGTCTAACTAACGGCGTGTCCTACGTTATCGCAAGAAAATGTCCTTTCACATACATACACACAAAAAGATTCATAGGTTATATTTCCTAAGGTTATGGTACAATTTTAACTAAGTGAAAGGGTAGAATGACATTTACAAAGTTTTTTAGATAACTTAACAAAAACTTTAGTTGATTTCTATGTTCGAAAAATCAACTAAAATTTTAGTTAAAACTCATTAACGACTAGGTAAATTCATAGTTTTATTTTGTGTGAATTATCTAAGTAGCAAGGTAAATTTATACATATATAATGCGGCAAATTATCATGGATTTTAGTTAAATTAACTACTTATAATTCGATAGATTTGGTAAATTTGGATATCTTCGCGTTATCAATTAATAATTAAAGACTTTTTGTATTTTTTAATAAATTATTATTTATTAATTTATCTGTGTTTCATTAATTATGCATGTGTTAGTAATTAATTTTTACGCTCTTTTTACGAATGTGTGGTACATGGCACACAGATGTAACCCCGGCGTATTGAAATGTACGAAAGTCACCATTCCGTAGATCATTTTTGACACAGGCCTGTGATCAAACCCGTGTAATTCAAAAAGAACTGTAGGATACAAGTCTATAAATGGGCTCGTAGAAGTTTACTTGTTGTAGTCGAATAACACAACATTATCTCTCATCTCACCATGTTCACACACCAAGTTTTACGATCTAAATCATGTTTTAGACTTGGCAGTTTTTCTTGAAGCAGTTCTCTTCAATTCTCTTTTAAAACTGCTCGATTGTTTACTCAAGGACGGTTTCTTGTTCAGTTTTCCTATTGTTTTAATGCAGCAGATGAAATAACAAAACAGAGTTGAAGTAACTTTTCTGCACAAGCAAGTCAGTACCCCTCTTCTTTCTTCTTCCCCTCTCTTCCATAACTGATACTTGCTTCAAGATTTTAGGTAAAGTGTAATGTACAAATTACCAAATTACCTAACTGCATAGTTAATAAAACCTAATTTTTTTTTCTTTCATATAAAAAAATTACATATGCATGCTTAGTTAATATTACCTCTTATATTTTTTTGTGTATAAAATTTTAATTTATTTTCCTAAACTGTGAGCAAAAACCCATAAATGTAGCAGATTTTTTTTTAGCCGTTGGATAGAAAAATTCGCTTGCAAAAAATCTTTTTATCAGATCAAAAACATCAGCTTATGCCCCAAGCAATTTTTCATTAACCCAAGGTTGCCTTTGAGGCTTTGTGGCTCCGACCCCCTTTAAAGATATATAATCTAAATTCCAGATTTAAGCTCTGTGAGACCTCCTCAAAAATTAAATTTTATAAAAATCGTACGGCTCGTTTAGAAACTGCACAATTATTTCCATTTTTCCAACGAAAGTCCTTACTGTAAGATGGCATGGGTTAGGTCGGCTTTTGTTTGTTGCTAATCTCCATAGACCTGGAATTTAAGAAAACATCACAACAATAAAATCTGACGAGGTCAAATTACAAGACCTCGGTGTCCAGTTCACATCAGCTCTACGTAGGACTACAAGGACTTCAAATCGTTCGTGCAAAATGTCCAATGTGACAAGAGCTGTGTGGGACGTTGCGTCGATCCATGAAACAACATGTTGTTGTTTTTCATATTATTCAATTTTGGCCAAAAGACCATCGACCAATAGCATTCTCCTTTGATGCCAATGATTTGGACAATGTCCTTCTCAAAGATATATAGACCGACGACGCCGTCAAGCAGAAATGCACACCAAATTCGAACACGCACTCTTATAAAAACTATTTTATAATTTCCACGTGTTTTTTAACATTTCCAGCCATGGTGATTCTGCAAAAGATCTAAATAAATGACGGCCACTTCGACAGTTGTAGCTTCATTAATATAGGGGTCATATCAACTGCCAAATTTGGAAAACCTTATATTATATCGTGCCATAACTGCCGAAAAAATCTTAAGCTATATTATTTTCGAATATAATATTTTGACGATAATGGATTATTTGCAATCGTAAGTAATCGATTTTCGTCAACAAATGAAGTTCTAAAATTATTTTTATTTATTTATTGAACATATTCTACAAAGTAAATTTGCAGAATATGGTTGCCAAAAATGGACGGGTGCAACGTGGTTGTTAAGGAAATTCCACAAAAGAACCGCAAGATTATACGGTAATCCGTGGCAGATCCAATAATCAACAGTGGCCTGGTTGCACTTAAGAAATAATTGCCAACGACGCGTGATGTTGACTCGCCCAGAGCTGCTTTACGACTGCACTTCTAAAATTATGTGGCTTAAGCTTTTTTTACTGTTATTGCACGATATGTATGTGTGCATATCGCTACCATCTACCACTTTTTTGCTTTTTCAATAATAATGCTAAATTATAGTTCCCCGAGTTTATTTAATTTAATCCAAGCTAGAATTTCAACTGAAATATATTTTAGCAATGCATCTTAACAACGCTGTGTTCACTTCACTATTTAAAGCTACAACCCCAAATATTTCTTTCATTGGGCCAGTTTTTGAGAAAATTGCATACATAGTTCGAATGTTGAAATGAATGTTGTTCAAAAGTATTTGAAGAAATAATATTTACTGATATTCTGCAAGGAAAGCTACACGATATATCAGCGCTACCGCTGGGAAAACTACAACTATAGAAGGGCATTAAAAATTATTTAATGAAATATTAATTCCTTTAAATAGGTGAGAATAATAAATTATTATTATTAAAATAATTTTAAAATTAATTAAATAACGATGACATAATTGAATTTTTATATTTTTTAGTTGTTTTTTATATTCAAGTTTTGAATTTTAACCATCCGAAGTTAAGATTGTTATAAAATCGCTCATAAAATATTTCTAATCGAACCGAAAGGTTAAAATACCCTAAAACATAAGTGTTGTTGATCTACCTCTTTTTAAAGTAGGATTTGTTGGAAGCTACCTTTTTTCACATCGAATCTACCTCTAAGAAAGTTTTTGAGTTGGCATCACTGCGTGTGCGGTCTTTTGAGGATGCCTCCTGTACACTGGTCCTTTGAAAGTAAGAAAGCAATTCGAAAGTAAGAAAGCAGTTCTTTAGATTGGGACAAACCTTTTTACCCTAAGCAATCTTTCATTCTATAACAAGAATTGAAAATACTGATAGAGAAGTTATTCCTGTAGTGCGATTCAATAACTTGCAATAAAGATTATCGCTTGCAATAATGATTGTGCGATTATGTGACTTCTTTTTAACGATAGTACGCAGCTGATATTTTCTGTTGATTTTTGTCGATAAAATTGACAGCACATAAATTATTGTCGCTTAAATAACTACACAGCTGATATTAATCTACAGCGAATATCGTTAAAAATGTTACTGAATAGCAGTGTTCGCAGTTTAGGGGATTTGTCCCCAAATTGGGAATTTTTTCGCGATTGGGGATGAAAATTTCGTATTGGGGATCTGGGGATTTGTTTGGGATGTAACCAAATTTGAGGGGATTTTTTGTATAACTGTGGTCAAACAAGAATGATTTTTGATCTAAGAAATATGCGTTATGCAAGTCTACACATGTATGTTACTATTCATAGTGTATGGTTTCTAATAAAGAAGAAGTATTAAGGCAGATTAACGAATAATGAACGCTACCAAAACAAAAATACACAACAAAATGCAATACAACCTTTTGAAAGCACTTCTTAGAATAAACACGCACTTTAAATATAATTCAATTTGTTGTGACAAACTTATTCCTTCTGCTGAAATGCTAAATCTTTTTAATACAAGTACTATGTACAATAAAGTTTCTGAGGCTGGTGAATCAGTAGATGTCGATTCTGAAGTTTTTGAAATGGTAAACTTTGGTTAAAAATTTTTTATACTGGTGTATATTAAACTATATGTAATTCTTTCTTTCTAAGTAAAAATTAAATTTATATGTACGTAAATATACTCGTATCTATCGGTATAAATAAATTTTATTGAATAAATATGTTATTTTTGTCGTTATTTTTCAAATAAAATTAAAAAAACATTAAAAAAATTTGTATAAAAGATATCAATTTGGGGATTTTTGGGGATGAGAAATCAAAACTTAGGGATAAGCTCTAGAAAAAAAAAACTTGCAACACTGCTGAATAGCAAGTTCGATAAGTTTTCCTTGTAATTATTTTAACGAAGTTAGTGAATCGAATTAGTGAGTAAATTAAAAATTTAGTTTTCTGTAAAACTAGATTTGTCAACCATTTTGAAATAAGGTATAAGATAAAATGTTGTTGTGACTTAAAGATGTCACGTCGTACATTCTGTTTCACCGTTTATAGTTTTTTTTTGTATTAAAATTTGATATTTTTATTTTCGAAAACTTTTTTGTTTGTTTTTTTGAACAAACATCATTAAAACAAATTTAATATTTTATTATTTATTATTAATTAATATTTTAAGGCGTACTAGTAATATTTAATTATAATATTCTGTTATGCATTAAGACTGAAAACAAATAATATTTTTGCATCAGTTGAAGTCGCACCTTAAAAATTGCATACGCACAAGTTCAACTACAAAATATATTTGCATAACAAATAATTCACCCACTTGTAGCGAATTGTCAACAATTTATAAGGTTTTAGAATTTATTAAAATGACAGACATTGAAAAATTTGGAAGACACTGAAAATTGGTTAAGAAACTTACATACATCGAATTTGTACGAGGGAAGATTGGAAAGGAAGGTTACCTCAAAGTAATAAAAAATTATATATGGTCCATATATTTTTAATATATGAATGTATATAACTATATATGAATATGTATGAATTCATGTATGGAAATATATGGGATTAAATATGGCAAAACTATTATATATGAACTCATATATGGACTAATATATGAAATGTATTAAATATATGAGCTCATATATGAAAATTTAATTATGAAGCTCTTCATATGTGGATCCATATATAAATATAAGATTTTATATATGGACCCATATAAGAATGTATACATACATGATATCTCACATAAGATCGGTTTTGCAATCAAAAAAGCTTGGAATTATATCACTGCTGGATTGGAAATCCATTAGAAAATACATCAAAGTTTATACATATGCATACCCTCAACGTTTAAAAAAGAAAAACTTTTTCTTGTATGATTTTATACATTGTGGCCCTATTTAATATATCAAATAATCAAAAGGATAATCCAGTCATTAATTTTATAGAAAATAACAAAATTCTCTAGATAAGAAACAAAGTTCATATTACTGTATTGAAAACTATTGTTAGAGGGATTATTTTTTCTTTTATAATTAATTGCATTAGTTTTTAATCTGATTTCTTAAGCTAAATGTTATGTACGAATATAATTTATGTGTCTTTTAAATAATTGATTCACCGTTTGATGAATGAAATGACTTTTATTTCGTTTTGAATTATTTGTCCAAACAAATGTTTAATTAAATACAACCTCTCTCTCAAGTCTAAAAAATTTAATTTTAATAATTTAATTTATTGCACAGCAGTGCGCTTTTGTGAATCAAGAGTGTATGAGTATGAACTTTGCATACTGTGGAGGGAATTTACACATACATGTATGAAAATGTATACCCTCATATTTCGGATCCGAACCATATATGGGATATCATATATGCTCCATACATATTTTTTTAGCTGGGCTTCTTATTTTTTTTCTCAAATAGGCAGAGCAAAGTAATTTTTCTTGAGCAACTTTTGAGTTTATGAGGCGAGAGAGGATAAGATAATGCAGAGCCGTAATATCGCCCTCGACACTGAACTAAGAAATTGCTCAATAAAAATTGTGCTAAGTGATCACACTCTCTAAGCAAGGATATCCAGGGTTGAAATGGAACCGTTTCGTTTTCCGAATGCACGATTTTCCTTTCAGTGCAGGCTGTCTCGATTTACATCCTTGAAAACTATGACTTGAATTTAATGAAGCTTTCTTTATATATAAAATAACACTGCAATCTCTAAAATATTGAAATTTACACACACTTTGGCTGATTCCAACGCCTCTTCAAACAATTCCAGCAAATTTATTTGAACACAAAGCCCATAATAATTTTTGTGGAAGTATTTGTATTACTCGTATAAATTATTTATTTTGGAAATAGCACACAGCAAATTAAAACTAAATTGTATTTTATTTTCACAAAAAAGAAAAAATTATTATACAATAAATTATTTTCGTTATGAGACAATAATTTTGAAAAATTTATGTGCAAAATTTTTAAATGCATTTACTGCGTTGTAGGCTTTTAGCTTTTTTAAAACATTTACACAATAGAAACGAAAACTTTATTGCAACACGACAAGGCATCGCATTCTATATGCCGCGCAGACTGACTGACGTAGATTTAGATTAGAGATGGGCATCATTCGCATGATGATTGGCAAATTGTAAATCGTTGGGTGGTTGGTTATTGGTTTGCCGCAGCAATAATGTATATAATAATAATAATAATAATAATAATATACTGTGCCCGGCAAATCAGTAACCACTCGACGATATGTGATTATGAACATCAATGTTAGCCACTGAGAGAAATGTATTCACGTATGTGTATTCATTTGTATAAGAAGCAGATTGATTGATTGCCGAACACTCTGGTGCCACTTTGGCCTACTACGATGTACTTTCACTCAGAAAAATGCCACCATGCGTGCTCAAACTAACCACAAAAGTGTCAAAAGTGTATAAACAACGTTTGTACTCAAATTGTACAATTTGACAAGGAAGTGTTGACAACGAATGTGCACAATTCGACAACCAGCGTTATCAATACCAAAAGTTGACAATTTACGGTTATTAGTTTACCAGCGTTGTCAAAAACGTACCAGCGTTGTCAAAAAACGCACGGTTGTCAGTCCGCACATGGCCGTGTACAATTTGACAACTAGCGTTGTTAAAAAAATTACAACTAAGGGTGTTATATTGATTGATTGATTGATTTTGCAACGTCTCTTTTCTCTCAGTGTACATAAATATATGTATTTATGTATATGCATTTATATTTCTGATCACTCTTGATCCAACTGAATGTGAAGTCTAATTTTTTCAAACATTTAAGCTGATATAAGAGTTAATAAAAGTTTTAAGTGATTAATAATAACGAGTATGTATGTAGGTATGTATATGAAAAGTCGTGAAAGCATAATTCCAAATCTATAAACAACAAATAGAAATTACTGAAACGCAAATATGAAGACTTGATTTATGGCCGTGAGTAAAAAATTTACTCACCGGCCCACATCTAATTAAGATATATAGAACTGCTACTTACAAAATCAACAAAACAAATCTCTTTAGCAATAGCATTCATTGTGCACTTAAATATTTAAAATAAAAATATAAAAAAAAACTATAAAAACTTAAATGAATTGTATGTAAATAAAATATTACCCACGTAGTACACACATTTTCAATTGCAAACACTAGAATATTTAGATTTTTTTATGAAAACGAGACGATAAGTATACATATCTCCCACTATGATGTTAAATGTGTTGAAAAATATCATCATGACCTAGCCGACGATAAAATATCTAGAGCCAAATCTTGTTTACTATTTCAAATGAAATTGTATTTCGAATACATACTTTACAGATGTATTTGTATGCATTAATAAAATACTGAAACGAATATGATCTAAACAATGCATGAACAAAAAATAACAATCAAATGTAAGGACTGAGATCAATGGAATATTTGTGGATAAACTATAGATGGTATAGAACATGTTCAGATGTTAAAGACGAGTATTTTCGATATTTTTTTGCCGCGATTACATTTGTTCGCCTGAGTACAGAAAACTTACGCGCATTTAATTTGATATGTAGTAAATCAAAATTTACTGCGGTTTAGTCAACTTTCACCACATTTCTTTTGTTGACGAAAATCGATTATTTACAATCGCAAGTAATCGATGTTCGTCTATGTTTATAAACATTTTTAAATCAGTGATGGAAAAGTTGAAAGTTAATAAGCATTATTTTAACAATTTATGCTAAATTTACAAAAACAAAATCATAAAGGTAACCAAAATGAGCAAAAAAATTACAGAAACTTATAAAATCTGCACAGAGAAGTATTGTTTCAACAGTTTTCTTCAAAAAAAATTTGACTTAGTAGCAAAACAAATTGTGCTAATGGGCCGCGTAATGAACAAAATTAAAGAAAGACGAGAAACCCCAATTTTTTGGTTAAAATCGATTTTAGCGACCTCCAAACATCTTCCGAAAAATCTGAAAACAATCACAAAAGTACATTACACTATAGGCTTCCAAAATATGCTGGGGTTTCTATTAAAATCGATAAGGAAACTTTTTTTGGGACACACTAATGTATATCGTCGTCTTAGAGTGCAAAACTGCTAAATCCACTTTTTTTAATATATGAAATTTTAATTCCGTTCGAAAGAGAAAGAGACGCCTCATCGACTTGATAAAATATTTATTTTAGTTTGAAGCTCTATATGTCGCAGAAACTTAGTGTATTGGGATAATTTCTTAAGCTTTGTATAGAAATCGTTAACAGTAGTTTTTCTCTCATGTAAAATTTTCTGGAAGTGAGTTAGTAGGTTTACAGTTTAAGCCGACAATATGTTTTGTGTTCCTTTTTTTATTTATTGTAAATGAATTGTATACAATTTTTTGATAATAAAATTAAAAAAAAAATAAAAATATATTTAATTTTTGGTACTATCGGGTTTAAAAAAAGTACTCAGAAAAATTTTTTGATACCGAAATGCAAATTTCATATAATTAATTTTTTCATTCCCCATCACTGGTTCGAATTAAGCAGTATAAACGATTCCAACTACAATTTATGAACTGTATGAGATTTAATCATACGCATTCGGCTACACATGCGTATATACAGGACTATTTTATTTAAACACACACCCACACATTTTCCATTCCATTTTATATACACAAATATATATATATATACGGTGGCGAATTATGAATAAGTATCATGCGTATATATATTTTGTACGATTAAATATCCATAGCCTGAGTATGAGCATACTACGACCAAAAGTGTGAGAGCGAGTCAATTCGCATAAACGAACTAGAAATGCTCTTTTATGTTGGAATCGACTATAGTCATCGTTGCTTGAAAGAAAATACGTTTGTTTGACAACAATTATGATTATATCCAGTAGCTCGTTTCTGTATTTCTCGCATCGTAAAATTTCTCACATTTTTTGTCTGTACAAAAATTTATATTTTACGAACGTAAATAATAAATTTTGCTAAAAAAATTATGTTTAAAATTATGTCGCTTAAGCTTTTTTCCCAAGATTTTATTTACAAAAATTCTCTTGTATAATTGTTTTTATACAAGATGTCCTATTGTTCAACAAATATTGCATAGGAATGGAAATGTAAAATTAACAAACTAAACTACAATATATAACATTGCAAATTTCGCTACTTAGCCTGCTTTCACCGCACGCACTCTCTTTATTAATCCTTAGCTGGTGTCGCTGTTTTTAGGTATCGGGGGTTCAAATTGACCCCAGTTTTGAAAAAATCCAATAATTACAGTTGTGAACAAAATTTTATACCAGCGCAAATTTCTTTGTACATTAAATTAAAAATTAACTAATTAAAATATAACTAACATTTTTAATTATTCATTATATGTACATATGTATACATATATTACATAACATTGTCATGTACAGTCGACCCCCGATAATTTGAAATTCAAGAAAGAGACCAGGTACAAATTGAAATAATCGAAAGTTCATGTTAACAAGAGTTTGTTTTTTTAACTCATTTTGATAAAAAGAACAATAAACATTTAAAATAAGTTTCAAGAATATAAGCCTAATGATGTCCAGTGTGCGAAATAGTTGGAAAACACATTTTTTACTCTTTTGGCATCGGAAGTCCTACTTTACACTATTCAAGTCTTATTGCTAAGCTGAATAGTTTTTCGTATCTCTCTCCTAACAAAATAATTAGCTTAGCAATAATACTTGCATAGTGTAAACTCAGACTAACAGCCGTAAAATCAAACTACTAACACATAAAAATATTTTATTTAACTGAATCAAAGTATCTTTAGCTTTTAAGTAAATAATAGTGCACATATGACGTAATATTAACCTTTCATAGACGTAGCCCCGCCCACTTTTTTGAACACAAGATTAAGGTTTTTCCAGAACTTCAGGTGTGTACCGAGTTTCATAAAAATCGACAGAGTAAAAGCTCGTGAAATATAATATTTAATTTTAATGGGCGTGGTACCGCCCACTTTTTGAATGTAAGATTGTACATATTTCAGAGCTCAATATGTGTGCCAAGTTTAATGAACCAATTTGTAGTTCATTAAAAGCACTTGAAATATAATATTAGAATATAATAGGAGTGGCCCCGCCCACTTCTTTAAATGCAAGACTGTATCTTTTAAGAGCTCAAGATGTGTGCCAAGATTCGTTAAAATCGCTCAAGTACAAGCAGGTAAAATATAATATGAAAATGTTATAGGTTCGGTCCACTCTTTGAATACATGATTGTGTATTTTTTTCGGACTCAGTGGTGCGCCAAATTTTGTTAAAATCGGTCAAATAAAAGCATGTGAAATATAGTATTAAGTTTGATTGGGCGTGGCTTCGCCCAGTTTTACAACTTCGAGATTTTGTCTTTAGGAGAGCCCAATGCGTTTGTTGTGTGAACTTAATAGCAATGGAATAAGTGAAATTTTTTATAAAATCAAATAAAAAAATTTGTGGTCGTGTTCCCGCCACCTTTTTTAGGGTTCCGTACAACAAAGGTGAAAAGGAACCCTATTGTTGTCGCTACGCTGTCCGTTACAGGCTATTTTTTCAGGAACCGTAAGAGGTACGGACCTGAAATTTGGATAGAGTATGTAGAACCTTTGCCGCTACAACAACAAATACATGAGAGTTAAACATTAAAGGGTTTTCCAAGACGAGCAACGAAAAATTTTAAAATCCCATGTAATATACATACAATTGTATGTAGATATGTACATACGTTGATACTTGAAATTTGTAACATGCAGTAAAATTTAAAAAATTAAAATTAAAGGGTGTTACATCAGTTAGTGTAATTTCGACTATGTAATTTTGACAACTTGCTGTATCTTGGAAGAGGCAAATTCTTGAAATTTTCAAAAACGGTAAAACTAAAAAATTCCAAATTTACAAAGTCGCGAAAGCGAAAAAAAATTCGAAGAAATGAAAAAATCGCCAAAATAAAAATAAAACGCCAAAAACCGAAAAAAATCGCCAAAACGCGAAAAAGGCGCCCAAACTAATAAAATTGCTTATATGAAAAAATCGCCAAAATGAAAAACGCCAGAAACCGTAAAATCGACAAACCTAAAAATCGCATAGATGAAAAAAAAATCGCCAAATTAAAAAAAAATCGCTAAAATAAAAAAAAACGCCAAAAACAGAAAAAAAATTGCCAAAACGCGAAAAAAATGCCAAAACTAAAAAAAAATCGCCAAAAACCGAAAAATCGCCAAACCTAAAATAAATAGCCTATATGAAAAAAAATCGCCAAAATGAAAAAAGCGGCAAAAACCGAAAAAATCGCCAAAACCGTAAAAACGCAAAAAAAGCCACAACTTAAAACTATATTTTATACATATAGGCTAAAGTCCGTATTGAATTACATATTTAGTGTCAATACGGAACCCTTCGTGCGCGGGTCTAAGTCTCACTTCACTGAATTTATTTATAATGGGACCAAATAGAAGCTGTACACTTTTAGAAAAAAAAAATGTTTTAAAGTAAATTAAAAAATACAGCCGGTTAAAAATATGTATTTGGCTCGGTTCATATTGAACCCACTATATCAATTAAGGGTTAATAATATACCGAACACAGTTCCAATTAAAGAAAATTTATGCTTTTCTTACTTCAAAGAAATATTTTTCGTTTTTATTTTATTGTTATTTTCCTCTTTGCCATACGAAAATGTAATGAATTGTTTGTTGATCACGTACAATTTTGTGATTGTATGTGATTTTTCGTCTAATGCGTTTACAATCAGAAATGTGCAAAATTTATATTAAAGTGCGCAAAGTTAGACAAAGAAATAACGATATGTAAAGTATGACAAAATTGATTGAAATAAAATTTATTAATTTAAAAAACAGTGATTAAAGATAAATGTTCATACATTCATACACATATCGACCATTATTTTCGATTTTATCGTGAGCGACATGTAGTCGAAAATATACTTTTTTTACTGAAATTAAAATTTTATGGGACTACCTGTAGTTAAGAATTATTAAAATGACAAAATTGTTGATTATTTTTATGATACAATCTGTAAAATTTTATCGTAAGTGACAATTTACGTGCAAAAACATATTTGAATATTTAAAAAAAACCTTCTCCAGAAAACTTTAATTTGTATCGCTTACTCTAAAATCGCAAATAAGGCTCGTTACCTTAACTCGTAATTTTTTTTAATTTTTTATATATTTTGATAAAAGAGTATCTAATGTATCGAAAAATTCAAAAATTTTAAAAAAACAATCAGTTAGGGGACTTTCTGCATTAAGGTAACGATATGCATATGAAATACTTTGAGTAAAATATAATTGTGAAAATAAAGAGCCTAAATTGTTAAATCCATTTGATGTTGCCATAAAGCTCCGCTTTTTATGTATCGTTTCGGAACTTTTGTTAGTTGAAAGTCCACTATTATTAAAAATCATTTAAAATAATTTTGTCAAGTAATTATCGCTGCTTTCATCAAGGTGAACTTTCCGGACTTTAGCTGGCGGTCCAAATAAATTTGATGATGAAGGAACTGAATCTTCGCTTTGCTCTAAAGATTTTTTAGTTTCCATTAGACTTGTAAAGGAGTATTTTTGTTTGAGTGCATCTTCAAAACACCAGTACCTCTGCGCCATATTAAGCACAATTCCGGCTTGTTCCAGAAAGTCCGTTCCGAGTAATATTCTGCTATTATTGGCATTTGGCATATATATGAGCTTTATTTGCCGCAGTCTATTGCCGAGGAAAATATCGCAGGTAGTGGACATAATACTGCTGGTGTTAAAAGAACCGTCTGCCAGGGTAATATCAGCCTTCACATCCTCAAATACACAATTATTGTTGAAAAGTATTTGCTTTAACTGCAAGTTGGCAACACTTGTCTTAGCACCAGTATCAAACACTGCTTCTGTTTCAATACCAAAGAATTTAACGTTCGTTGTTGGCAAAGAATGTCCGATAACGTTGGACATAATGGAGTTGCAGACTAAATAGTTTGGGCTGACCGCTGTTGCAGATTGTCCAGTGCAAGAAGGACAAATCGATCTATACACATTCGGAGCACTGCAGCCAAAGCAAAATAAATAGGTCTTGGCCGTTGGCTTTAGGTGTTTCGCCTGTGGATCATGACCTATAGGTGGATTTATCGTTGCTTGTTCCATTTGTTTCTTTTTCATGCAACCTTCTACTGTGTGACCTCTGCATCGGCAAAAACTACAGCGAGTTCTGCGGTCTACTTCTCGGTTTTCTTCAATGATCACTGGTATGCCGCGTACTATAGCAATTTCAGCTTCACGACAGGCAGATATTAAGTCTTCAAAAGAATTAATAATTTCACGTCGTACACGGTCCCTTATGGTAATACTGAGCAGGCTGTATGCAATATCTAACTGCGAGATTTCAGGCAAAGGCATTGCAAGTTGAGATAAAAGAAGTCTCTTTTTACATATGAAGCTATCGGTTGGTTCACATTTTTGTTGTTTACTAACAAAAATATTAAAGAAAATGAGCCAGTCTGGTTTAGGAGGTGTAAATTCAATCCTAAGAAGGCCGATAGCCTGCTCAAACGTGTACACAGTGTCTTTCACACCAATCCACCATGGAATGGCATGATCCTCAAATAATAGTGGTAATTCACGCAAAGCGTCAGAATCAGAAACCGCGTGATTGTCCTTAAACGCAGTCATTACTGACAAAAATTCTTCCACAACAGCTGCATCTTTTTGTCCTTTAAAACGTGCAGTGCATTGAGTGAAAATTCCATATCTACTAGTACTGGCATTCATTTCATAAAACTGCTTCGTAGGAAACTACTTATGTATGTATATGTGTGATATCTTCGTTTATGAATAAGTAATTAATTAGCTGTGTGTTACAAACTGCCAGCTATGACTTACTTAGTCGTTTCCCCAAATGTTTAGTTTGATAATTTGATAATAGCCTTATTTTTAAGTTAATGAAACAAAAACTTTAACAACAAGAAAAACATACAAATCACACTGTTTTTATATCACTTCAAAAATCCCAACCCGTCCGGTAAATTAATACTAAACAAAGCTGTTACTCGTTTGAAGAGAGAGAACAGAATGAATTAATTCAGAAAGCTGGTGTGGTTTTTATACACATTTGAATACACGTATTTACGTGCCTGCATACATATGTATGTACATATTTGCTACACACAAAGAAACACATTAAGCAGCCCACAGACGAAGGAATATTAGTAAAAATATGGACATGTTCCACTAAATGTTCCATCGTGTGTATGTAGAAAAGTTTCTTGGTAAAATGTTCGTTTCCTTTTCGGTTTCTCAAATAAGAAAATTTTGGATTTTTAACATTTCGCTACCCAATGTCCCTTCATCTGTATCGATGTTTTATTTTTTTATATGTCTTATTTGATTAAGATCAGGCGTTATGGAGGTGATTTTTTAACTCACAAAGTAAATGAAACAACAAGCAAAAATGATAACAATTGAAGATAACGAAAACTGGATACATTTTATAATTTAATATAAAAATTTGGCAAAATTATGGGGTATAAAATGTGATTACTACATAAATTAAGGTATAAAAAACAGCATCATATGAAAAATTTAGAATATAATACATACAGAAACATTGATAGGAATGCAACCATAGAAATAAAGAAATAACGTACATTGTATATTTGTTTAGTAGTGATTTATTCCATACACAGACACATAACTGATGTTTCGTTTTTGGCCCCATTATAAGTATTAAAAAAAAGGAAACATTTGTAGAAGCACATGCTTCTCAACGTGTTCCTTCGTCTGTGTGCACCATTGCAAATTTGTAAATGCACCAGCGTTGCCAAGGTAGGGGATTTGTCCCCAAATAGGGGATGTTTCTTTCGCGATTGAGGATAAAAATTTCGTGTTGGGGATCTGGAGATTTTTTGGGGATGGTAATGTTTTTATAACTAATGATGATGTTTTTATAACTGATAGTAACAAGAATGATTTTTGAGCTAAGAAATGTGCGTCTGCAAAGTCTAAAAACGTGTGTTATTATTCATAGTGAATGCTTTCTAATAAACAAGAAGTATCAATGCAGATTAACCTGTAATGAAAATTACCAAAACAAAAATACGTAAGAAAATGCAATATGAATTGTTGGAAGGACTTCTTAGAATAAACACAAACTTTAATAATTCTGCAAAAAAAGCCGACTTCAATGCAAACATCTGATAGAAGAAGATAAGAAGTACGTGAAATATAAAATTAAATTTTATTGGGAGCCCATTTTTTAAATGTAAGTTTGTGCGTGTTAAGTCTTATAAAAATCGGTAAAGTAGAGACACTTAATATCAAATATTAAACTTTAATGTGATTGACTCCACCTATTTTTTAAATGGAGGATTGTGTATATTTTAGAGGTCAGTGTATGTGGTAAGTTTCTTAAAAATCGGTTAAGTAGACTCATGTGATATATTATAATAAATTTTAATGAAATTTATTTATTTGAGATATTTATTATATTATAATAAATCTTCATGGGCGTAAGCCCGCCCCATTTTTTAACTTTCAAATTCTGTTTTTACAAGAACCAAAGGTGTTTGATAGGTTTCTCAGCAATCAAATAATTACAATATCATAAAATTAAATTAAAAAACTGTGGATGTGTCTCCGTCTACTTTTTTGACAATGGAACCCATGAAGAGCTATAGCCTCTCAGATAAAAAAAAATGTTTACAATCGGTCTAAAGTGTATCGAGCTATGAAGCAACACATCAAAAAAAAAAGACGAATTGATAATCTCCAACTTTTTTTGAAGTCGTTTAAAAATAATTCAAATAGTTGTGACAAATTTAATCTCTCTGTTGAAATATTAAAGCTTTTTAATACAAGTACTATGTAAAACACAATTTCTGAGGCTGAGGAATCAGAATATTTCGATTGTAAAGTTTTTGAAATGGTAAACTGTGTTTACATTTTTTTTATACTTGTGTATATTAAATTATGTATGTGTATTTTTTTACAAGTTTAAAAGTACAGATTAAATTAGTATGAATGTAAATAGAGCTATCGATATAAATTAATTTTATTGAATAAATATGTTAGTTTTGTTAATTATTTTTTAAATAAAATTAAAAATTTAGATTTTTCACAAAATAAAAATTTGAATTACAAAACACGCAATTTGGGAATTTTCGGTGATTGCAAATCAAAAATTGGGGATAAGCTCAGAAAAAACTGGCAACGCTGGAATGTACGGAAGAGAGGAGAGCAGAGTTACCGTTGGAAATTTAAGGAAAGTGGCACAAAAAGTATTTGAAGAATATAACAACACAAAAAGCCGTTTTAAAAAAACATAGTCAAACATTTTTTATTCCCCCTTATTGTGATTGGCGATTTTGCGGCGAAAGTCAGGCGTATTGTAATAGATTAAAGGAAAATGTAGCTTAATTTCTTTAATCAACTACAAACTGTCGAATTTGAAGTCGAAAAACGCCAACCACGATAAGGGGGATTATTTTATATTTCTTTACATTGAATATTTTTTTTATTTTGATAAACTGTTCAATACAAAAACGAAACCATATAAGGGCATTTTAACCGAAAGCTTCACGGACATCAACATATTAAAAGATTTTGAAAACACTTCACTTGATCATATTTTCTTACACAAACAATCAAATTTAAGTTAAAAAGTTTAAAAGTTTTTTCGTGTTTTTTTTTTCTGAAAAAGCTTTTTAAAATACTGTCGAAGCAAACTCTGTTTTTTGTTTTCTGATATTTTTGAGATGATCACTAAATAATCTCTCCGCTTTTAGTAGATAAAATTAAAACTGGACAAAAACTTTGAAAAGATGTGCATGTCGTCTAAGAACAATAAGTTATGTGTATGTATAATACAAGTGTTGGCGTAATTGACTTTGGAAAAAGAGAGGAAGATGTCACCAAAAATTCTAAAAAGTCGTGTTGGCTGAAGTAGTTAGCACGTTGACTACAAAACCGAAGATCCAGGGTTCAATTCCTGTATCGGACAGTGATTAAATAACAACATGTTCAAGTGATGCAGGCATAGGCACTGGTCACTGAACTATACCGACTTCAGCAGATGCTAATCCTAGTGTAATATCAGAGCGCTCTCCTTCGTCGGTATTGTGTAGCAGAATCATCGGCGAAGTAAAATAACTAATAAAATGGCTACTAAACTAAACACAGCTTCAAAAATACGTCTCATCTGACACCAGAAGGCGCTACAACACTGCATGATTAAAAAGCATGCAAAAGGCAGAGTTGTAAAAGAATGATGCTTTCTTCTATAACTTCCTTCACTACCTGTCTTCTATTACTATCCCTTTCCTAAAGAATGTAACACCTAATAATAGTATGCCCGAGTGTTACTTCGCTTTAAAAAAAAATTACATCAGTTTTAGAAGTCTCACAAAAAATAGATGACTGTCAAAATGGCGACATATCGGATCTTTTTTTCTAACGGTAACTCTGAAAGAGAATATTTTGCATTGAAGAGAAAAGAAAGAATGACAAGGGGGATGGAAAATTCAATTTTATAATATTTTTTTTTGAACTCCAAATAATTAAATAAATTTCTAACATTACTTTTATATAATTTCCTTATTAATTCAACAAATTAAATAAAGTATACAGTAGATAGCAAAACTAAGCACACACCAACATATAATTAAAGTATCTGAGTTCTCTTTTTATTTCCAAAATTAAAAAATAAACAAACAAAAAACGACTAGAAAGGCAAGAGCAATGCACAATTAATAAATTGATTAAATATGTACATAATGGGCTTAATTTTATAAATGTAGAATCAGGGATGGCAGTGAAAATTGTACCAACAACTTTCAAAGATTTAACTTTTTTGCCTTATATAGAAAAGCCCTAACTCATTATTTTTTTGAAATCGAGATTTTTGCATTTTTCGATACATTAGATGTTCTTCTATCGAAATATATATATATGTACACAAAGAACTCGATTTAAAAAAAAGAATGAGTTAGGGCCCTTCTATATTAAGGTAATGATATTTTTATTTGCTATTATTAAAATAATCGACTCGTTTTCACAAATTTGCTTGTAAGTTGGGATGTTAAAGCATATGGCTATACCTTTTTAAGTTGAAATTGAATATATTCAAATTAATAGCATGTACCTACTCTATCTAGCATCCGAATTTATAAGAAAAATAATTTGGAAATAGACGACTTAAATTTTATTGATTTTCTCGCTGCGATTTGCTTTTAGAAGACTGTTTTAAAGTGAGCAGAATATGAGTTTCATCGATCAAAAGTGAAAATTTACATTTACAATTTTTTGAAAATACATGCGGAGTGCGATTTCCAAAACGAAAAACAGTGTTCTGCTGATTCAAAGCTAAGTTCACATAAATTATCTTAAAGATATAAAATATTAAAACCAATTAAAAAGCTGCAACAAGTCACCTTTTTAGTTAAGCTCTTGCCTGACAGTTAGGCGATTTCAAATCGCGCGATTTACATAACACCCCTGATTGGTGTACTATTGTACTTTCCGCACAGAGAAAACAGTGCCTAATAAATAGAGAAAACCTTTTTGAAAAAATCAAGAAGAAATCTTGTAGTTTTTATTAGGTTATCTTATTGATTTTTTCAAAAAGGTTTTCTTCTTGATTTTATTAGGCAACCTAATAAAACATGAAAAAAATTGTACTTATGCATTTTCATTTAAATTCTGTACAATATATTTATGTATGTATGTATGTAGTATATTTAGATGTTATTTATTTATACATACATACATACATATTATATTATGTTCTTAATTAACTAACTCACCATACATACATATTTATTACTTGGGAGGAGACAAGTATTGAACCAGCAACCTTCTGCCTGATACACAAGAATTCTAACCAATATGCTAAGCATCAAGAACGAAAAATATCATGAAAAAAATTTTCTCTATGTTTATTTATATGAAATAACAAGAACCCTAATAAAAACAAGAAGATTTCCTTATTAACAAAATTAATGAGATGCTTTACACATAATCATATAGGAACCTAATAAAATCAAAAAGAAAACCTTATTGAAAAAATGGAACTATTTTTGAAGCTTTAGGTCAGTAAATTTTATAAATTTCTTTATATTTTTATTTTTATATCGATATTTCGTTAACCTTTGGTTAACTTCTTCAGGATTATTCTTGTTTTTATATTTTGATAGTTAGTTTTCGTCTTTTTTTTCTTTTCAATCAAAAAAAAATTCTTTTATAATTATAAATAACAATGTGTGTCATATAATTTTTTTTAACAAGTTTTGAAAAGTATTGGTATAAAAACAAAATAGGTGTAAGTGTACAATATTTGTTTTGTTTGTTTTAACATATACAATTTTGTAATGGTTTTTTTTTAAACATTTTTTTCATTTATTAACAAATATTGTAGACTTACACCTATTTTGTTTTTATACCAATACTTTTCAAAACTTGTTAAAAAAAATTATTGACACACATTGTTATTTATAATTATAAAATTTTTTTTTTTTTTGATTAAAAAGAAAAAAAGACGAAAACTAACTATCAAAATATAAAAACAAGAATAATCCTGAAGAAGTTAACCAAAGTTTAACGAAATATCGATATAAAAATAAAAATATAAAGAAATTTATAAAATTTACTGACCTAAAGCTTAAAAAAATAGTTTCATTGAACATATAAAAAAGGTCGAAAAATTAGATAAACAACTTATTGAAAAAATCAATAAGGTAACCTAATGAAATCAATAAGGAAAACCTTTTTGAAAAAATCAATAAGGCAACCTGATGAAATCAATAAGAAATCCCTATAGTTTACAATTTATGAAAAAACCTAATAGAATCAAGAAGATTTTCTCTATGGATTGTTTTTTTGTGCCAAAAATAACGGAAATTGAGTAAAAAAAAAGTTGTGAATAATAAGATTTCTTCTTTATTTTATATGGTTTTCTTCTTGATAAAATTAATAAGATTTACCACATAAAAACAATAAGGGATCTCTATGAAAAAATCTTCGCTTCTTTCTGCTGGGATACCAGTTAGCCTAAAAACGTTTCATAGAGAAAATCTTATTGATTTTATTAGGCTGTTTTTTCTCAGTGCGAATTTGAATTGGAACAAAAACAGTACAATTGTACCAATTTTGCCAACTCTGTGTAGAATAATAGAAAAAAATTTGAAAAACAGTTACATAATATATTGTAGAGATTTACTTCAACAAATTAAGAAAGTTATTCAAAATATAATTTTTTAATTAACTACTTGGTTGATGGGATTTTACTGCTTTAAACACTCATTTGGTCACACATTCAATATTTTTTGTCGTTTGCGCCCTAATTTTTATTCCATACCTACATATGTATGGGTATATCCAAGAGAATCGGATTTAGGTTAAATTTGCTTGCGATTATGCGCTTTTCAGTTTTTTGTTTGTTAAACAAGCTCCGGTGGGCAATCGGTAATAAAATCTAGATTTTGATGAGTTTTGTTATTTGCTTTAGATTGTCCTTATAAAGACAAAATTTGTGCGATTGTCATGTGGAAAGTAGCAATTCCTAGGTAGACATTCTTTTGACGTGAACTCGTACAGATTATTATTCAATACATTTAAATATACACATTGGTCTATAGTATTTTTAATAAGTACATAAATACATACCTATGTATTTACATTTCAGTATTTAAATTTAATTGAACTAGAATCAGCAATAAATTCTTAATCAGGCCTTAGTTCAGTAGTTTTTCCAGCTAAAACGGCTAGTTTAGTTTGCAGGGGCAAGCCCCTAGTAATCTAAGGTTGGGTACACGTTATCGAACATGAGTGACAGTAAAAAATTCATCAGGTTTGAATGATGATAGTGTTGGCTGCTCAGACTGTCGATCATGTTCGACACTCAAACCTTCATTCAGAAAAAAAATCGGACACACAAACACAAAAAAAATTATAATAAATTATTTTAATTTTTTATTATCTCTAACAACTTCTCGTAAGATTTTGTGCTAACATTTTGTCTTTAGCATCATACAGAGCTTTGAATTTCATAAAAATATGTAAATTTCTTAAAAAAGAAATTTTCTGCGTCCATATTGCTAAAAAAAATATCTTTTGACTGACGCTTTTTGGTACACACTAGTGATGCACGTCATATCCAAGCATCCGGATCAAATACCAAACAGTTGTCTTACACCGCACGCCTTCTACAGTGAATATAAATAATGAATGAATTAAGTCTAGCGGGAAGCACAGGACACTGCGACCAAAGTAGATATATTGCCGTGGTCGGCAACCTATAGAATTGCATTTTACAATTGTGTGAGTTAAACTCTCACCACGATCCGGTGTTGCCAGTGAAATTTCATCTCATTTTCCTAATTTGAAATTTTAAATCTCCAAAGCAAAATTTATTTTATTATGGTCAGAAGAAATATTCAAGTTTTGTTTATAAAGAAAGGCATCTTTTCTTAGTGCTACCTAAATGCAATGGTTAGTAAAAAAGATGTTTTTGTAGAAAATTTTCTTAAAATGATTTAAATATATGCTTGAAAATGCCTTTGCATGTCATGTTTTTTCATGCGTGACAACACACATTGTCAAATCAAACATTCTGGTTTTTAAAAATAGTTTTCTGAAAATAAAAAAATTAGTAAATTATCATCAAACATATTTTCTTATTGTGGAAACGCTGATTCTTGCATGCGATACACACAACTTGTCTGCTTGAATGTTTAAGATAGACTGATTTATGTTGTTTATTTCTCATCAATGCGTGTGTACACATACGTAATGGAAGAGTATATTAAAAAGCGCGGCGCCCTTATTTCGCCGACCAACGATCTATTGTATCCCCTGCCAGGTGCTAGAGCACCTCATATACACCTACTCCCCTGATGAATCTCAGGATTACCAGTGGGTCCAGAGTTGGCAGTTCCCAATCCTCCAATAGGTGCTGTGACATAACGCTTGACAGTCCTTCAGAATATGCACTGGAGTTTCATCTTCGTATTCACAGAATCCACATGCTGTTACTCTTAATGCCAAGTCTGTTGAGTTGTTTTCTTAGTCTACAATGGCCTGTGAGGAAGCCTGTGAGCTGAATATAAATAACAAAGTATACTAATTTACTTTATTCACAGGGGGCCAAATATTGTACATACACGCAAATAAATTTCAATTATTATAATTAATAATTAACTTCACAAATTTTTTAATATAATATATTCTCGATTTAATTTATTGCACTACAAGCGAAAATGAAAAAGAAGAGGAAGAAGAAAAACGAATCAAAGAAACGGCCAAAATGCTGCTTAAAATCTTAAATACTGAATTGATTCTTTAAGTACCATTTACAAAATTCACTCAATAATTGTTCAAATGTACGTAAAATTTGTTTTTCTTTAATAATTTTTCAAAACATTTGCCAAAAAGTTTGCGTAAGCAAAATGAAATTTTTTTGGACTAAAATTAATAAATCTGACAAAGAATATATTAAACACTTTGCACTTAGCAAATTTGATCACAAATAATTGGGCAAAAAAAAGCAATAAGATTATATTTAATACATTAATAATATTTAATTATTATATAGCATAGAAATGCAAAAAGAAGATTGTTTAATTTTAACTCAAGTGGTCGACAACTCTTGCAAGGTACTTAAAAAAAAACAAAAGCTATTATAAACAATTAAGGAAAAATAAAAATAATTTTTACAGATGTAACTATGTTTTAGAACTCTATTCGCATAACGTGTTGCCTTGAAAACGCTAAGATTGTAATTATATATCGCTCAACGCTGCATTCCAGCGTGCACTATCTCAAAAACGGTTGAGCGTATAAAAAATGTTTTGTTAAAAAATTTATTGTAAATTTTATGTTCTTCAATTTCTATAGTAGATGTAAATATCATTGATCTTTGGCCTTAAGGGCTCTATGGTATAAGTACCGTAACTCAAGTGATATGTATTTGCATAAAAACAAAAACAGCAATTTGAAACTTAGATTTTGTTTTTTTATTTTTTATACAAATTCTAAAAATTATGAACGGTCCCACCCAAAGATATAAAGTGGCCGCCTGGGGATTCCATAGGCCAAAATAATTATGCAAAATTACTCCAACGCTGCTACACTCAGAAAAATGTTATATCCAGTAAAAATTTTCGTACCAAATATCTTCTTGAGCGAATTTTTTATTATACAGGGTGGGACAAAAAAAGTTTAATAACTTTTTTGTTTATTAATTTTTTTTTATTTTTTCTTTCAGATTATATAGACAACACTTGGAGAATTTATAATGGAGAGGTTCACAACTGAACAGAGAAGCAGAACAAGAGAATTTTATTATTTAAACCAGAGATCAATTATTTTAACGCAAAGAGCATATCGTCGACATTTTAAAGTCAGAATTTCGCCCTCTGAAGCGATGATTCGTTGCTTAGTTAATCGTCATCACCAACATGGCAGCGTAAGAGATTTGCCTCGAACCGGTAGACCACGTTTAAGTCGCACTGCGGAAAATATTGAACGAGTACAGCAAAGTGTTAACGAAGCACCAGAAACATCTGGCAGAAGGCGTTCTCCTCAGCTAGAAATGTCTCGTACGTCACTACGGCGCATTATAAAAAAAGATTTATAGTTATACCCTTATAAGGTGCAATTGGTCCAAGAATTAAAACCCGCAGATCATCGGCAACGTCTAAATCTTGCAGTTAAATTTCAAGAGTTGGCCAGAAATGAAATCAACTTTATTGAAAATTTGATTATGAGTGATGAAGCTCATTTTCATTTGAATGGCTTTGTTAGCAGAACTGTAGGTTTTGGGGTTCTCAAAATCCAAGAGCCATTCATCAACGCCAATTGCATCCCATCAGGTGTACAGTATGGTGTGGGATCACATCTGAAAATGTCATTGGGCCCTACTTCTTCGAGAATGAAGATGGAAGTGCTGTAACCGTAAATGGAGAGCGGTATCGGTTTATGATAGAAAATTTTTTACGTCCTGCTCTTGAAAACAGTCCTGATATGTGGTTTCAGCAGGACGGAGCCACTGCCCATACTGCCCGAGACACAATGGCACTTTTAAGTAAAATTTTTGGAGAGCGAATAATTTCTCGAAATTCGGAAATTATTTGGCCAGCGCGATCGCCAGATTTGACAGCACCCGACTATTTTCTTTGGGGTTTTTTGAAGGAGCGAGTGTATGTCAACGAGCCAGAGACAATCCTTGAACTCAAGGCAAACATTGTTGCAGAAATTCGAACGCTACAGCCACAAGTTTTGAAAGATGTTATGGAAAATTATCTAAAAAGAGCCCATCAGTGCGAAGCTGAAAACGGTGGTCATTTAAGAGACATCATTTTTCATACTTAGTGTAAAAAAATTTCCATTTTGTATATTATATAATCTGAAAGAAAAAATAAAAAAAAGTTAATAAACAAAAAAGTTATTAAACTTTTACACCCCTTGGTTTCTTTTGGCACACCCTGTATTAATTATAATTTAATAATGATATGTAATTACAGCACCCAAAAGCACTCAAAAAATTAATATTCAAGCACTTGAAATTTAACTGGAAACAAAGTTGAATTCAAGCTTTTTTTCAAGTAGTTTTCAAGTTTGAAAATAATTTGAAATAAAAAATCAAATAACATACATATACATATGTTCAAACCTTGTCGAATCCGTGATTTATTTTTTAATAAGATTTAAATTGTGGTGAAAAATATTAAAGATAAATAAATAAAAAAGTAAATTGGAAAAAAAAGGTGAGTGAAATCGTGAAAAGAATAGCGAAGGCAGAATTGCAGATAACTAATATTATTAGAAGACAGGAATTGCATTTTGCTTTCTATTTTAAAAGCATTTTTTGAAGCTTGAAATACACTTCGAAGTCAATTGCAATACAAGGTTTAATTGTAGTATAACTCAAGGCTTAAATTACACTGTACTGCAACTGAATTGTTCGAATTGAATTCTAGCTCCCATTTCACTGGAGAATGCTATTGAAATAAACTGTAACTCAAGTATAATTCAACCCTTTACAATTGAATGTGGGTTTTGAAATATAAAGCTTAAGCATACATATGCACATAATTATAATGAGAAATCAATTTTATAAGTGGGTCAGTCGCTGTTGCATTTCAGAAACTTGCATCTTGGATTCATTACTAATATGTATTTAATAAATAAAATTCAACACGCGCTCATATTTATCATTTGGAACAGCTCAACACCAACCTTTAAAAATTTGTTGATGCAACATTTGCGAGTTCATGTTGAACTTTTGAAAAAATTTGTATATTGTATGCCAATCCCTAAAAAAGGAGAAGCTAATAACCCTGAAAATTATCGCCCAATAGCAATATGTTGTGCACTTTCCACAGTGATGAAAACAACAGCTTGCTCAACGACGGGCAGTATGGCTTTCGTAGAGACCACTTTAAGCAAGACCTCCTTGCTCTCCTCTCGGAGAAATGGTGTAATTCAATCCACAATTTTGGTGAAAGTAAGGTTTTGGCTCTAGATATCTCCAAGACCTTTGATAGAGTGAGGCATGGTGCACTTTTATTAATATGTATTGCCATTGGTGTCGGTGATAATTTATATGGATGCTTATCAAGTTTGCTCAGGGATCGCACTATAAGAGTTGCTATAGATGGATTCTCATCTAATGAGTTCAAGTTAAACTCATGGGTACCTCAAGGTTCCGTTCGTTTACTAACTCTATTCTTTATCTTTATAAATGACCTTCTAAGTAAAACTTTCAATCCTATCTACTCTTTCGCGAACCATAGCAGCATCTGGCATTCTTTCATATTCAGTAATAGACAAAGCCTGCCGAAGGTTGAGGCTATGCGGCCAACAATGAATGAGACTTTATACTATGATTAAGCAAAACTTCATGAACGGGGTCATGCGAATAGGGTCGATTTTAACGCCCGTAAGACCCAATGTTGTATGATTTCTCATAGACACATGACCGAAAATGCTGCTCCAACTATAGGGAGTTTTCAAGTCTCAAAAGAAACATTCAAAAGCCTAGGATTTTTGAAACGGTGCAAGCGATACTTCACCTCAGGAGAGGGCGAAGAAGCTCATCGGTGACAGTAAGGAATCCAACTCTCTTGATTCATTGGATCACAGATGCAATGTGGGGTGCATTTCTTTGTTCTATCGTTAGTAAAACGGAATGTGTTCTAATGAAATTAGGGAGCTTGTTCCTGCAACCCGAAAATTTTTACGCACAACAAATTTAGAGCACAACTTTTTGTGATCGATTCGCCAATAAATCGCACTACGCATTACAGAGATAATTCCTTTTTTAGCCACACCGTTCGTATGTTGAACAAACTACCTGCGGAAGTCTTTCCTGCCACTTTCACCTTGAAATCGTCCAAAGTGTCCACAGACACTACTCCTCCTTTCGCCACTGTTGTGGAATCTAGCTCTAATTCCAATGCGGCTATCTCTAGAATCGCGGGGGTGCAAAATCGTGGATTATGCTGATGATGGGGTAATAGCTGTAAGAGGAAAATACCTAATTGCTCTAACAGATATCCTACAGGATGGTCTTTCACATTTAACAGGATGGGCGAAGAAACGAGTGCTCGCCGTTAATCCTAATAAAACGGAACTAGTCCTATTCTCTAGGAAGTATAAGATACCTGTTTTCCGCACTATCAGTCTTAATAGTACGGAGATAAAAGTGTCCAACACTGCAAAATATCTCGGCGTTACTCTTGATTCAAAGCTGAGTTTCAAAACTAATATTCTAGAGAGTGAAAAAAGCAACAATTTCACTCAATCTATGCAAAAAATCCATTGGAAAAAATTGGGGTCTTACCCCAATAATCGTTCATTGGACCTATTTTGCAATAGTACGTCCAATTCTCATGTATGGGATCATCGTGTGGTGGCCGTGCCTGGAGAAAAGGACGTATCAGCATATCTTACACCAGGTACAAAGACTTGCATCCTTGTGTATAACCAGTGCTCTTCGCACTACTCCTACGGATGCACAGGGGATGCTCCTTCATCTACTGCCATTGGACGTAGTAGTGAAGGAAATGGCAACGTCTTCGGACATCCCTCTTCGATGTAACTTTCTGTGGAACGGAAATGGAAGCGGCCACTGTAGAATACTCCATGATGAAGATAGGGAATGGCGGATTGACCAAACCTCCCCTGCTTTACTACACGAACGTTTTTATAAACCTGGATACCATCCACAGAATTATGGATGAATTGAACTCTTGCTAGAAGAAAAAGTGTTGACTTTTATACGAACGGCTCCAAAACAGGAGAAGTTGTGCGTTATGGAGTATTTTCGGGGCAAGGCGACTTCCGTATCACTGCAGTGTCTTTCAGACAGATATCCTTGCCATAAGAAAAGTTGCGGATTAGTTAAACGTAAATGTCACTTCAACGACTTTGATCAACATATACACCGATAGTCGAGCAGCTATTATGGCCCTTGAATCCTCGCTTCTAAGACCAACAGCCCTCGACTGCCGATCATCTCTAAATGAGATGGCAGAGCAGTTTTATATTAGGATCATCTGGATCCCGGGGCATAGAGGCCTTCAGGGGAACTCTAAGGCTGATGAGCTTGCTAGAATTGGGACAACCTTACAGGTTCCACCGGATTTGGAATGTGTGGGTTTACCCTTACTCTCTTACAAACTCAGACTTAGGCGCAGGACAGAGGATGAAACAAATAGACGGTGGATCACAAGAAATGATTGCGTGGTCACAAGGCAGTTATGGACTCACTTAAATAGGAAAAAAGCTTATTCTTTAACTTTGAAGCATAGGAAACAAATCTCGATTCTAGTGACCGTGCTAACCGGACACTGTCTCATAGGTAGGCATGCACAAAGGCTAAAGGTTGAACACAATGATTTTTGCCGTAGGTGCCAGGATATCGATGAAGAGGAAAGCATAGAACATTTTCTTTGTCACTTGTCCTGGACTTGCAAGAAAGAGAGAAAGAGAATGTTGGTCTTCTACGTTTTAGTAGCTTTATATTAAGCCATGGTTGGTTCGACGGTGGGGATCCACATAAGCAGAGTCTCCGTGGTACCAATGGACCAAAACGGTCTAAGTGAGTCCGGGTTTCTGACTGCCACGCTTCCCTAACCTAACATATCCTCCTCCCCCATAACATATTTTCCTAGTTCTAGCATTGAATAAGCAGGGGTTATCCCTGGTCCTATCAAAAAAAAAGGTTTGAAAAATATTTTGTAATTCCAATATATCAATTTATCATGCGATGGCAACAGAACCGTGGAATGATATGGCATTCTATATTTTTGAGTCCGTGGAAGATATCTTTCCAGATATACGAGTCCTTATAGTAAAAAGATTTACTAAAAATGGCATGGAAAATCAATCATCGCTTTACCACTATTATTAACTGACCGTCTAGTCTGGCAATGAATTGCAGCAATGGAGATAGCTTACTTCCAGTGCTTGTAATAATTGCCAACTGGTTTTCATAGACAATTATTGCGAAAATTAAACGTCAAACTCAATGTTAATTTATGTTCGACTTTTCTGTATTGCGTTTAATATTTAGATAATATGAGTGAAAGTGTGAAAATAAATTGAAAAAGGAAAATAGTCTCTTGAAAACGTGTGTAGCAAAATAGTTTTTTATACTCGTAGCAATAAGTTTATAAAAAATACTTTTTTTCAATTTAACGGATATTTGCAAGCGAATTATATTTCTCCTTCTCTGTGGAGTTTTTCCATATTATAAGCTACGATTTTCCATAACCTTAACACAAGGAGAGGTTAAGTTAGCTGCCGGTAATGGATAGGAAAGCGAAAGTATTACACAGATTCTTACATTTCAGTTACATCTCTGTAACCATTTTGATTACTTCTCATATAACAATATCGATCAGCTGTTTCCGAAAAAAATATATCGTCACATATAATTTCGCTTACAGGGCCTAATTGAAAAATAAGTATCAAATAAAGTTGTTTCCTTTTCTTTATTTTTTTTTTAAATATATATTCTTCAAATATTATCCTGTATTTAAAGAAATTGTATATCTAGTAATTCAAATAGATTATTCACACATCACTGGCATGTGCAATATATCTATTAATCTTATTTTATACATAATGAAACCTAGTTAGATCAATTGAATTGAATCTAGACCAACAAATTTTCAAACAATATTCAATCTTTGTTGGGTCAGTGAACTTGCAATTTCAAAAGATATGATGAGTTATGGGGTTTTTTTTTCTAGAAAAAATAAGTGTTTCTGTTCTCAATTGAAAATATTTTAATATTATCCTAATTACTTGTTTGCTAATATTATTTCAACAAAAAGCATTTTTGTACTTTTTCGTCGTTCTTTTGTTTTTTTTGGTAAATAAACCATTTTAATTATTTTTTATTTTTTAATTTTTTTATTCAATATGTATTGGAAATACCAAAATTACTCAGTTAATATTGTGCTGTATTTTATTTACTTTAAGAAATAATTAACAGCCATGCATGCATATGAAATATGTATGTGAGTATGTGATTGTGCTTTATTTAAAAAATAGATCAAGTCAGTCTACATATTTGTGAGTGTGCAACTAGGAATTTTTTGGCTTATCTGTATGTGATAGAGTATATGTTATGTACGAGTATTTAGGTACCTTGACATATTTTTATGAAATTCGTGGCCTCAATTAAAACTAACTAAATATGTACATGCATATCTTTACCTCAATATAGAAAGGCCTTAATTCACAATTTTTTGGAAAAAGATATTTTTTAAATTTTTCGCTGCATTAGATGATCAAAATATATCGAGTAGAAAAAAATAATGAGTTAGGGCCATTTTATTGTAAGGTAACGATATGTGTGTACATGCAATAAAATTTTTAATTGGTTTTTGTTTTCAATGATTTTAGATATATGTATTTACGTGAAATGACATATTAAGCAGTCTCGATCATGATAAAAAAGCAACGAAATGACTCGATTATGGATTTTATTACAACTTCTTTAGAGCACTGCAACTTTAAACAGCAGCTGCTGTTGGAAAAAGTCTGTTAGCTTTATCGGCTTTGTTCTTTTTTAATTTTTCTATTATAAGGAGCTTTAAATATCATATCTGAAAGAGTGTTATCGTTTATTATCTTCAAAACGTCTGAAGGACCATTACTAATTTTTGAAGTTGCAATATGTACTTCAAAAAGGGTCGATTTACGGAACAGCGCCGTATGGGGGAATTATTATTGAAATTCCTAAATAAAAGTAAAGTCTACAGAAAACTTATTTTTTATGCAATTATTGAGGTTGTGTGCTTCCTGACCGGAACCTAAATTCTTTAGGGGAAGAAGTATGATTTTAATTTTTTTTTTGTGTGAAAACTTTTCAGAATATGGATGATGTTTTTTTTTAATATTTATTAAAATTTTACAAATAAGATACGAGTTGGTGTCGGCGCTCTTTTTTTTTGTCGACGTATTTTTTGAAAAACAGATGTCTAGACTCTAGAGCCAGTAGTCAGTCAATCACTCTATCGCAGAGCAACGATCTTTATTATTAAAACATTCTTCCTGTAGGCAGGTCTTATGGAAATGCTATGAAAAAAAGCAATTATCTTTGAAAAGGTTATTGAACCAGATCAACAAATATAAAGTTTATAAAAATTACTGAGTATATAATTAAAAAGATTCAAAATATTTTCAACTAAGGCGCAATTTATATGTGGATGTTTGTGCTTTTAAATGAATAACAGTGTGAACATTTTAAGATTTTTTTCAGCTAAATTTAGCATATTTTATTTTGACTTCGCCACAAATTTTCCATGTAGCATGTTGCATCAGCTTTAGCAGTCTTGAATTAGAGCCGTAACAGCTACGGATCTGAAATTTTAGCAGAATATGTAGAATTTTGGCCGCTATGACAGTTAGAAATTAAGGGGTGTTCATCATCATCACATCACTAGTACGAAATACTAACAAACTTCGTGAGCTGCTTAATGCCTTTAGGAACGAAAAACGTAGCCCTGGACATATAAATGTTTTAAATTGGTGAAAATAGCAAAGCCATTGTAAGCCATGTTTATTCTAAATGAAGTCGCGAAAATTAGTATATTGGCTGTTCCAGATATACAAGCTGATGCGAAGATTTAAAGTTTTGAAGAGTGCTTTTTTAATATATGTACATTAAACTGGTCGCAAAGATATTTTTCGTTAATTGATATACTACATGTGCGCTGTCTAAAATATGAGGTTTGCGGCCATAAATGCCTAGCGAGGCCTAAAGTAACGGATACACAGCTTGGATTTTGTAAAAAAAATTGCAAATAATTCTGCAGTTTCTAAAGTAGCTGTCCGATTTTTATGAAATTTTACACAGCACTAAAGTAGGTGTCAGTCTGGAATTTAGACGCTATATTTTTATTGAAAAAATAAAATCGATGCCAAGCTCATGTTTTTGATCAGATAAAAAAGATTTTTTGCAAGTGAATTTTTTCTATCCAAGAGCTAAAAAGAGTCTTATACATTTGTGGGTTAACGCTTACATTTTAGGAAATATTAGAGAAAAAAGTTTAGGATTTTGGCTTTTTTACCAACCTTGACCCACTGTTCTGCTAATGGAGAAGTCAAATCTTGTCAGATTTAGAAAATTAAACTCATTATGAGTATGGGACAAAATTTGTAAAATTAAAAAAAAATTATACAAAAATCGCAATTAAGTAAAAATTTATACGCAATTTAAACTAAAATTTTGAAAAAAGTAGATTTTCGCCGTTTTTAAAGAAAAAAGTGGGTTAATTATTTCGCTGTTATAAAATAATTTCGCCAATCAATATTTTCGGCTGAAAAGTCTCTCTTAAGCGGCCCATCCATTATACAATATTATTGCATATGTTGTTGTATATATTATTGTCGTTTTGACCTATACTATGCAATAAATGGTACAATATTTCCAAATAAAATATTGCCCAATTTTCCAGTGAAATAGTAAACAACATTGAACAATGCTGCCAACACATTACACAATTGTCTTAATTGTACAATAAAAATCAAAAGTCTTTTGATATTCGTCAATATATTGTGCCACCTCCCAATATGACACACACATTAGCGATATTATTGTACAATAGGGAAAATTGCACAATTATATTGCAATAATAAAATTAAATTAAAAATTATACTTTTCAGTATTTTTTCGGCGGGCGCAGGTTAGATTTTTGTATTTCCAAAAATCTATTTAAAAACATATCTTGTTTTAAAGTGGCGTAATACATTTTTTTACACCTTTGGAATTTGATATTTATAACAAAAAATAGGTCTAATTCAAATAGGGATAATGGAGAAAAATTTTCGGAACTTTTATACCTGAAGTTAAAGATTGAGGTGAAGAAAAGTACTTACTTTAAGAAAAATATTGTATATTGCTGATTTGAATATCTTAAAAAAGCCGAATATTCGGGAATTCGAATACAAATATTCGCACATGACTAAGTGCATACAATGCTACATGTACTTCGTGTATAATATACACAATGTTTGTATTTATTTTTATCATTTTTTTAATTAACCAAAATGTATACTTTATATGTGCAAAGTTTCAACTGCATTTATATAGAAACATGTAAGTTTAAATGTTTTTTATGTTTATATAAAAATACTTCCTTTTCGAAGTAATTTAATAAAAAAAATGTTTGCTATGCCCACTGTCTGAACTAATAATTTAGCAGTAATATCGATATACTGGTATTCTAAACTCGTTAACGGTATGTACCGGCAATACCGATACCGAAATATAAAAATACCGATACCGTTACCGATACCGAAATTTAAAAAATAATTGTACTGGTATCAATACCGATACCGTTATTTGTTTCGTTCAATTTTGTCTTAAGCCTGCATTTCCGTTCATACACACCGTCAAGTTTGTTTCATCAAGTCTCATCAATTTGCGTTGTAGTAGAGTATTACGAATGACAAAACTCTTTTCCTCCTTCTCCTATAAACTTAAGACTTGAACAGTCGGACCTGACGTGTATGAATCAGGACTAACTGAATTTATTTTATTTTGGTTAAGCATTGTCTATACGCATTTCTTTCCTGCTTAAGGAACTCGTCAAAGGACTTCAAGGTTGTGAAAAATAAATGCAGAAGTCCTAATATATAAGTTTGTTTTATAAAGAATATGTTTTAATCTAAGCAAAAAATAAATATTATATAATGAAATGATTAAAAGTAATTTTTAAAATAAAACTTTAAATATAACCCTTGCGGTCCCTGCCATCAGGGTGGTCAGATTTGTCTGAGCTTTTGCAACAAATGGATTTTAAGAATCGCCAAAAATTGCTTAAATGAATTTTATGTAGTTTTCCTTAATATATGTATATTTGATATTAAATTTGTTTTTATATAAAACTTTTTTAGGATACATACATTTTTATAAAATAATAGTAAAAAAATTTAAAAATAATCGCCTGTAAATTTGTCTTGTCTCAAAATTGAAAACTATACAATACTTTTATTTTTTTTGCAGCCGAGTTTTTGTACGATTTATTTTTGCAAATAATTCCTTCAACAAACAATATTTCTTGGATTATAAAAATTGTTAAGTTAAATTTTGTTTAAAAAAATAGCTATAAAAATCGTCAACAAATTTATTCAGCGCCAGAAAAATCACCATGTCACCAAATCAAAAACTGAGACACCAAACAAGTTGAAAAAATTGTCATATCTGACAACTCTGCCTGGCATATCTACATATGTACATATGTGTACATTAGTTTAGGGTGCAGAAACTGTTTGTTTGTTTCATAAATTGAACAATTATAAAATGCCCCATCAACTCTCAACACTTTCTAAGAGCACACCAACCCCATTCCACGTCTGTTCCAAAACACCTCAACTCTGTCCTTTTTTAGATTTTGAGTTTTTTAAATTAGTAATTAAAATTCGCTTCTCACAAGTGCAGCATTCAATGCTTAAAATTCCCCAAATTTAACAGAACGTTTTTCATTTTTATATGCATGCAAGTGCAAGCAACTAAAGCAAACTGCAACTAAAGCAAACTTTGGGGAAATAATAAATTTTCGAATGAAATTCTTAGATACATACATATGTATGTATGTATGTAGTAGATATGAATTTAAGTATGTGTTTATATATATCTGTATGTAACTTTCAAAGTCACCCCGGTGCACATGCAATAATTTAATTTGTTAACATGTTGCAATTAAAAATTACAAATTATCTTATATTTAATCAATGCTACTGGCCGTCTGACTTATCATAATTAATACCAATACGGCGAAAAAAACGCAATTAATATACAAGCATACGATGTGCATGCATATACAGAGACGGACAAAAATATTCACACAGCACCCACCCATGTGGCTTTGTAATCGCCTTCAAAACGAAATAATGAATTTTCGTGCCACATGTCAGTTTCGTCATCTAACGAGCGTAATTTACTGCATCAGCAACTGGATTCAGTAACTTTTTACGAATCAAAAATCGTAAAATTTACCGATATACTTATGTATTAATTCGCTTACTTCTTTTTTTACGATGAGGCACAGCTGTGTTTGACCCACCATTTATTTATTTTTTATCATGTGACATCTCTGCCTAGAATATGTCAATACCAGCGAAGAGCATAAAAAAGAATTAAAAAACTAAATGAATTTAAGCTGTTGATTTTACTTTTTTACTTTAACCGACAGCGAATATCGTTAAAATAAGTTACTGGATAGCAAAATCGATTAATGTTCATTAAAGCTGTTATGACGATGCGATAATTGAAATGAAAGCTTCTGCATACATATACAAAAGTTCTCCAATAAATTGTATCTTCATTCATTAGCTTCATGTAATCGTCCCTGGGCTGTTGTTTACTTTCTTAGGCTGAGTTTACATCTGGCATTTCTTGTTTGTCATTTGCCCAAAAAAACGTAACCAACTAATTACTAATGAAAAACCGTTTGATTCAGACATGTATTTATTGATTTAAACAGTTTTCTTTAAAATTGTCTATTAATTATGTATGAAACTGTTTAACTTAATAAATACATGTCTGAATCAAATAGTTTTTCATTAGTACTTAGTTGGTTACGCTTTTTTACGCTTGTGTGGCATTTGGCACACAGATGTAAACCCGGCCTTAGCCAACTGATAAATCGTTTTCCGCAGTGAGCTTAAAAAGTTAACTGCCAGAAGCTTCTTATTCTCTACGTATAGAGGGCCATATTGATTTGAATCTTTTGAAGAACGAAATTTCGGGGAATCTACATGATACGAAGCAGAGAACGATCACTCTACTGAGAACAATATCTAAAATGTGCACCACATATGTACATGCAACCCATAACAATTCTTTTTCAACTTCATGCCCCAGCAATGCACAAAATCTCATTATCAATCCAGTATTAATGAATGTAGAATCAAAACATCCGTCGCCAGGTATTCAATAGTAGTTATTATTTAATTGTGGATAGTTGGCATAAACATATGCACTATTTTAAAATTTTTAATTTTTCACGTATTTTTTTTTAATTAGAAATTTTAAAAAATAAAAAATAAGAATATGTATATCAAGGTTAGGTTAGGTTAGGAAAGGTGTTTCACGCACTACCACTCGGAGACCTAGTTGGGTTTATTGTGACTCCTTTCTATTGCCCATAAAAATTAATATTTAACCCCCCCCCCCCCCCCTCTATCCAGAAGTGACCCTATTATCCGCCCCCGATGTTTTCTAGTTTACACTTCCCGATATCAGTAATGCTTTCATAGAATGCTCTCTTGCCACCTAAGCCTATGACGTTGCAATTGCGAGCAGTGACAGATAATATGTTCGATGGTTTCTGGTTCCTCTTCCGTAGTGCAAGTTTCCCAAATGCTGGTTCTTGCCATGGCGATTCAACGCACCTATCATGATTCGCATCGTTTTCCTGTCCATGTCCAGTAGCAGTTTGGATCATCCTCAGTCAAGTTTTGGCCACATAACCCACGAGACTCTACAATCCACACTACTTTGCCATGAACGGTTGGTCCTGCTCTCTACCCAATTACTGAGTTCCCTATAGTAATGACCTATCGGTAATTTCACCGATCTAACGCCGACCCTATTTATGCCAGCTCATCGGCAATTTCATTTCCCTCAATACTGATATTGCCAGAAACCCAAGATAGTCTGACATTATATTTATTCATAAGCAGTTTGAGGGTTCTTCTACAGTGGAAATAATTCTGCAGTTTCTAAACGAGCAGTCCGATTGTAACGAAATTTCATACAACATTTAAGGAGGTGCTAATTCTAGAATTTCGATTATATATTCTTAAAGGGGCGGACCCACAAAGCACCAAAGTGGGCAACCTCGGGTTAACGAAAAATTCAAATCGATGTCTTTGATCTGATAAAAAAGATTTTTTACAAGTGGATTTCTCTATCCAAGAAATAAAAAAAGTCTCCTTACATACATGCATACGTCTGTAATTGGATAATCTAATATGTCAGCCCCGGTTGGCCAGATTGCCTTGCACGGCATAGGTTAGGTTAGGTTGAAAAGAGGAGCCATTACGCTCAGATCCGGTGACATACACATAAGCCATTTTAGGTCTGTTGTGCGCTCCCATGTAAATTAACAAACCAACCCCATCTTTATAGGAACTCAGTAACGTTCACGTAACCCCTCTAACTTTTCCAGTCAATACCTCTAAGTTGGTCACTGCATTCATTGTCGCTTGTGGCTACAATCCCTTACAAATGTGCTTATAGATTAGAGCACCCCGTTAAGATGCCGGTCAACTTTCCTATCTGGGACTTGTTTAGTTTCAACAGTCCCCTTGCTTTATCTTTGTACATACAGTATCACAACGTAACGTAATCAGTAACGTCCTAGCCTTTTTTTCAGTTTATTAGTACGTTCATTTCCTGTTACGCCGTAACCAAGACAAATGTTGTCATGCACTGCGTAATCGTTTATCGTGTTCTTGCAATCTAAAACGGTCCTGAAGTTACTCTTTCGGTTGCGATTGTGATGGTGTGATATGTCGTCTTGTCCGATCCATTACCCCATCACTTGTAGACTTTTTGTAGCAAGAGCTGCTTCGTATTAAATACGAATGTCTATAGGTTGGACATAAAGAATGGTTTCCAATACCCTGGTGGGTGTAGTTTCATTAGCACCACATTCGTGGGGTTTGCACAATATTATCGTCTTTGATTCTTGTACGACTTATCCTCTGTTATTTAGTTTTCTAATCGACAAGTGGTGTGTTTTGTCTACCATCAAACACATGAATATGTTGGCCTCTTGTTGACGAAGTTTTATAAACATGTAGCCTCAGTTCGAATTCCAGCTAAGTCAGTTAATAATTTAAATGAAACGGGAAAAACAAATAAGCAAAAAATTATAATAAGTTGAAGGTTAAAAATATTAACTAAAGTCTCTTCTGTTGAGTGATATTGTCGCTTGTATGCTTGAAAATTCCGTGAACTATATTTATTTGAGCTGTCGTCAATATGTCTCTCACGATTTTCTATTGTCTGAAACACATGGTCAGCTGGGTAAAAATCTTAATATGTATGTTTGTATTACAAAGTACATTAATATTGTAATGAAACTTAATTATAGTGATCACCACTCATCACCAACGTGTCTTAACCAATAAATCGTTATACACATCATTGCTCTGATGAACTTTTGTTACCTTTAGTTTTTTTTTCATTATTACAGTTCTTATTTTGTTGTTGGTTTTTTTAATACACATATATTATTGCTATTTTAAACTTTTATTATTTTGCAGTCATTGTCTTGCAAGTACTCTTGGGCTCATTTTCACTCACGCGGCTAAAGTAATGCAAACAACAATTGCAACAAGAGCAGCAACAACAAAAAAATAAATATACCATCAATACCTTTACTGAACACCACAAAACAAAACAAACAAAAAACAACAACAAAAATAAAATATTACCTCTGAACATAGAGAATGACTCATCATCGTTCATTCTTACCAACTTTACGATACGCATGCATGCGATACATATCACACGCAAGTGTATACGAGTATGTATGCATATAAATATATATAGAAATACAAACATATGTAGAGTGCACGCCCTGTAGTTCGGGAAATTTTTATTGGAGTATCGTGCTCCACCAGGAGAAGAATAGGCATCTACATTTTCTTAAAATTTTTCATCATACACATATTGGAACGTTCATACCTTCGGTTCAGGTGATAATAAAAAGCTGAAATTTTCAGATTAAATGTCTTCAGCTTTCTTTAACTATTTAGGTACGAGTACCATATAGATTCATAAACTTAGTATTCATCCAAGACTTATATACAAGCAGTTTAATTTCGTGTTTGCTTTCATAAATGTAATAGTATCAAGAGAAATCTTACCTTTGGAAAAGTCCCGTGAACTATGTTATGCAGCAGAAATCAAGGTTTATCTAGGGCCTTCGCCAAAAGTAAAAACGTTAACAGTTCAGGAGTCTACGATCCCCTTTTCTTAATGGAATATTTTAAAATTATTGTTATGTAGACATCAAGCTATCCGGCAACTCATTATTTTCACAAAGACATGTAAAATACCTGATTCATGGCACTAAACCAATAGACCACAGGAAAATATTGAGATTTCAGGCACATACACCAGTGAACAAATTTAGTCGAGCTTGCAAAAAAATTAAGTGCAATTCTTGCTGGGTTGCTACACTTGGTCAGTTTTAATTTCATATGACAAATAAGCCCAAGTAATAGGAATGAGTTTATAATTCCCTAAGTCCATGTCTATTCTTCTGCATTATTAACTATTTCATTTCTTTCTATTTCTATGATGCTAAGTCCTGATTCACACAAGTCAGGTTTGACTCGTCAAGTCTTGAGCTTTTAGGAAAGAGCGGTGAAGAGAAGAAAAAGGGGTACAGACTTGACCGTACCAGTCAAGTTTGCATTTTCGTTTTGTTTTGTCATTCGTAATACTCTACTACAATGCATATTGATGAGACTTGATGACTTGACTTGACGGTGTGTATGAACGCAAATGCAGGTTCAAAAGAAAATTGGACTAAAACTGATCAGCTAAACCTGATGTGTGTGAATCATGACTATGAGCGATTGAAATATAAAATTGTGAGACCATAGGCACTAAGAAGCAAACATGGTTTCGATTCCCCAAGTTGTTCTTCGATATCCACGATGTCGAAAATGTCGGAGTGTACTACAGCGCTTGGCTACTTCATTACCGAATCTCAGTGTATGATCAATCTATCTATCTACTGTTCAGGATGTGGTACTGGCGGTCTACTCTGTAACTCGAAACGAAAACATTTGCTTTCATTTTGAAATACACAGTAGGGCCCCATACTTCCATAGAGAAGTAAGGGTGTCACACAAGTCTTGCCACAACCGCCAAAAAAGCTTAAGCGAAATAATTTTCGAAGTTAATTTTTTTACCAAAATCGCTCATGTCTCACTCAAGTTATTTTAGCGGTTATGGATCGAAGTGTTAAATAATGGCGTTCCATTCCAAAGTTTAAATTTAAAAATGCAATAAAACAAAAACGCAGTTTCTTGGCGGCCAATTGACGTCACCATTTCGGCTAACTAAACGGCAATAAAACGATTGACACAATAAATCGATTGTGGCATGAGATGTATGGCAAGTTGCGCCATCCTGTTGACACCAAACATCGTTCACATCAATACCATAAAGAGCGAAACCGCAATGTCATCATTTTCAAATGATGCTTCCGCTCCACAAGCCGTACCAAACAGTCACTCGTAATAGGTGCATTGCCTTCTGTAGGACTAAGTCTGGGTTTTCTGATCCTAAAATTTCGTGAAATTTCCGACCAATTGTCTTTGTTTTGGAAATTAATTTCCAATAAATCCCATCGTTGCACAAACGTTAATCGATTAATTTGGTTCAGTGGAGATAATATACTGAATTTTGCCACAGAATAGAATGACATAAGTATTGCCAGATTCGAAATAACCGGTCGTTCAAATTTAAACCGATATATGGCTCACAAATTACTTTGGTCTTGAAATGTGTTGATGTATCGGCAGATATCCATATTTTATTTTACGGATGCGTGGCATTTAAGTCCTCCTCTCAAAACTAGATATAAATTATCCTGGCAAAGGCTGGCTATACACAGAATCTTTAGTAAGCAGATCCTTGCTGGGAAAAATAATGGGGAGGAAACCCTAAGTCCAGCCGAAGGCCGTCTATACCAAAAATATTTAGTACGCAGCGCGGTGTTGGGAAAAACCAAGTAGAAAAAATCCTTATGCCCAACCGAAGACCGGCCATATAAAGAATATTGAGTAATCAGCGCCGTCTTGGCATATACCATTGCTGACAAAATGGATTAAGGATTTTTCTTTAAATTTCAACAAATTCTTAAAGATCTTAGAGCTATTGACTAGGGTTTGCCAAAAACCGTGGAAATTAGAAAACCACGGTTTCCGGTTTTATGATATTAGAACCGATCGGTGTCGGTTTTAAAAGTATGCATATATATACTCGTATGCTGGAAATGATGATGAAAAGTGACGCAAAACTCAGAATCCTGGCGCCAGATACACTTCATTATTCCAAAAGAACCAGGGAAACGTTAGCCTATCTGACCACGTAAGATTACTATGCAAGAGCAGATATTTAAGAGAATAGTATCTGAAGCATAAGTTTTAAGGTTATTGTTAGCTTTGTATGTTTCCGAGTAAACTTGTGGCGGAACCATCAAACCCTATCAAACGAACCCTAATTCAGAGCTGCAGGGTAAATTTTTAAATCCAAAGTTGATATGCATGTGCGATTGTGCATATGCAGGTATTTGCTTTACTTTCCGTCGTATTGTTACGGTTCCTCCATATTTATGTTAGAGCTTGTATTACATACAACTTTGCCTTTAATAAAAATAAAAGTAAGAAAATAAGTTGTATACTGAAACAAATCCGGTCCAAATATCCCCTACTACGTATTTTTCATTTTGTATGTACTATGTACATATATATGCAAATGGATTTCCTTAGTGAAAGCACTTAGCGAATTTCACTCGTAGTGAAATTTTAAATTCAATGGCTATAAAATATTATTGCGGCATGGCAAAATGATTTTGAAGGTCTGGGATGTTGTTTTTTAATATACATAAGTCTACGAGTATTTCCAAACTTAAACAACATTTGTTTTTAGATGTTTTAATTTCATATATTGGCACTAAGGCTGAATGTCCATGGAGCATTGATAATGCTATGGATTTCGTGGGAGCAAAAGTGTGTGTTTCTTATACATAAGAACGGTTAAAACGTATAAGGCGATCACAAAAAATGTGTGCCGATTATAATTCTTCGATTTCAAGAGGGTTGAAAGATAATAGAGAATATGAGATAATTTTCCGTTACGGCATAACTGGGTCTTATACTGCACGATCAATAAGTTAAAAATTATTTCAGATATTTTGGTAGGAAGTTTTGACCCAAGTGTCTTACTGTAAGAGTCTTACATCCTATCCTGACCACTATTTGTCTCATGCGAAGCAGAATTGCTTGACTGGCATAAGGTTAAGGCTCTATAAAATATCGCGCGTCATTGGTGGCCACATCATCCAATTCTAAAAAGGCAGGTAATCATCGAAAAAAATAAAAAAAATTGTTTCTTGACGTACCTACCCATTTCACTAGAAATGTGCCTTATCGGTGAAAATAATTTTTTGGCTGTAGAACCGATTCGCCAGGTTGTTATCTGCGAAAGGTAGAGTTCCTGAAACTAACGCGAAACCGACTACTTCGGATTCTCCTGCACACTCTTGCGCAGCATTTACCTTGGTCTGATCTGAGTATTGTTGATTTTATACTAAGCCAGTGAATAGTCCTCCTGGTAAAGCGAAACGGGCGGAGCTTTGCCCGAAAAAACACGTTTTTCGCCAATTTTATAATTTGCACTTGTTGCTTAACGCTATATCCGTCCAGGGTGATTTGGCCAACAGACTGAATAAATTACAGCCCATTCGAAAGACATAACTTAAATAAACATTTTAATAAAACTGCAAATTATTAGTTTTATAATAGAAAAACAGCTGTCAGGTAGGTAGACATACCGTCAAAAAAATAATGTCGAAAGAATATTAGAAAGTGGTCGGCCACGTAAATCTACTGCCCGGCAAGACAAATCACAAATATTGTAAAAATTATACCACGGAAGACAGCAGAAGATGGTGCTCTTGTGACTAAGTGGTAGCGATTCTAGCCTCTCAGTCCAAAGATCGTGAGTTCGATTGCCGCCAAAAACCGCGGGTGTTTTCTGCAGACAAGCTAATCGCTCGCGGGTGTTTTCTGCAGACAAGCTAATCGCTCGCGGGTTGTTTGTTTAAAAACAAAACAGCAATTAATAGTTTCCATTGGCGTTCACACTGCCAGAAATCTATTAAAAAGAGGTCAAATTTATTAGCTAGAAGACCAGCTAAAACCCATTTATAAGGTCAATAAGAAAAAACTGCTTGATGCTAATCCTAATGTAACATCAGAGCGCCCTCCTCCGTTGTGTAGCAGAATCATCGGCGAAGTAAAGTAACCAATAAAATGGCTATTAAACCATCTTCAAAAACAATTTAATACGCCTCATTTAACACCAGAGGCGTTGCAGCTCTCCATTATTAAAAGCTTTCACCAACTGAATTTTCTCTATCAATATCACTTTCCTAAAAAAGGTAACACCTATAAGTAGTAGTAGGCTTCAGTTTTACTTCTCTTAAAAAATAAGGAAAAACGGTGTGTCTTTGCCAGACGGTAAGGAGGAGCAGTGGACAAAGTGTTGTGGCGCGACGAACCCAAATTTAATCTGATGGCATTAATTATTTTAAAAACTGAAGTGGCATTCATAAGTACTGAACATTTTTAGAAATACATGCTTCCCCATTTTGAAGAAAAAATTTCCCCTATTTAAGCAGGATAATGATACCAAGCACACAAGTCTCTTAGCAGAAGTGGCCACCACAATTTTCCGATCTCAATCCCATAGAAAATCTTTTGAAACTTGTAGATCGGGAAGTTAAGAATAAAAAGCCATTAAATTTGCAGCAATTAGCAGAAGTTATAAAATTAGAGTGGAAAAAAATATGCCCCTAATCATTTAAAGTCCCTATTCGGTTCCATGCCATACAGATTGAAAGCGGTAATAGAAAATAACGGCTATGCAACAAAATATTAGTTTTACGAAAAATTTAATAATAAATATTAATTCAATCGAAATAAATTTGTTGAATTAGAAGGAGTTGCATTTGTTTTCTCCTACAATCTAAGGAATAATTTTCTACAAAAGCAACAAAAATTAACATGACTTACGGCCTGTCCCACAATGTCACCAGCAAACGTTCGATCGACAACTTGTATTGCCAACAACAAAAAACTTTCTAATGTTATTGTTGTTTTCAATACAAGTTGTCGGTCGAACGTTTGCTGGCGACATCGTGGGTCAGGCCAATCGTGTACGTCCAAACACAAACAGTCTAAAATTTGCATTTAAGGTAGACAGCTTTGAAAGCTCTTACAATTTCTTCTTGTTTCTTTGCAAATTAAGCACCAATCATTGTTGTCGCCAGGATCTCATTGGCGGTTGTGTTCTCTTTTGCATTAAAGCACAAAGCTCTTTTGTAAAAGCTCGCACATTGTTCATATGTGTTGGACGTAGCTGTATTAAAGCCATAATCACGTAAAGATTTTAAGACCACCTGTAGAAAATAAAGCTTAAAGTAACATTAATGAGATGCATAAATAAGTCAAAACACGGTCTTGAAGATCATCTGAATAGGTAGCATGGAGTTGCATTTTTTTCTCGCTACTGTACATACATATGTGTGTTTATATACCTTATCACGTTTGATAAGTCTAGAGCAGCTACGTCCACGCCATATGCACAATGTGCAAACTTTTATAAAGACCTTTTCGCGCTTTCACACCGACGAGAGTACAACATCCACAACAACAGCAGAACATACAACAATGCTTGTTCTTACTTTGCAAAGAAACAAGAACAAATTTAAGAGCTTTCAAAGCTCTCTACCTTAAATGCAAATATCAGTGCATTGTGTTTGGACGTAGCTGGTCTAGAGTCTAGACTGTTCCATATTGTTACAGGTAGGGTATCAAAAAACATCAGTTACAATAGAGGCAACAGATTTAGTACTGAGCTGCATTTATACATAAAACAACGGCAACAACAAGAACAACTACAACTAAGAAAACAACAAACTTTTAATACCTAGTCAGTCAGTTAATAACATGAACAGCAAGCAACATTTAGTGAAGTGATCCGTTGCTGTTTCAGTTTTTGTTACTGTTGCTAAGGTTGATATTTCAGTTTTTATTAATTTCTTTTATACAGCACACACATCTGCATACATACATACATATCGTCACTTAAAATGCAAAATACTGTAACATCACTTGTCATAACTTTACAGGAGAAGCAAGAAAACTACATAAAATGGAAACTGTTAGAGATATTAAGTCAAAATTTTTAAATCAGGGTTTAAATAAAACAAGAAATTCATTTTGAATAAAAAAATATCCGTTTATCAAAGTAAGTTTAGTGTTATGCGTCTTACAATATTTTGAATTGTGGTTTTTTGAAACAAAATAAGGTGTCATCAACTTTCTAAAATATGTATATGAAAAAAGGAAAGTTAAGATAAAAGTGTAGTGTTTATTAATAACACAAGTCAACACGATTTTTGAGGTCGATACTTTGATAGTAAATTTTCGTGCATATGATACTGAGCTCCAATGCCTATAAATTACTTTTTTTTATTTTGAATTGACTCTGTGTCTCAAGATATTCCGTTATTAAGATTAAATAAAAAAATACACAGAAGGCTAGGAACCAACTGAACTGTAAACTACGTTTCGTAAAAGACTTATTAAAATTTTAAAATTTTTTGATACTTTCATATCTTATATGTACATAGAATGAGCCAAATTTATTAAAAATCATTACATGAATTCTGAGTTTATTCCAATATATCATATACATATGTACATATACTCGTATTACAGCTCCTTTTAATTTTAATATAAAGTTTTCTTCAGTTTAAAATTTTAATGAGTCTTTTAAGAAACGATTTTCTAATTTTTTTTAAAAAATTAATTTTTTTGTATAAATCTTTCTGATTATCTCCGAAACTATAAGACTGTTAAAAAATTAATAAAGACGTTATTAAAAGGTCAATCTGTTTCCTAACCTTTTGTGTTTTTGATTATTTAACCGAAGAACTGGTTCTTCAGTATATGCAAATTATGTGATGCAGTATCCTCATTTTCCTTGATAACGGAAAATCTCGAAATACAGTCAATTAAAAAAAAACTGATTTATAGGGATTGATACTCAATACTTAGTGTATACAAATTGACTGCCAAACCTTTAACCTAAGGTAACAATTTTCATTTTGTTGACATGTGTAATTATTACAATTTAAAAAAATTTGTTGGGGTCTTTTACCTTTGCATATTATATGGACAATACTAATTGAAAAAAAAAGTATTTCTTCAACTTTTATAAAGGACAACAAGAAAAAAGTATTTTAGTTTGGGAGTATTAAGAGATAATAATTTGATAACAAAAATAAGATAATCAGCTATTAATTTACCAGTTACTTAAAAGTTACTACCATAGAAGAAATGACAGTCTGGAAGCAAAGATTTTAGATTTTACATATGTTCCCATTTCTGTTTGGAAATGGTAAGCCTTTGCAAATGCAATCGCTTAGGTTTCTGACTTCCAGAATTTCGAGTAGTTCTTTGTGGAAGAAGCTGAAGGATGACTACTTGATATTGGTTTTGTAATATACATATGACCCCTGTTGGATCGTAAGCCAAAGCGTACACATTTTATTGATTTCACATCAATTTTTTGCCTTTCTTTCCACTTTTGAAACATTTATCAGAATGATAAAAATTTGTACTAAGATGAAATTAAATTTAATGTATATAACTAAAAATTCAATGCTTATTTCAATTAAAAATAGGAAAATAAATGCTCTGAATAATTTTTTAAGTTCGTATGAGTGATGGATGATACGTTATATTGTTTAACCCTGCTGTTAGGTTACGAAACACTTACGAATCTTAGGTATGGGACCATTTTGGTCCACATTGGTTTTTTTGATAAGTGCACAATTTAATAAAATTTTTTTTTACTGCCTGGCTCACGATGTCGACAAGAAATTTTCGTTCGCTTATTTATATTGAAAACAAAAACAAAATAAGAACATTTGTTTTTGTTTTCAATATAAATAAGCGAATGAAAATTTTTTGTCGACATCGTGAGCCAGGCAGTTAATTTTTTTAATAGTTTGCAGACAAATAAAGCTAATTTTGGTATCTTTTTCTAACCAGTTTTCAATTTTGTTTACCGACATAAGATCATCATTTTTTTATTGTAAGGTATCAACGAGCACTCTACCAAATATAACAGCTGCTAGAAATGAGCAAACTGCAGCTGCTGCTAATCTAAGTGCGATAGCAAATGCATCATATGCAACAAATTTATATGCAAGTTGAAACGTAATATAAGTTTTCAACATGTAATGAGAAAATTTCCACTTATTATGTAAATTTTTTCATGTCCATAAATCAATAAACAATAACGGACCAAAGTGGTTCTAAGCCTAAAATTTTAAAAAATTTTTGATTTTCTGACTTCCTTTACATCATTCATTTTTAAAAATTTTTGCAGAAGTAATAAAATGTAAAAACCCTACATTAGCTAAAGTTTTAAGTTTACATAATGAACCATTCCGTTTTCAAAGCGAAAAGAAAACAAAAATTTACCAAAATGGTCCAAACCTAACTAACAGCAGGGTTAAGAAAATCATACACTTGATGATACGTTATTTTGAATTTTGCTTATAACTTTGGTATTTTTTATATAAGACCTGCAACATTTTGTACACATACATACATATGTATGTAATATAAATGTAGTGAATCGTAATCAATAAAAAAAAATAATTTTTAATTTGTTGATGGTACGTTATTTTGTATTTTAGGTGACGATATGTGTGTGTGTTCATATGTATGTATGTCCATACAAATGTATATGTATATCCATATATACATACATACATACATATGTATATATTTTATTGTTGTTCAAGTTTTATTGTTTGTTGCAACCACATTATGAGGTTTTGTAAATTATGGTCTGGATATGTTAAGAAAAGCAAAAATTACAACAACTGATATGAAAAGAAGGAAAATATAAAGCAGCAACAAAACCTTGTCGTTGCAATTACCGCTATAACATGCATACATACATATTTATATATTTACATACATACATATGTAGTATCTAATGTGATGAAATTTTGTATTACTACCAGTGTGTTTGCTGTTGAACAACATTATTCATATTGCTCTTGCTTTTTATGCTTTCTTTGCGTATGTTCATTAGGGTGTTTCGAAGTTTTTGGCCAAAAGATCACGGGGAATAATTTGACCTAGAAACCAGAAGGTTAAACTGGATTATTTATTTGCTGGATGAAATTTCAAAATGTGTTGTGGCAAAAAATATGCTTAGAATTATGCGCAGAAACATTTAACTCCCTAGTGAGCATGCATACTTACATACATACACATTTACATATGAACATATGGGCAATTCCTGGGCGACGGACACAACATTCGTACACTTTTAGTTGATCCAAAAACAAGAACGTAATGGACAGATCGGATATAAGTAAGTACATATATTCAGAGTGTATTGAAGCTAGAGAAGAGCAATTGATGTACAGTGGCACAGATAACCCCACATACCCCCAAAAAAAATGAATTTTCAAAAAGCTACATCATACCTATCACTTCTTCTAGACATAAAGCTTTTTTCGATAACAAAAATTTTTTTTTTAATATTTATCCATTAATAATTTAAATAAAATCATATTTTACTTGCACATACTCCCAATGTTGGTCAACGATATTTAAAAAAAAAAGAACTTAAACATGTTTTGCCTCTGCGCTCTAATGCTTCATGGTCTCTCAGTTAATAATTGAAACGGTTTATAATCAATTGTTCTTAATTTTTGTTTTTAATAATAATATGTCTCTAAGAGTTAAAGAAATAAAATAAGATATTAGAAATCTGATTGTTCTGCATCAAAATAATGTAAAGTCGTTGCGGGAAATTTATGAAATTGTTGGGCGGTAAAAGTCTAGTATACAAAGTTATAAAAAGAACAAGTGTTAATAGAAGGCCAAGCAGTGACCTTCCTCCAAAAATTACTCAACGTATAAAACGACACATATTGAAAGAAATTGACACAAATTCCAGGACAACTGCTGTTGATATAGCAAAAGACATGGAAAAAATGTTTATTGTCACTGTTCATCCAGAAACACTACGCATTGTATTGGGAAGTGGAGATTATCACAGCCGAATGCTTCGGAAAAAACCCATTCATAAGCGCTATTAATAAAGCCAAATGGAATTTGCTTAAAACCATTTAAATGAAGATGAAAACTTTTGAAAAATATTGTGTTTAGCAAAGAGGATAAATTTAACTTGTTCGTATACAATGGATTGGCTCAAAAAGAATGAAGAGCTGGAATATAAAAACTTGACGCCCACAGTAAATCACTGACGCGGCTCTATAATGGTTATTGGTTGTATGTCGGCAGATGGGTTTAGAAATTTAGTTTTTATTGCGACAAAAATGGATCGATGTATTTGAACGTATTAAAAGATAATTTGAAGGTGCCAGTAACCAAAATGTGTCTACCTGGAAGCTGTTACTTCAACAGGATAACGACCCAAAGCATAAAGCGGTCATTGTAAAGGAATTGCTGCTGTTAAATGTACCAAAGCAACTGCATTCTCTTCCCCAGTCGTCTTACTTAAACCTCGTTGAAAATTTATAGGATGAATTGGACTGCAGGATTAGAAAAACTGAGATAAAGAAGCAACAGCACATAAAAAATACTCATCAAAGAATGATACAAAATTTCTTCTGAAACAACTGGTAAAGTGGTATATTCTTTGAAAAATCAATTAAATATCGTATTAGCAAAGGAGGTACAACCACCAAATGTTAAAATATTAATATTTCTTATGAACTAGAACAATAAAATATGGAGTATGTATACTTTCTGTGTATTAAAAACTGTTTTTCTTATTATTTTCATAAATTATTTCTTCTTTAAAAGTTATTTGTTTTAAAATAGTTTTATTTTTTACAACGAATGATACGCTCTGAATTTTGTTAATAAGAAAATTTAAAGACTTGCATATACTGCATTTTTTGAGGAGGATGTAGAGTTTTCTGTTCCACTGTATATGTATATATAAAAAAACTTGGGCGGATTAAATAATATAATAAAAAGATATAAATATATGCATATACATATAAGAAAATATCAGCAAGAAGCGGACTCATCAAACATAGAAGTTTTTTTTGTGCACTTATAGAAATGTAGATAATTGAGCGAAATTTGTGAAGAAATTTTTTTTGTGAATCTGGATATTAAGGTGGAAGATCATCTTTTATTTGTAAATTTATGAAATACCTATGCAAATTTTTCTTTGATATTTCTAAATTGGATAAAGTACAAATACGGACGCGACTAAACGGAAGCAACAGTTTTTTCCCCCAAGAGAAATAAACACAGTAACTTTGCTGGTAATAAAATAATTATTTAAAATATTCCAAAAAATGCTCAACAAAAAAATTCAAGTTTAATATTTCAGTACAAAAAATTTTTAACATTTTTAACATTCCGCTCGTGTTGATCAAATATTTTGAAAACTATACTTAAAATTTATAAATGTTTTCTTGCTTGTTACTCACTGATAATGAAAAAAAAATTATAAGAACTGACAAAACAGCGATAAAAAATTATAAATAAATTCAGTGAAGTGCAACTTTGACCCGCGCACGAAGGGTTCCGTACGGACACGAGATATGTAATTCAATACGAACTTTAGCATATATAAAATATAGTTTCGGCATTTTTTTCGTTTTTTTTCGGTTTTAATCGTTTTTTTGTTTTGGCACATTTTTTCTCGTTTTGACGAATTTTTTCATTAAGGCGATTTTATTATTATGCCGATTTCTTCGGTTTTTTCAGTTTTTTAATTTTTACTTTTTTTATTTAGGCGCTTTTTTAGTTTTGACACTTTTTTTCTCATTTTGGCGATTTTTTTTCGGTTTTTGGAGTTTTTTCAATTTGGTGATTTTTTTCATTTAGGCGGGTTTTTTCTTTTTGGCGATTTTTTTCATATAAATTATTATTTTAAATAATAATTAAAAATTAACTAACAATTATTTTAGTTTTGGCGCATTTTTTGCGTTTTGTCGATTTTTTCGGTTTTGGGCGAATTTGGCGATTTATTTTAGTGTTAAAAACTTTTTTAACTTTGGCAATTTTTTCTTTGTTTCGGGGGGTTTTTTTATTTTTAGCGTTTTTTTTTTGGTTTGGCGATTTTATAATTTTTGGATTTTTTAGTTTTGCCGTTTTTGAAAATTTCAAGAGTTTACCTCTTACGGTTTCCAAGATATAGCAAGTTGTCAAAATTACATAGCCAAAATTGCATTAACTGATGGACCACCCTTTAATTTAATTTTTTGTTAAATTTTAGTGTTAATTGTTGTAGTCTATATAAAAATACACTAATTTTACAAATTTCAAGTGTCAATATACATACATATATGCACACATACATACAATTGTATGTACATATATTACATGGAATTTTAAATTTTTTCGTTGCGCGTTTTGGAACACCCTTTAATTTTTAATTCTCATGTATTTGTTGTTGTAGCGGCCAAAGTTCTACATACTCTGTCCAAATTTCACGTCCGTAACTCTTACGGTTCCTAAGAAACTAGCGTGTGAGAGACAGATGGAGAGGGTAGCGAAAACAATAGGGGTCCTTTTCTCCTTTGGTGTACGGAACCCTAAAAAACAGAATAAAAATCGGAATTAAAACTGTTTAAACAATCAGACACGAAACGAAAATTGCCCTAACCAGCCCAAAAATGTGGTTTTCAGAAAAAATCCGAACTAAATATTAAGCGATGTTTGCCACTGATAATGTAGCTTTCCATTGGTGAACCAATTTTCACAAATCGGTTAAGCAGTTTGAAAACCCGTACTAAATATATATATGCATATATATAACCGGTTCCGAACCGGATAAAAAATAGGCTATGTTTGTCGCTGGTAATGTAGCTTGCTATTGGTGACATAAGTTTCAAAATCGGTTTAGTGGTTTGGGCGTGAAAGCGTAGTAAAAAAACAAACTCACTTTCAGATTTATAAGCAAGTATAGATCTTTCAGCTTTATTATTAAAAATATAATTTTTTTATAAAAAAAAGTTTTATTTGGTTGACATTTTTCTTGAACGTCCCATATGTAAGTAAGTATGTACATATTTATGTACGTAAATTGTCCTCTTCGATTTAATTTGTAGCACAACAGCATTAGAGTTGATACACAACAACGGTTTCTTTATCTTGATAATGACGCTACGCTATTGCTACCCACTGATCGTCATCGTCATCGCCAAATGATGACTCTGACGTGTCGTGTCGCATCGTCCAATTTTTCATTTAAAGAAATTTTACCTGCAATTTGAACAAAAAATTGTTTGTTGCCAAGTGGATTTTCGATATAAAATAATAATTTGCTTTAAGCAATAAAATTATTATTATTAATAGTATTGTATGTATGTATGTATGTATGTACATATGTATGTACATACATATGTATAAATAAATATTTAGCTATGCCTAATATCAATGTACATAAGTTTTCATCATTGTCATCGTCATTATAATTAAACCACCGTAAAACTGTTATTTGATAATACTTTTGTCCCTAGAATTTGTTTACTTATTAAACGCAAGTGTATTTCGCAAATTTCTGATGATCTTTCATAAGTACTACATACGAGTATGTACATACATACATACATATGTACATACATATGTTATATATTTATTTCTGCGATTTTATTTGTTATTTTAATAAAAGTGTCCCCATGACGCGAAATCTAGACTTTTTGTTTTTTTTTTTTAAATTATTTTATTAGTCACATTTTGGAAGAAAGTTTGAAGTAAGTGCCGGTTATGATCACGTATGCCATTTAGTTGAATAAAAATATTTTCAGATAATCCAGTAAAACAATAAATACACATGTACATATCAGTAGTGCTTTCTGTATACCCTGCAGGAAGTGCCTTGTCGCCAGTACTACTGACGAATTGTATACCAGACAATTCGTTTTGCTATAGATATTTAACACGTGCGTGTCATTGAAAAGCAACTATTGACATGGGTACTACTGATTAGATAGTTATTTTTTATATGGTCCATATGAAGACATCGAAAACAGATAGGCACTAGTACATTTTAGTAATTCTAGTATACACTTTTTTTCATAATGATATTGCATATTTTGTTCACATTGTGGTGTTTTATTAACAGACCAATCTAAACTACGACGCAAAGCGTTGTCTGGCTCAAAATTTCTCATGCCCATACAAAATGTATGAAAACAACCGAAATAACGCGGGGTCAATGCTTTGCAATTGGAAAATCCAATTTTGACATCACGTAAAGGAGCGAAGTTGGCTGCAAAAGTACTGTTGTTTTTGTTATGTAATGTAACTTTAGCTACTTTCAGGTAAATTTAGCGTTTTTATTTTTATATCTTATTTATATTTAGAGGTTTTTATTAATCAAAGTGAGTAAGTATTACTGTTCCTGGCGCAACGTTAACGCTCTAATTTAGGTTACTCATTTCAGCGTAAAGGCCAAGCGCTAAATTACGTTGCGCTTTGGACTCACGACACGCACGCTGAATCAGAAAAATCCTTTACTCACGCTCTTTCACGCACGAATGATCTTGAAAATTTTCACAATCACGCACTCTCACGAATAAAATATTCTTAATCACGCACGAGTGGTTTACAACTTACCACGTTTACGCACGCTCACGAAAAAGTATGTAATCCAATTTGTATATATTTTGAGGTAAAAAATAGGTTCTTACGCATACAAAAGTATTTATGTATGTATATATATGCATAAATATATATGTAAAATTTACATTGCACAGTGGGGACTTTTGCAAAATAAATGGTAATAAATCTGGAACTTCTAAACTACTAATTGTATTTATATGAAGTTTCTTACATCCGCTATAGGAGGACTAAAGCTTTATATCACATGTCATGACAGCTTTCAGGCTTGAGCTGGAGATGAGTTATAGTGGGCCAAAGTTGACCACCTGGGAGTTTAAAAAATTCCGAGGCTTGTAAATTTTTTTTAAATTATCATATTTTTACCGGATAAAGCATTTTGAGCTAAGCTTCAAATTCTTAAGAAATAATTTCCCAAGATGTGTTTCCGTATCTATTATAACTTAGAAGATATTTTAATTTAGACAAAAAAATGTTTTCTGCTTTGACTTTTTCGTTATAACTTTTGGTTTATTGTCAGATTTTAAAATAAAAAAACAGCATTAAGTTTTTGACAAAATTTCAAATCAAAATAGGAAAAAAATTATTAATATCTGCATTCGTGAAATAGGAAAAAAAACTAGGAAATCAAAATTTTTAAATTTCCCTGAAAAGGGCATATCTTTTTTAAAGCATCTTAATTTTTTCAGTTTTGTAAAAAATTTGTATAACATATTCACTTTTTAATCAGATAACACTAAGGACAATGCATTAAGAAATTGCTTAGAGTCAATTATTTTGTATTTTGGACATGTCCGGAAATAGTAAATTTTAAAAATATTTGTTGTGCTTAAGCGCCTATAATTAAATAGTGCCTTTTTATAAATTACTCGCAGATTTTCCGAAACCAGTAAAAATTTAAGGAAAATCTTGTTTACCATAAAATATATGTATGTATATTAAAATAATTTTATTTTCCTAAATTGGAATTTGTGAATTTCATGTGAGTCTCTTTACTACGCCTGAAAAAATTATAACAATATATTTAACTACCCTCGAGATATTCCGATTGTAGGGAGCAGTTAAAAAAGTATATAGAATGCGTTTAACTTATTTACTTTTATTTACACATTAGCTGTTTAGAACTGTTGTGATTTCTAAAATTCTACCTGAAAAGAAAAACAAAACTAAATTTGGAATATTATACAATAACTGCCATATTCATAAAAAAATCATATTCATAAAAAATCTTGAGTGTAGTTAATGCTAATAACAGGTAGCGTTTAACGAATAACAAAACACATTTTTTAATGGATTTAAAAAAATGTCCGCGTATTTCTTTACAGCGGCATCGGGAGCTGCTATCTGATTATGCTCTGCTGGGTTTTTTATAAGTTTCTAAGCCTATTACGCTTATTTTGCTTTTGTGATTTTCAAAAATATTATTTGTGAATTCTCAAATCGTTTTTGAAACTCTGTGCATAAGATAAGATAAAATATGTGGTTGAAGTCTACTGGCGATTTGTTAAAGCAACAATGAAATGCATATCGTCGCTGTTTTAACTAACTAACCTAACTAACATTTTAAAAATTTAACAGGAGAGCAACTTTTATGCTTGTTCTATACATTCATTCTTATGGATACGTCTGAAATGTTTATACTTTTATAGGCACAACAGTAATGCTTACAGTCATGAAAATTGTAGACAAGGTGAATTATGACCAGGGAAACCAGAAATATGCTCCAAAAACTGTTTTATGCGCATTCAATATGCACTAAAAACTTCGAAATATGCACTAAAAACTCAAAAAATATGCTCTTAAGAATAACATAAATTGGATTATTTGGAAATGAAACTCTAATTTTAATTCAGCAATTAAATAAAATTTGCATATAAGACAAGAAAAAGATAAAATAAACAGAAGAAGGAAACAATAAAAAAATTAATTAAGAACACAAATTTAACTTTTACTTAAATAGCGATAACGATATCAGATTTAAGACTTTGGAACTATATTTTGAAGAATGAGATAAGCTTTTTATTTATAATTGTTATTGCAATAAACAAAAACTATTCACTTAGATTTTTAAATAAAAACCGCCACCGGTCACATCTAAATAAACTTTTATACATTGAATTTTTTTTCAATCTCAACTGATGTAATCGGGGCAGCGCTCTTCACAATTACCAAACCAAGTTTTTATTGAAATTACCGTCCAGTGAAGATGTTAAAACACATGCTACACCTGTTTAAGTTGAAATTTGGAATATACAAATCAATAGTATTTGTTCCAGCATTAAAATTTAGCAGAAAAAAATTGGATATATACGATTTAAAATTTTTAAATTTTCTTGTTTCGTTTTTCTTTCACAAGACTGTTTACAAGTGAGTGAAAATTACAAATTTTTAAATCATTCATTTTAAAATTTTTGTTTTAAATTTGGACTTTAGAACACATACTAATAATTAGTATATTCTAAATTTCAGAACTCAAAAGAAAACGTGTGAAATCGATTCGGAAAGCAGAACATACACAATGGACTTCTTTAAAGTCTAACCTTCATAATGGTAGCAAAATATTGCTTCTCCATACTACTGTTTCTTTCACTACAATATGAAATTTTGACGAAAAAAGTAGAAATTTTTACCAAAAAAAAATTTTTTATTATTAAAACAAAAATAATTAAAAATTACCAAAATATGCCCTAAAAACGCCAAATATGCTCTAAAAATTCGAAAAATGCTCAAAATATGCGTGTTAGACTGAAGTATGCAAAAACAGGCTCTAAGGGTAAAGTATGCAAAAATATGCACTAACAAATCGATGCCAGAATTCATAAAAAGTTCTGAAACGGATAAATGTCTTAATTTCGCATTGATATGTCAGACAAGAAAAAACATGCAATTGCATATTTGTGGTTTCCCTGATTATGACTTATGAAGTCAAAGTGGACTAAACTCATTTTTCAAAAGATTGTCAGTTATGTCAGACGATATAGACAATGCTTAACCACCAGCAAATAAATTTAAAATTAAAACATACCTAAATATTTATTATTATAAAATAATTTATTTCAAAAGATTCAATACAGTTACATACATATGTACCTATTCAGGAGTGATACCTCGTGAGCGTGAAAATTCGTGCGTGATTCTTAAAAATAGCTCACACACGAGTAATTTTTTAAAGTCACGCTCACGCACTTACGCGTGATTAATTATAAATTTGATCACAATCACACGTGAATCACGCATCATTTGCACATCTCTAGGTATTACTGACTATATATTAGACCACTGCACAAGACCACTTACAAGAACTTTTAAGGAATCTTTCAAATGCTTTACCACAGCAAAATCTTCTAAAACAAACGCCAAACAATATTGATGGAAAAACTTTTGTTGCAGTTATAGGAGTAAAGAAGAAAATACTTTGTGGCGGAAGAATTTGTGATGCTTGCTTCTTCATACGCATGGTCGCATATACAAACGTCATGCATGTACATACGCACACCAAAATCCTACGACAATATACATACATAAAAAACATTACGTATTTACATTTCAAGACTGATTACGCAGACCTCTGCTGCGTATGCACCCAGAAAAAAGATTGGTTGAAAAATGGTTAGGCCAATAAAATATCATTTGCATAAACTATATTTCAATTCACGCTATCAAAATTCTATTAATCCAAAAAAACAAACCATGTTCATTGACATAAGGGCATAATTGTAACAAATATGATTCTGACAATTCTTAAATTTATTGCATCAACTGAGCGTATGCTTTTGTCATGACTAATTAACTTATTGGTCAACACAACCGAATAAAATATAATGAATTGGATTTTACGACCAACTTTTGGTATTGACAACAAAAAAATTTTCGTTCTATATTAAGGTAAAAATAAACAGTTTCTATCAGTTGCTCCAACTGACTACGAGGTTGAGTTTACTATCATAGTTTATAGCAGAAAATTAAAAATTAACTTTTGTGACTTTCAAGGTGGTGTCAGATACCACTTCAACGCTTTGCACTCAATACTCACTATTTATTTCACTATTTAGTTTTATGCACAAAACACAGCACATTTATATTACTCTGATGCCACTAACTCGTTTTTTATGTAAATTTACCGAAATTTAATTAAAAATTTCATATTTACATACTAGTTTTGTCAAACAACTTAAGAAAAGTATACCAACTGTTTATCAAAGCACACAAAAAGAGAGAGAGAGAGTTGCCTAACTTTTCGCTTCGCTTTGCGTTAAAAGTACTTTATGTGACATGTTTCATAAAACCACGTACTTTTCATCTTATATGTCAAAGCGAATCTTCAACGCAACGCGAAGCAAAACTTTTATCTGACGTGGCCTTCAAAGATATTATGATTTGTGGCTTCTCAAATGGTTTTTGAAAGTCTGCGCATAAGATAACATGTTTGTCGCTGTTTAAAATGTGTAGTTGAAGAAATGCATATAGACATGCATTTCAATTAAAATAAACTTATGAAAATACGTCAAATAATAAATTTCTGAAATTATGTATTTTTATTTGCGTTTATTGTTTATTTTATTTCAGTAAGGAAGGCCAATTTGTCTTTCACAGGAACCAATTATGATATTGTTTTAGCTATACTAACCATATTTTCGGTAGCAGGAATAACTATTATTTCAAATTCAATACTGTTAACCAATTTTTTCTGTTGCTGCAACTATTTGGTTGAGGGTTATAATTAAGATATGGTGGTAGCACAAGAAAATTGCAGTCGTTATACCAGAATTCTATGTAGTTGGTGCAACCGCCAAAATTCGATTGGCAACAAATTCGGTTGTCTCAACGAATCTGTTTTCTCTGTGTGTATGTAGTTCTTTTGGGGCTAATAAATTTTAGTACTTCTAGTCTAGACTACTGACGTAGTTATAGTCTAGACTGCTGACGTAGTTCTAGTCTAGACTACTGACGTAGTTCTAGTCTAGACTACTGATGTAGTTATAGTCTACACTACTGATGTTGGTACCATTGACCCGGTAGTTCTTTAGGGAAAAATACTCTCTATACGAAAGATTATGCCGCCGACAAATTGTCACTCAGTTGGCGCCAGCGGGTGTGTATCGGAAAAAATGTTTTTTACTTATCAAAAGCAAATATTAATATGCATACGCTTCGTTGACAATGTCGGCAAAAAGTCACCAAAACAATAGACTAAAGTGGTGAGTGACATGGAGACAACCAACCAACCTTCCTACAGGGTATGTATGTGTTTCCGTATAGTATGTTTGTATATAAATATGCACACATTTATTTATAATACAATGAACGTAGCTAAATTTTTTTTTAAATGGGGGATGTATTTTTCCATACCTGAATATTTGTTCCTTTAAAATTTTAGCCACAAAGAAAATTTTTGAAATCGCGTGGTAGGTATAATGATATAAACCATTTCGCGGTTGTTATAGTCATCCGTTCAAAAAATCTTTCTACGCCTTTGACTTCCTTATTCGACTTGATTGAATGAGCAATATGTACAGTACAATAAACTGTCGATTAGTATTGATGGCGATATTTTTATTGTATTTTAATTTAATTGTTTTTTATTTATTCAAACAATAATGAGTTTTGTGTTGCCAAAATTTTTTGCAAAAACAAAACGAACGTACAAAAAACGAATAGGTATGTATGTATGTATGTACATAAGTACACCCAAAATTTTTTTTTACATATTTTAATTAATCTTTACAGGTGCAATGAATTAATCCATTTTGGCTCTATAAAGCATAAGTGGCAATATAATTACATACATATGTATGTAAATATGTACATATATACGAGTAGTTTGATAATTTATCAAGTAATGGAATTCAAAATTATTGGAACAAGATTTGAAAGAAATTTTTTATGCCTATGAAATGTAATTTAAAAATATCCTGTATTTTTTATTTATTCAAATCAAATATCGAAATATTACAAAGGTACCAACCAGTCTAAAACTTTACGATCAATAGTAAATGCTCCATGGTTTGTATAAAATAATACTATACGAAATGATCTACGTATTCCAAATGTGAAAGATGAAAGTAGAAGATTTTGTGAAACCTATTTAGAAAGATTAAGTCAACACATCAACCCATTAGCTATTGTACTCATCGATGATACAGAAGAAATCAGAAGACTTAAAAGACATAATATTTTAAATCTGCCATTCAGAAATTATATACATATATATATACATATATATATATATATATATATATATATGTATATACATATATACATTCATAACATACATATATACATGGTTTTGAAATAGAGTTTTTCGGCCGTATTAAAAAAAATCATCTGAATAAGGCTTTTTGTATTTAAGAAGATATTGAAATTTTTTTATATGTGTGACGACTCGGGTTTCTAACTTTTCCCAATTCCCGGGAATTGAGAATTTGGCTTAAAAAAGCAATACCAACTTTAGCCCGTTCAAATAAATCATAAATATTTAATAATAAATTAAGTTCGAAAAATAATGATTAAAAATTAACTTAAATTAATAGCAAGGGGCCTGTAGCAAAAATTAATAATAAATATACTTAATAGTAACAAACCAAAAAAGTTTGTCTTAAGTAGAAAAAAAATTAAGCAAATAACTAACATGTGCATAATTAGTAAAGAATAAACGACAATGGCAAGTATGTTGTAAATTAGAGATGGTAAATTTGGGCTTTCATTGCAAAACACGTTTTCAGCAAATTGTAATACGATGAATCAAAACAATTCACGTATTCCACTTGCAAGAAAGTTTCGTATATAAGGCAGAAATCTACATCAACTGACACCACACACAGTGGACCAACACAGAAGAACGCTGATGATGAAGCTTTAGTGGCCTTCGAAAACAGCTGGATGTTCCATTCAAATATGTGTTGTCAGAATATTTACAACTAACTTTAATGTTATTTGTTCATTAATAATTTGTAATTTGGCTTAAAAATGCGATACGAACTTTAGCCCGTTCAAATAAATCATAAATATAGAGAAGTAAAATGTTTTATTCCCGGGAATTTCAAAAACATGAATTTAACTAAATGACCTCAATAAAAATATAGGGCCTAATTACGAGTGTGTTATTTCGACTACGACTTCTACGATTTTGTACTAGATTAAAGAAAAAATGTTGCAATGTTCTTTAGTCTAGTAATTTTATGAAAAAGCACACAACATTTAAACTAAATACAAAACAACTTTATTCGTTAGGGTGCCGTTGGCTGAAGTAGTTAGCACGTTGACTACAAATCCAATGGTCCTGTGTTCGATCCCGGTCTCCGATAGTCATTAAAATAAAACAACACCACGCATTCTTCTGATGTGCACTATTCTCCTTTGTATCATTTGTTGTGGGAAAAGTTCTGGTGATGAAGGCATAAGGCACTGGTCACTAAAACCTTCGTCAGATACTAATCCTAATGTAACATCAACACAACATTCGTTCGTTCGAATCATCGGCGAAGTAAAATAAGCAATAAAAAGGCTACTAAACACAGTTTCAAAAATTTAATACATTATCAAAAAAAAAGCGTGCAAAGAGCAGAGTTGTAAAAGAATGAAGCTTTCCTTTATCTCTTCCTTGAAAAACCTGTCTTCTTCATCACTATTCCTTCCCTATCAGCCTCTCTCACTATCTTCTCTTCAACTAACAGCTAGCACAAAGGGCCCATTGTATTGGACCCAAGTGAGCTGCACTGTAAATTACACCCTTCCTTACCAGCAGCCTGTTAACCTAACCTAACTTTAACAACAATGTTTAGAAAAAAAATAAAAAATTCATATGCTTTGAGTTATAGCATGGACGAAATTTCCATTTTCATCTGCCAAACTAGATACTATTTCATATAAAGACTATTAAGTTTAAAAAAATATTTATATTACATCTGATTCCATGCTTACATTATTATTACTATTTATTTATATATATTATGCATCGGTACAGAGTTGTATTTTTAAGTAATTTTCAAAAAATAATTCCCGGGATTTTTTTCCGCGTAGAAACTCTAGTGACGACGTATGTGAATTATTTAGCGCTATTGGTGACAATAGCACAGTTTCATTCTATGTAAGATCAGAAATACAATTTCGTTAGAACACTTAACGAAAATTTTTTTCTCCACATCAATAATTGTAATATTTATTGCATTTTGATGTCAGTTTTTTCTAAAGGATTTTTTTCGTATTTGCCATAGATATAAAATGATATACATACGCATATGTATATTGAATATGCATGATAAAATAATTATAATATAAATTTTTAAATACCTGTTGTCCTTGCTTATTTTTATTAATGCGATTTGAGCTCAAATTTGGTGAAATTCAAACGGCCATCTACAATTTTTCATCACATGTTGTGAAACGGCTCATTCGTCGGATACCTGAAATTTGAAAACGTGCTTTTGTAATGACTGTTTGAAATAAAATTATTAAGGCATTAATCACAGGCTTTTTGAAAATGTTTGCAATATTACACCATATAAGTCTTTTTAACTATAAAATATTATTGAAAACTGCCATACACGACGATGTTTTTTACAACTGACTGTCACCTTTTCTACTCACATGTAATTTTGCATCAATTTCTTTGTATTTGAATAATGTGTAATGTTTCATAACGACGCAGTATAAAACTTTGGCAATCGGGCCTGTTCTGAAAATCACGGTGATTTCAAATCACGTGATTTCAAAAGTAAACTATTAATAGCTGACTGAATAGTGGGTTTTTATTGCGTTTTAAGTATTTTGCGTTTATAATACAATATTTTCTTCCAACTTCTAAAGCTATAAATCGTGAAATTTACAAAAGCAATGATTTAGCTTTTATTAATTTTTTGAAATCACCGTGATTTGGCATGTCGTGATTTGCAGAACAGGCCCGAATATGCACTCTTTCAAAACGTAGCTAGCAAGTATTAAGAACGTATCAAACAAACAATCAGCGCATCGGTTTCAGGATACAATGTTTCGCAACTTTTTATCACATAATAACCGCCTGAGATAGTATGTATAGAAATTTTGTATTAATACGTTTTGGATTTCAGCCTAGTTTCTTATTCTCTCTCTCTCTCTCTGTACATATTTCGTACAGCTTCCCAGCAGTTCGCAAGTCATTATTGTAAGCTATTGGTGTCTATTCTGGAATACGCGTCGACTCGGTGAAACTTACAGGGAAAAAAACAATTTTTTTTTTTTAATACATTTATTTATTTATTGTATCTTCAATTATGAACTAACAATAAGTATTCAAATCTTAAATCTAAAATATAAGTATTAGGCCCGACCACTGTCGGACATAAACTTAGTGATAGTTATAAATAATACATAAGTAGTGATAATCAAAAAAAAAAAAGAGAAAAAAAATATTTTCAAGCAATCCCATCAGGAGTGTTGAGTATAAGAGCCCTTGTGTCCTTCTTTTTCAAGCGGATGTGGCCAGTAAAATTCAAGATGTTACGAGCAAGCGGATTAGGATGTGTCTCGAGTTTTGTTAAATATTTGCCTGCATATTTTGCTATTTCTTCAATCACTTGTGGCATATTCAAATCACGATGTATATTTGAGTTTTTGATGTACCATGGAGCCGATGTTATCAAACGTAAAATTTTGTTTTGCCTTCGTTGGATTCTCTCGACGTTAGAAGCTGAAGCAGTGCCCCATAACTGAATTCCGTAGCACCATATTGGCTTCAAAAGCGACTTGTATAATAAAAGTTTGCAGTCTAGGCTGAGTATTGAATTTCTACCAATCAGCCAATATATCTGAGTTAGTTTAAGTTTCATTTGTACTAGCTTTGAGTCAATATGGTGTCGTAAGTCGTCGATCAAGGTGTATACCAAGGTATTTTACATGTGAATGCTGAGGAACAACTTGATTGTTGATTCGAATTGGGGAACAAGTATCTCTTCGCAGGGTAAATGTTACCTGAACACACTTTGCTCGTTTACCTTAATTCTCCATAATTTTAACCATAGTTCCAGTTGTTTAATATATTCTTGTAGATATCGGGAAGCCTCATGAGGATTTTCGTGCATACTTAGGCAGGCTGTATCATCGGCAAACGTAGATGTATGGATATTGCTGCTCAAGGGCATATCACAAGTATAAATTAAATACAAAACTGGCCCCAGTATGCTCCCCTGTGGCACACCGGATGATATAGTTTCGGGCACACTCATGAATTCTCCTTCCACAACCGTGAACTTCCGGGTAGTAATGTAACTTTCTAATAAATTCACCAAATTTATTGGTAGATATGATTTTAATTTTAAAGTTAGGCCTTCATGCCACACTTTATCAAATGCCTGCGAAACGTCAATAAACAGTGCAGAACAGTACTTCTTTTCTTCAAATGTTCTTCTTATACATTGAACCAATCTATGCGTTTGTTCAATAGTGCTATGCTGACTTCTAAAACCAAACTGATGGTCTGGGATACATCCACTACCAATTAGAATTGGGGACAATTTTGACATTGTTGATAGCAGGCTTATTGGCCTGTATGATTCTGCCTTGGTAAGATCTTTGCCCGGCTTTGGAATCATTTTAACTTTGGCAAGCTTCCAGCTGTGGGGATAATACTCTAGTCGTAAAATGGCATTAAAAATGAATAACATGATTCTAATTACAATACGAGGCAATTTTATTAGCATTTGGTTACTAATTCCATCAATACCCGGTGCTTTCTTCGGGTTGAGTTCAGCAATTAGATTTTGTACATCACACATTTTAAATTTTATGGGTCGAGGGGGTAGCGCAACTACACTCGGGAAATCAACAACACCAGTACATGTGTTTGGGGTAAATACGGATTTTAAATGCTTTGCAAACAAGTTACCTTTTTCAATATCACTCCTGGCCCAAACTCCGGTAGAAGTGCGCAGAGGTGCTTTAAACTCAACGGGTGTTTTAATTCTTTTCGCAGCGCGCCACAAAGAATAATTAGATGCTGGTGTGACATCGAGATTTTCGAGATAGTTTTTAAGAGATGCAGTTTTTTCATATGCAAGCAGTTCTTGGAGTCTTTTAGTGCAATCTTTTAATCTAATTTTATTTTGGGGTGATCTGTGCTGTTGCCATTCTCTTCTAGCTCTTCTCTTTGCACATACGAGAAGTTCAATATCTGTAGAATATATTCTGTTAAACCCAGTCTGCGGATGGGAGGAAGTGGCATGTTCAGCTGCCTGCTTAATATTTTCGTTAAAATTAGCAATATTAGATTCAATATCGTCATGAGTTCTTAGCTTAATGTTTTCAGTGTAATGACTACTAAGATATTTTTTGAATCGCAGCCAATTAACACGACTGACCATTTTCTCATATGGGTGAGGTAGAGCACTTCTCAGTGGGCTACAGATTGTAACGATCGTGGGAGAGTGATCGGACGATAGATCTAGGGAAGCTTCGACGTGAATTAATTCCCTAGAAATATTTTTCATGACGCCAAAATCTATAATATCCGGTATTTTATGTATGTCAGTAGGCCAGTAAGTGGGCTCCCCACTCGAAATGACGTCCAAGCCCATTTTTGAAATTGTGTTGAACAACGCTCGTCCTCTAGGTGTGATAAGACGCGAACCCCAGAAAGTATGTTTTGCATTATAGTCTCCAGCTGCTACGAAACAAGGGCCAAGAGATTTGTAGAAATCCTCGTATTGATCCTCAGTAATTGCGAATCTAGGAGGGGAGTAAATTGATGATATGACAAAATTTGTGCAAAAATTTTCGATACAAATATTCGTTGCATAGGCTTCTTGAAGTCAAATGAGTCTCAGAAACCAACATTATATGTATCAATATTTTTTTCAGTGAGGAAGTGCTCAAGTTCATTTTTATGTTGGCGAATGCCGTTTGCGTTCCAGAAACATATTTTTAACGTGTTCATGGCAAAACAATTTACATTTTGTTCAAAAAACAAAATGTAAATGTAAGAAATTTGTTTTTGTTTCTCATACAAAATTAACTCTTTTTAAAAGAAATAGAAACGCGTTGAAATTCTCACGTTTATTTCATTTAAGAAATGCATGAAAAACAAAAACAATATTTGAAAATTTGTTTTTGTTTTAATGTAAAGTTTCACTTCTTCGACGCGTTTTCCATAATAGTCCCCATTATGTTAATATGGAAAATAAAAAAGCAATTGTTATGCACATACAACTAGCATCTGATTCAGAATTGCCTTTTTGCTGTCATATTGTATAATTTAAAATATACAGCAAAGAGCCGAAAAATTTAAAGTAATAGCGTGTCGGCCGTCAAGATTCCATTCAAATAATTTACAATTACCGAGAGATCTAAGTTACAAGAATTTGTTTAATTTATTGAATTTTTTCCAAGAGACTGGAGAAACAGTTAAATCTATCGAGATATTCAAACGAGTTTTAAATTATCAAGAAGCTACTGTAATTATTAAGCGATAGTTTTAAATTTTTATTTACTTAACTGTCCGAAAACTTAATCAGGCAACACTGATGATATTTACAAGATCTAATAATGTCGGCTTTTCCGTACCCGTATCCTTAAATTTGATCATGAAATTAACTCAACATGTTTGCAAGGTTTCGTAGGAATTGATTGAGTGTACTGACTGAATACTGTTATTAAAAGATCTCAAAAAAGATCTCATAATCACATGAAATGAAATATTAAATTTTAATGGTCGTGGCCCTGCTTATTTTTGTAAGACCGCAAGCTCGTTGCAAAGTTTTGGATGAATTGATCTTTTTTTGTTTTTAAAGAGAACTAATACTCAGTCAATGAATTCCTACTACTATTACTAGGTATTACTACTAGGGAAGATGGTGAAGGAAGAGATAAAGGAAAGCTTCATTCTTTTACAACTCTCTTTTTTCAGGATCTTGTTTAATAATGCAGTGTTGCAGCGCCTCTGGTGTTAATGAGGCGTATTAAATTTTCGAAGCTGTGCTTAGTAGAAATTTTATTGGTTATTTTACTTTGCCGATGATTCTGCTGCACAATACCGACGAAGAAGGGCGCTCTGATGTTACATTAGCATTAGTATCCGCTGAAGCCAGTGTAGTCCAGTGAGCAATGTCTATGCCTTCAACACTTGAACTTTCCTACAACAACTGATATACAAAGGGATATTAATGCACATCAGAAACATATGTGGCGTTTGTGGGTACATACATTAAATATTGCAATATATTAAAATGGGAATGATGCTGTCTGCTTTTCAATTGAACGAGCCTAGTAATAATTTGGGTAGGTGTAAATCTGTATGGATATGAGGAGGCTGTTTTTTCGCTTTTTTTAAAAATTTCGTTTTTTGTACTTTTATAGTATTTGAATTGAAATCTTCTAGAAACAACAAATTTCTCAAAAATTTTAAATGCGGAAAAAGGACCTTTTGTCTCCTCATATACATATGTTAATGTTCCGCTTAATTTTCTTTTCAGATTTTTTACAACTAAAAACGCATTTAGCGAAATCTTTACAAATTGTACTCGTATGGCCTTAAACTCTCGAGTACTTGTTCCTCTTAATAAATGTTTCCATTATAATGAGCATTTATTATTAAAATAATATTACATTTATTTTTAGGAAACAACACACCACTTAGCAATAAAATTGTGTGGGCGTAGCAACGCCTAATTTTCCGTTCTGACAATGAGACAAATATAGGGAATGATGTACATCAGAGGAAATCAAAAAATCATATTCATAAAAATTTAAATGAGTTTGAAATGTATTTTATTTAAAATGTTCTTGGAATAGATTTCAAATACATTTTATTTTTTTTTATGAATATAAGCCGGAGTATTAAAATATATTGTCCTAATATCATAAATATTTTTACAATTTTTACTGTACTGAAATAAAAAAATTTGTTTATGGCAACGTTTTGCCAAACTAATTACTATAATATACTATATTATTTTATATCGTTACCTTAATATAGAAAGGCCCTGACTCATTATTATTTTGAAGTCGAGATTTTTGCATTTTTTGATTTATGAGGTGCTCTTCTAGCGAAATATACAAAGATACCGATTAAAAAAAAGAGTTAGGGCCTTTCTATATTTTAAGTAATGATATATATGTATGTAACGTGTATTCATTTATGTTTGTGTTAAATAATATTCCATGACATACATACATACTTACCTAAAGAAGAAGCTTAAATACTGGTTTTTTTATAAAAAATTATGGATAATTAAAGCTTCTGGTATATAAAAAACCGGCTGGCGTAAAAAAATTAAAAAAAGTAAACAAATTGTCTTGTCCTTTTTCCGGTTCTCCTTTACTAAAATCTGAGTAATCTCGCTAAATACTATATTTATACAAGAAGCTAAATTTAAAAGGCATTAAGAAATAACAAACAAATATAGTTTGTTGAAATTAAGATTACAACTAAATCGATTAACATCTTTATTTAAGTGTCATACATACATGCATACAGAAGTATTTACATATTGAAAATTTATTTTTAAAATAACATAACGATTAAAAATTGTTTATGACAAATTAAGAAATATGTAAAGTAAATAAATAATTAAATACGTCAAATAAAGCAAATCAACTTTTTCAGGGTCAGGGAGCTAAAATGCAGCACAGAAAAATTAAACTTCGTTTAAGTGGAAATTTATTGAGTTTTAACTGAGATGCTAAATGGTACCAAATTATAAAGTTCTAACCTTAGCACAGTCCTAGCATCCCTTATAGGTCAGTAACGAGGGTTTTACTGCTATGACGACTTTTACACAGGAGCAAAGAAAGTTTACTTTGCAAGGTCTTGAGTCTGTACGAGAGATTGAAAATGAGCTCCCCTTTTATTTTCCCTTCACTCCTAGAAACTCAAGACTTTCCAAAGTAAAACTTGTGTGTGTAAAAGGCGTCTATTAAGGCAATGAATACTACTGGCTCGATTATGCTTAAAAACCGAACTTCAGTTCTGACATGTCATAACATAAACATGACGCCGGCAGAGCAACTTTGAAAAATACATAAATTTCTTTGTTGTGGTGAATACGTGCGATTTTCATGTTCAAACATATCAAAGTATTTTGCGGTAGTGCAATAGAAATGGAATGTTTACTAATTTTGTTATGTCTTTCTCTATTCTTTCTATTGCAAATGGTTGAGGACGGCGAATCTTATGGCGAACATTGTTGCTCAGCCATATGTTCGGACATCGATGTCAAAGCATGGACATGAGCGGCCTCCATAAGCCATTTGTCATGCTCGACATGATGCCCATACCAAGTTCATGGTTAGTGGAGAGCTTTAGTAAAACTAGCATTATGTATGGAAACTTTCTCCAACTGCCCAAAAGTTATCGTAAATATGATTATGGCATATTGGCAACTAAAAATTATGTAAATAATGCATTAAACATATTCACCACAGCAGGCTACCGACTACAAAATGTCAAGGATAGAATACACATGTTTATATGAGAGTGATTGTTTTGAAGACAGCAAGGCAAGATGACGGCAGACTGTTGTCTATGATGATTTTGTCGTTATAGTCCAATTAAACTAATTTCTATTTCTTTGGCTGCAATGAGAAAATTCAGTGTTGCTAGTACAATGCGAAATATTGAATGAATGATATCGTACAAATATTTTATATTATTTAACAGAAGCAATAGCCGAAAATGTATGCAAAGCATAAATTGGTTAATTTTTATAATTTTACGTCATATAAGTACATTTCGAAACAGTATTTTAATTTTTATAAATACGAAATATTTGATGGTGACAATACTGAACTATGTATTTATACTTAAATATAAGATGCAGATGGTGCTGCTGTCGTCTCCAAAATAATTAAGTAGCTGGCTACGAGGCGACAAATTCTGCTAGCGGCATTTAGTTGCCAGGATTGGTTGTCATCTATAATCGATCCATAAATTTAGCCTCAAGCCCGATTTCCAAAAATTATTCAAGATGACTTTAATAAATCGAGTTGTTTCTTTCTATAACACTGACTTCTTGACTGTGTGATCCTACGCGTATACGTTACATATAATTTTGTGAAATTATATGAAGGAGTTACTTCACTTCACTTTATTTTTAAACAATTGGGACATTATCAATTCGTCTATATTTTTTTTTGTGGTGTTACTTCATAGCTCGGAACATTTTTCTTGACTAAGAGGGTATAGCTTGCCATTGGTCCCATTGCAAAAAAATAGGCAGGAACACATCCAAATTTTTTTAAATATAATTTTATGATATTGTACTTATTTGATTGCTGTGAAACCTATCAAACACCTTTGGTTCTTGTAATTACAAAATTTTAAAGTTGAAAAAATGGGCGCGATTACGCCCATTAAAATTTGTTAGATTTTTTCACGCTGTTCTACTTAATCGCCTTTTACAAAACTTATGACACACATTGAGCTCTAAAATAGATACAATCCTCCATTTTAAAAAATAGCGGAGTTACACCCATTAAAATTTAATATTTTATTTTAAGTGGCTCCACTTTACCGATTTTTACAAGATTTAACACGCACCATGAGCTCTGAAAAGATGCAATCTTGCTTTTAAAAAATTGGCGGATTCACGCCCATAAACATTTTATTTTATGTTTCACGTACTTCTTCTTATCTTCTTCTTTGCATTGAAGTCGGTTTTTTCAGAATTATTTATTTAAGCAGAAATAGAAACATTTTTGAGCCCCCGACCAAAAAAAAGGGGGGTGTTATAAGTTTGTAGTGTGTGTCTGTGTATCCGAGTCCACGTACAGATTAAACGGCTAGACCGATTTCGATTTAGTTTTTGCTCTTTGAAAGATGACTTCATCCAGAGGGTAGTTAGCTATCTTTTAATAAAAACGGTCCAGCCGTTTAGCAGATCTCACATCTTTTCTAGATATACTCGAGGATTTTTAAGATTTTTAATTTTTTTTATATATTAGAAATAAACTTATTAAATTTCTATAAATAATAATAATAAAATTTAAACATTAAACAGCTGATCCAGATTTTTACCTCTCCCATATTTGCTTATTCTCCAAATATTTAGAATAGGAATTTTTTTCTTTTGCTCGGAAACAAATACGTGGTAGATCAACTTTATAGAATACAGAGATCCGCTTGTGTGGGGATAACAGGACGGTTACATACTAGTCGTTCGGAGACTCTGAATGCTATACTAATCCTTATTCCGATCGACCTTCACATATTTGAGATATGCTCAAGTAGTGCGGCAAGATTAGCGGTATCTGGGAGATGGAGATCAAGGTCCGAATTCTCGATTAACTTCACCCTACGCTGAGGAATTCTACAGATTACATGGTGCCTCATCTGGACTTTGAAAAAGTGTTTAAAGTTCTGATTCCATCCAGACGGGAGCGGAAGGGAGGCACAATGGTAAGGGAATATGACGTCAGAATATACACTGATGGATCAAGAATGGTCTGCGGTGTTGGCTCTGGAGTCTTTTCAGGCGATCTTGATATAGAATTGTCCTTTCGTCTCCCTAATGAAGTCACTGTATTTCAGGCTGAAATTTTGGCGTTAAGGGAAGCTGCTAGAGTGCTGATTGATAGAAAGGTACAGGGTAAAGTTGGTATCTTTGTCGACAGCCAAACAGCACTTCTATCCCTAAGATCATATATCACTTCGTCTATTTTAGTCGGGGAATGGTCGCATTCATAAGACGTAACAGTTGCGCAACCATTGAGTGTTTGTCTTAGAAACGCATAGTTGAGTATCTCTGCTCCACTCAACAGTTGAGTAATTTTCCATCATAAAATTTTTTCACTACCTATACAGCCTAAACAGCTGGTCAAATAGAGTTATTTCTTTTATATGCTTTGTTAGTTGGCAGCACTAAATATTTGTTAAGTTTTACATTACAAATGTGATGAAGTAACGAAATAAAGATATACAATTACATTATATACATTAAGCCGTTTTTAAGAAGTAGCTGTTGGGGCCAACAGTTGCCAGCAGTTTCACAACTGTTGAGCTCAACAGCTACGTCTTATGAATGCGCCCAATGTAAGAGTTTGCTATCTAGGCTGGGGGGTCAGGCTGACCTCACCCTCATCTGGGTTCCAGCACATAGCAATTTTTTTTTAGGTAACGAACGGTTGGAGGAGCTGACTAGAGCTGGCTTTGCTATGAATGCCTCCAATGCCAAATCGGTAGCCATGCCATTTGGTACTATTAGAAGCGGTACATTCAAGCACTATCTCTATAAGGCTGAATGCAGATGGCGCAATATAGTCATGTTCAAGGTTGATACAATGATAGACGCTCAATACAATTAATAAATAAAAACCGTAGGGACATATCGAGGCTCGTTGCAGTCATGACGAGGCACTGGACAATCTGTAGACGTGCCAGTAGGATAGGTCTGTCCTATAATGAGTTCTGCCGAAGTTGTCGAGAAGAAAGCAAAAAAGAAACAATTTTCCACTTTTTTTTTCGAATGTCCAGCTTTACATCTCTCGAGACACAAGTTTTAGGCAGATATGTGCTAGATGATCTTTCAGATTTATCTGAAATTAGGTTGAGTGACCTTATCAGCTTTCTAAACGCGACGGGCTGGATCTAGTACCTATCATAGGTTGACGCCGACGAGTGGAGTGGTCTTTCAAAAAGGAATCATTTAGATTCTACTTGAATGCCTACGTGTAGAAGCCAGCCACGTAAAACAATCAATAAACTTGTATTTTTATCAATTAAAATTGTTAATTGGAGAAAAAAATGTAAATGCTGGTTTGGCTTTCTAGCATGAGTATGATTCAGAGATTTTCTTCCCTGGCTAAAAACGGTGAAATTTTGCTTAAAAAGTTTCAAATTAAATAAAAGTCAGGGCATTTGGAATTTTTCAATACATTCTTCCATTATTTGCTTAGCAACCATTTGGATAATGGAAAAATCTAAGTAAATAACTTCCAAATATAATATTTTATTTATTTTTTCTTATTTATTTTTTTTTTTTGTAATATTAAATTCATATATGCTTTTTGGTTAAAAAAATTAAGATCATTTGTTTTTAATACATTATTTAAAAAAAAAACACAGTTTGTTTTTTCTCTTAACATTTATACATACAAATATAATATTTGAATTTGTAATACATATTTGTGTTTTTATTTTATATTTATGTTTTGTTGAGGACATATTTTTTATATACATATGTATATGTAAATACATTCGTATAAAAAGAAAATAATACATGTTTTTTTATCAAAAAAAATCTTTTTTTTTTTGTAACGCATATAAATAAATACATTCCTTTAAATTATGTATGTATATTGACGAATTAAAAAAAATAATAATAATATTAATTATGAATGAATATCATTTAAAAACGAATGAGAACATTGTGAATTTAAGTTAATTAATTTTTTTTTTAAGATCAAAAGAAAAATAATGATTTAATTAAAGCGAAATGAGTTTAATTTTCAGTTTTTACAAACTAAATGCACACACACACACACACACGAGGTGTGTACACAAAATATCGCAGGTTTTTCTTTCGATTTTCTTTTAAAAATTATTTTGAAAAAAAAAAAAGATTTTTATTTTATTTTAGCTTAAATTAAAAGAGGAAAAAGAAACAAACAATTTTAAAAATTCTTTGTCTGGAATTGCCATTGGACACACAGTGTTCAATACTTTTCAGTTACTCGTATATATTAGTAAAAATGTTTTTTGATGTTGGTATTTTGTTTGTTTTAAGGTTTTAATTTTTAAATTAATTAACACTTTTTTCGTTCGTTATTTAAGATCTACAATTACACACAACTACTGTTTTTTTTTTTATTATTAATATTAGTTAAAGTTATATACATATATGTATATATGTATATATAAAAAAAACTTAGCATCTTAATACGTTATCACATTCTTATTTTCATGAGTTTTATACGATAATAATTGGCCTTGAGTTAAAGTTATGTTTATGTTGAAAATAAAAAAGAGGAGTCAAATGAACGTTCGATCGATCGATCGTTCATCAATTCCTTCCTAACTCGACGGGTGATTTACAAGACAAAATGAAAGACCGCCTTATGACAAACAAAAATATTCGACTTAAGCTTAAATTCAATTCATTAGAATTTCTTATTAAGAGAAAATGAATAATGGTACGACCAAAATGGTAATAAAGAAAAATGCCTGAAGCCATACAACACGTAAATGAAAATTATGTTTTACTGAGTAAGATTTTTTTGTTGTTGTTGGTAATTAATTTCAGGCATTGTTAGCTTCAGAGATGGTGGGAGATCAGGAGTTGTTGGTGGTCGTATCAAGCCAGAACAACATCAGTTTTAGTGATGTGTACGTAGTACTCGTATGTTTAGTGAGATGAGTGAGGGGAGAGGTCTGAAATTAGAACCCAACCCTTAAAAAGACATATTTATATTCATACATAAGTACACAACAGGCATAATTTGAAGAAAAAAAATTTACGCGGTGGGTGTTGATATGGCTTTAGAACTGGTATAACTATAACTTGTGCTCGCCAAAGGCGAGTACAGCTTGTTCTTAGTGATAATAAATTCGGGACTTATGGTAATCGTGCGCGACAAACCCTTCATGAATTGTGGCAGTAGCGAGGCCCAGCCGCGATGATCTTGACGCAAAGTCAAATAGATTTCAAATGTTGACACTGTCTCCGGATCCAGCTTAAGCGATGCTATGCGCCTGGAATTGTGCGGTTCATCTTCGAATTCAATGTATATCGTACAACCTCTAAGACCACACGGTTCACGTTCGCTCAAACGCAAAATTTCAGCTGCTATGCGTGGCGTAAGATCACAGGGCAACGACACTTCTGTACAGGACAAATGACGTGACTTGGCCAATCTCAATTCGTCCAGCACACGCAGCGACAAGTCATTTACGGCCTTTGCATCTAAATCTTCGCAGTAGAAAGTATTGCTGTCTTCGTGTTTGGGTGAGTTCAACGAAGGCTTCTGATTGGTTGCCACGGCTGGGGAATTGCGTTTGCTAACGCTTTCCGACAAGCGCCTATTTTTCTGATTGTTAATACTATTTTTAATTTTATTGGTAGTATTTGTTTGGACGTACGGTAAATTTGTGGTGGCCTTGATCGAGGCTGCCGGCGGCGGTGTCAAAGGTGATGTCCAATCTAAAAGCAAAAAAAAATAAACAAAATTTTTTTTTAATTAAGAAAATTGATGAAATTATGTTGCTAACACTTTAATAATGAGCCTGGACTAGATGATGTAATGCAGAAGAACTATTTACCTAATTTTAAACACATTGCTTATGCGTAGGGCTGAAGTTTTGTAGACCCAAAGCTTAAAAACTCACTTGAGTATTTATGTATAAGACTCAAAAGTTTAAATTTTTAAATGAATTTTCTTTTTGTTTGAAAAAACAAAACCATGAATTCAATTAACTAGCACGTTTTCCTTTATAAACTTTTTCATTTTAATTATTTTATAATTTTTCTTTTGTTAAGTATTCAGTCAGCTCACATGCTAACTTTTAAAGTTTTTTTGTTTTTAATTTTTATTTCTATTTTTCAAACTAACACAACGTCTAGCTGCGGGTTTGCTTGTTTATCTGACTGCTTGCCAGCGAGCTAAAGCTGTTTTATTGTCGAGGTCGTTACATACATTAAAAGCGTTTTAAAAGCGCTTGACAACACGCTAAATGTATAGAAACTACATAAACGCGAAAATAATTGCGAACGAACATTCATGCGTTTGTGGGGGGTTAAGAAAACGTGCATTAGAGAGAAAGTCTGAATTATTTCAAACAAAAGTTTTGTTGAATGATTTAATTTTTTTTTTGTTCAAACAAATCTTTTAGATTATTATTTATTTTAAGAATTTTAACGAGAAAACAATGAAAAAAATTTAAACGGAAGTTTTTTTTTAAATTTGCCGACGGCTGAAATTTCTATCTAATTATGAACAGATTTTTTATTTTCATTTTTTTACTTAAAAACTTTTTCTCTAACTTCATTTTATTGTGAAATTATTATTTTTTATTTTTTTTGATTATTGGCACTTACCTTTTATTTTATTGGAACCCAGTACATTGAAATCGGCTGGATGGTAGAGTTGTTGTACTGCCAAGATTTCCATTTTCATAATGTTGCTGCTGTTTTTTTTACAAATGTTTTCAAATTTTTATAGTTTCCAGAAACTTCTAACAGTTTCGAAATGTTTCCAAGAGATTTTTTTTGGTAACTTTATCTTCAAAATAGTATATTGCCGAAAGCCACAGTTGATAAAAGTTTTTGTTTTAACAAAATAATATCACATTTGCTGTCTTTTAATAATTGTTGAACTTTTAGGTTTTTAAGTTTTCTTTTTTTGTCCACGTTTTTCTTTTTCTAATTAATCACAGCACGTTTATTTAAAATTATTTGTATTAATATTTTTATCACTTTCAAATGGCTTTCTCCTTTTTGTAAAAGGTCCGTTAACAAATTTATTAAACAAACAAAAAAAAAACAAAAAAGAATGGCAAAAAATTTTTTTATACTTTTTCCAAATAGAACTCTTCTTTCTATTGTATTAAATTTTCAACGAGGAAAAAAAATACGTAAAATTTCTAAAACAGATGGTTAGCTTTTGGAGCGCAACACTTTTGTTTGAATCACTTGATTCCTAAATTTATCTGTATCTCAGCAATGTATCGAAGCTACTATGAGAAACCGGCTACACTGCAGCGCTATTTATACGTTTCATTTCCACTCAACACAATATGAGACTGTTTTTTTCATCATGTATTTCTCAGATACTTTTATTAAAATTATTTAGCACTCATTTTTGTTTGTGTTTACCTTTTCGTACGGAAACAGAATCGACTCAAGTTCTTGTTGGGCACTGGCTCTCAGCCCAGAGAATTGAAGGGTGTCAAAGAGTCGTCGAGAGCACGACTACAAAATGGAATACAAATTAAATGAGATACATTTTATATCTACATATGTATGTACTCGTATTTACAAAATGCATTTTATGAGTACATATCGAGATATGTACTATGAGTTTTTAGCATTTAGCACTTGGTACATACATACATACATACATATTTAGGTGTATTGTTTGCATTGCAACAACTTTTCCTCTATGTAAGTATAAAAGCATTGCTGTAAAAGTATGTATGTGTATAATTTTGTGTATATCAATTCAGGTAGTAAAATCTCGGGTAAATATATACATATGGGTACATATGTATGTACTATATCTATGTTAATATTTGTACGTAAGTGTGTGTATATTTATCGCTAGATATTTATGTACATAAATATGTATTCTTGTTTATCTGGATTCATGTTTATGGCTGGAGTATACGGTCAAAAGTCAGTCAAAGTAACTTGTATTTCCTTTTGTTTTTGTTGTATTTCCCATCAGCTGATGGCGCAACTTAGTTTAGTTTAGTGTGCTTGCTGTGGAGCTGTTATTTTATTTTTTTTTACCTCAAGTTTTTCTTTTCTTTTTTATTATTCCCCTTGGAAACTTGTTTGTTTCTCCATACATTTATTGCATGTGCAGGCTTTAATTTCCTTTCGACTCCTTCTACTGTTCATGTACATACAGTAAGAGACATAAAAGTGTGTACAGCTCATATATGTACATATTTCAAATATCCTTAAATTTATGTAAAATATGTACTAACAAAAATTAAATGCAATTTATTTAAAATTAATTTACATTTTTATTTAATTTAATTTATAAATAAAGTATAATAATCAAAATATACAACAAAAACTAAAAAGTTTAAAAACCCCCGAATATATCAAGAGAAGATGTGATATCATTTAAACGGCTCGACCTTTCAAACAGAAAAAAAAACTAAATCTAAATCGGCCCAACCGCTTGGTCTCTACGTGGACACGGGTTTAACGGGGGCGAAATATACAAAATAATTCTGCAAAAATATTCTCTTAAATGGAAAGATCTGATAGAACATTAAAAAAAAATTAATGGGAGCAAATTGGAAGTAAACTCTTTCAAACAAAAAGAAGTACGTGCAATACAAAATTAAATTTTAATGAGCCTGCCACCTCCCATTTGTTAAATGCAATATTGTGTGTTTTTCAGAGTTCAGGGTGTGTGTTAAGTTTTGTAAAATCGGTACAGTGGAAACACTTAAAATTAAATAAAAAAGTTTTAATGGACGTGAGTCCTCCCATTTTTTTAAATGAAAGATTCTGTGTATTAAGTTTTGTAAAAGTCGGTTAAGTATAATCACTTTAAATATAATAATAAATTTTAATGGGCGTAATCTCGCCCATTTTTTTAAGTTAAAAATGTTGTAATTACATGAACCAAAGGTGTTTGCTATATTTTTCAGCAATAGAATAAGTAGAATATCATAAAATTAAATAATAAAGAATTGTGGGCGTGTGTTCGCGTGTGAGAACAATTGGAAGCTATATCCAGACAAAAAAAAAAGAACTTTTACAAGCGGTCTAAAACGTACAGAGTTAAGATGTAACAATATAAAAAAAATACAGACGAACCTGCTCCTTTTTTCGGTTAAAATACACAAATAAGCAAAAAGTGTTGGTACATTTCTTAATATCAGTACTTCCGACAATTATTAGTACGTTACTGTTTTGCTTGTTTAAATTTTTTGTTTATATATTATATTTTTAATGTAAATTTTTTTTTTGCAAAATATTTAATTTCAAGGTTTCGGGCAATAAACAAGCCCAAAATTTTTAATCGATTAACAAAAATTTAATTGAGTTTGCATATAAAAATTTAATAATTGCACAACATAAAGAAGGAAAAAAGCTCCATTAACTTAGGGATATAGTAAACTTATATAATATTCCAATGGTTATTATATCCGTGGCAAAAAGTAAAAAATGCCTCAGTCGAGATAAAATAGTTATAAGTTAATGGATCTCGTACGAAATTGTAAAATATTTTTTTTTTTTTTTTAATACATTTATTTATTTATTGTATCTTCAATTATGAACTAACAATAAGTAATCAAATCTTAAATCTAAAATATAAGTATTAGGCCCGACCACTGTCGGACATAAACTTAGTGATAGATATAAATAATACATACATAAGTAGTGATAATCAAAAAAAAAAAAATATTTTCAAGCAATCCCATCTGGAGTGTTGAGTAAAAGAGCCCTTGTGTCCTTCTTTTTCAAGCGAATGTGGCCAGTAAAATTCAAGATGTTACGAGCAAGCGGATTAGGATGTGACTCGAGTTTTTTTAAATATTTGCCTGCGTATTTTGCTATTTCTTCAATCACTAGTGGCATATTCAAATCACGATGTATATTTGAGTTTTTTATGTACCATGGAGCCGATGTTATCAAACGTAAAATTTTGTTTTGCCTTCGTTGGATTCTCTCGACGTTAGAAGCTGAAGCAGTGCCCCATAACTGAATTCCGTAGCACCATATTGGCTTCAAGAGCGACTTGTATAATAAAAGTTTACAGTCTAGGCTGAGTGTTGAGTTTCTACCAATCAGCCAATATATCTGACTTAGTTTAAGTTTCATTTGTATTAGCTTTGAGTCAATATGGTGTTTCCATGTAAGTCGTCGATCAAGGTGTATACCAAGGTATTTTACATGTGAATGCTGAGGAACAACTTGATTGTTGATTCGAATTTGGGAACAAGTATCTCTTCGCAGGGTAAATGTTACCTGAACACACTTTTGCTCGTTTACCTTAATTCTCCATAATTTTAACCATAGTTCCAGTTGTGTAATATATTCTTGTAGATATCGGGAAGCCTCATGAGGATTTTCGTGCATACTTAGGCAGGCTGTATCATCGGCAAACGTAGATGTATGGATATTGCTGCTCAAAGGCATATCACAAGTATAAATTAAATACAAAACTGGCCCCAGTATGCTCCCCTGTGGCACACCGGATGATATAGATTCGGGCACACTCATGAATTCCCCTTCCACAACCGTGAACTTCCGGGTAGTAATGTAACTTTCTAATAAATTCACCAAATTTATTGGTAGATATGATTTTAATTTTAAAATTAAACCTTCATGCCACACTTTATCAAATGCCTGCGAAACGTCAATAAACAGTGCAGAACAGTACTTCTTTTCTTCAAATGTTCTTCTTATACATTGAACCAATCTATGCGTTTGTTCAATGGTGCTATGTTGACTTCTAAAACCAAACTGATGGTCTGGGATGCACCCACTTCCAATTAGAATTGGGGACAATTTTGACATGAGCAGTTTTTCGAAAAGTTTTGACATTGTTGATAGCAGGCTTATTGGCCTGTATGATTCTGCCTTGGTCAGATCTTTGCCCGGCTTTGGAATCATTTTAACTTTGGCAAGCTTCCAGCTGTGGGGATAATACTCTAGTCGTAAAATGGCATTAAAAATGAATAACATGATTCTAATTACAATACGAGGCAATTTTATTAGCATTTGGTTACTAATTCCATCAATACCCGGTGCTTTCTTCGGGTTGAGTTCAGCAATTAGATTTTGTACATCACACATTTTAAATTTTATGGGTCGAGGGGGTAGCGCAACTACACTCGGGAAATCAACAACACCAGTACATGTGTTTGGGGTAAATACGGATTTTAAATGCTTTGCAAACAAGTTACCTTTTTCAATATCACTCCTGGCCCAAACTCCGGTAGAAGTGCGCAGATTGTAAAATATGACTTTAGCACTTTTTCCTTATAACCACAGACATTGTTAAAAGATACATATAAGCTACATTGAAAATGCTCCAAGAGACGGCCAAAATAAGTTGCTAGATGGGATGTGAGTCAGAGAATTACAATGAGCACTCAAAAAAAAAAGTATGCATATGTAGATAATCTTAATTTTAGCAACTGCCTATAATCATAATTGTAGCGCAATCAATTTGTATTCTCACATATTTTCGTTCAAGCAACTCTGACTATAGCCGATTCCAACATAGTAGAGCATCTCTACTTCGTTTATGCAAAACACTAAGTGCAAATTCACACGGTGAAATTTAGGACGTCTATTTTTGTCTTAAATCGCTTTTGAAGTTTCTACCAAAATGTCCTTGCATTCATACGATGTTTTTTTTGGACGTCTAATTTTGATTCTCTCCACCCATATAGCCAATGAGCTAGAAGAGTACCAATAAAAAATAACAATAAGATAGAAGAGTAACATTAAAACATAACAACAATAACAACAAGAGCAATGTAAAGAGAAATATGAAAAAAACCATGGAAAACAGAAACCGTATTATTTTTCTACCCCTCTTTGTTCTCTACCCCGTTCGCTATCAAAGCAAAAATGACGTCGGAAAATAGACTTCATAAAAGTCTTCTTGTGAATTAGTTGTAAAATACGCTACAACTAAAAGTAAAAAGGCACATGCGTACCAAGCGCATTGACTTTCTCCCATTCTTACAGTATGAGTATATTTATATTCAAACTATAGACATTTTATCGGACAAAAAAAATACGTATGATACTCGGGATATTTATTCATCATTCGCCACCGTGTACATACATTTGTTACATAAAATGGAATGGAAAACGTGTGCACATATGGCTGTGTGAAAACGTGCTTTATGTGTGTTTGTGTAAATAAAATAGCATGTATGTGTAGCCGATTAATAGACAGAGTATTTTTATACTCATGCGTGTGATTGTAGCTCACACAGTTTATAAATTTTAGAGTTGTTGGATGTTTATAGTTTTACCTATTCGGTTTGAAATTAATTCATGTGTTTGCATATGAGCGTGTTTTTTATTTTTAGCTGAACACATTCCCAGTTGTTTGACGGCCAATACTCAAAGAGTACTTAAAACGATAGTTTTGTCATTCACTAATATCAGTATGGTTTTAAAAGAAGTAAAAGCTATTTCAGAAGTAAGTCGTACCAAGTCGGTAATGCAACAGGAACAACTGCTCTTATAAAAACTTTATGCAACATATTATATTCCGACGGATATGCGAGCAGGGTACCTCGCAAGAAACCTCAACATAAAAAAATCGCCATGCGTCATATACTATACGTACATAGGTACGGATAATCAATTTTGGGAAACGATATTATTTACGAATAAAGCTAAAATAAATATTTTTGAAAATGATAGCAGAGGAAGAAAGAAAGGTATGGCGCAAAAAATGCAGCTTTAGATGTACAAACACTTTTGTTCGAGTTTATTTCGCTTATTTTATTTACTTTTATTATATGTATAATGGGCCTAAGTACGATTGTCGTATTTCGACTTCGACTACGATTATTTTGTACTAAATTTAAGAAAAAATGATGCAATGTTCTTTAGTATAGCACAAAATCATCGTAGACGTTGTCGAAATATGTATATGCATATGTATATATACATATATATATATATATACATATATATATATATATACATATATTGTTTTTTTAAATGTATAGTTTAAAATATAGATTAAATTTTTATAAATATTATAAAATTATATTAAATATTAAATAAATATTAAATTTATATAAATATTTAACAAAATTTTTCAGATATTCGCAGAATATGGGGTGTACAGATAGTTATGACCCTAACTGTAAGTATCTACATATTTTGTATTTCTCTTTTATAGCATTGAGCTCCTCTAGCCAGCCGGCTTTGCTTGATTTTATGTTGAGATCTTTTCATTAATGGTGTACGTGACTCCATAGGCTATGGCCGAGGACGCATGTATGCATGCGGTCATAAAAACACGACACCAGAACAGAACAAAACACAATTGAGCACAACAAAATACGAAAAAATATAAAAAAGGGACGCAACAACAAAAGAAAAACAAAACTTGACAGAGAAATTATTTTTATTGAATCCAAGTACACACGCATACACATACGAGAGAAGTCTAAAAAGTTCTTATTGCAATGTATGATGAAATTTCCTTTCCTTATCTTATACGTACATACATACATATGTATGTACATGTTTAATACATCTTTTTAATCCATTCATTATTCTTTATGAGAATTTGTTTTGGCATACTTTTCTATTGCTCATATCAGCAAGCAAAGATGAGTTTTAAAATCAAAACTATTTAAAAGATCGTTCATTTAATAAAAAAATAAATAATGAAACCAAATGCTTTGCAATTTACATGCATACATACATATATGTACATATATGTACACATGTACGAGTCCATAAGAACATAGAAAATTTAAAAAATTATTTGAATCATCAAAATACTTTAATTAGATACGAAGTAATAAACAGTTGTTGAATTTAGCAACTACATATTACCAAAATAATATCAGGTATCATGAATTATAAATAAAGGGTGATTTTTTAGTTCGTTTTGGCAACACTTTTTTTGGGTAACTTGGGGGGGGGGGCAAATCGCGGCACTCGTCATCGAACGAAATTACGAAATAATTCAATAGAGTTTATTTATATGGAAATATATCGTAATTTCGATCGATAACAAGTGCCGCGATTTGCCCCAAGCTGTTTTCGTGTATCATGTTAATCAGGTTAGGTTAGCAGTCTGCTGGTAAGGAAAGTAAGTTAGAGTCCAGCTCACTTGGGTCCAGTATGATGATCCCTTTGTGCTGATGATGATCCCTTTGTGCTGTCATGTTAGTTACTGTTAAACATGTTCAGTTTGGTCTATAATTGAACCATTAATCGACTTACAAAAGAACAACGCTTGCAGATTATTAAATTTTATTATCACAATTCATTCTCGGTTAAGAAAGTGCATCGTGAACTTCTTCCATTTCATGGTCTGCTTGCACGACCTTTTGAGGTCACTATTCGGAGTCTTGTGACTAAATTTCGCAAAAAATTTACATTATTGGACATTAAACCATGAACACGCAAGCGTAGAGTGGAGACAGAGGAAAATATTGCAGCTGTATCCGCCAGTGCTGTTGATGACCGTGAATCATCGATTCGGTCCCATTCGCAGCAATTGGACCAGTATTATTTTTTTTTTACCCAAAATTAAAGTGCTGGACTTGGTTGACATGTGGTTTCAGCAAGACGGTGCCACATTTCAGACAGCACGCGAATTGAGAGGCATGTTAGGTGAACAGTTTATTTCACATTTGGGGCCGGTCAATTGGCCGCATAGATTGTCCATTTCAGGCCCTTAGACTATTTATTTTGGAGGCTATGTTAACGCTCATGTCTATAGGAATAAGGCCACAATAGTAGACACAATGGGAGACAATATTGAAGAATTTATTCGTGAGATACCGGCCAATATGTTGGCGAGAATATTCTAAATTTGGACCCAGTGTATGAACTATTTCAGGCGTAGCCGCAGTCACAATTTACATGAAATCATCTTTAAACATTGAATTATATAGATGGTTCTACCGACTCAAATGAAGATTTCAGAAATTTCTCTAAATTTCATTTGTATTTTTTTATAAATAAAATCCGAAAGTTCTTAAAAAATCACCCCGTAGATTCGGAAAAAGTTTAATTTTTGTCCCATTAATGTAATTTTTAAAATATGTATGATTTCATTTGAAGTGTTTAAGTGAATGAATAAAACAATTCATTAAAAATAAACCCAAAATCAATTAATCTAATAATTGAATTGAATTAACAGCGTAATAATTGAAATGTTTACCAAGGTTGTGTTAGGTTAGCGAGGGAAGTGCCCGGCAACCTTTAGGTAAATTGAAAATACCTTCTTAGTTTTCGCCTCCATGATATTCAATGACAAACACTCTGATATCCTCAAGTTTACGCTCCGTGATATGTTTTAGTTCTTCATATTTTAGTTCCTCATGAAAATTTATAACTCCACAGAATTAGGTTACTCAGCCACCTAATTCTGTGGAGTTTTAAAGTCGCCCAATGATATACATATGTACATATATTATCTTCCACAGTTTTTGCGCCATCCCATTCCCCTCATTCTTTCACAGCTTGCAAAGATCCGGTGTGCCATAAGGACTCGTAGATATCTCTTGCTCATACTGAATAAGAATTATGATTTTGGCAAGTCAAGCCTTGCTCATAAGGGCTATTCACATATTACGTAACGCTCCAGAGGAGGCTAAGGATTTTTACTGCAAATTTAGTAAAAAGCGTTACAAAGGCATGACCCTACCATCTCTAACTTTAATCCAGCAACTATTTGTTCCTGCAAAAACCCATTTACTGAGTTCTTTGATATAGTTTTTAACCGGTGGTTTCAACGACGCTTTTGTCACAGTCCCGTCTACTCTTAATCCCAATCTTTCCAATTCATCGGCAGCCTCATTTCCCTCAACATTGCAATGTTCTGGAACCCAGAATAGACTTACACTATGTAAAGATGTTCATCAATCCGTTGAGTGCTTTCTTACAGTTACTAAATTCTAGGACTCACTATGCTACATACTACCCTTTTCACACTGTACAACTAAAAGCTAACAGAGACAAGTTTTGAAGAACTTGAAGTTAAGTTTCACGTTAACTCTTAATCATACATTGTGAAAAGGGACGATAGTCGTACGACTTTTCAAAAATACAACTCTGGTCTTAGTTTTTGTTGTCTTTTGAAAATTTTCATAAGCTCCATTATACCAGGGTTGTATTTTCTCAAAAATGAGTACTACCCTTAAGTTGTTTCGACTTGACAATATGTCCTTTCAAAGCAAAAAATAAGATTGAATTCTCAACAATATCGTATCGTCAGAAATACCAAGTAAAGAAAAAATGTCTACTGCACAAGATATCGACCATTGTAATAGATCTGTTGCAGATTTGATACCTCTAAAGAAAAATATTAAATACTAGTCTGGCAGCGCCGCAAAAAATGACATATTACCATCAGAACTACATCCCATATAATGACTTACTTTTCTGATTACCAAATTTCATTGCTCGCTTACAAATCACATTACAAGTTGCTTAATGAGGAGAACGATTTTTGTAGATTAAATAGATTACGTGAACAAGTTGCCAAATAAAAAAAATAATTCTCAAGAAATGATTATTTTAGTATCACCTTTGTTGAAATCATTAAGTTGGTAATCCAGTAGAGAAGGGCTTCCAAAAAATATACTTAATTCCAAACGCGATTACCTTTTTTTAAATTTTTTACTGGGCTGTTTATATTAACCGATTTTCCGTTTATTTAGCTGGGTTCTGATTTTTATGTCAAAGAATAAATTTATAAATTGTTCCATTACAATTGTAAAACGGACAATCATATAAGCTTTGATTCACCGAACTCTAATTTATTACAACCTTTTTTATGTAACACAAGCTCAAATTTACGCTCCTTTATTTACAGCAGTCTTGCCGTTCGGTTGTCTGTTCTATACTTTACTTTATTGCCCTTATTTTGCGAAATATTTCGCAATATGACCGTTAAATAATTTTTTCTATTTTTGTATACAAAACAATAACAATCTTTCTCGAAAGCGTGATGCGGAAATCAGCGTAATTACGAGTGATACTATTGTTTATATTACTTAATGTGTATAAGTAAGCCCAGAAAGAATTGTTGAAGTGAATGACTTTTTATCAGACCGTTCTACTTAATGATAAAGACTTTAATTTAAAGTTGTAGAACAATAACAAATATACATTTCAAATATAAACTAAAAAAAATACTTTTTTAGGAAACGTGATTTGTAGAACGTTGAAATAATTCGTGGAAGGGTTTTTACTATGAACTACGTATACTTCAAATGAAAGCTTAAAATTTATTTTTCTTGTTGTCCAAAGAAATAAATCGGTATTTTTAATTAACGATCCGCTTACACAAGAAAAACAAGAAATTAAATAATTTCCGTTATACTCAAGCATGCATAATTAAGATTTATTTTATTTTATTTTAGTGTTTAATAAGTTTATATTAAAACATAACCGGCGACTGCGCCTAGGCGATAGACGGCGCCTTCTTGTTTTAATATTCATTTCTTATAGAAATGAAGAAAAATAAGAGAGTTAACTTTACTTTGTACATTTTTATATGACGAATTTGACGCAATCGCCAAACAGTCGTGTGTACAGCAAAACAATACTTATTAAAGCTAAAAATAGTGGATATGGAGCAAAATTAATGTTTAATATCTCTCAAACCATAATAAATTCCGTGAAACGCGTTTTTAATTCACTCATTTTTTATGAATGGTCAGTGGGGCAAAACAATTCTGAGAGGACGAGCTGGAGCGAACTTTAGTTGACAAATATTGTTAATATTGACAACCGCGAATTTTTAGTTGGTGCAAGAATTACAACAAATAAAAATTAAAATTAAATTAAATAAACTACTTATTCTTTGGGAAGGCGATAATATGCTTTACATCATATTTATTTACACAAAGTGGTTGCGCGAGTTCTAAAGGATTTGAATTGTACCGTAAATGCCGTCTTCTGTTCATCGCAAAATTATTCCACTGAACTAATCTTCTTTAGAGTAATTAATTTTTTTTCAAGCACTTTTACTTAACAATTTTCTTTTTAGCACTTTCATATAACATATCTTTTATATTTTGAAACTTTGCTTCCATTATTTTCAGTTCGAATTATTTCATATTAATATTTTAGATACATTTCAGGCAACTGCTGAAAGTTTCCATACTTAATGTTAATTTTAATTTCAGTTCTGTTCGCCAGCCAGTCCATAATCGTGTCATTATTTTCGCAGTTATTCCTTTTAGATTGCCCTCGTCTAATTGAAATGCACTCTCAATTGCACATTCACACATCGCTACAATGTTCAATAATTATCAAATTGGAATGATTTGTGGAAAAAAAATTAAATTATGAAAAACACGAAACTAGCTTACAAATACACATATCCTCTGGAAAATCACGTACATATCTTGCCATACATAACCGCCAAAAAAGGTTAAGCGACATAATTTTCGAACGTAATAATCGATTTTCGTCGAAAAAAGGGAGGTCTAAAAAATGTGTCGGTTAAGCTATTTTGGCGGTTATGGCTCGATATGTACATATAGTTTCACTTGTACATATCTCACTCAAGTTTATGAACCTTTTTTTAAAAATATCTTGTTTTCGACTGCAAGTGCTTTTAGTAGATACATATTTAAATTTTCATATTTCATTTTCATAATTTATAAAAATGATGCCTTCCTTCGTCCAATTATTTTGCTTGCTTTGAAGCATTTACATACACGCATACATACCAAGGCGAATTCAGTATCAGGTGACCTTATCAGCCCAGCTGATTATCAGCTGTTGATGCAAAATTGAGCAATTTGAACCAAAACGTCAAAATTTGCTCAGAAATCGTTTGACAGATGGGTTTTCTAGCATAGCAAACTACTTGTTGTTTTTTGTGTTGTAAAATTGTTGTACTGATAAGGTCACCTGATGCTGAATTCGCCTTGATACATACATATGTACATTTATACATCCATATACGAGTATGTATGCACACAACAGGTTTGATTTTTTATTAGATATGTATTTATGTATATCCTCATACAAAGCAAACTCTGTCTCACCACTAGATTTTGACAAATTTCACAATATGACAAAATCTCACAAAATATTACAACAATTGGTAATACAAATCCGATTTCTTCCCTTAATAGACAATGCAAATATCAAATTCAATATTTCGTATGTATATTCGCTAGAGTGAGAAAAACTCCATCACGTTGGGAGGTGAATTTCAAGTGCACTCGCTTAAATATAATAATCAGAAGAAAATTTAATATGCTGATACAAACCCTTTTCTATATGTATTTGCTTTCGAGTTATTAATTTAAGAAATTTTAAATTAAAGAACTGTACACATAATTTATCACAGGGATTTCAAAATACATAAGTCTAGCTGCTTTGCATTTGTTTTTGGTATAAGAGAAAAATTCGTTCGCCAACTCATATTGAAAACAAAACAAAAAATGTTTACCTTATTATGTTCACTATAAAAACATACGGGATAAAGGCCGAACTATAATATGAATAAGCGAACTTAAGCAACTGTACGGTTACATATAAAACGTATGTGGCAAACTATATTGTACTTATATAACTTTTCGTCAAGTTTCTTCAAATGTCATTTGCTTAAGCTGCTGAAGTGCCAAACTGAACGCACATTCCGTACGGAAAACACTGTGCGCATTTTTTTTAACTCAAGCAAAGAGCATCGGACTCATTTATTTTAAATATTTTTTATTGTTTCTTATTTTAAACTCAGAAAAGAAAGCAAAACTTTTATTTTAATTCTTTGTTTTACAATACACATATACACACATACACATGAGTTTATTTATGTATGTTCACTGTTGTACTTTTTGGTAGGCAAAACAAATAAAACAAGTAATAAAGTGGTGGATATAATTAGACGTGAATTTTTAATAGATTAGGACATTCCAACAAGTTAATTTGATTGAATTGCATTTATTTAGTAGTTATAAGAAGAAACAAAATTACTAAAAAATTTTGAACAATACCTATATGTGCAGCTGTGGCGAAAGAATACTTAAGTGCATGTAAGTACATTGTGGCCACCTAAAAGTCACATCTTAAGTATTTGATAGACTTATCGTTGAATTCTGGCAGTAGCTTAAGCCAGCTTATTCATATTGTAGTTGGGCCTTAAGGTTGAGCTTGCAGGCCGTTCCTGAAATGTCCTGCTCATTTTAAGCTAAAACGAGCCAAAGTGGCATCAGATTGCCGAACATCAATCGGCTTCTTATACAAATGAATATACATATATACACGATGCACATATGTACATACCCTGAAGGAAATGTCGATGGTGAAAATGTACTGAGTCGCTTTTGGCTTTGTCACCAGTACTACTCTACAATTATTCCCCATACAATACTTTGTGCTATAGACATTTTACATTTGCTTGTCATTGAAAATCTACTAGTAACACTATAACAATTGACTAGGTATTGATTACGTATTTCTTATGGCAACACGGAGACATAAGAACCAGACATTTACTGGTACATTTCTATACCTTACGTACATACAAATTTATTTATATTGACAAGTTGTTGCAAAATCCACCAGAAATACACCACATCTGTTTTCTCTCTTTCTTTTATACTGACGAATAGAAGAGAAATTGTAGACAATGTAACTACTACTAGAATTTTAGTGTTGACATAGAGACATTTGGCCCCAATCTGACTGCAGGGTATGTACGTCGCAATATATGTATATGTATGTACATACATATGTATCAAATAAGTTAATAAATTTCGGTTCGGTTCGCATTTAGGTTTAGTATTTAAAATTTATTAAAAATAAATTTGTTTCCAAAAACTTTATTTTCGAAAATTTCCAAGGTCTACTGAATCGGAATCGTGGAATAAAAGTGAGGTCAATGTTCTTAAAATACTGTAAATTTGTAGGTATACTCTGTAACTCGAAACAAAACAAAAAACTTTCGAATTTGTATCATAATAACATGTAAATTAGAAAGGCCTTTCATTTTGAATTAAAGTAGACCCATTGGTTCCAATCAGTTAAGCCATTCTTAAAATATGAAAGGTTTATATACACACACATACACACACACACAAATACATGCATACATGCATGCATACGGAAATCATCGTAAAAATAGTGAGATCTATACATGGATTCAGTAATTTTTATTAAAGAAATTATGGAATCACATTATTGCAAGAGAATAAATATGACGTAAGTATATAATCAACCCAGTGAAAAAAATGGAAGTCATTCTAGTGGAAGTACATTTTCATTGCTTCCAAAAAATCGATATTTTTAATTTGCCGAGAGTGAGCAAAAAACCATGTAGAAGCTTATTTTAGTCACACAAAACCTTTTAACTCCTCCATAGTGTTAGAAAATACTCCTAATACTCTTAGTCTAAAATTGAGCAAATAACTTGCTTAAATTTACATGAAAACACTGTTTCGGGCTTAAATTCTAATAAAAAGAAACGAATTGTTAAAAAAGGCAACTATTTACCATTTTTCCTAGATCAAAATATTATCATAGAACACAAAATAGGGAATTTTTCTTAATATCGCTTCCAATTCAGTGACCAGGCATCGAAAAAGAGAACTTCTTGCAATGACAACCCTATGTAAAAATCATTAGATCGGATCGAAATTTGCACTACTTCCGCATCGTAAACTCTACATTTTCATGACTTTTTTGGAGTCTCTTTTTTTACTGGGAATAAATATAAATTGAAGCAACACAAGATGTTTAGAAAAATTTAATTTTCTTTTCCTAAACAAATTAGTTTAGATTTTATATAAAATCGGGATTCAAAATTGTTGGTATTAACACTTTTCACGTGTAAACAATTTAACATAAATTTTTTTAAAGAAAATTAGTTAAATTAAATATTTTTACCTATATATTTGTTATCTATAATAACCCAGTCAGCATGTGGAAGATTGTTTCACCAAACTGAGTCTTTTTCGACTGCCTTAGATGATCAAAAACTGGTTAATCAGTTCTATGCTTAAAATATGACTCGATTCCCAGAAACATTTAGAAAGTGATTTGATTAGAAAAAAAAACAAACAGCAAGCCCATGCAGTAAAATCAAGAAAATATAAAAATATAAAAATTTAAAACAAAAAAAAACAGAAATACTACCACAAACTGTCTCGAAAGTGAATCGAAATTGATCAGAAATGCGAGTCATAAAAGATTCTTTTAGAAGACTCGCGGCTGGGGTACAATTTTCTCCCGAATGAACAGTAATTTTCAACTCGAAAAAGAGCGCATAAATGCTTATTTTAATCGTGCGGAGGAGTCGAAAAAGACTCGAATATGATCAATAATTTCATAAAATGCTGACTGGGAATATTCAGGTTAGGAAATTCTGCATTTACTTATGTACATATATGTAAATAAATGTATGTATGTGTTTAGTTGTCATTGGATTATTTTGCAATTACTTTCGATTCTTTTTTTTATATTTTTTGTAATTTCAAGTAATTCAGATTACTTTTCGATTATTAGTAATCGTAATCAATTATTTATCAGAAATTCTTTTAAAGGGAATTATATAATTAGTACAACTATTTTTAAAATGTAATCTAATTGATTAGTAATCGTAATCTAAATTTAACAGCTCTGATATATATATATATATATATATATATATATATATATATATATATATATATATATATATATATTTGTGTGTTTAGTTGTCATTGTTATTGTCACCGTCTCTGAATATCGTTAAAGATAACAAATATTTTATTATTTAGTGCTTATTCGATTTAATTTTGCTTAAAAAAGTTTTATTTTAAAATTTTAAGTGAAAAGTTTATATTTCTAGGGGCGTGGTCAGGCTCAATTTTGCAAATATTAGTGTCCACCCGCTTTTCTAAATTCAACATCGCATGACTTTCAGAGCTCAAGATGTGTGTCAAGTTTCGTAAAAATGGTTTAGGTAGAAGCACGTGATATATAATATTAATATTAAATGGGCATGACCCCTCCCACTTCTTTAAGCACAAAATTATCTCATCTAAGAGCCGAAACTCTTTTCCAAGTTTCGTGGGAATCGGATAAGCAGAAGTATACATAATTTTATACTAACTTTTCATAAGCGTAACCCTGCCCAATTTTTTGAACACAAGATTAGGAATTCTTCAAAGCTCAAGGTGTCTGACAAATTTCTAAAAAATTAATAGAGTAGAAAGAAGCACTTAAAATATAATACTAATCTTTAATGGGCGTTGCCCCGCCCAATTGTTTGAACACAAGATTAAGTTTTTTCAGAGCTCAAGGTATGTGCGAAATTTCTTAAAATTCGATAGATTAGAAAGAAGCACGTGAAATATAATATTAAATTTTAATGGGCGTGAGTCAACTTACTTTTTTGAATGCAAGATTGTGTTTTTTAAGAGCTGAAGCTGTGTTACAGGATTTGTAAAAATTGGTCAAGTACAAGCACATGGAATACAATATTTAAATATAAAAGGCGTGGTTCCACCTACTTTTTTAAAGCAAGATTGTGTCTTTTTTAACTAATTGTGTGTGCTAAGCTTCGTAAAAACCGGTTTAATAGAAGTATGTGGAATATAATAGTTTTTAAAATTCGAGATTATATCGTTACGAGAGCCCAATGTGTTGGCTAAGTTTCATAGTAATCGATTAAGTAAAATATCATAAAATCAATTTAAAAAATTGTGGGCGTGTTTCAGCCCACTTTTTTTTGTACAATGGGACCAAATGGAAGCTAAACCTTCTCAGGCAAAAAATAATTTTTCGGTTTAAAATGTACCGAGCATTGAAGTAACAAAAACGAACTAATAACTAACCTCCTCCTTTTTTTGAAGTCGTTTAAGAATTACAATAATACAAAATAAACAACGCAGCAAAAAATTACACATTACCATCAGAAGTACTTGCCATATAATGACTTACTTTTCTGATTACCAGATTTCATTACTCGCTTACAAATCACATTACAAGTTGCTTAATGAGGAGAACGATTTTTGTAGATTAAATAGATTACGTGAACAAGTTGCCAAATAAAAATATAAGTACTTCTCAAGAATCGATTATTTTAATCTCACGCCTTGTTAAAATAATTAATTTGGTAATCCAGTGGGGAAGTGCTTCCACCAAAAATACTTAATTCCAAACCCGATTACCTGTTATGAAATTTTTTTCTGGGAAGCTACACACCCCTCAGACCAAAAAAAATATTACAATCGGTCTAAAATGGGAAGCTACACACCCCTCAGACCAAAAAAAAATGTTACAATCGGTCTAAAATAAAATCCATAAAAATACAGACGAATTGATATGATAACTTCCTACTCTTTTTTAAGTCGGTTAAAAGTTTCAATACGCTGAAAAACAACATTTATTAGTTGGCTCAATACCTCAAAAATAGAATCAAGGTAAACTTGGCTCAAATACTCCTTTGTGGGACGTCGAAAAGTATTAAGAAAAGTTGATGGTCATGATTACAATATTTCGGAACTTTATATCTGTATTCAAAAAAGCAGTGAAAAATTTGTATTGAAATCTGAGGGATATTCAAATTACAGGCGGCGAAAATAGTCAACTGAGCAGTTGAGATCACATAATATGGATTCGCTTTGAATTTTGGTTATTTTCTCATGACAATATTCTGCAAAATTTATAATTTTTTTATTTACTTTTTTGACAGATTTGTCAATGTCAAAGGAGTTTCCCTACAGGAAAAGTATCAGTCATTTGATCGGTGGTCATGAAGGAAATATTCATCATTGCGTTGAACAAAGTTTCCAACACATTATTAAGGACAAAATGTAAAATATGATGGAAATTTTTGTATACGTGCAATTTTGAATTTCGTCGACTTTATAAGATATAATCGTACTGCTTACTCCACTGCTTTTTACTAATCAATGCTATCATAAATATTACTCAAGTTGTACTGATCATAATTGACTAATATACCCCTCACAGTTGAGCAACCATATATGATAATAAATATAATTTTTATATTATTTGAATTGTTTTTTTATTACAAAAAGTAACCTAAAAAATACAAGTATATAAAGTATTTAAAACGAAAAATATAAATAAGCAAAAACACAAAATAACTTAGCGTTGTATTAACCCTACAACACGGCTATAAATGTGTTTATGTAGTTTGGAACATGTGCGTTTCTTAAATTCTGGGTTTTTCTTTTTTCACAACACAGATTTTTGAATGAACCATTTTATTAGAATGGAATTTCCATATGAATGTTGTGGGAAAACGTGTAAAATTTTCAGAGTCTCTGTAGGTAATAAAAACTAAACAGGTAGTTTGTTTAAAATTGCTTTAGGTGTTATTAATTTTCCATTGCTATGAGTATCTTTCGCATGATTATTATATTTTTAGGTATAAGGAGACGTTTATTAACAAAGATGATGGCAACAAGAAAAATATTATTTGTAATAATGATGCAATAAGTAGATACGTTTGCATGAGATATGGAAAGCAAACATATTTGATGTACTGTACGCAAAAAATGCTTTGACGTTTTTTTCCGAAACGATGCATATTGAATACACAACGATGTTTTGCGATGAACATCGTCGTTTTCGACTGTTGGAAATAGCCACGATAATGTTTTGTTAAAAATCATAGAAGAAATTGATTAATTCGTTTAACGTTAAGCCAATTAAAGAGTTATCTTGCACAAGCAGCATTGCTGCATGCTAACATCTCAACACGGCAGATACTGAGTTGTAATCGTTGCTTTCCATAACGAGCTGATTCGATAACATTTTTTCAGTTAGAGATTATAGCATTCGATATCGAGTTATATTATTACATTGATCGATAGATAATGCTATAATTTCAAAACAAAAAACGTAATCGAATCAGCTCGTTATCGAAAGCTACCATTAGACCCCTGGCTTTTGATATATCGAATAAAGTACATACGTATGTACATGAATCGATAAATGCCGTATTATTCGCTAAATCGACATAAGAATGATTACTCGTACTCAAAAAATTTATCTTTCCAATGCATCGCTAGACATCAAAGTTTTCTAAAGTATTGTAAATACTAGGGTATTCATTTAATCGATGTTTTGCTTTAATCGGTTAATCGCTCGATTAATTAATCGAGGTTTTTGTTTAATCGGTTAATTTTGGTATTAACCGGTTAACCGATTAATAAAGTTTTTCCATAAATCAAGTGTTATCAACAAATAAAAGTGCATAAAATATTTATTAATTTGAGTTTTAATTAATAAAAATTAATTAATTAATTAATTCTTAAAGTAATTCGGTAAATTTTTTTAGAACATTTCTTGTAATACTATCGATAGTTTCTTCTGTTGGCTGGTCATCATCTGACTCATAATGACAGAGCTCAGACACGAATATTCTACAAAAAAGTTAATTTCTGAATTTCTTAGCTTTCGTTTTTGTACTATCTCTCATTAAATCTAATCCTTAATTAAATCGTTGGCAACAGTACTATTGGCTTTTATTAAATTATTAAATACAAACTTAATAACTCCCTCTAGTTAGAGTATCAGAGTCTCTAGTTAAACTCTATTATAGCCATGCCCAAAGAATTATTTATTTATTAATTTCAATACAAAGGAAGCCTTATGGCCAATTATATATGTATTGTACCGTAAGTATCTATATATGTATGTAGGTCTTAAACATAAGTTATTTATAAGAAGAAAAAAAAAGAAAAATAAACTAAGCAAGCAGTTAATTAATAAGTGACCCCAGATTTATAAACATTGCAAAATGAAAAATAAAAATAGGCATTTAGAAGAAAGTGGATGTTTTCTATAGTCAGCAGATAATAAATAGGACAAAAACTGTATGATACAGCTTATTGATTATTCAAATACTGAAGAAGCTTTTTTTTAAATGTTGAAATTGAGTAGCAGAAAAGTTTAAGATCATTCGGAAGGTAATTCCAAACGCGATAAATTCTTACTAAGAAGGATCGGTCAAACATCGAAAGATGGCTACGTGGCACATTTATCTGGACATTTCGTGTTGAGCCTATAAATGAGAATTCCCTTACAAGAATATGAGGTTGCCGAGTTATCATGATTTTATAAAAATGTAACAAGATGCGTAAATTCAAGTATTTATGAAAATGACAACCTAGGAATATAGGTACTAGCTCTGAAACTAGATTATGTTCAAATATTCTAACATTATATGTAAATATAATTCTGAAGTTTTACTTAAGTCAGGATCACTGAACATACTTCTTTGTTTGTGTGAAAAATAATTTCACTCACGTTTTGTAAATGAGACGAAAAAAATAATTATTCACACAAAAAATAAGTTGTAATACTAAAAAATATGAAATTGTTACGTCGGTTAATCGGTTAATCGTCTGAAATTAACCGGTTTAGCCGTTAACCGAAAAAAGCTGATTTTAAATTAACCGATCAGTTAATCGGGTAGCAATTAACCGAATAACCGATTAACGGTTAACCGATTGAATACCATAGTAAATACACAAAAAATATTTTCGCAGCACAATTTTATTCGAATAATTTTATCTGAACAATTTTATTCGAATAATTTTTTTATTATAATTAAATTCGAATAATCCCATTTAAAAACCTTATTTGAAAAATGTTTAAAATAAATTTATTCGAAAAGTTTTAATCGAACAATTTTATTCAAATAAATTTGTTGGAATAATTTTGATTGGAAAACTTTATTCTGTAAATTTTACTTTAATATTTATTTTGTATAAGGCATTCAATAAATTTTTGGTTAAAAAATTTTATGAAAACGAGTTTTTAGTCATTGGAAGGTTTTTTTTTTAATTAAGGTACAATGCCCGGTTAAACTTTAACTATTTTTACTCTACATTATTGTTTACTAAATATGCAATATTGAGAGCTTGAGATTAAAAGAAATATATAATCAAATTTTATTCTAATCAAATGCTTTTCGAAAGATTTTCATCAAACAACTTTTATCAACATACGAACGAATTGCATCAAAATAATTTCATTTGAATAATTTTAGTCGAATGATTTTAGGCTCCTTGAAATAACTGCTCGAATAGTTTCATTTAAATCTTTTTCGAATCATGGAATATTCTTTATTGCTTCCATCCGCATAACTTCTGTTTGAATCAAGTGAACAATTTTGTACGTATAATTTTATTCGAAAAAATGGATTCGAGCAATTTTGTTTAAATAAGTTCATTTCAATAATTTAATTTAAATAACTTTATTTCGAACAATTTGATTTGAATAACTTTAATCGAATAAATATATTCGAATAACTTAATTGCGGTAACTCTGTTTGACAAGTTTTATTCGATTAATTTTATTTTCACTCTTAGGGTTCCGTACACCAAAGGTGAAAAGAAACCCTATTGTTTCGCTACGCTGTCCGTCTGTCCGTCACAGGCTATTTTCTTGAGAACCGTAAGAGCTACGGATCTGAAATTTGGACAGAGTATCATACATGAGAGTTAAAAATTAAAGGGTGTTCCAAAACGAGCCACGAAAAATGTTAGAATCCCAGGTAATAGACATACAATTATACGTATATACACTTTTAAGGTCAGTGTATTTTTATACAAGCTACAAGTATTAACACTAAAATTAAAAAAAAAGAACTTTAACTAAAGGATGTTTTATCAGTTAATGTAATTTTGACAACATCAAACTTGGAAACCGTAAGAGGCAAACTCCTGAAATTTTCAAAAACTGTAAAATTAAGATATCCAAAATTTCAAAATCGCCAAACCAAAAAAAAATCGCCAAAAAACGAAAAAAATTACCAGAACGAAAAAAATCGCCAAATAAAAAAAAAATTTGAACCTAAAAAAAAAATCGCCAAAAACCGAAGGAATCACCAAATAAAAAAACAAAAAGGAGAAAAAAAGTGGCAAATTAAAAAAAAGTACAACTTAAAAAATCGCCAAAACCGAAAACACTCAAAAAAAACGCAAAAACTAAAAAAACGCTCAAACTCGAAAAAATGCCAAAACTATATATTATATAGGCTAAATTGCATATAGTATTACATATTTAGTGATATTTAGTGTCTGTACGGAACCCTTTGTGCGCGAGTCAAACTCGCACTTTACTGAATTTATTACTTGTTTTTTGCATTCAATTAATTTTCTTTAACGAAAATTAATTGAATGCAAAAAACAAGTAATAACAAAAACTAAAAGTTTTAAGAACCCCTGACATACAGCCCAAACGGTTGGACCGATTTTCTTCAAGTATAAGTAAAAAATATATAAGATCAAGTCACCTTTCAAACAAAAAAAAACAAATTAGAATCGGTGTAGCCACTTGGGAGCTACGACGTCAAAGAGACACACATTCAATAGAATATATCTAGAAAAGATGTGATATCTTCTAAACGGCTGGTCCGATGAGTCACCTTTCCCTTTTTTTGATGGGGGTTAAACATGTACTTAAACAAAATTTTATTTGAATAAGTTTAATTCTAATAGCGGCATTTGATAGCATTCCATTCTAATACATGCATAATTTGTGTCTAACAAATTTATTTTAGTATTTATTCTTGAGCTTTTTATGTAAAGAAAGCCAACAAATTTTTTTTAAAAGGCGATATTTAAACTACAAGGATAGGGAGTGTACTGCCTAGGCACTTCACAATTTCCCCTTCACAGACTCGATGAGTATGTATGCACAAATTACCTGTCGTTGAGCCAATTGAAAGCCATGATGAATCCCCTGATATCTTCGGGATTAGACTTCGTGATATCTTTTAGTTCCTCATGGAAACCACCACTCTGTCACTTAAGTTTGTGGCCTTGTAGCTTCTGGCAATGGCACATGCGTTGCGGTGTGTTTGTTTTCCCTTTAGGTTCTCATAGCCTGCAAGAATTTGGGATGCTAGTTTCCCACCTGCTAATCCTTGCTCTAACCGGGCAAGGAGTATTTACTGGTCAAGGAATGCGAATAATTTGTCGAATATTTATATCATTTAAATAATTTAATTCGAATAATTTTTATGCGAGGTACTTTATTTACATTAAATTTCAGTAGATAGTTTTTTAACATTATAAGCCACAGACATAATATTAATAATATATAATATTATATAATATTATTTATTATTCGATATATTTTATTCGATTATATTATTAAATTATTTATATATAGTATTATTCTAACAATGCTATTCGAATCAAAATTATTCGGGTAATTATATTAGAGTGAAGTTATTTCCGATTGAAACTCTTCTTTTTTAATAGTTTATAAAGTGACAAATGGAACATCCTTTTATTACACGCTCACGTGATTGGCATAAGAATGCGTGAATCATACGTTATCGTAAGCAATTTAAGTTTTTACTCACGTGAGCGTGCATGAGCGTAATAATAAATGAGAAAAACCATCATAAATGGGCGTGCATGAATTATATGTATTTACGATTATGTTTTATATGTTTTTGCGTTTGTTTGCTCCTATTATACTGCAGAGTTGCATTTTCGAGCATCTTACAGCTGAACTGTTTTTAATAATAAAGAGCAATTTTATTGTACGTGTGTCAGTTATTTTTCAAACTAATTTGGACTAATGGAATTGAAAGATGAAAACAATTTTTTTTTTCGATTTGTTCTACAGTTTTTTTCGAGTTTCTAATGAGCGAGCACTTTCGTGATTATGATTAACTTGCTTCCAATCATGTGAGTATGCAATCCAAAAAAAGGCATGAAAATGTAGTGTTTGCGATCCGAAAGCACTCCAAATTTCGAAAAATTCTAATAATTTTTACATAGCCTTGTCATTGCAAGTAGTTCTCTTTTTATATTCCTAATCACCGAATTAGACGCGATGTTAAGAAAAATTTTCTTTTTGGCGTTATATAATTATATTTTCTTCTAGTAAAAATGGCAAAAAATGAATATATTTTCGCAAATCGCTTCTTTTTATACGAATTTAAGCTTAAAACAGTATTTTCATGTAAGTATAAGTAAATAACTTTTAATTTTTAGACCAAAATAAGTTCAAAAATTTATTTAACAAAATCGATTTTTTTTAAATCATGGTCCTTTGCAAGTTTTTGTATGACTAAATAAAAACGAGCTTTTCTGCTAATTATCGGCGTATTAAAAATATGAATTTTAAAATGACTTAAAACAAATTTTTTCAATGGAATAGGTCGTGCATGAGTAACTTTTTCCCTCGTGAGGTAAAAGTTACACACGTTCTCATATCTACTCTACGTGTAGCAATCAGCGCCTTTAAAATATTTCTCGTTGAGTCTTTCTATACTACAATGTTTTCAACAACCATAAAAATTCAATACAATTCCCGCTTTATCTATTGAATGCAAGTGCAATAATATATGTATAAATACTTTAAATGAATAATCACCTGCACAATCTGCAACGAAAAAAAAACATTTAATTTTATTGACTACAATTAACCAGTTTACGAAACTCGAAAAAATAAACAAAGAAATAAGGAATTGTTGGTAGGAAATTTTTAAAAGAGAATGATTAAAATTAAAAAAGCGATAGATCTATTTTGTGTATTAGTAAAAGCTAATATAAGGTATACTGAACTTTCCATTCCTGGTCAATGGAACACTACCATACAAACAAAAAACTCAGTCAGTCAAATCGTCACACAAATTCGGATTATCCGCTACGGTTTGACTAACAAAAGGGATATTTTTTGCAGTGATATGTGCAAATTCCTTATTAAACTGGGTGCGTGGACACATGACCATTTCAGGCAACATAGTTGCGGTTAACCTGGCAAAGACGGGGACCCTACGAAGATAAGTCGATATCGACCTTTTTTGAATTAGCTCGAGACTGATGGCGTAATGAGCCCTTTTGTGCAATAACTTTCGGAACCCATGCTAAACGTTTGGGTCTTTTTTATTGCCCCGCTCTGGAGAATCTCCGTCTGCACCTCCTTGGCAGAATATCCATCGGCAGCCTATAACTCGGTTATCGGAAATCGACTTCAAAAAGTTGAGCCTTTATATTATTAACTCCCTCCCCCTCTAGCCAATTTTTGACCCACTCACACCATCTCTAAATTAACTATTATCGCTCTTCTACTTCTACCCTTCTCATCCTCTATACCTTCTTTTCAACTTACAGGTACCACAAAGGGATCATTGTAATATACCGAAGTTATCTGGACTCTAATCTCCTTTCTTTCTTGCCAGCAGTCTGCTAACCTAACCTAGTGCGGCAACCTCTTAAATTGTTCCTTTTTGCAAGAAAAATTATTGTGTTAAAAATTCAAGCCGACCCGTATCGAGGTCAAAGATCGCGATAACGAGCTAAAAATCCAAGAAGCGTAGAATGTAAGACCGATGAATTCTTTCTCCACAAATATACTAACTTCCTATCTCTACTCCCTCCCATACAAAAATATTTTTACAAAATGTTCCCCATCGTCTTTACAAGACCTAGGGTACCCGTAAAGAAACTAAATGCATGACCAACCCACATTAATTTTTTTCTCTCACATTCTACCCTTCTATGTGCGGTTCAGGGGCAGTTATGAGAATTTTTACCCCTTTATCGCGAACTTTGTTATGTTAATATTAAAATAGCGAATTGAAATGTTTACACAATAATTATTTTGCTAAAAGCAATAATAAATCAGAACCAGTCTAATGTATATATTATATACGCCAAAATAAAGTATCAAACACTAATCATAAAAATGGCTGATGCAATGGATGAGTGAGTGCATATTTAATTTGTTATTTATTTATCAATAAATTTCTTTTTTCACATTTCAAAACTCCTTTATTTGGTAAATTGCATAATTTCGTTTTATTTTTGGTTTCATCTAAGTCGAAGAATATATTAATTATTAATTTAACCATTTTTAGTGTTCTCGCGTTCGAGGTGAGCATACCCTGTCGGAAGCTCAGTTAATTTTAAATTAATTTTAAGCTAACTATTTCGCAACTAGTGCTGAGTGAGACTTGGATTACGTTCCACTGGAAACAACTAACTTTTTTAACATTGCGGTGTCTTAGACAGTAGTCAATTGTCCCATTCTGTACTACTTTTAAAATAACTTGAAGTTGACTTTATTTAAGTCAGCTGGTAGCCAGTAAGTGCACAAAATATTTTACTGTGGTTCGAACTATGTATCGTCAAACGTTGTATAGTCAAGACGCTGACACCCAGCTAAGGTACCATCTAAAATAATAACAGCAAAATGTTAATACAAAATTGAAATTAATTTCAAAGTAGCTGAGAGTAAGTGTTTTTGGATCTCTCCAAGTCCGATTACGAACTCAGTTTAAGAATGGATTTTGAATCAGTTTTGCATTACATTGTAGTTAGACTTTAGTTAGTCTAAGAAAAGTTAACTATTACCTGATTTACATTAAGCATTTTTTCATGAAATTTCAGGAATTTTGTTGCACGCAACTTTTTCTATTTGCTAATTGTAGCGATATTAAAGATAATTTTATTAAAAAAAGGACGTAGAATGATTCTCTGATGCATTTTGGGCAACGCTTTTGATATAAATTTCCTTTTCAGGCCTCCTATTGCAAAATAAAAATTTTTCATGCAACTAATTTCATGAAAAAAATGCTTAATGTAAATCAGGTATATCAGTGAATTATTTTTGTAGTCCACTAGTGATTTTCCGACAGGGTAAGTATGTATGTAATTCGTAGATAGGATTTTCTATCAGTGTATCAGTTTAAAAAAAGCAGGAATTTGCTGAAATTGAAAGTAATGACAAGTACCACTAATTTATCTAATAATTTTATATGTCCAATAAAGACTTTCCTGTAATGAATAAAATACGCGCTTATTTATATCATTATGTGAATGTAATTATTTTAGTTATTAATAAAATATGTATGGACAAACCAAAATCCATTAAAAATTGGACATTTATGTACATACATATGTATGTATGTATGTATATGCAAAAAAGAATACATTGTAAGCCTACAATTCCACTTTTTTGAAAGTGGATTTGTGAAGGATACCCTATATTTTTTAACTTCTAAAAAAATGATTATTCAGTCAAATTGTAATGACTTACTACTGGACAGCACATATGTATGTAAGTACATAGTTTTTTTCATTGCAATAAGCAAAGTTTTTGTTGAGATTTGTACGTAAAATCGGGAACTAGTTAGAGAGTGCGAAATACTTTGCAAATATGTACACACATATGTATATGAAATTTGATTTTTCACTCTCAAAATTTTTAATAGTTTAAATTTATTCTGTTAGAAGACTGTTTGAATTAGACTGAAAATGAATCGATTTAATGGCTGCAATATGTAATTTAAAATAAACGAATATTTATTTATTTAATTCGTTGATTAACCGACTGAGTATCTCAATAAATAAACATGTAAATTTTAAATTAAACAAATTTGGGATAAATATCCCAATACTGAAAGCCTTCGGTCTAGGTAACACATATTGGCTCATTCTTCTTACGTTTATCTAAACAACACCGGCTTATTTTGTAGCAGGTTCTGTTTTTCTTTTTGTTATCCTTTTGCTTATTCAATACTTATTTATGTATCGATGTATGCATGCACACATACATACTAGTGTCCTGCACAAGACAATTTATAAGACATGAGAAATTTTTCAAATGCTTTACTACAGCGAAATATTCTAAAACAAACGCTAAACAACACTTTTGGCAAGACAAACAACTGAAACAAATGTCTTGCCAACAGTTTTTTTTGCGTTTCTTTTAGAAGATTTCGCCGCAGCATTTGAAAAATCTCTCATGTCTTGAAAGGTGTTATAAATGGTCTTGTGCAGGACTTTACTACACATATGTAAGTATAAAGTAAAATGTGGTATATAGCATGTCTAAATATACGTATTTACATACCTATTTATGTGCATATATAGGGTGACCAGCTAGTTTTTGGAATTGTTATCTCTTAACAGCTGTTAAACTTACCAATAACATTCAGCTTGTCAAAACATTTAGTAAAATTTTTTATTTCAATATGCTTTCTTTCAAGTTTGCCGAACGTGTAGCAATTCCGTATCGGATGTAAGCACACAACGAGAATCAACTATATTCCCGTTCGAGGTTAATTTTTGGTTCAGCGGCTAAAGTAAGAAACAAACTGGAGTTATGTACATAGTTCTTGAACGAAATACATAGTTCAGTTGAACGATTGTTTGTTTTCTTTTATAAAGTTTGTTTCGTTCTTTGCATATGGTAGACGTCAGAATTGATATGTATTTAAATTAACCCAGTGCACAAATATGATTTAAGTATATATGTATGAAGTCTGACACATATGGGCCAACAAGAGCAATACCAATAAAGCTTTCTGTCAAAAAAAAACGACTTAAATGTAAAGATCTGATAGAAGATAAGATGTACGTGAAATATAATATTAAATATTAATGGGCGTACCTCCGCCCATTTCTTAAATGCAAGATTGTGTGTTTTTCAGAGCTCAGGGTTCGTGTTAAGTCTTGTAAAAATCGGTACAGTAGAACCACTTAAAATAAAATATTAAATTTTAACAGGCGTAACTCTGCCTATTTTTTGAAACGGAGATTTTAAAGCTCAAGGTGTGTGGTAAGTTTCGTAAAAGTCGGTTAAGTAGAACCTCGTGAAATATTATAATAAATTTTAATAGGAGTAACTTCGCCCATTTGTTTAAACTTTAAAATTGTGTAATTACAAGAACCAAAGGTGTTTTATATGTTTCGCAGCATTCAAATAAGTAGAATATCATAAAATTAAATTTTAAAAAACCTTTTTATAATGGGACCAATAGAAAACCATACAAAAAAGTATTTCTAAAATCGGTCTAAACTTTACCAAGTTATGAAGCAACACAAAAAAAAAATACAGAGCCGGTTAAAAAGAAAACAAATCTGATCTTCAATTCAATTTCTGTTCAGAGTATACTATATGCATAAAGAACGATTAACTGAACGGAACGAACGATTTACTTAAATGAACTATTATGCATAACTATAAAGCAGGGCCCCCGCACACATACTATCATACTTTATATTTCTTCTAGTTGATTGTTTTTGAGTCTTTGCACTGAAATAAATATTTGTGTACTTTTTTCACCCCTTTGGTAACGAGTGGAATTGAAAAACATCTCATTATCGAATGGACGTCAGCGTTTTCCAAGTGCAGCGTCAATCGCAAATGATGCTTATATATTAAAAGTAGGTAATTTTTGAATATCAGATGCTTGATAATCTTTAATAAATGTTCCAATCAATAAAACGGGGTTTTTAGTTTTAAAACTAGTTTTTTTTCATTATTAAAAAAATTTACATACTCACCATGACAAAGGGTATTATTATGCCTTTTTACACACCAAACTTTCAGTAATTTTCGGTAAAAGCAAGCATACTCATATTCTACAATAAACATTTCTTTCAGTGTGGGCTAGTAAGAACAGACAATATTAAGAGATTTGCTCTCTTCATTGTTGTTGTAGCAAACGCAGGCGTGCGCTTCTTTGCGGGGCTCTGCTTTAAAGCGAACGCAATCCGCAAATATTCTGCTAAAGACCATAATTCGGTATCCTAACCAATCGCATAATTTACGAAATAATACAACACTGATCTGATGAATTGTTATTTTCGGTTCATACACTTCAACTTTTGTTGGTCAACTCGTAATTCAGCTGTAAGAAAGACGGAGACGGATATACAAACGTCTCTTTTTTATACAGCTGAATTACGAGTTGATCAACAAAAGTTGAAGTGTGTGAACCAGGACTTATTGCCTTTTGAAAATTTTCATAGATTCCATCATGACAGGGTTGTATTTTCTCCAAAATGGCACGATTCTGTAGGATAGTGAATCCTGGCCTTAAGTGCTTTTGCATCAACAAATATTCACTGTTTGGTGCGAGTTATGACATCGGACCTAATGTATCCAGAAATTACGAGAGAGATACTTTTACCAAAATTTATCCTAGATATTAACACACATTTTGCGTCCAGAACTCGACATCGATATAGCCGAAACAAATATTGCAGATGGTATTGCCGATATAATGGCTGAGTCGTCAAAATTTGACTTGACCGGTTAAAACAATGGCCCAGGCCGACATTTAATACATGTGCTATACCATGCAAAATAAAGTGAAGGAGTATAGCTCCAAATTATATCTTACCTCCCATTGCTGTTGTTGCTTTATTTTAATTTCTTTTCCTATCGTTCTTACTTGGTCACCCTATGAAAAGTGACAAAGAGAAAAAAAGGGGGTTATTTTTCAATCAGCTGTTAAGTTGTACATATTTCCCCAGCTCTACATAATGTACATGAGTTTGTAAGTAAACATAAGTCTGTTTGTATGTATGTACATATGTATGTATGTACAAATGTATTCATATACATACATACATACAGCATGTGCGTGCGTACATGTGTATATTTATTTATATTTTCGCTTAGCAACAGTTTGAGTTCTTCTCTTCAGTGATGAAATTATTTTTAATACATATTTTAGGTATGGACATGAAAAATAAGCCGGCTGATGAAATCTTGTCGTAAATGTACACATGTATGTAATTTAAAATCGGTATGGTCTTGCTTGAAAATAAAAACAATAAAATAAGTAACAGCGCTATATTTGCATGTAGCTGATTTTATACTTATGTAGATATGTTTTACATTATCTTCAACGCTGAGAGAGTCTGATGCAATATTTACTATTTCTAACGTTAGAGAAACTGTAAAACGTCCTATCTAACCAAAAAATTCTAAATTGTGTACGTACATACATACATATTTATAGATCTCGGAATATACATATGTACATTCAAAATGCATACATACATATGTATTTACATTAGACCGTATCAGAAAAAAAGTTCTCCGTACACCAGCGAATATAAAGTATTGTTCCAAGGACATTTAAAAAAAATATATTTATTTTTTGCTGAACGTAGGGGTCGCCTTTTTAGTTTACAGTCCGATCTTAAAGTTTGATATAGCGATTTTTTGTCTCACTGTTGCCAATATTTTTGCTCTCAGCTCCATTGACCTCAAGTGTACCGTTGTAGTACTTACCCCCATAATCTCATTTCCTACCACCCTAACTTGACACTCTAATGTTAGAAATTTATCGCTCGCAAAAAATCATAAAACTTTTACTAAGTATTTCTATAATTACAGCACAACTATTTAAAAAATGCTTTTATAAATTCATGGTTGCAGGCCGTAGGGGTCCCCTTTTTAAATTTGTCATAGCTTCAGTATTTACATTCAGATATTAAAGTATAATATATTGATGAGTTTGTCTGTTGCAGACAAATTTTTTTAATTCAAAAGTCTTTGACCTCAAGTAACCTTTACATCATACCTCAAATGTAACCCAAAATCCAAAAAATGTAGGTACCAAGGGCAGAATTTTGGAGTTGTCAAAACAACATACATACATATGTGCATGTGTATATATGCACACTTGCTAGAATAAATATCCGTACAACAATAAAAAAAAAATTAAATGTGCTTAGCGAAGAAAAAATTAAACATATTTCGTGAGTATTTTTTTGTAAAAGATATAGAAATCTTCACTTTTCTTTTAAGACGTAAGTAGTATACTGTATTATATATGATTGTTATTATGCGAAGCGTGCAGTAGACTTAGCAACGTGTTTATGCAACCAGACAACCTGTCTATCGCATAGTTACATTCGAAATTTCGAAAATATCAAAATGTGTTGATGTTAATGGGTTGCATTAACGGTTGCATTGTAGGTTTTAGTGTCTGTGTAAAAATATGCAACATGTAATATAAACGTGTTGCGTAAACACGTTGCAAAGTGTGTACCCACTATTATACACAAGAATAAATATTCGTATAAAACTAGTCTGGCGACTTCTGCACTTAACGGTACCTACTAAAGAGCTTAAATTAAGTCGCATTTACAAGATTTTTATTAAATTTTTGTGGTAAATTTGCTTTTCAATGCCTAATTGAGAAAAATAATTTCGAAAGCCGAAGAAATTGAAACTGACGAGAGAAAAATTATCCTTAAATTAAGAGATGAAGAAAAATATTGTCAAGAAATGTCTAACATTACAGTTAGAAGTTACTACTCACTGCTATCATCTGATATCATCGAAACTTTCAAACGTACAAGTTCTAGCTCACCAAAGCCTCGTTCTCGACGCCCCCCTAAATATAGTCCTCTTAAAACGAAATACTAGAATTAACGCTTCCCAAATCTGCAATAATATCAAATATTTTTTCGGGAGCTACTTCGAAAAATATTAAAAACACGCTGACATTAATGACCCTGTAGTACGTGTAAAAGCGAATACAACATATGATAAAAAAGCTTGCAGAGTTCTAGGAACAAGTTTTGTTTTCAGAAGAAAACAATACAGCATTTTTAGTATCAATGGTAGAAAGTTAGTGCAGCGGAAGAATGGTAAGGAAAATATTTTTCCAACAACTAAACATTAAGAAGGTGGCTTTATGGTGTGGGTTTGCATGGCTATCAGTGGGGCTGGAAACGTTGTGTCTATTGAGCTTAAAATTGACCAGATTACATACATACTTAAAAACTCCACAATAAAATTAATTTCAAAGTGTGAAGCAAATAGATTTATGAGACGTCATTTGATTCCAACGCGACCATGATGCTTAGCATACGGACCATAACGTAAAGCTTTGGTTGCTTTATAATACCAAAAAAAACTATAATAGCCACCTTAAGAATTGGATATAATCCCCATTCGGCATAGTTGAGACTTCCTGGACCATAAAATTATATAAAACGATATAAAGTTTAAAAAATGGTAAAAATTTACATCAGTGAAGGGTGGTGTACAATAAATAGCGAAGATACATCTAAAGGCCCAACTATAATATGAATAAGCTGGCTTAAGCTAATGTCAGAATTGAACGATAAGTCTGTCAAATACTTAAGCAATTCAGATGTGACTTTTAAGTAGCCACAATGTACTTACATGCACTTAAGTATTCTTAGCCACAGCTGCATATATATGTAGGTATTGTTCACAATTTTTTAGTAATTTTAATCAAATTAACTAGTTGGAATGTCTTAATCTAAATTCACGTATAATTATAACCACCACTTTATTAATTATTTTATTTGTTTTGCCTACTAAAAAGTACAACAATGAACATATGTACATAAATAAACTCATGTGTATGTGTGTATTGTAAAACAAAGAATGAAAATTTAAGTTTTGCTTTCTTTTCTGAGTTTAAAATAAGAAACAATAAAAAAAATATTTAAAATCAATGAATATTTTCTGATGCTGTTTGCTTGAGTTTAAAAAAATGCACAAACAGTGTTTTCCGTACGGAATGTGCGTTCAGTTTGGCACTTAAGCAGCTTAAGCAAATAAAATTTGACGAAACTTGACGAAAAGTTCTATAAGTACAATATAGTTTGCCACATACGTTTTATATGTAACCGCACAGTTGCTTAAGTTCGCTTATTCATATTATAGTTGGGCCTTAAGTTGGTTATATCTTTGACAAATCGTCTAGCAGAAGTTCTTCAATATAACTGAGGTTACTAACTCTTGGAAAATTTTTAAAAATTTTAATTTTTATTTAATTTACTACCTGTTTGTGTAAAACGTTTGAGTTAGAAATCTTGGCGTTTTTGTAATAGATTAAACGAAACTTATACAAATTTTCTTTAATCTACTACAGAAACGCCAAGATTTCTAACTCAAACGTCTTACACAAACACGGGTTAATTATTGTTTTTTTTTTATTTGTATTTTTTTCATTGTAAATTTTTGTTAATTAAATAAATGTATTCGAACATTGATAAATAACAGAGAATACTCTAATAACACTATGCAACAAATTGAGAGTTGGGAAGAACACACGGACTGAACAGTATAATCAGTATAAGTTCGATGGTCCTACTAAAGTGTTGTAAAACTCTATACTTAAAAGAATGGTTTCATCGCCAAACAGAAAAAAATTGTCAAAAACAGAAAAAATTGCCAAAACGAAAAAAAACGTAAAATCAAAAGAGATCTTTAAAACTTAAATAAATTACCAAAATCCGAAAAATCTCCAAAATGAAAAAAAAAAATCGCCAAAAACGCAAAACTAAAAAAAAACGCCAAGCTGAAAATAAACCAAAGCCGTCCTTTGTACAACTGCTTGTAAAAGCATTATTTTTATTGCAATAAATTTTTGTAACACAGAAAAAATTATTCACCAATTAATATTTTCAATTAAGAATTTAATCGTATTAATTAATTTGAGTGGAAAAACTTAATTTATATTATCAAATTGTTTATAGGTGAATATTCAATTAATTTTTTAATTGATACTACAAATATTTTAATTAATATTACAAAATCATTCATATTACTTTTCTGTGTGAACTAGTTGTATTTGTGTGAAATCTATTGGAATCACTGAAAAACTATATTTTGCAAAAACTGGAAGTTAGGGCCTTTCTACTTGAGACATATTGCATATTGATGAATGTCAAATTCATTAGATCTTTAATATCTGTTGGCGGGACAAAAAAGGCCAAAATGTCCTTAAAAAAACTGGGCGTCACTTAAATTATCACAAAGTTAATCTTTTAACATAAGGAACAAATAGGTACTGAAATAAAAATAAAATATGTATTTTTTTCTAGCTAGAAACTTCATATTTTCTGTTTAACAAAATTTTGAAGATGTTGATCTGCAGCAAACGGTCGAGTACATACCAATACTTTATTTATACTGAGTGAAATATTAACTTTTTATCACATTTTATATTTGAAGTTATATCTTAATTCGTACGAACGAAAGTGAAAGTGAAAATACATTTCGTTTGCTTGACAATAAAACCCTTGTGTTAAATTTATGGCCTATTTCCCACTTGCGAAAGAAAACGTTCGACTTATAATTTATATTAAAAACAAAAACAAATTTTCATATTTTATTGTTCTTTTCAATATAAAGTGTAAGTCGAACGTTCTGTTTCGCAGGAATTTAAAGTTTAGCAAAAATCACCAGTGTGACCAGATCCTAAACAATTTTTCAGCTAAATTGACTTTCAAAAAAAGTTAAAAAAAAAATGCTAAAGCCGATAGACATTTTTGCTAGTGCTTTTAACTTTTAATTAATTGTAAGAGATAATTAAAGTGCTAAAACATAATGCTAAAATATAATACATACGTCTTTTTAAGCACATTATTTATTTTAAAGTGGTTATTTTTGTTATTTCGTCTTATATTGCCTTACAAATTACAAATTTCCTTTGAATGAGCTAAAATTTTTAAAGATTGCAAATTATTTCCTGAAAATAAGCGGCATTATGTACAGGGTGTTTTTTTAGAGGTATAGACCTTCGAATTGAAATAAAACACAAGAAAATCGTTTTAATGTCCATAAATTTGGCTTTATTGGAAGGATAATTTTATGCCATTAATGTTTAAATATGATTTCGGGCATGTGGCCGCCGCGGCTGGCTCGAATAAAGCCAATTCTACAGGTCCAATTTTCAACCACTTTTTCGAGCATATGGGGCCGTATGTTGGCAATAACGCCACGAATGTTGGCTTTCAAGTCCTCTAACGTTTCTGGTTTGTTGGCGTAGACGAGCGACTTCACATATCCCCAAAGAAAATAATCCAATGGTGTCAAATCACACGATCTTGGTGGCCAATTGACAGGTCCATTCCGCGAAATTATGCGCTCATCGAATGTTTCCTTCAATAAATCGATTGTGACGTGCGCTGTGTGGCATGTAGCGCCGTCTTGTTGGAAACACAACTCATCCACATTCATGCCATCCAATTCGGGAACAAAATAGTCGGTTATCATGGCTCTATACCGGTCTCCATTAACGGTAACTGACTCTCCAGCATTATTTTGGAAGAAGTATGGCCCAATGACTACACCAGCCCATAGAGCACACCAAACAGTCAGTTTTTGTGAATGTAATGGCGTCTCAAGGGTCTCATATAGATTCTCTTCACTCAAAATGCGGCAATTTGGCTTGTTGACGTAGCCATTCAACCAAAAATGAGCCTCATCACTGAACAAAATTTTGCGATGAAAATCAGCATCGAGATCAATCTCATTTTCGGCCCATACACCAAAATCACGACGCATTGCATGGTCTCGCGGCTTTAATTCTTGCACAAGCTGGATCTTGTAAGGTCGCAAGCCAAGATCTTTGCGCAAAATCTTCCATAAAGCTGATGGACAAAACTCCAATTGCTGTGCACGGTGGCGAATCGATTCATTCGGGTCCTCTTCAACACTTTGCTCTACAGCGGCAATTGTTTCTTCGGTGCGCACTGTTCGACGTCTCTGCGGATGCGTATTATCATATAGAGTAAACGTAGTGCGAAAACGATCCATGGTTAACCGAATTAATTGCTCTGATGGACGATTATGTCGACCATAAAATGGACGGAGCTTGCGGTAAACTTCGCGAACTGAACCATTATTTTCGAAATAAATTTGCACGATTTGCAAGCGTTGATCTTTTGTCAACCTGTTCATGATGAAATGGCAAACCAAACTAAATATTAATCACTTGACAGCTGACAAAATGGCCGCCAGTTAAAAAAGTGATGCCAACTTAAAGTTCTATACCTCAATAAAAAACACCCATTACATACACTGTATGTATTTATTTTTATTATTTTTTTTTAATTAATTAGAAACATATAAGTTTAAATGTTTTTATATGTTAATGTAAAAATACTCCCTTTTCGAAGTAATTTAATAAAAAAGAGATTTTTTGCTATATCCACTGTCTGAACTAATAATTTAGCAGTCATATCGGTATACCGGTATTATAAACTCAATAACGGTATGTACCGGTAATATCGATACCGAAATAAATAAAATACCGATACCGTTACCGATACCGAAATTTAAAAAATAGTTGTATCAGTATCAATACCGATACCGTTATTTGTTTCGGTTGCCAACCTTGACGCAAGCTTTCCATTGGTGAAAGAATTTTCAAAATCGGTTTAGTGGGTTGGGAGTGAAAACGTAACATAGATAAAAGCATGATATAAATATAGAAGGTACTTCCACTCGCTAATTTTTTCTTGACATTCACCTTCTGACAACTATAGGTATTCTGAAGTTTCCGTTAAAATCGTGCTACCGTATTAATTTAATATTTCCCCCTCTGTTTCCTGTTTGAAAAATTTTATTCAAAAATTATTAAAAAATTTTTTTATAAAATATAGAATTTATAAATTAAACAATTAATGCATAAATTCTGTTCGACGATTGTATCGTCTTGTCTATTGGCCAAAAAAAGCCGCAGTTGTGATTCTTTAAAACATTATTTATTGTCTATGCTAGAAGGTTCGTGTATTGTATTGTTTAATACATTAATTTAATTTTTATGTTTTAAGAACATGGTAATAATATTTTAATTTCAAATTATCAAAAACAACAACCATTTTTTAATTCCGTTCATTTCCTGGTGTTCGTCAAAAGTGGCTAAGATCTTATAATATCTGTGAAATAGACTTGCGAGAAGATCTTCTTCAATATTTTAGAAAAAGATGTTACAATCAACAAGAAATGAATTATGTAGATTAAACAAAATGCAATATCAATCAATATTTGTTAAACTTAATGAAAATTCATTGTCAACTAATCAAAAACATCAATAAATTTGGTTTCTCAACGCCAAATGTAGATGAAAATATAGTTTTGTATTAAGCAGAAAACATAAAGATATGAGATAAATTATTATATAACCACTTTTAAATCTTCACAAATGTGTAGTTATCTATATGACTTTAATTTTTCGCAAATTTTTGTTAAGAGAATTACAATTTTTTGTAAAAAAAAATTTTTAGGGGAAGACTTAAATTTTTTACTGTATGGGAACATTTTACTTCATTTCTCTCACAAAACAAACTTCAAAAATACCTTTTTTTTAAACAAAGAGAGAATGGAAGTACCTTCTATATTTATATCATGGGTAAAAGTGTTTAAAAGCTTAACGCAACATACTTAAACTTATGGCCTGTTTCCACATAACAAGTCAGTCCTCAGGCAAGCAAGTGGTACACAGGCGAGTACGTAACAAAATGAGTTTTTATAGTACACCCGTCTAGCTTACGTTATGTGTGGTAGCACCGATGATACAATAATAGGTCTGTCTGCGTACACATATTTTGCATAATTTTGTGCAAAATGTTACAAAATCTTGCAAAATGTTGTCTGCGTACTCCAAATCTCTTGCAGCGGGAGAGCCAAAAAGAGAATTTTTTACCAGTTGGAAGTTAGAGAACTTGCAAAATGTTGTTGGAGAAATTTTTGCTTGCAGGATTTTGCAACTAGTTTGAACAGCTGTTCTTATTACTTTTTGAATGAAATAATTTTTTTGAAATGAAAATAAAAATTGAAATTTAACAATGGCAGAGGTAAATAGTTATAATTGTGTTGATTTTTAACGTTTATAATAAATTATAATAAACAAAATATTTTATTTCATGCTAGAAAAGTTCAAATATACAGTGCGACCGTGGCGTAAAAGCAGAACCAATGAATGCAATAATGCTAAAATAATATAATAATAATAATATGCTAATATGGCTAAAATTCTTTTGCTTTGTTATTTCAATTGTTTACACACCGATCACTGTCTGCGTACTTTTTGAGATATTTTCAGCCGACAGAGTAAAATTGGTCTTACTCTCCCAAAAAAATTTACTGAGTATTTGCTACTGGAAAAGTACGCAGACAGACTAATATAAAGGTAAAACCGTTCTCTTTTCGTCGCCATATTAACCTTCGGACGTTTGTCCCAATTATTTTTTACTCTCAAAATTAATGCTACCGTATTCAGTTATAAAATCCGAGCTTTTTGTTTATTTTTTGACTTTTTGTTTTGTTAATTTAAAAATTAAAAAGAAAACATTTTCTAATCAAAAAAATTGGACTGATATATTATAATAGCTGCACTTCCAAGTAAGGTCTCAATGTTCTGCGAAGAAACAAAATAGCAAGCGGTCTACACATACAGGGTGGCACAGAAAGACCGAAGTGGTGTGAATTCCTTATAACTTTTTATTTAAGACATATTTTTTTAATTTTTTGTTTTTTAAATACAGTAAATTTATAGGGAATATTTTTAGATTAGTTATTAAAAATTGTATCCCGCAAGTGGTGGCCATTTTCTGCTTCGCACAAATGTGCTCTTTCCATTTCCATTATTCATAACTTATTTATGAGTGACGAAGCCCATTTCCAATTAAATGGGTTTGTTAACAAGCAAAACTTTAGGATATGGGCTAAGGAAAACCCGAGAGTACTTCATCAACGACAATTACACCCAGTTAAGTGTACTGTTTGGTGCGGTGTTTCTTCAGAAAGGATCATTGGCCCATATTTTTTGGAAAATGAAAGAGATGTCGCCATTTCCATCAATGGTGATCGATATCGGGCCATGTTGGAAAATTTTGTAAGGCCAGCCGTAGAATACCATCCGCAAATATGGTTCCAACAGGATGGAGCCACAGCGCACACTCCGAGGGCCACAATGGCTATTTTACGCGACATCTTTGGGGAAAGAATAAATTCGCGTAGAAGCAATTTTAATTGGCCTCCGCGTTCCCCGGATTTAACCGCTCCAGACTGTTTCCTTTGGAGTTATTTAAAAGGGAAAGTTTATGTTAATAAGCCTAGGACTATTGAGGAATTAAAAACCAATATTCCAGACGAAATTAACAACATAACACCGGAAGTTTTGCGAAAGGTCATGGAAAATGTGTTGAAAAGAGATCATTTGTGCGAAGCAGAAAATGGCCTCCACTTGCGGGATATCATTTTTAACAACTAATCTAAAAATATTCCCTATAAATTTACTGTATTTAAAAAACAAAAAATTAAAAAAATATGTCTTAAATAAAAAGTTATAAGGAATTTACACCACTTCGGTCTTTCTGGGCCACCCTGTACATATTAGTCTTTCGAGCAATTGGTTGTGAAGATTGGCCAACACAAATTGAAATTGCTCATGTGATGTCTGTTTTCAGTGACGTTGCAACATTTAGTGCCATGACGTTGGCACACAATGGAGAACTTTTCAACAGCGAGTTGTTAAGAGTGACGTTTTGGTATATGGTATCGTCGGTTCATCTACACATAGTGGTAGGAATATTATTATTAGTGCAGCCGCCAAGGGTTGGGTGGTTAAAAGCGAGTATTGTGAGTTGCTTTGGACAGGCGCCCACTAAGTTCGCGAAACCGGGCCAGGTGAAATTAAACTTATCCAGAACGGTTATCATGATGTCAGTATTATTGAAAGGGTGGAATACAAAAAATCGCTGCTCATAGTTATGCTGGCATGCAAATATTTTCATACATACATATGTACATATTTATGTACATTTAAAGAATGTTTATGGAAAATAAAATACAATGTCATGTTTTGAATATACATATAATGGCTTCACAAATTGAATGTTTTTTTAACCCCCGAACAAAAAAGGGGTGTTGTGTTATAAGTTTGTAGTGTGTCTCTATGTATATGTGTGTCTGTCCGTGTCCGCGTTTGTTTGAAACCTGACTATTGGACCTGTTCTGAAAATCACAGTGATTTCAAACCACGTGATTTGAAAAGTCAACTACTAATTGCTGATTTGATGGTGGGTTTTTATTGTATTTTTAGTTTTTGTTATTTATAATAGAATATTTTCTTTCAACTTTCAACGCTAAAAGTCGTGTAATTCAAAAAAGCAGCGATTTAGCTTCCATTAATTTATTGAAATCACCGTGATTTGACATGTCGTGATTTGCAGAACAGGCCCTTATATCGAGCTATATTTTAAGAAAATCTGTTTAGCCGTTTAGAAGATATCACACATTCTCTAAATATATTCGGGGGATTTTAAAATTATTAATATTTGTTATTATTTAGTCGCCTTACGGATTTTTTGTTTAAAGATTTTCTACAGCAAAGTCTTAAGGAAAGATATGCAAAAAAAATCTTTATTCAACGAAGCCACTATTCGACATATCATTTATTTATTGAACAACGGGTTAACTTAAAAAATGCTATTAATTAAACTCAAACTACACATTTCGAAAAGCATTCCTAAATAATAAAAGTTACCATTATAACTACGTGGCAACTTTTTCCTCTCTGTTTACAAAAAAACAGTATTCAAATAATTTGGGTAAAAGTCATAATTAATTTTAAACATCAAATGTGGTTTTACCTTTATATTATTGTATCATGGCAGCACCTTTTGTATTTTTAATTTTATTATTGCCATGGTATACAATTTGGTATTTGAGTTAGATTTTTTTTCCATACTAGAAGCATTACTGAATGGCAGCCCTAGGAGAAAATCATACATAATATAAGACAGCTGCTTTAAATTACAATGCAATATTAGCTCAGTTCGTTTATTTTTCAAGCAAAATCGAGTAACTGAATAAATCCTGATATTTTTTGCTAAAAAGCATTAAAGAATGTTTGGATAACTTAAAAAAAGGCTACATCATAGAGTTTTAATTAATAACCTCGATAGTGATAACTTTTTTTATTTTTGATATATTACAATTTTTCAAATGCGACGATTTGTAGTTGTACAATACGTTTGACTTTCGCGGCAAAGTCGCCAATCATAATAAGAGATAATGCTTAGTTAACTTGAAAATTACGGATATAAGAAATTAATATCTTTCAATATATGTATATATTTGAAAAGTGGAAAAATGTATTAGAGACATAAAAAATATATTACATATACATATATGTACATAAAACCGATATATACTCTCTTTTTATATATGCTACAAATCATACAAGAAAATGAATGAAGAATTCTCTTAAAAATAGAATTCGCAAAAAAGAAAAGTGTAACCGCTATTTTCGGCAAGCATTTATTCAGTACGAACTAGCAATTACTAGCAATTATTAGACTCAAATTACTCTCCATAGATTTTATATAAACGAACGAAATTCAATATAATACAGCGTAGCTCCGTAAAAAGTTCCAAGTACTCGAACAAACCTATTATTACTTTCCTTTAACAAATTTATGTGAACAAATTTTAAAATAAAAATTGTGATGAATACATATGGTATACAATGTAAGAATGTTTGGAATTATGCTTGCAATTTCCATAATGGTTCAATTAGACGATTGTGTGGACATTAAGCTACATATGTACAGACGATTGTCAGATCTTACAATATTGTCAGATGTGTCAAAGTGCTGGCAATGTACTGGCAATCGATAATTGCCAGTACAATATTCCTTTTCAGTTCACACGGTTGTAAGAAAATATTAAAATTTATTGTCAGACGGTTGTATGGCAATAAATTCATCTGACAAAATCGTCAGTCGAAAAATTGTCAGATCAAACGGTTGTCATATGCACAAATTGTCAGATTTGTTGTTATGCGTTGCCAGACTCAAAGCATTTATTAGAAATTGTTAAATATCAATCGTTTGTGTTTGAATTAAATGCAAAAAGTGAAAGTATAAATTATTATGGGCCATAAAGAAGCAATTGCAATGATTTTGTGTGAATATATTTTATTATAAATGTTTTATTTAAAATCAAGCGTGTGCAGTGTTGCCCATAGAAATAATTCTCTTACAATGACGCCATTGTCAGATGCATAAACTTTGCACATCTGACAATATTAAAATGTCTGACAAATATCTGGCAATAATTTTACAATGTGTTCACATGATTGTAAAATATCTGACAATTTGTTGTCAGCTGCTAGTCTTTCAATGGACTGACAATGCTTTTTCTGGCAACAACGTCTGACAAAAACTGTCAGTTCACACGGTTGTAAGAAATTTTGAGAACATTTTACTGGCAATATTGTAAGATCTGACAACCGTCTGTACATAGCTTTAGATTTCTTCTTTAACGAATAAAAACCTATTTTAATTTCCACACAAGTACTTTTTTGTGATTGCCTGTATTTGACATTAGATACAATTGGAATTGTTATGTAGAAACAACAAAATAAAAAAGTATTACGTTTTTTACTCAGAAAAAGTTGACACTTGTTTTTTGTAACCCCAAAGCCAACTTTAGTACTTATGTATATGAAAAAAAATTTTGAGTTACTTGTAATGTAAAAACATCCCATTAATATTTTTATTTTCTCTATTATAGATTGAGTATAAGTTACGCTTCCAATTGCAAGGTCCGTTGTTTGTTACGAATCATCATAAGCAGAATTGGGGACAAACTTTACTTCAACCCCCAGGAGCAATTATTCGTTTATTCTGTGGGAATAGGGAAATATGTTATGCCGTGCATGTCTCCTGTCGAGTTTAAATATCGAACAGTGGCTGTGCTGAGTAAAGATTTTCTTTTCATCTTGCCTGTAGCCTTTAATAAAAAAAAACCTTTGTCAGCCATTAAGTTCTACAGAAGGCTGGATACGCAAAAATATTTACTCAGCAAAGTCGTTATTCGACATACTTAGGAGAGAACCCCCTTTAGTCCGGCCGACAGCTTTGAAGGCTAAAAACTTTTGAAGCTACTCTTTGATATGTTTGTAAAATGTTATTTTTTGCAGAAGGCAAATGATGCCCATCGTGACATCATGGACGTTATTATTTCCTATTTTAAATGCTACCGCGCACATCTTAAACCATCGCAATTAATTTTCCACATTCTATCTTAAATTTTAGCACGACCCAAAGGCATGTACCTCTCTGCACTTTTCTTCTCTGAACTTGACACTCACTGTCGGCAGACGCATCTGTTACTGTATTTTTTTTATTAACTGAATTTCGGAATTGTCGCTTACAATTTCGACATCCAACCCTAAATAATTCATAAGGTATTATTTTTGATTGCGTGCCTTAATTTCGGACTTGTTAACAATATTGACATCCTCTAAATAACTTACAATCAAAACAAATTTGATTTTCGCTGTTGCGTATGTTTTTTCTAGCTTTGTTTTTCACGTAAATATTTTTTGTGTTAAATAATTTATCATATGAAAAATTTTCAAGTTTCGACAGAGTTATGTAACTGTGAAAAGTTTTGTTCATTTTTCATAATGAATCGCGAAAAAACTTTATTTCATAGTTTCACAGAACGAGAATCGAACCCCTGGAGCTTAGCAAACATAAGAATATTCACCCTTATCGAGAATAAAAGTTCACATGAAATGTGTTGCCTTTCCCTAGAATTGTGATCGCCAATGTTTGTGATCGCGTTGTTGTTGTGTCAGTATACTATTTTCTAATTTTGTTCACAATTTTTTGTTCACGGGAAATATTTCACGTGAAAAAATGTTCGCCTTTTATTGCCGATAAGGGTGATTATCTTCTTTAAGCCACCCTGTACACTAAATAACCAGGGCTCTAATCACCGCTTTCGATAACGAGCTGATACGATTACGTTTTTTCAGTTTGATATTATGGCATTCGATATCGAACCATATTATTAGATTGTTCGATAGCTAATGCCATAATTTCAAACTGAAAAACGTAATCGAATCAGCTAATTATCGAAAGCGGCGATTAGACCCCAGGGGGTTATTATGTAATTCAATACGAAAAGAAAGCTGTTCGAATTTGTATGTTATTAACATTGTTTTCTAATTTGTATGATTATTACTACGTTTATACGCACGGCTTATTTGCGTAAATAAAACTGTAAATTGCTGCCATATTATTGTTTTTATTGCGACTTACTAATTTAGAAAACTATTCACGTTTAACGCACTATTTGCAAATAAAACGCTTGAGGTTGCCACACTTACAAATTTTTGCTAATAAAGAACTATAAATTGAGAAAATAATGCACAAAAAACATTGATAGAAGAAAAATTATCATAAACACAAATTATTATTTTTTATTTTAAACATTTACACAATTTTTTTTGCAAACATAAGTAACATTTCCATGGAAGTGCTACCAAGTTTTTATACATTTAAAATGCCGTATAAACAGTGAGTTAATTTATTTGCAAATATTTTTATTTGCAAATAGTGCGCGCATAAACGTAGTATATAGAACATGTTAATTCGAAAGCATTTTCTTTCGTTTCGAATTACAGAGTAGACCCTCTTAATCGCACTAAGTACATGTTTTGGTATATGCTAAAGTTTAATTTTTGTTTATTGGTATGTATGTATATGTATAAGGATATATACGGATATATTTTATTAAGAAACGGTTGAGTAGAAATATGCAAAGTATTATATTAATATAAAACTAAATTTGGTACGATCGTTTTCAAATCGCGCCTATTAAAAAACAAACAAAACATTCCGCTAAAACACGTATTGATGATTTTTTATTGTTTTCGAGTCTTAGAATATTTTATTCGAACTTAAATTCGATTTACACCTAACTATTTGGCTTTTATTAGTTTTGTGAAATGGCACGATTTGAAATCGATCGATTGTCATCACATAAAACAATATTATCAGTGTAATAGCTTAGTATATGTGGAAAGTTTCGTTAGAATCGGTTGGCTGGTAGTACGTAAAATATTATGATACATTTTATTATGGGCGTGGTTTAGCCTACTTTTTTGCGAGACATAAATTGAAGTTTTGAAATTGGTTAAACATTTACGGGAACCTGTAGCATCAAACATAAAAATATATTAATAGAATATGTATGTATGTATATAAAAATAAAATAAAACAAAATAAAATTGTATAAAATTCACGCAAGCTAATTGAAAAACTCCTTTTTTAAGTTAATAAAAAAATAAATATTGTGTAAAGCTAAAACATAAATTTCGAGATTAAGATATGAAAAAGGTTTGTCAAAACGTGGGGTTCGAATAAATACTAGCGGGCGGTATTGTATTTATCATGTAAATGGTCTTGCGTAAGTGAAAATTCAAAATACTGTAGATTTTCTTTAAAATAAAATAATATAACACACAATTTAAAGAAAAGTTCTTCTTCATTTTTTTGAGCGAGTTTTCAAAATATTTCAGGTGGATTTAATCGATATGGGCTTTTAAGTTTTAAGTTAATTAAAGTTTCATTTTATTTTTGGTTATTGATACCATTTACATGTTGTATGTATATTTTCGTTATATAATACGAGTATTGCATAGATTTTAGTTTTATTTTCCTTTTCTTTTTTCTTTTTATTCAATTAATAACATAAATAAACATTATTAATTTAAAATAAAATGAGGCATAATTCTAAAATTAAATTTAATTTCACAACATGCTTTTTATTATTTGTTTTTCATGTTTAACTTGCTTTAGCAATTTATAATTGTATTTATAATTTATTAAACTAACAATACAATGTTGTTGTAACAACTACATCTAATGTGATAATTATAAGTTGTAAATTTATTTTAACTGATTTATTACTAAACTTTTTAAATTTTAAGTTAAAGCATATGTAATTCACAAATTTTTAATTTGAAATCCTAAACACGTATGTATGTATGTATGTAGTTGCAGTTCTGTTTTCTTCTTTTTTGGAAAATTAGCGCGGTAGTACAAATAGTATTTGTATAAATAAAATATTTATTTGCGAACAACTTGTATTAGAAAATCAAATATATGTATATTTGTATATATTCTAAAGATAGTAAATTCTCATAAAAAATATCTATGTATAATCAAACATACATTACAAAAATAAATTTAAAATAAAATTAAAATAAAATAAAACTTGCAAACCAAATGAAGAAAAATATTCATTAACTACTACATATATCGCATTTAATTGCATTATATTATTTAATAATTATTTAGGATTACGTAGGATAGTTTATCTTTGAGTTATTTTTAGTATTCCTTCTTTGACAACAATTTGAATGATTAAATTTCTTGGTATTTTTACTTTTTTTGTTTTGCATTATTTTATTTATTTTTTTTACTCAATAAATGTGTAAACTCTTAATTAATTTAATTAAAATGTTTTTCTTTGTTAATGTAAGCTATATCACGTTGTTTGACTCTATACAGGAAAACAAAATATAATTATTTTGCAATTTAATCGCCTTGTTGTTATAATCGAAAACCGTTTACGTTTGACATTCCCAAAACATCGCATACGAAAGATTTTCATCTATGTTTTGAGGGTCTGTCTACTCTGTTATACGAAACGAAAGAAAATGCTTTCGAATTTACATGTTATTAAATTTACATGTTATCAAATTCGAAAACATTTTCTTTCGTTGCGAATTACATAGTAGACACCCTGGTTTCCGAATCGTTTTCACAAAATTTCTTGTGAGTTCGGATGTCAAAACACAGACATGTTCTGAAAATCACATTTTTTTTCAAAATAAAAGTAATAATGGTCCTGTGTAGACGTTTTTAAAATCATATACGATAAATTTCTTTCAGAAATGATATTTGATGCTCTTTACAATAGAAAAGTTAAAAAAAGAGCGAACAAATATGTATATGAATGACCATTATTACTTTTAAAATAACTAGTGATTTGAAAAATTTAATTTTCAGGACTTGCCTGATATTCTAGCTTCCGAATTGAGAGGAAAGAAAACAATTGAAAATGGAAGATTTAAAACTTTTTGATTTTCTCGTTTTCACTTTAGAGCAAACAAGGTCATATTCTTCTCACTTGAAAACGGTCTTGTGAAAGCAAAACGAAACAAGAAAGTCGAAAATTTTTAAAACGTCGTTTTCGAATTTTTTTTTCTTTCAAATTTTAATGCTAGAACTCATAATATTAATTTGTATTTTTATAAATCTCAACTCAAACAAGGGGTTATTGTGTAAACCGAATCGAACGGAAATTTTTTTCGAATTGTAATGCTAATAACATACAAATTCAAACAGTTTTCTTTTCGAAACGAATTACATAATAACCCCCAGGTGTATTCTGTGTTTTAACATTCGAACTTAGAAGAAAAGTTATGAAAACGGTTGGCAATAAAGTCCTGCACAAGACAATTTATAAGACATTTCAAGACATGAGAGATTTTTCAAATGCTTTACTAAAGCGAAATTTTCTAAAACAAACGCTAAACAACGCTGTTGGCAAGACAAACAACTGAAACAAATGTCTTGCCAACAGTTCTTTTAGCGTTTCTATTAGAAGATTTCGCTGTAGTAAAGCATTTGAAAAATCTCAAATGTCTTGAAATGTCTTATAAATGGTCTTGTGCAGAACACGAGTTGGCAAGCCAGAACACAGACAGACGATTGTTCTTTTACTACATCTCACGCTATTTCTTTTATAATTTAAATATCAAATTGCGAAATAGTAAGGGACCATAATTTTGCTCATATGCGATGCTTTTTGGAGGTCTGAATGACATGTAGATACACAACATGCATAAATATTTTAATTTTGCATTGATTGTAGACTGAATTCTTTTTTTCATGATATTTGCGGCAGAAATTTTTTATTTTATTTTTCCCTGGAAGAAAATTTTATCAAAACAAAGTTCCTAATATCTTTTTAATGATTCATAATACCAAATAATTTTTTTCTACTGCTGCCATAAGCAAATGTCATGAAAAAAAGATCAGTTTTCAGCCAGGCCTTTTTTTTACTAAATTTTAAGATATATGTATATATAATGCTGGAATTTTGGTTTTAGACACAATCATCTTCATCAAAGTCTGCAGTTTCTTCAATCGACCATTGTTGTTCCAGAGATCGTTCGCTGTTTTTTTTCCATGAGAAATAAACAAAAGTAAAAATAAATAGGTTTAGCTTTTAGGAAGAAAAAACAAATATTGATATAATCGCAAATGTTAAAATAATAATCATTCAAAACAAGGCACAAACATAATTTTTTTTCAAGTAAATATGTAAGTTGCAAGATAAAAATTCTTGATATACTAAAATTAGTGTATCTATCAGCAGGTGAAGAAGAAATCTTTGAAAGTCAAGTTTTTAAGTACATATGTATGTATGTATGAAGGTGTAAGTTATGCAGGGGTCAAAAATCACGGCATTCGATATGACTCGTAATTTAAAAATATTTCCTTATAAACTCTATTGAAATATTTTTAAATTAATTAATTAATTAAAGTCGTATCGTATGCCGTAATTTTTTATAATGCTTTTATTTTTTATAAAGTGATAAGTGTTATTCATTTTAATTACGTTCAGGTGTTAGTGTTTTATTGATATGATTTTATATTTGTTAAATATGTATGTATTTATGTGTTTATATATTATTTTTAATTTAGATGTATACAAGCGCCATTGTTAGTGTTTTATGTGATTTTGCACATCATACTGACGGATGACTTGTTCTATTTCATTTTGCTAAATGTTATTAACTATTAATTTTAAATAAAATTATGATTATTGCAAAACTACCACTTTTTTATAATTTACATTACATTAACTGAAAACTCTTGATGAAAGATTGAAATGTAAAAATGTTTCATTTATTTCAAACTACACATAGAAGATAAAATCTTCCATATAATGGCTTCTGTAGAAGTGGTCGTGACATAGAAGAGGAGGAAACGATTGAACCCCTAATCTGTCATTGTCGCACTTGTGCTGATCAAAGGGCGAGTATGGTCGATTTCCCATTTTAATTAGAAGAATAAATACATTAGTTCACGTAAAAATACATTTTCCCGATTATGACATACGTGAACGCAATATGCAAAATAAAGGCCCTTATTATGAGAATCTTTCTATCTTTGACTGTAGTCAAAAGTACTGGGGGTCTACTCTGTAATTCGAATCGAAAGCAAATGCTTTCGAAATGCAATGTTAATAATAATCGAACGTATTTTCATTTAGTATTATGACCAGCATTTGACAAAGAATGTCCTTATTGTGAATATCACTCACAGCAATTTTTAAAATTTGCAACAACTTTACCTAAAAACAAAAAAAAACAATCGGTTTTGATAATTTTTCATATTAAAATACTTCATAGAAAACTAAACTCTGGTCGATAGAAAATTCGTTGCTTAACGAAAATTTTGATGCTCATAATATGAATCAAGCTTCATAGCGTTTCACCTGCAGCTGCGAAACGACTTAAATATTGGGTGATCCAAGTAAAGATACTTTTTTCAATATAGCCTTTTTTTGACCGATCACGTGAGAGTCGTGTCATGCTGTCATGTTATTTTTGTTTAGTATTGTTTGGCATTTCTTAATGGAAAGACTTACGCCTGAACAAAGACATAGCTTCGCTCTATGGGCTCTTGAAAAGTTCCAAGAAGATCCGACGTTTTCGGGGCAAATTTTGTTTAACGGTGAGGCCCATTTCTGGCTATATGGGTATGCAAACAAACAAAATTGCCGCATTTGGGACGAAGAGCAACCTGCAGAGATTCAAGAAACACAACGGTTTGGTGTGGTTTGTGGGCTGGTGGAATCATCGGTCCATATTTCTTTAAAAATACAAATAAAAAGTTTCAGCAAGACGGCGCCACTTCCGACACATCGCATCAATCAATGGATTTATTGAGAGAAGATTTCAGTGAGCACATAATTTCACGTTTTGGGCCGGTCGATTGGCCACCAAGATCGTTTGATATCACACCGTTAGAATTTTTCCTGTGAGGATATGTAAAGTCTAAAGTTTATACGGACAAACCTGCTTCGACTCAGGCCTTGGAGGAAAACATCACGCGTGTCATTCGCCGGTTACCAGTCGAAATGCTCGAACGAGTCATCGAAAATTGAACTCAACGGATGGACCATCTGCGACGTAGCAACGTCCAACATTTGATAGACATAATCTTCAAAAAAAAATTCATGCCAAAGAATGTTCTTTCAAATGATAATAAACATTCTCCATTAAATTTGAATTTTCTGTTTTTTTCTTTAAAAAAGTAGGGACGTCGAAATGGATCACGCGTTACATCTACGAAAAGGTTCGTTGGGCTCAGCTCAACGAATTTTTTGGGAATTTTAATTGGAAGCTATGTTTCCCACACAATGTTGTCAATGCCATGGCCAAAGTGGTCGAAAGTATAATTTTGATGGGTATGAAAGCTTTCATACCATCAAAACGAATTCCGATTAAGCCCAAAGAGAAACTTTGGTTTAATCATAATGCAAAAACGCAGTCAGGTCTAGAGATTAAGCATTCAGTATTTGGCGAAGTAATCAAAATGCCCATACTGATTTGCTACGCAAAAGGGCGAGATCTTCGTGAGCCAAACTACCGAGGCCTTAAAAAGCTCTTTACGAGAATCGTCTCCGTGCTAAAGTTCTTGCTGCCCCTCGAGGCAGTAAGAGCTTCTGGTCATTCGTTAAATGAGTAAAGAATAATGCTAGTTCTTCAATTCCGACTCTTTTAAACGATGGCCTAATATTCACTAACCCGGCCGATAAAGCTAATCTACCAGCTGAAATATTTGCAAGTAATTCCAACATAAACAAGTCTCGGATGGCATTCCAGCACTCATCTTGAAGCAGTGCTAATCGACGCTAGCACGTCCATTAATTAACCTCTTCAGCACGTTGTATTATGTTGGTGAGTTCTCAGTGTGTTGGAAGATTGCTAATGTTACGCCAACCCTTAAAAAAGAAGAAGCTACTAACACTGAAAATTATCGCCCAATCGCAATATGTTCTGCACTTTCCAAAGTGAAGGAAAGTATGGTGAATTTCCATCTTGTAAGGTATCTGGGGTCCAACAGCTTACTCAACGACCGGCAGTATGGATTTCGTAGAGGCCGCTCTACGGGATACCTACTAGCCACCATTTTGGCGAAAGTAAGGTGGTGGCTCCGGATATCTCCAAGGCGTTTGATAGAGTGAGGCATGGTGCACTTTTCTCAAAATGTATTGCTCTTGGTGTCAGTGATAATTTCACTCGATTCTTATCGAGTTTCCTCAAGGATCACCCTATAAGAGTTGTTATAGATGGGATCTCATCAAATGAGTTCAAATTCAATTCAGGGGTACCGCAAGGTTCCGATCTTTCACCAACTCTATTCCTTATCTTTATAAACGACCTTCTATGTAAAACTTTCAACCCTATCTATTCTTTCGCGGACGACAGCAACATTTACAACTCTTTCTCATTCAGCAATAGACCTAGCCTGCCGCAGGTTGAGGCTATGCGACAAACAATGAATGACAATTTAAACTATGATTTAGAAAAAATTTCTGAATGGGGTCATGCGAACAGGGTCGACTTTAACGCTCGTAAAACCCAATTTTGCGTGGTTACACATAGACACATGACCGAAAATGCTGCTCTATCTGTAACTATAGGGGGTATAAATATTAAGGAATCAGATGCTCTTGATGTTCTTGGCATGAAAATACAGTGCGATGCTAGATGGACTGAACATATTTTTCAACTTGCAAAACGGTGCAAACGATATTTTACTCCATCTCCTTGCTATTTATACCACTTATATCCGACCGAAAATGAAATACAACTCTCATGTATGGGCCGGCGCTTTAAAGTCTATTTTTGGGATGCTCAACCAAGTACAAGAGAGGACGAAGAAGCTCATCGGTAACAGTAGGGTATCCAACTCTTTTGATTCATCGACGCAAAGTGGGATGCATTTCATTTTTCTATCTTTACTACAACGGAATGTGTTCTAATGAAATTAGGGAACTTGTTCAGGTAACCCGCACATTTATACCTACAACCCGTGCCTCATTCAGAGCACATCCCTTTGTGGTCGATTGGCCAATGAATCGCACTACGCATTACAGGGAGAATTCTTTTTTAGCCACATTGTTCGTATGTGGAAGGTTTAAATCGAATGTCCACAGACACTATTCCCTCTATGGTCCTCCTTCCTTATAACATATTTTCCTAGTTCTAGCACAATGCATTGTATGAGTAGGGGTTATCCCCTGAGTGGTGCACCAATATGCAAAAATAAATAATAGTGATACATTTCAGAAAGGCAAATTGATGCAATAAGGCAACATTTCCTTAAAGCTCGATCTGTAGAACGCAAATGGAACGACTTATATCAAATAATATTTAAAAAATAAGTAACGCTCTCTATAAAAATGATAAGGATTAATGCAACATTTGACGCGGTGCAGTCACAACTCAAAAAATCCCAGATGTTCAGTAGTGACAAAGAACCGTTGACGCAAGTATGTAGAATAGAGATTTATTCGGTGAACTAGTTTATGAAAAACAAAACAGTTATTAATTTGTAACTATTTATGATTTAGTGCGCCATATGTGCCCATAGTTATGAAATTGGTTTAAATCATATATTCCGTGTTTCGAGATTACATTGGAAAAATTAAAAAAAAAACTTATTATAGTCTGTAGCTTATAACTTATTTGTCTTATTTAGTAACAAAAATGTATACAACTTGAAACTCTTTCTTCATAATTATGATTTTCTTTTTTCTACAAAAACGTCAAGCCATTCCACATATGTATGTATTTTGAAATAAAAAATTTTCACATTTCTTCCTGACAGTTTATGAAGCATTAAATAGTTTTTCAACATGATGTTGCAGTGGACGACAGATGGTGAATTTTACAAATGCTTTATTAGATTATGAATAATGATTTCATTGATTTCTACTGAATTTTTAACGCAAAAGCAACACACTCTGTTAAATTAATAATAACTAAGTAGAAGTATATAGTAAGAACATTCAAATCAACATAAACAAATAAGAATAAATAAGAAGAATAAACAAAGAAAATTGCATTAATAATTACTTTTATTTGATATTCGGACGAGAGAGTTAACAGTGGGTGGAATATAGTTAAGATGGCGTCAAAAATGAGAAATCATACAATAAAAATTTTAATCGCACTTCGTTTACCGTTTAATATTTCGTTTAAATGGTATCGTGTTATTTTTTTATTTATTTATTAATTTAATTTTAATAAATGTACGTACGCAAATACGGTTAATTAATAAAAAACCACTAAAATCGAATAGTTGGTGGCTACAAACATTTAGTGTTACAATCACCGTTTAAAAGCATTTTTCTTTTTTCGTTTTACAATCATTTTGTTCGTTGTCGCAATTGTTGTTAGTATAGAGTAGAATAGAAAGTAGTAGATTGCGTTAAATCTATGGAGGATATACACAACAAAGGTGTGTATATGTATAATAATATATGTATAAATCTGATTTGTTTTGTTTTTAAAGATCTGTTACAAGTAACCCTTCTAGTCATAATTGGCCACGACGATATAGAGATCTTGATTGTCTATATAAAAAATATTTGAAAATAAAAAAGAACATATATAGAAAAAATTGTGTAATGTAAATTGTAGTTTAAATTGTATTTGCTGATCAGTGTAATATTTTGCATCATAATAGAAGGTATTTCCATTTTCTATTTCTCTCGTTATATTAAAATTATGAAGGTTAAAGATATTTTCTCAATTTATTTAATTTAAAATTGGAAATACTGTGAGGAGATTGATTCCGTTAACGAATTATCGAGTTTTCGGCGAGTATTGTCAAAGGACCCTAGGGCGCCTGGGAATATTCAGACTGGATGGCACATGGACGGAATCCAGCTCTGAGACACTTTCTGTTCTGATGGACACTCACTTTCCTGGCTGTAGGGGAGTAGGGGAAGAGGCAACGACGGAGGTTAATTTGAACTACTTATCAGATCCGGTATTAGAAGGAGCAGTGGACGACATAGTGAAGTGTTAAAAAGTAACATTGGCAATTAATACATTTGAACCGTATAAATCACCGGTCCCAGATGGTATTTTTCCGTCCATGTTGCCAAATGCCACACAAGCGTAAAAAAAGCGTAACCAACTAATTAATAATGAAAAAATGTTTGATTCAGACATGTATTTGTTAATTTAAACAGTTTTACACATAATTAATAGACAATTTTATAGATTGCAAACTGTTTAAATTAATAAATACATGTCTGAATCAAACAGATGTAAACTCAGCCTTAGACATTGAGGGAGCCTTTAACAACATAAATATAGAGGCTATTAGGGAATCGCTGGAGACTGTTAGTTGCATATGTGGATGACATGGTTTTACTGGTAACGGGAAAGTTTCTTCCCACTATCAAGGAAATCATGCTGGCGACCTTGGGCGATCTATACTCCTGGGCCAGCAGTAAAGGACAAGGAGTTAATCCAGAGAAACCCGAGCTAGTCCTCTTTACCAAGAGATACAAAGTAGAAATCCTTGTACTGCCCTGGATGGGAGGGGTGGAGCTGAGACTAGCAGAGGGGGCTAAATACCTGGGTGTTTTCCTAGATAGCAAGCTTTCTTGGAACACGCAGGAAAGGCTAAAGAATGCGCTCAATGCCTACTACGTATGCAGGAACTCCATAGGAAGGAAATTGTGTCTGCAACCGAAGGTAGTAAACTGGATTTACACATCGGTTGTCAGGTTGGTTATTTCCAATGGTTATGCCGCACAACCATTGGAAATAACCATTGGAGGCATTGAGGAAGTAGAGTCAAAGGAGATTACTAGCTAAGTTTCAGAGATGTGCCTCGATGGGCATCACCGGTGCTCAAAGGCAGGCAGCCTTGGACGTCATTCTTCATATACTTCCTATATAGGACTTTGTGATTGGAACGGCGACTAGAAAACTCCTTAGACTCGTAGAGCCAGGTTTGGTGAGGACAGGAATATCAGGTCACACATCAATCTTAAATAAGATCGGGTTTCATGATCAGTAATCCGTAACCCCTGGGTTTACGGACTATAATGTCGCTGAAATCGATTTTAGTAGAACACCCTTAATGGTAATTCCGGATAGGGACTATTCGGTCAAATTCGATAGGCTGTATGAGGGTAGTGCAGTCTTTACAGACGGATAAAATATGGGGGAAGGCACAGGGGCTGGTGTCTATATCTTGGGAACGAACATTCGTAGTTCTTTCAGGCGGCTGAGATCTTGGCGATGATCAGGGCCACGGAACTGGTGGCCAGGAATGTTGCTGAAAGTGAGAAATTATCTTCTACGTCGACATCCAGGCAGCGCTAAAAGCTTTGAAGGGACACAATGTCAAATCGAAACTTGTTAGTCACTGTAGGAAAGCCATCAACTTGCTTATGAATAGGTATAGTGTCAGACTATGTTGGTTTCCTGGCCACAGCAGTGTTGAGGGAAATGAAATTGCCGATGAGCTGGCACGAATAGGGTCGGCGTTAGATGAGGGAATGTCGGACAGATCGGTGAAATTACCGATAGGTCATTACTATAAACTCAGTAATTGCTTAGAAAGCAGGACCAACAGTTCATTTGAAGTAGGGAAGATTGTATAGTCTCGAGTTGGTTTTGGCCAAAACTTGACTCAGGAAGATATAAACTATTACTGGACATGAATAGGAAGGCGATGCGAATCATGATAGGCGTGTTGACAGGTTAGATCAAGAATCAGCATTTGGGAGACTGGCACTCCAGATTTTTGTAGAATGTGCGGGGATGAAGAGGAACCAGAACCATTGAAAATGTTATCTGCCATTGCCCGAAGCTGCAACGTCATAGGCTTAGATGACTGAACAGACGTTTCCATGAAAGCATTACTGATGTCGGGAAGTGTAAACTCAAGATGTCAAGCCCTAGCTGGATCATACCCCAGCATACCAATGCCCCTGACAAATTTCTGTATTTTAGTTTTCTTTTTTAGACACCATCTGCTACATAAATTGGGTGGTTTGAATTCCGTTTCCGAACGGAATGGAATTCTGTGGATCATTATCAACAAGAACATTGTCGTGAAGAATTTTAAATTTATTAAGATTCGTAAAGGTACGTTGCAGTTTCACAATAAAAAAAAATGACAGATACTAAAGTGTCCACACTTTTGCAGAAGCGTGCACCAACAATTATAGCACGACAACCTACGAAAAAATAGAGGAAAACATGAGGACATATGCATTTCAATACCGCAAGGGAAATACAGCAAAAGTCAATAAAAAGAAATACGTCTGACGATTCCAATCCGTCAATATATCGTCGGGTGGTTACTGGTTTGCCGCACAATATACTAAGAGTACATAAATTACTGCGGCAAACCAATAACCACCCGACAATATTTATGTACTAGTGATGTAACGAATGTCAATTTTTGATATTCGCGAATGCGATTATTATATGTGAAATTTCTCTATATGTAAGTGGCAATGCTTATATTTCGATTACAAAAATGCATATTTCTTAAAAGTTTTTCGAAATGGAATTACCTTCTATTATCGTTAACATACAACGGTGTGTAATAAAAAATAACACCAATAAAAAATAAATTAATTAAAATTGTATAAAGTAAATATAGTAAACAAAAGTTGGAAAAATAAGAATAACTAAATTTTAAACTACTTATTGCAAATGAATGTAGAAATTTCTGCCATAAATATGTATGTATACAAATCATTTATTTCGATCTAGCGAACAATAATGAAATATCTATGAATATTTAGAGTGCTGCTAATTTATTGAAGGCTTTATTATATTTTGAGAAAAAAATAAATAAAGAGTAAATAAATTAAAAAAAAAAATAAAGTATGTTATTAAAAAAACATTTACCACGAAATAAAATTAATAACTTGTTTTCTTAATAATCATCATTTCGCTCGCAATCTAATGTTAAGTATTGTCAATCTAGAGATGTCACACAAAAGATTTAAATGAATAAAGTATAAATATCAAAAGAAATTAATATAAAGAATAAATAGATAAACTTTTAAATATTATTTTATAAGTTATTAATTATTAAAAGTACAGATTTAGGTCTTTTTAATAAACAATTTATTTTTATCAATTAATTAAAAAAGAACGCATTCTTTTAGAAGCTATCATTCTTAAGTCCAAAAAAAACGCAAGATTTAAAACTATTGAGATAGAGAAGACAGGTGGTGAGGGAAGAGATAGATAACAGCTTCATTCTTTTACAACTCTTTTACAACTTTTTGTACGTTTTTAATAAAGCAGTCTTGCAGCGCCTCCTGTGTGAATGAGGCGTATTATATTTTCGAAGCTGTGTTTGGTAGCTATTTTATTTGTTATTCTACTTCGCCGATGATTCTGCTACATGATACCGACGAAGGAGGCCGCCTTGATGTTACATTAGGATTAGTATTCGCTGAACCCGGTGTAGTTCAGTGAACAGTGCCTATCCTATGCCTTCATCAACTTTTCTACAACAACAAATACAAAGAGACACTAATTTACATTAGAAAAATGCGCAATGTTGTTATTTAATGCCTGTCGGAGACCGGGCTCGAATCCAGGACCCTCGGTTTTGTACTCAACGTGATAACTACTTCAGCCAATGCCACCGTTAAATCTAACCTTAACTTGGCAAATATACTATTATTTTACTAGTTGGAAACAAAAGAAGCATTTCTCTAGATTGAGCAAATGTATTTTGTATAAAAACTTGTTTCCGTTCGAGTTGTCATTCGGGCCATCATCCCTACAGAACGTGAAATTCAAATCAACTTTTTTATATGATTATAATGCGAATAAACGTCAGAAAATATTTGTTTTTTTTTTTGAGCAGAAATAAAAATTAGAAACTGACTGCCAGTTCATAGAAGCCATGTAAAAATTCTCGTCTGCCTATTTATATTGAAAACAAAAACAAAGCACTCAAAATTTGTTTTTGTTTTCAATATAAATAGGCAGACGAGAATTTTTACATGGCTTCTATGAACTGGCAGTGATTTTTAGGGTTCCGTACTCCAAAGGTGAAAAGGAACCCTATCGTTTTCGCTACGCTGTCCGTCACACGGTATTTTTTCAGGAACCGTACACACAAAAAAGTAATATGATTGATTTTAAAATATTAATTAAAATTTTTGTAGTATCAATTAAAAAATTAATTAAATTTGCACCTATAAACAATTTGATAACATCAATTAAGTTTTTCCAGTCAAATTATTTAATACAATTAAAAATTTAATCAATACAATTAAATTATTAATTGAAAATATTAATTGGTGAATACTTTTTTCTGTGTAAGAGCTACGAACTTGAAATTCGGACAGAGTATGTAGGATCTTGGCCGCTACAACAACAAATACATGAGAATTAAAAATTAAAGGGCGTTCCAAAACGATCAACGAAAAATGTTAAAATCACATGTAATATACATAAAATTTTATGTACATATGTATATTGACACTTGAAATTTGTAAAATTAGTGTATTTTTATATAGACTACAAAAATTAACACTAAAATTTAAAAAAAAATTAACTTAAAGGGTGGTCCATCAGTTAATGCAATTTTGATTATGTAATTTTGACAACTTGCTACATCTTGGAAACCGTAAGAAAACTTTTGAAATTTTCAGAAACGGTAAAACTAAAAAATTATAAAATCGCCAAACCAAAAAAAAAATCGCCAAAAATTAAAAAAAAATCGCCAGAAGGGAAAAAATCGCCAAAATTAAAAAAAAATTCTAACACTAAAATAAATCGCCAAATTCGAAAAAAATCACCCAAATGAAAAAAATCGTCAAAATTAAAAAAACGTCACAAGCCGAAAAAAATCGCCAAAACCAAAATAATTGTTTATTTTAAAAAAATCGACAAAATGAAAAAAATCGCTAAACCGAAAAAACGCCAAAAACCAAAAAAAAATCGCCAAAATGAGAATAAAAGTGTCAAAACTAAAAAAGCGCATAAATGAAAAAAGTCGCCAAAATGAAAAAACGTCAAAACCCGAAAAAGTCGACTTAAATTAAAAAAAAAGTGCCCAAACTAAAAAAGCGCAAAAAAACCTCTAAACTAAAAAAAACGCTTAAAACCGGAAAAAACCCAAAAACCAAAAAAAAAAAATGCCAAAACTATATTTTATATTCGTATGGAATGACATATCTCCGTACGGACTCCTTCGTGCGCGGGTCAGAGTCGCACTTCACTGAATTTTTATTTTTTCAAGCAGAAATAAAACTCATTTTCTGATGTTTATTTTTTCGAGCAGAAATAAAAACCAGAAACTTATTTTTATTTTTTTGAGCAGGTGGACACCAAAAAGTATCACTTTTATGACATCTACTACATGTAAGTTTATAACTTTCATGATATGGATATCAAATGAAAGGGATTTTCGAGAAGATGACCAAAAATGCAATTTAGGAAATGGCGAAGGCGCCAAAAGGCGGACATACATGTAACGCGGAAAATAGAAAGGGACCTAAGGGTAAAAACCAGTTTTGTTCAGGAGAGCCATTTTAAAGATTTAAATACGTGTATCTTTGGTGTACCATCACTTCATAAAACGCGCATATCTCAGGGAGGGAACACTTTTGGGGCATGGGATCGGTCTCATTCGATGCTCAGATCTTGTCCACATAAAAAAACAAAGTGAAAATCAATTTTTTACCCTTAGGTCCCTTTCTCTATGCGCTGTCACATATGTACGTTTATAGCTTTCATGATATGGATATCAAATGAAAGGGATTTTCAAGATGACCAAAAATGTAATGGAAAAAATAGCGTAGGCGCCAAAAGGGTGGACATCTAATTACATTTATCATTTTTATGATATGGGTATGAAATGAAAGCGATTTACGAGATTACAAAAAATGCAATGAAACTACAAAACCAAAGGCACTGGGTTCAATCCCTGTATCAGTCATTAAATAACAACACCACGCATTTTTCTAATGTGCATTAGTGTTCCTTTGTGTCAGTTGTTGTAGGAAAGTTCAAGTGATGAAGGCATATAATTCAGTCGATACTTATTCAAATGCAACATCAGAGCGCCCTTCTTCGTTGTGTACAGAATCATCGGCGAAGTAAAATAACCGATAAAATGGCTACTAACCACAGCTTCAAAAAAAATTTAACGCCAGAGGCGCTGCAGCACTGCATTATTAAAAACATGCAAAAAAGCAGAGTTGTAAAAGAATGAAGCTTTTCTCTGTCTCTTCCTTCACCGCCTGTCTTCTCTATCGCTATCCCTTTACCTCCTAGTAATAGTAGTAGTTCATTGCTTTCTCTATAACAAAAAATCTTTTTTATTTACTATAGTGGGACTATAAGGCCATTGGACAGTTGACTCCATTTTCTCACCCTTATTGGGCAAGTTTACATAATCTATACTAAAGTAATCCCCCTTATCGTTTGCTGGCATAATTCGACTTTACCTACAAAGTTTTTGCAATATATTCAAAAACACCGAAATCGTAGTCGAAGTCGAAATAAGCCAATCACGATTAGGTTTAATTTCTTGCAAGGTTTTAAGGGGAAGCTAGTGCGGTGACAGCTTCTCTTTTTATCAGAAGCTCTACTCTGTAATTTAAAATGAATGAAAATTCCTTCGAATTTATAATTCATTAGCAAGCGAGTTAGAAAGCTTTTGCTTTCGTTTCGAATTTCAGAGTAGAGCTCCAGCTGATTTAGATTTACTTATTTATTTATTGTATTTACTATTCACAAAAGTTTCACTATTCTATCACTAGGCACATCCATTTTCTATTACGAAATTTAAGATTTTCTCGCTATTTTTTCTCGTTTACCAACTACAAGCTAGAATTGTTTGCTAGATCGATATTTTAATGTAAATTGATATTTTTTTAATATATTAGCTATTTTACCAATTACTTTGTATTTAAAAAAAAAAAACTTAAGTTAGTTTTACCCAAAACCTAAACAATTGTTTTCAAAATTAAGGATTAAACAAAAAACTTTATCTTATTTCTCATAAAACTAAATCAATAACTTACCTCTCGGATGGCATACCAACAACACCCAGTTGTTGAGCCTGAGCTAAACGTTTGGCTTCTTCTTTCTTGCGTTTGTCTTCGGCTGCTGCCTTCATTGGATCATATTTAGATCTACGTTTCCACATTGCCATTTCCGCTTCTTTTTGTTTGCTTACTATAGGTATAGCATTGAACGAGGTGAAACATTTAGATAAATAACATGAGTTTAATAATTATTTGTAGTATTTTATATACTCACTGGAAGCATCCCTTCTTACAGCCGAAGAGGCTCTACCACTACCACCACCCAATGAAGTTCCACTTGTAGTCATAACAGATGTCGCCGAACGCACAGAACGGTTACTTGTACGTGAGGGATCTGTACGGGACAGACCCATAGAAGAACTGCTTGGACTGCGTTTCATAATCTCATTGGATGTTTGCTTAAGAGTACTTTTGGCATCGTTTTTACGTAAAAATTGATTACTTTGGGCGGGTTTATATTTCGATATATCTAGATAACGTGGCTGAGCCCGTTGACTAGATGCGGAACGCTGTGTTGTCATAGTGGATGGTACGTTAGCAGCAGTTTGCAATAATTGTTTTTTGGCCGAGGCCAACGAGCTCGGTACTTGCTGGGCCAGGCGACTAAGACTAGTATCTCTGGGCATAGACTGACGTTGTGAATTGGCCGATGAACGAGTCGTAGCACTTTTAACTTTTCTTCTGGGCAATTCCGGAGTATTGGGGCATGCCATAGCTCCACCACCTGAAGACAATGCTGCAGTTGACTTCGTTGGCGGAGCTGACTGAGGTTTGCCAGCCACTTTTTGCTTACTGCGCTCAATACGCATTAAAAGAGCTTTATTGTATCTAGTATTCGATAGGGGTACACTATTCTCTACTTCCGATTGCTCCTGTTGATCGGTGTAATATTCGGGGACAATATTGTCCTCAGCACCACTCGAAAAGTATTCCTCGCCGATGTCATCCTGATCATCTTCATCATTGATGTAATACTGTAAATTGTCATCGTAATCACTGTAAACTTGGCCAAAACTATTACTACTTGCAGATTTTTTGATAGCTTGTGCCGATTGGACTTGTTGCTGGTGTTGTGGGGCTACACTAAGGCCATAACTGTGGCGAGCCGCTGGAGGTGTGTAGAGATTTTGGAAGTTGGGCCGTGAAGTTGCTCTTTGTGTGGCTGCAACACGAGCTGAAAAGGAACTAGATCTTCTTAAGGGCGAAGACTGATCATCAACAGCCGTGGGAGTTGTGGGTGACTGAATCTGGATAGTGCCACCTGCGTGAAGTACCCTTCTATGAGGTGAACCACTGCCAGCCAAATTGCCGTCGAAGGAATTTTTGCGCATGCGCATTTGACGCAATAAATATTCGCCACTAGTTAGCATTTGAAGCTGCTGCTCGTTGATACTGCTGGTCATTAAATTCTGGGCCGCTTGCCTTTGCCGTTGGGCATTCAAACTATGCTGTGGACTGCAGTCAACACCTGTGCCGTCTGGCGAATACATGATATGTGAACGTGCTGAATGAGCGCGGGGTGAGCCTGAATGCGAAGGAGATTTTATGGAATTCTTACGCGTAAGACTTTGCTGCAGATTGTTTATAGCAGCTGCAGTCTGCTGCAAATAGTCTTCCTCCTCTGCGGGCAATATATTCTGCAAAGATGCTCTAGTACGACTTGCACTACGTGTTCTGCCTAAAGAATGTAATGGGGAAGGTATTTTAGTAGGACTTTTAGGAGGCTTAGAATACGAAGTGGAAGTAGTAAGAGACGGATCGCTGGCATAATCACATTCGCCAGAGCCGCCATTTCCAGACAAACGGAAACGTTCGGCCAGCGAGCGATTTAACTTTGCATTTAATTGTTTACTATGAGCACTATAAAGACTGTCGTCTGTTAATGACTCGTTCCCCGTGTCGGCACAGGTAAATGAGCGAGTCATTAACATGTCTTGATTGGCCTGACGTATACCGACACTAAAATTACGGTCGTTGGCTAAACTACGAGCACGGGCATTGCGAGCCCATTCTTGGATCCAATCATGTTTCGTTTGAGCAGTTTGCAGTACTGCAACTTCACTTAGTTTGGGCTTTGGTTGTGGGCCAGTTGGAGTTTCAGGCGGTGTTTCAATTAGATTTCGGGTAGCTGCAAATTTTTGTGAAGCATCTTTTTGGTTTGTGAAAACATTCAATCGGTATTCAGCTTTCTGGTGATCGGTGAAACCACCGGCTAATGATGCAGGTGTGCCGGAGCTTTTCAATTTCGTTTCATTGCTAACGTACTCAGAACTGTCAATTTGAGACGTTGATAGGCCACTGTGTCGCGATAGTTTGGGACGTGCATCTAGTGTACTTTGCTTGGCCAGTACGCCACTTGTCGTAACACTTGTAAAGCAACCCAAATCAGGATCAACTTCCTCATCGTCGGCCACATGATTATGAGATGATTTCAGTGCATCCTGTTTTACATCCATTTGTTTTGTGGCGTTCATGTTGCGCAAAACTCGAGATTTTATTTTCTGCAAATAAGCACCAGCCGACTGATGGGACCCCATTATTAGATCGGGCGTTGTTCTTGGACGTGATTCTACAGCTTCCGCATCGTGATAGTAATTAACTTCTAAAACGTTATTTGAACGTTTTGATTCCACAGTTCCTATAGTTCTGGCTGCTGAGGTGGCAGCTTCCAGTTGTTTTGGACGGCTTTTCAGTCTGCGAGTGTTTTCCAAAATCGGTTGGCCATTTCTATCAATGTTCATAAGATCCTTTTGTTCTTCTGTGTAATTATCACCATCCAATGTATAAGTACCGGCTTCACTCACATCATCGGCGTCTGCGTTAAGGTGTTTGAAATCGCCCAATGGCGGTTGGGGGCACATAAAGTCCACTTGTTTTAAAGCCAATTGCATGGCTGTAGAGCGAGGGGTAAATTGGGTACGATTGGCTACAAGATTGGAAGCACCTTTTGGCAATTGTATGGGTGGTGGCTTGTGAGCGGTTTTTGTGACTTTACGCGTAGCAGATGTTGCTGAACTACTAGTAGTTCCTGTACTTGCTGTTGCCTTTGTAGCTGATTGTGGACTTTGCAAGTTGCTTTCGGTTGTACTAGAACGTGGCGACCAGCTGTGACGTTTTGACGAATCACGTACACGTGAGGTGCTACGATCACGTACACGCAACTTGACCTAAAACGATATTTGATATTAAATATACTACACAAATCGCCTATTTATTATGGTTTGACAATTATGCAAGGCCGAAAATGTGCAAAATGAAGATTAAGAAAATGTTCAAAATTAACTTTTAAAAAAATTACATATATATGTGTATGTATGTATTGTGCGTTTACATAAGTGTATATGTATGTATGTAGTGTATAAATATAAATACAAAATATTAGTTTAATTGGTATTTTAACAAACAACAAAAAAAAAACTTAATATTAGAAATTTATAACGGTTTTCGAAATTATAATTTTAAAGAAATGCAAGCATTGTGCTGGTATATAATATATTACATATGTACATATATGTATATGATTATGCGATTTTATAGTTAAGGACAATTATGTGGAATAAAAAATAAATAAATAGCAAATATTAGTTTAATTAGTTTTTTAATAACAAAAATAAATAAATAAACAACAAAAAACTTTAAATAAACAATTTATGTACATGTGTAGTATGTATATTGCACATTTATTTAATTAAGCCCATAACAAATTAACTCTTTTACAAAAATGTCTACAGATTTTGATTTAATTTTTCACAAATACAGTTTTAGGGTTAAAACAGTGGGCAAGGATACAGTCACACAAAACGAGTATTGTTCTTCAACCGATTCTTACGAAACTTTGCAGATATTTACTTTTTCAAACTATAAAAGTTAATAAAAACAAATGTGGGTAGTATTATGTTAAAGTTTGATTTTTTTACGAAGTAATTCTGATCAACCAATTCACATGAGTCCTCGAATTTAACAATTACAGAAGTAGGTAATACCACGCCCACATTAAAAATAACACTTTTCACAATTACTTCTACTCTAAATCGATTCTTATGGAAGTTTATAAGTTTATAACAACAGACAGAACTTACTAAAATTATACAAAAATAATAATGGTATTCACATCAAAAGTTGCACTGTTGCGGAAAACAAAGTTGCAAAATTCTCAAAAAAAAAAACAACAACAACCACATAGAAATTTTTTTTTGCACAAATTATGCAAAATTTTCGGGGTCTGAGTAAGTTCAAGATTATCATAGTAAATTTTGCAAGGTTTTGCAACTTTTTGCGGCATTGCCAATCCAAAAAAAAATGGACAAAAATTACTCATAAAATCAACCAAACACCAAATTGTAACGTAGATATACCTATGTTTTTTTAGTGAAAAAAGTGGTTGAAGATGTTTTCGATACTGATAAACTAATAAAAAAAAATTTAAAAATTCTTAGCTAGAAATTATAAGTAATGTTCAAGTTCGATTTTAAGATAACAAATACATATGTTATTTTTATTAGTGAATTAATTACAGAACTAATCAGCGAAGTTCTAACACTTTGACGTGACGTGAATACCTTTAATATTTCCCCTTATTGTGAATAGCGTCATCGACGTCAAATTAGAGCGACAGTAAATAATGACCCTTGTCTACTCTTTATCGGCAACATTTGTAAATTAATGCATGTTAATAGTAGTCAATTGTTGTCGACAAAGAGTACACATATGACAATTTTTACTGTCGTCTTGATGTGACTTCGACTACACCATTCACAATAAGGGGCGATTGTATTTTATAACATTCTAATGAAAGCTTGCAGACACATTGACTTCTTAGTACAATTATATCATTATATGCAGTTCTGGTGAAACCATTCTTTGCTATTTTCAAGCAGCTTGGCATATTCATATATTTTTCTAAAACATTTATATATGTATGTATGTATGTACACAGTGATGCCAACTTTTTCAGAGCAAAAATTACTAAAAATCACTAAATGCAATAACTATGTATGTATGTATGTATATGTACACATGTATGTACAGGGTAAAGATTTCAATTCAAATTTTATTTTTATTCTTTTATATATTAAATTAAATAGTCGAAATATCAAAACAATTGAATAAAATTTAAGTGGAAATGTTTTAAAAATTTGGTCCTTATCGATTGCCCTAGCTATACTTTTAAAAGAATTAATAGCGCTAAGACTTCATTTCACATCAGTATTTCAATATGGTGATTTTAATGCCAATAGAGCAAAAATTTAGTTTAGAAATGGACTATTATATCCTAAATTTCTATAATTATGAACACTTCAATCCAAAATTTATCAGTTCTGAGCAAATTTTTCCATTTATGTAGCCTTAAATTTGTAATACTTCGTTCTCCTGTATTTCCTCAACTTCACCGTATTTGTTATTATCTTTTATAACGTCATATCTCCTCTGTAATTTGTAGAAATATGTGCTTAATGCTAAATACATTTTTTTATTACAATTTTGAAATTAAGTAGCGATTTAGCTCTAAAATCAATTAATTTTTTCTTCATAGCCATTTTTGCACACTGTGAATAAGAAAGTATTTCCCTATCTGTCTTTCAACCAATCAATTGAATATAGAGAGAAAGGGGATATAATCAGATATATTTACAAACAAAATTTATATTATTGTATCATGCATACAACCAAAACGTTACGTCCAATTCTCAATCTTCATGTGTATCTTAAAATCAAACAGAATATTGTTATAATGTTTTTTCAGTGTTTTTATAGGAAATTTGATAATTATGAAGGAACACCTTATAGTCAAAGAAGCAAGTATAACAGAATATTGTTATAATGTTTTTTCAGTGTTTTTATAGGAAATTTGATAATTATGAAGGAACACCTTATAGTCAAAGAAGCAAGTATAGTCACCTTGTTAGATTTTTATTGTGTATGTGTGAATGTGTATAAATTTAGAGTTTCAAAAAAGTGGAAAAATCATAATTTGCTTTTTTTATGAAGCTACTAGACTATCACATATTAATATTTAGTCTAATTGAAAAAAGACTTAGTGTCTTAGCACTAAAATCAAAGATAAAAAAGCACCAACTTAAAAAAAATGCGCACTGATATGAGCTAAAAAGCATATTGAAAATCTTATTACAACGAATAAGATTTCTTGATTTCCTTTGAAAAACAATTTAAGCGGATTGAAAGCAAATTCGCAGCATTCAAAAGATGTTGAGCTCACTTACATAGATGTCGTAAGATAGTGAATTGATTTCGAAAATAAATTTATTTTTTATTTTATTTTTTTTTTGGAGTTAAAAACTGGCGAGAAGTTTCAAAAATGGTTTGCAATTACTATATTTTTTAAATGCTGTGAGCAAAATATGATTATGTATTTTTTAGTAATAAATATTTATGAATTTCAAAAACTTATTGTCCGATTTCGAAAATTGCAAAAAAAAACAGCGAAATTTGAAAACCCAGATCGGTCTCATTGTCTGCAGAAAGTGTAACTTCTTTATATTAAAAAATAATAACAGTGTCATATTTTGACTTAAAATTTTTCAAATACACGACTAAAAATTATTTAAGGGCCACTCAGACTATAATACAAGTATTAATACTTTTGACGAAACTGCATCCCTGGTCTTATATTTGTTTCAAAATTTCAAAAAAAAAAAAAAACAATAACAACTCAACATGTCAGAGCTGCATTTTCCACAAAAGTATTAATACTTGTATAATAGTCTGAACGGAGCTTTAGCGCATGATAATATGTTTAGAATTATTTTTCGAATATCAACCTTTGAGGGGTTATTATGTAATTCGCATCCAACGGAAATGTTTTCGAATTGTAATGTTAATAACACACAAATTCGAACAGTTTTCTTTTCGCATCGAATTACATAATATGTAACCCCCTGCTATATACATACATAGATATAGAGCCATCCATAACCGCCAAAAGAGCTTAACCGACATAATTTTCGAAGTTGATTTTTTACCAAAATCAATTATTTGCTATCGTGAATAATAGATTTTCGTAAAAAATGAGTGCATAAAATTTGTCGGTTAAGCTCGTTTGGCGGTTATGGCTCGATATGTGCATATTTATTTAAAAATGTATATATTTATATAAGTAAATATTTATGTATGTATTAATTTATAAGTTTTAAAACTCGGTGATTCATTTAACAACCACATACTAAGTATATATATTTATTATTCATTTCCATTGCAGTTGTATTTGAAATTGGTTTTGTCTATACTTGGTGGCAGGCATATGTATGTATTTAAAAATAGTAAACTGTGATCAATTTATTTTTAGAGGAAAATGGTAATTAAATTAATATTGTGAAACTAAAAAAACTTTAATATTAATATTGTACGGTTTTTTTATAATTTTAATTTATTCAAAATTATTGGCTGAACTGAATTTATGAACTTTCACCCAAAATTTTGTCGAAACAGCTACACAAACACTGAACTATTTTTTCTACACTTTTTTGTAATTACTTTTGAATTTGTAACTTGTATTATAAACTTTCATTTTATCAAATATAGCACTTCACTTTTTAGCCAAATTAGATTTCTATAAAAAATTTTCTCAAACCAGCTGTAAGTGTAAGCATTTTATTATTATTAACCATGATTCAATATTTTGTTAGTTGCGTTTTTTGTTTTGTTTAATTAAACGGCAAATACGTGTGTAAGCATGAGCTTAAGCAACATAAAATATGTATGTACGTATATGAATTTACGACAGATATTAATTAGAAACCAAAAATGTACCAGATATTTTGAAACAGTCATAAAAATGTATAAAATATTTATGTACATATGCAAGCAAAAAGATGTTTAATTAAAAAAAACATACCTTCTGTGTTGTAGCAGTTTCAGACTCGAAATTATTTGCATTATTATCATTTCTGGATAATGAGTGGCGATCTGAAGATCTTGACGTGGTTAAAGGTGTCGACGATTGCGAACTTGTTAAGCGTGTGGGCGTTTGTGCTTTGGTTGACGTTGATGATTCATTCTCGTTTTCTAATTTAGACATTGAAGCACCACGGCGGTGACGATTTTGAAAACGTTCCATCATACTTTTATACTTGGCGGCTTGGGCAGCAGCATCACACTCTTTGTCATTGAAATTATCTATAGTAAAGGCGCACGACTGTTTCATAGAGTTTGTCATTGTTGTATTACCATTGGAAGATGTTGACTCATCGCAGCAATCATCATCATCATCGTATGAAACGCGTGCCTCTCTGCTACCACTACTACTGGTGTCTGCTATTGAGGCTGCCGCCGTTTTACTTTTTCCACTTGTTATATTGGCTTGGCGTCCTAATCCACTGCTTAACTCTTCGTCATTGTTTTTATTGTCTCTATTTGTTGTTATTTCTTTGTTAACGCTTTTACTGCCAACGATCATTTCTGCAAAATATCAGAAAAAACAGAATGAGTTTAAAAAAACCAAACCAAATGTTGTTATTAAATATATTTGTATTGCAAGAAAAAATAACATTTATGTGGCAACAAAAAGTAATAGATAAAAAACAAAGCGTGCAATTTAGATTTAACAATAAATAATAATTAGAGTTAGCGGTTATTAGGTGAAAACGAAATAAATAAAATAAAGCATACAAAAACATTTTATGTATGTGCACATTACGTTCATAAAACCAAAACCATATAACGCACATTTCCATTAGACCAACGTACAGCCAACTCGCAAAAACATGAACATTTGAAAACGCAAACCGACAGACTGTTCGACTTGCAATGTGATTGGGGTTTATATGAAATATTTCCTTAATTATTTGTGTGTGAGTGTGTGTGAATTGTGAGTATGTATTGTCAAATATCATCTTGTTTATCTTTATATCATCAGCAGGAAAACCAGAAATATGCTCTAAAAAAAGTGTTTTATGTGCATTCAATAAGCACTAAAAAATTGAAAATATGCACAAAAAGTAAAAAAAATATACTAAAAAAAATAAATTGGTTTATTTGTAAATGAAAATATATTTATAATTCAAAAATTCAACAACATTGGCATTTAAAATAAGAAAATAACAAAAATTAAAAATTTAAAGAACCCCCGAATATATCTAGAGAAGATGCGATATCTTCTAAGCGGTTGGACCGATTTTCTTAAAACATGGCTAAGAACCCTCTCGATCAAGTCACCTTTCAAATCGGTCCAGCCGTTTGGTCTGTACGTGGACACGGACAGACACTCACTACAAACTTATAACACCCCTTTTTTTATTCGGGGGTTAAGAATATAAAAATAAATAAAAAAAGTAAAGAATAACTGGGTTTGAAGTGCAAGTTAAAACAAAATTACCATACAAATTTTTACTAAAACAAATAATAAAAATTAATTTTTATTAGAAGAATTTAACTTCAATTTCAAAAGATCACGATATCAGAATTTTGGCTTTGGAACTGTATTTTGGATAAATAAGACAAGATATTTATTTATAATTTTTATTACAATATAAACAACAAAATATTGACCTAAAATTTCAAATACAAATCGTTTCTGTCGCATCTAAATAAACTGAAATTGTAGGTCTGTCTGCGTACTTTTCCAGTAGCAAATACTCAGTAAACTTTTTTGGGAAAGTAAGACCAATTTTATACTCTGTCGACTGAAAATATCTCAAAAAGTACCCAGACAGTATCCAGTGAAATCTTGCGAGAAAACAGATGATCTATGTGTAAACAATTGAAATAATAGAGCAAAAGAATTTTAGTCAGAAAAATAGCATTATTGAATTCATTGGTTCTGCTTTTACGCCACGGTCGCACTGTATATTTGGACGTTTCTAGCATGAAATAAAATGTTTTGTTTATTAAAATTTATTATAAACGTTAAAAATCAACACAATTCTAACTATTTACTCTGCCATTATTAAATTTCAATTTTTATTTTCATTTCACAAAAATTATTTCATTCAAAAAGTAATAAAAACAGCTGTTCAAACTAGTTGCAAAATCTTGCAAAAAAAATTTCTCCAGCAACATTTTGCAAGTTCTCTATCTTCCAACTGTCAAAAAATTCTCTTTTTGGCTCTCTCGCTGCAAGAGATTTGGAGTACGCAGACAACATTTTGCGAGATTTTGTAACATTTTGCACAAAATTATGCAAAATATGTGTACGCAGGACAGACCTTGTATTGAAACTAACGTCCGTAACAGAGATCCGAATGAGACCATTCGCATTTGCTAACAATTCATAATTTCATTGCTTTTGCCAAGAATTTATTCAACAATAAGAAATGTAATTGCGATATGTTGATTGTTCATACGCACCACTCTGTTATTACAATGCCGATATAAAACAAGCAGCGAAATGAAATGATGCAGCATGAAAGAATGGATTTCTTTCATACCATTCACTCAGTATTCGCTGATCTTTTGTATATCACGTTTAAATAACAAACTTTAAAGTGATTTTAATGGTTATAAATAATAAAAAATGCAGTGTGAGGGAGGAAATTAAAAAAAATATATTTTTACGGTGTTAGAAAAAAAGAAAATACAAAAAGTAAAATTTGGAAATGTTAAAATAGATCTGAAATATATTTCAAATAACTGTTTTATATAAAATTTGACATAAAATACATTTCAAATCTATATCGTGTTTTATGAATGCTAATATAAGAGTTTTATACAAGCACAAAAAAGGCATTCAATCCGTTCTCTGGTCCGTAAGTATATAAGAAAAATGTATACACTACTTGGAACAGATTTAGATGGCGCAAAATAAAAATAAAAATTTTGACCAACCCCTTAACTTGTAAGCATATTATAAAAAAATCTATAAAGTATGAAAAGCGTAAATTAAATAAATAAAAAATATGCGTGTAACACTGATATATGCAAAAACATGCTTTAAAGGGTAAAATATGCTCTAAAAAATCGATGCCAAAGTTCGTAAATACTTCTGAAACTGATAAATATCTTGTCCCCGCATAAATACGTCATAAAAGAAAAAACACATGCAATTGCATATTTGCGGTTTCCCTGATCATCAGCATTTCATGTTGCATTTTTAACTTTTTCTTTCACAGATTTTCCTCCTTAACAAGACAGACTTAATCGAAAGTGGCAGCAATTGATTTGGTTTTTAGTGTTTGAACATCGAAAAACTTTGTGATGTCATATTCTCTTCCTGCTGGAAACACATCGAACACTCTTTTTTGAGTTCAGGATAAATCAAATTGGGCGATTCTAAAACATATATTGGGAAAACCGTATGACTGCACTGACATGCATAACACCCAAAACAAATACATACGCCCAAAAAAGGGAAATTATTCCCAAAATGTTTCGCATTTTTGGAAGTTACTGTGCATTATGAAGTAAGTTCCAAAATGTTGAAGTTTATTTAATTTTTAACAGACTTTGTTAATTCCTCTGTATTTTTTTTTACATTGTTATTTCATAACATACAAAATTAGTTTTTTTTTTGTCTGAGAGCATCTGTTCCCAATTGGTCCCATTGTAAAAAAGTGGGCGGGGACATGCCCACAATTTTTTTATTGGATTTTATGTTATTCTACTTATTTAATTGCTACGAAGCCAAGCAAACATCTTCCGTTCTTTTAAAGTTGAAAAAATGGGCAGAGCAACGCCCATTAAAATTTATTATTATATTTCATGTGGTTCTGCTTAACATATTTTTACGAAACTTACCACACACCTTAAGCTCTAAAATATACAAAACCTTGCATTTAAAAAGAGTCACGCCCGTTAAAATTTTATATTTTATTTTAAGTTATATGGTTATACTTTATCGATTTTTACAAAATTTTGTTTGAAAGAGTTTACCTCCAGCTTGGTGCAATTATTTTTTTTTCGAAAATGTTCTATCAGATCTTTGCATTATTGGAGTCGGTTTTTTTTTGGCAGAATTATTTTAAATAATTTCATTTATTTCTTAGAGCGATTTTATTGTACCAAAAAACTGAGAGCGAAATACCTCGTTAACATTTTTTTCCAACTTATTTCATCGGCGGAGAAATTTTGTATATAGTATATAATTTAATTTTTTGGGATTTCTGCAAATTTCAGAATTTTCTACTCTGAGGTATATCCAATACCGGTTTGCCTTTCCAATGCTTTTCTGCATTGCTAGCCTCTGCCCGGGCTCAAGGATTTTCTTCTCAGCTACTTTTCTGTATTGCCGGCCTTCGGTCGATCTCAAGGATTTATGCATTGTAGGCTTTCGGCAATCAAATGTTTATGCATTTAGGACTTATTTCATATTTTTTTAATTTAATTTCATTGGGAATTACATACTTGTTTTCCCTTGCAGTTTGGGAATAATTTCATTTTCTTGGGACTTATTTCATTATACTTTGGCGGGAGTTATTTACATTTTTTTTGGAGTAGTTGCTTTGGGCGTTATTTCATTCAGCCGTAGATCTGAAATTGTGACATCCACGTTAAGTGCCTGCGATGGATTCTCGTTTGCTCCCCTTTGAAGAAATACGCATAATCTCAACTATAATGATCTCTACTATCTATTCCTATAGATCAAATACTTTCTACGTATCTATTCCTATAGATCAAATACTTTGTCCTCTGTATAAGGCATTTGTGATAACCAAGCTCCCTATTTAAAAAGCGTCACTGAAAATTATTAGTAATTGGAGCAACGAAAGCGGCTTAAGTGAAAGAAAGAAGCTAAAAACGAATCTTGTGTTCTTCACGAAAAAGTACAAGATATAACCCTTTACACTTCCAAAATTATGTGTGTATATGGAACAACTTAAGTTGTCAAACAATGCGACTCTAAACCTCCAAATCACAAATTGGGCAAACAAGGCCGCTACATATGGCTTTATATACGTTTATAAAAGCTATAGAGAAAACATGGAGTATAAACTTAAGAAATTCTAAACGACTCTTCAACGAGGGAAAGAATCCTTCGTACCGCTGCCTTGTTGATCAGTGATGCTTGAAAACCACAGCCTCCAAAGATCTTTTCACAGTAATGCACTGGCTGCCAGCTGACATCATGATAAACAAATGGCAATAAATTCAGCGATAAGATTACAGCAAATGCGAAGAAATAGGCGGTAACTGCTCCACAGTGTCGCCTGATAGAAGTTTTGATGCTAACATACCAGGGTGGGTCATTAACTCAGTGTCTTTTTGAATTTTCCTCCTCTTGATTGAAATGGCAACACTGCTCCCGGCAACAAGCAACTATCAGTTGACTCCTGTCTAAATTTGAACAAGCTGCGTCATTTAGTTTGTGTTTGGCAGCCGTTGATAGCAGACTACCGCTCAGAAAAACACAACCACTCAAACCAAGGCCCAAAAAAAGGTACGTACTAAATATTAGTGAAAAACATTTTGATTCAGACACGTGATTCTACCTTAAGCTTGATATATACTGTGGGGACTCTTCGCCATCAATTTCAATGGTAAAAAGTGGTTTATTGAATTTCGTTGTGGCCGTACAAAGATTTGACTACAAAGACGTATCATTTCACAAACAAATGCTTATTTTGATGACCTCGACATATCATATTTTTCCGAAGGGATAAAAAAATTGGAGAACCGTTGGACTAAGTGTATAGAATTCAAAACAACAATAAAATAGCTTTTTATATAAAAACCTGTGTATCTTCAAAAAGTCACTGAGTTAGCGACCCACCCCCGTATATGCTACGCATTGATCGAAGAAACCAAATCATTCCAGCCTGTTTGAAGTTTTACAAACTGATCGAAATTGGAAAAGCATGTGGATGGGGGAGTTTTCATTCTCAGTTTCGGGCGAAAGTTTAGTTTCAGACTAAACAATCAGTCTATCGTAATATAGACTGTAATATAAGAAATAAAAAGGGTAGTTAATTGGCGAAGAAACTATATAATATACGATGAGGGTATTCGAATATTTACCGACAGTAAAGTCGATATCAGGTGTATACACTTGAATGACGGATGTCCCTCAATTAGATGTCCAGAAATTCTAACAGGGAACGATATAGCGGACGAGCTGGTCAAACTGAAATACCGATCAAGTGGTCGGAATTCCATTAATTAATTCTGCAAATCGGAAATTTAGCAAAAGCTCTTCACAATTGCGCAGAAAAGATATGCAAAAGAAGTTACCTGCTCTACCTCAAAGTTAACTTGGCTACGATACAATCTAGGGCCTGCAATCCTGGAAGGAATATCACGGTATCAACTCTTTACACTATAGCCAGTGCAACATGGGTATACATACTAGGAGATTAAATCTTCCCTATAATGTCTTTTGTAGAAGTTGCCGCGACATGAAGCAGAAGGAAACGGTTGAACAACTATTCCGTCACTGTTCCGTTTTTGATGATAAAAGGGAGTTTTTCTTCGGTTTTCCATTCCTGCAAGACCTTGCAAAAATATCGGATTGTGATATGAGAGGAATAAATTTATTTGAACAAAATTAAACTCGGTTTAGTACCTAGCAAATGGGATGATGAAGGCAGCACAACGTAACTAACAGGACCTAGGTGAGCCGGAACTGGCAGCGTGTAAAACCTAACCTAATTTAACCACCTAAAAGAATGGTAATGAATTACGGTCACTATAAACAATCATTGCTTCCTAGAGAAATACTGAACCACTAATTTGTCTTCTGGGATGAAGAATTTTTTTACTAACATATTTTAGATTATTCACCCTTATTTCAGTTGTCGACATCGACGTCACTTTAATACAAATCCAAAAAACTGGGGCTTACAGACGACAAACTATCGATAATATTGATGTTTTTGTTTTCATTAGACTATCGATAGTTTTTTTCTCGATAGCGATACTATCGTTGAAAAGATATATTATCAAATTGGCAATAAACTCTCGCCTCTGGTGTCAATGAGGCTTATTAAATTATTTTCAAAGCCATTTTATTACTTATTTTACTTTGCCGATGATCCTCCCATACCAAGGGCGCTCTGATGTTACATTAGGATTAGTAGCCGCTGTAGTTCAGTGACCAGTGTCTTCGTCTTCATCACTTGAATTTTCCTACAACAAATGACACAAAAGGGCACATCAGAAAAATTCGTGGTGTTCTTATTTAATGACTGTCACAACCGGGCTCGAATCCAGGACCTTAGGTTTTGTAGCCAACTTTCTAACCACTTCAGCCAAAGCCATTTATGTTTTAACTTTATTCGTTTTACTTTAAAATGGTGTATTTGTTTTTTGTTTGGTTTTATTTTATTTTGAATATTTGTACAAATTCAGTTACTTAGAAAAACAAATTTGATCTTAAATTTCCGTTAGAGGAGAGAATATTATCATACGCTAAATTAAGCCATATAATATTCCAAAGTTGTTTAATAAAAAAGGTAATAATTTACTACCAAATTCTTTAGCTCTTAAGCCATATGAGATGAATAAAAAATGATACAAACTTTTATTTTTCGCCGCTCTTTTTGCAATGACGAGTTCAGTGATGCTTTAACGAGTGCACTCCTTAATCTGTTTTTGAATAATTAAACATCTCTAAAGTTAAAATTTGTAGATTTTGTTTTGCGAAGTTCTCTTATCTTCATTAATTATAAGTCTAATCAAATTATTTTTAAACTTTATCTAAGATGGCAAAAATATATCTAAAACACTGCTGGTATATGTACATAGTCATACATGTACACTAATTGTTATTAGAAAAAATAATAATAATAAGAAATATTCAAACTTTATACAGTTAACCTAAATAAAAGGTATATTCATGCAAACGCGTGTTAGTAATATAAATGGTCAAACATATTATTTTCATTTCCTGCCGGTTTCAGATTGTAAACAAAATATTTGCCAAATAATTTGGGTCACAGTTGGTAAAAATAAAATACAACTCAGGTAGTAAATTCCAAAAAGCATACCAAACTTTATTGAAATTATAAACAAAAAGAAAAATATTTAGAACAAACTGCGAACAGTAGTAACATTTAATACATTTGTATGTAGTATTACAGGGGTTCCCAACATTGTTGTTGATGCTCGAACATTTTATAATTTATTCAATCTGAGCGTAAAATTATTTACTTACGGCCATATGTATAAGCAAAAACTGGCATTAAGTTGGCATAAGTATTAAAGACTTCCTCTATACAATTTGACATTAAAAAATATCGCAATACTTATTTTTAACCCATTACTAAGTCCTAGCGTGATTTTTAATGTGAAGTTTCATGACAAAACTCTTTAAGATCATATTAAATTTTCCACTTCTGCTAACTTCATGCTAGTTTTTGCATATGGCCGTTAGTATTTATTAAGATAAGGGTCTAGTGACGATCCTGCGTAAGAGCATAAATAATACGATTCTAAATAGGCAAGGGCAACTATAAGGTTAGGTTAGGAATAGTAGTGCCTGAGCACGTCCACTCGGAGACCTATAGCTGCATTGTGAATATCTTACACATTACCTTAAACATATAAAATACCAGAAATTTTGTTCAAAACATAGTTTTTCATTTATTTTAATAAACACTCCCACATACACACTCATTTATTTTCTTGTACGTGTGTTTTTTGACAGTTCATTTTATAAGATTGTGGTTATAAGATTTCTGATAACAACGATATCATACAAATTCTTGAATTGATTGATTCTTGATTGATTAATTGATTCTTGATTGATTGATTGAATTTAATGTTCTCATCTTACATAGTAGTATGTTAGGTGTATGGTCTCGATTTGAAACTCTGCATATTCGCATGGTATATTTGTTAGTGTAAAATGTCATGCTGTCAGAATATTTCCGAATGTTTTGAATTGATTTGATAGCAGAGAAATTATCGTCAGCTGGTGAATTGCGATCAACTGATGTGAATACAACTGGGTATATACCCTGTGTTAACGCTCAGTTAACCGACTGCAAAGGCTAAGTTAGGCGACTGTAATGGAATATAACTGCAACGGTAGGAAACATCTGATCGATATTTTTATGTGAAAAGTAGGTTACGGTACATTACATCTCTATAACTATTTCATTACTTTTCACATAACAATATTGATCAGCTGTTTCCTACCGATACATTCCATTACAGTCGGCTAACTGAGCCTTTAGTCTAATAAAATTTTGCTTACATACTAAAGGTGAATTCACCCACTTGTTTCACATACAATTTTTGCTGAACGAAATGTATTCATTTCAGTTTTTTTCCTCGTTGGAAAAATGGAAAAATGTAATTTTTGACAACAAACACAAGGAAAAAAATTCAAAAATTTGTTTCAAATTTTTTTTCCTGTGTTTGTTGTAAAAAATTACATTTTTCCATTTTTCCAACGAGGAAAAAACTGAAATGAATACCTTTAATATATCTGTCTGCACAAAAAAATTGTCCGAAGCAAATGGCTGAATTCCCCTTCAGTATATCCAATTACAGTGGAATATCTCTTGAGCGGACACCGAAGGGACCATTGAAATGTGTCCGCACAATGGGACTGCCCGCTTAAGAGAAAGCAATTCTTTTCTTATGGAGCTGTCGGGACCTGTCAAAAGTGTCCGTCTAAAGGGGGTGTCCGCCTATAGGAAGTGTTCGTTATGGGAGATACCACTGTATTTTAGTATGTATTTGTTTTTAATTAATCGAGTTTTGAATTTTGTTACTGCTCGATTAATAAATTAAATTTTTTAGATTATTCTAAAATTATTATTAATTCAAATTTGTTTTCTTAATTCTATCCAATGGGAAGAACAAAAATGTGTGTGTAATTGATTTAATAGTTTATTATATTAGTCAACAGAAAATACTATATTATAGAATATACTATGTATCAAATTCTAAAAGTTATATAGAGTACATACACGTGTATGTACATATCGTCACCTAAAATCCAAAAGGCCGTACGTACACTTTTTGCTTTTTTACAGGAGAAGCACAAAACTTTATAAATTTATGACTATTTATTTGTTAGGTGCCAAATTTCAGAACTATCATTAAAAAATCAATGCAGATTTGGTTTAATAAAAAAAAACTTATAAAATAATAATAGTTTTTTAGTAATGGTGCTTAGGGCCTTTTGGAATCGTTTTTTCTGAAACCAAAAAGTCGTAAGTAAATTAATGTTTTTAATAAAAGTTATAATTAGGTTGAAAAAATAATGGTTTTCAACCGTAATTAAAGAGCTATTTAGTGAAACTGTGTTTTTCAATGTATTCTTTGTATTTTTAATATAAAAGATAAAAAATTCATTTGTAAATTAGAAAAAAAAATCATTTTACATATTTCAGAAATCAAAAAATAATAAAATAAACAATAGAATAATGTTTTAGATATTAGAATTGACCTTTTTTAGCTTTCTACGGGAACACGCTTTACGTTTGTGCGTTCAACAAGAGCAATAACATATATTTTTTTTCTGATACCACGACATTTTCCAGAAGCTATTAAATATTTCCTTGCGATCGTCTTCGGAAAACACAGCACTCGCAATGGACTTTTCGCATACAATTTTGAAGTACACACATCTTTAAGTTGTTTTTGGTGATTTTTCACAAATATTTCCTTTTGTTAGGCTCGTGTATTGTTTTCCTTTTATTCTGTTTGTTTTATTTTCACACTTTTTATTAATTTTTTCAACTTTGTTAGTGGAACTATATTCACTATTAGTACTCATTTTATTAGTTTTTGGTAAGGAACAAATATTCTCAGCGTTCTTGTTACTGTCTTGCAAAAATTTTAATTTCAAAAACGGTAACTGAAGGTAAAACAAATGCCAACTTCGTTCAAATTTATTTTATTTTTTTAATTTAAGTTGTAGTTACGGCCTTTTGGTTTATAGATTTGTTAGAATTGCAGTTGCCGCCTTTTGAATTTCATGAATAAAATCAGTAATTTTGAAAGGAAAGATGTATTTTGGTTAATCACATCATAATCAATCAAAAAGTCTATTTTGAATTTTTTGGCCTTTTGGATTTTAGGTGACGATATGTATGTATGTATATAAAAACACGTTCAATCAAAAATAGTAGTACATATTGAGGAGATTTTAATCACATCATTTCAAATTGTCTGTTTAAAATAGTATAAGGTTTAGATGAATGTTTTGAAAAAAAATTGTTTTAAATTGTTTATTAAAATAAAAAACTGGACATTGAAAACATGCTTTAACTTAAGATGATAAAAATATTTTCTAGTTTTTCTGATCTTTTCTGTGTTTTATAATATTACAAAGTTATTTACTTCTTTTAAACTCGGGTATATCCCACCTACTAATTTCAAATTAAACAAAATAAAATTGGGATAAAGTTAGTAAAATTGGAATTGAAAATATCCACTTCCAATTTTAAAGTATATGACGAGTGTAAAGAAATTTGCATAACTTAACCTACATTTTTTGATATACCATTTCAAAGCTTTTATATAGTATAATAAAAACCCCTAATTTTTGTTAAGCGGGTCAAGCATAAAATATATTAATGTGAATGGATTATTTCCGTTATTTCAAATTATTGTTTTTAATTTTTTTTAAAAGATCAGAAGAATCCATAAGAATCATCTATATTAATTTTTTTCGGAACAATAATTAAAATTAGTTTTTTTTTTAAACGGTATGATTTAGCACCACATAACTCGACAAATAAACATCATGCAAAAAAAAATTTTGCATACACATTCAATATCAAGGAATTTCTGCAAAAATTAAATTAAATTAAGGTAGCCCACTTCACGAATAATGCCTCATATATAAATTTTACTAGAAGCTCCATGGTTTCCTAAAAAAATAATCTTCAAAGATTCGTATAAGGTTAATTATTATTTCCTCTTCCTGACACGGTAGTCATTATAACAGAAATCTAACCTTGTTCGGGTATTTTTTTCTGCATGAGAATATCGATATCGATAACTTTGGTTTGGCAGCTGAGAATGTCAAACTGTGTTGACATTTCTGTTCAGCAAGGTTTGGCAAGCAACCATGAATCCGTTTAACGCAAAAAAAAAACTTCCAAATTGTAAAAATTTAAAAGAAATTAAATAAATCTGCTTGCGAAGATCTTGCAGCACTTCGTTCATTTCACGGTCAATATAATCGGCCTAGTGAGCAAGCAATTCGTGCATTTATTGATAGTTTTCGCACTCATTTATTTCAAAATCAATTTGGTGACCAATTTATTTCCAGAAGTGGTCTTGTTCACAGTCCTATTTTTTCGTGTGATTTCACGCCTCTGGATTACTCTTTATGGGGCTATGAAGCTATACAGCCAGATTTATTTAAAAAAAAGTAGTCAAAAACTAGACTGATCGAATGGAGCATTCAAACAGTTTTAATTTCGAATCGAATTATACCATAACCTTCCAGGATTAAAAACCTAAACCAATGCCAGTCGGTTTAAATAGATTTTAATTTCAATTTTATCGGTTTACTCAGGACTACCTTTGAGCATATGGAATTTCTACAAACATTATAAATTTCCTTTCTCTTGACTGGAGCTTGTTCTTCCTTGACAACTTACTTGGCACAAGACAATTACAAACTCGAGCATTATTTAAGTTGTGAATAAAAATGTGAATGTAAAAGTTGGGTTGACCCTTAAACAATTAAACTATGTTGAGTTGAGAACAATATGGAGGTCATAATTATTTGTAAAAGATTCCGAAAAATCTGATTGGAGAGCCTGAATTTTTTGCAGAAACACTTTCAGCTTAGCTAAGGTTATTACTACTCGTAAATTACTACCCTACAAAGTAATAAATACCAATTTAACATCACTTACTGCCTACGATAGGAGGGATAGAGCTGATGCTAGCAGAGGGAGCCAAATACTTGGGTGCCTTCGTAGATAGTAAGCTAAAGAAAATTCTCTAAGCCTACTACGCATGCAGAGGGTGACATTGCCTGGAGTAGTTAGCACGTTGACTACAAAACCGAAACTCCTGGGTTAGAGCCCGGTCTTTGGCAGTCATTAAATAACAACACCATGCAGTTTTGATGTGCATTAGTGTCCTTTATATCAGTTGTTGTGGCAAAAATTCTAGTGAAGCAGGCATAGACACTGGTCACTAAAACCACACCGGCTTCAGCGGATGCTAATCCAAATTGTGTAGCAGAATCATCGACGAAGTAAAACAACCAATAAAATGGCTACTAAACACAGCTTCAAAATTTAATACGCCTCACTTGACACCAGAGGCGCGCAACAATGCATTATTAAAAAGCATGCAAAAAAGCAGAGTTGTAAAAGAATGGAGCTTTTCTCTTCTCTATCACTATCCCTTTCCTATCACCCTCTCTCAATATATGCTCTTCAACTCACAGGTAGCACAAATGGATCATTGTATTGGGACCAAGTGTGCTGGAGTCTTAATTTCACCCCTCCTTACAAGCAGCCTGCTAACCTAACCTAATTACGCATGCAGTAACTATACGGAAGGTAATAAATTGGATTTACACATGGGTTGTCAAGTCGGTTATTTCCTATGGTTGTTGAAGGAGAGAGTTGAGGAAGGAGAGTCATAGCAAATTACTTGTTAAGGCTAAGAGGTGCACCTCTTTGGGCATACCGAGCTGGCTGAGGAACGCAACTCAGGCTGCTTTGGAAGTCATTCTTCACAAGCTTCGCATAGAGGATTTTGTGATGAGAACGGTGGCAGGTTTACTGAGAACAGGATTAACAGGTCACATATTAGTTTTAGGGGTCCCCGTAACCTCTGGAAATACTAACAATAAGGTATTTGAAATTAATTTTAGTAAAACACCCTCACGGGTCATTCCGGATGAAAACTCTTTTTTAATATCGGGGGTCTACACTGTATTTCGAAACGAATGGAAATGTCTCGAATTTATGTGCTATTAACATATATATTCAAAATCATTTTCTTTCGCTTAGAATTATATAGTAGAACCCCTGATAATCTTTTAGGGTCAAAGATTTGGGGTTGGGAAGGCACGGGTTCTGGTGTCTATATTTTAGGGACGGAAATTCGTAGTTCTTTCAGGCTACCGTATGAGCGTAGCGTTTTACAAGCTGATATATTGACTGATATATAAGGATGATATATAAGGATCTTAGGACCACGGGAGCAAGTGGCCAGAAAATTGGTTGAAGGTGAGGAGGTAACCTTCTGCGGTCGAAACTGCTTAGTGATTTTAACAGAGCCTTCAACTTCCTTCTGGAGAACTAGTGTCAAGCTATTTTGGAACTGGTAGGAATAGGGTCGGTGATGGATGAGGAAACGTGTCTCAAATCGGTTGATTAACAAGGCAAACCGTTCCTGGGGGAGTATGTGGCCAATACTTGACTCATTAAGATCGTAACTGTTCCTAGGTATGAATAGGAAGGTCATCGCAATCTTGATAGGATTGGGCACTGCTAGGTCAGAACAAGGACAAGCATCTGAGAAACTGACACTTCAGATTCCTATAGGATGTGCGATGATATGGAGGAACCAGAAAGCATCCATGATATTATCTGACATTACCCGAGACTGCAACGCCACAGGTTTAGATGGCTGAGCATGTTTTTTCGACACCATTTATGATACCGCAAAGTGCAAACTAGAGGATATCAGGGGATATTGCCAGGTAATAAAGGTTTTTCTGAGTGCAATTTTCATTAACGGGTACAAATAGAAAAGAACCACAATGGACCCTACTGGGTCTCCTAACCTAACCTAACTTCTCATCTGGCTGAAAAAGTTCGACTACGAAGTTAGTCGATTTGGTTGTTCGATTCTTCCACATTACGGTGAAAAATAAACTATCTAACTAATAATAATAAATGTGAAAGTGAGTTTGTTTGCTTCGCTTTTACGCCCAAACCACTTAGCCGATTTTTAAAGTTCTTTTACCAATAGAAATCTAAGTTACCACCGTCAAATATAAGACATTTTTTATCCGGTTTGGAGCCGGGTTTTTCTATTTGTCACGGGTTTTCAAATTTTTACATTTTTAAAATTCTTTCACCAATAGAAAGCTACATTACCAGCATCAAATATAGCCTATTTTTTATCCGGTTAAGGACCATTTTTTATATTTGTTACAAGTTTTCAAACCACAAAACCGTTTGGAAAATTCCTTCATCAATGGAAAGCTAGATTACAGTTCTAAAATCAATTTTTATTCTATTTTTTAATTTTTTCATTGCCTTTTTTTCGGTTTTGATAATTTTTAACATTATTAGTGAGTAACAAATAACAAAACATTCATAAATTTTAAGTATTGTTTCCAGAAACTGAGATCAACGAGAGCGGAGCCGTGGATAAAAGCTGGTAAAATAAATATACATATATATAAATCTTCCCTTTTCACTAGGCTCATACAAACACAATAAGCAATGTACATACATAATTTCATAAACCAAAAGAGTTTAATGGAGGATATTATTTTGTAATTGCATTTTACTTTACACATACTTAAGTATTAAGTAAATGAAAATAAAACAAAAGATATAATATACATTTAATATGCATGTACGTATTTTAAATAAAAACAAAAATAAACAAATAGAATAATAACGCAAAGCGGAGTATGAGCATGTGACATGCATAAACAATTTTAAATAAACGATTGGGAAAACAATGCAAAATCTCTACAGTATTGGCAAAATACAAAACGACGATTTTTGCGACAAAAAAACGAAAAAAGCAATAATAAAAACAATAAGAGATAAAACAACTTTTTTACCTTTTGGAATATTGCAAAGTGGTTTGACAAGACAAAACTTAGCACTTGAGTCATCAACCGCAGCTGCTAAGCCGTAGCTGGCAGCCTGCTCTAAACGGGGTGATAAACTTGGTGATATATTATAATTATACTGATGTTCTTGCTGGACGGTAGTTGTTCTTTTTTTGTTGTCTCGGCGTAAATTATGGACTTTATCATCTTGTTCAATGACATCATCAATTTTTTTTATATTCTCTGGAGTAGAATCCATCTTTTCACGTTCACTTTCAGAAAAAGAGTCAGGATCGTAGCAAGGCGTTGTAGGTGTATCCATTTTCTTAGCAAAATTATTAACAGAGGTGGCCGATGCCAGACTTGGAGCTGTCAAAGGTGTTGCCGTTGGTGTTATGCCGTCTTCAATGGAGTTGGCATTATCTCTCAGGGTGGCATATGATGTCATTATTAAGAAATTGCTATGTTCCTTTTTTTGCTTTTAACTCCAGCGTTTGGTGCAGTTTTAAGGTGTCTCAATTTGAGAAGGAAATAGTAAGTAACAACAAGGGTTTGGCTAAGAAACAAATTCCGTTTGTGCGTTTGTTTGTTTTTGTTTTTTTCAATTTTTGTTTGCTGTCTATCACTCTTTGTTCTCTACAAGTTTCCTTTGTACAGGTTACCTTCTTATTGTATGTACATATGTATATTCATTCCTCTTATATTTTGTTTTTATTTTTTCATGTTTCAATTTAATTACATATGCATTTTAAGGCATAAGGGATTTTTTTTAAATATGCACATGCAAAGTAGAATGTGTTCGTAACAGGCTTTATGAAGATTTAGTTATGTATGTATTCGTTGGTTTATAAATTAAGCATTTATGCAACCTGGAAGTTGTTGGAAATATTTATTGGTTGCATATGGCACCGTCATTTTAACGTTATAAACCATTAAAACGGAAAAAGCTGAAATCCCAAGAAGAAAAACCAAATATATGTAAGTGTTAAAAACAAAAATATTTAATAAACGGGGTCAATGGATTTTCTATTTAAATATATTGCAATTTATTTCACTTTAAATCTGACCATTTGTTGTTCGTTCAATTCGTTTGTAGCATGACAATTGAAAAATTTATTTTCAAGGTTTTTTTTTGTATTAATTCAACCAAATTATTTAATAGTATGTATTATTTATTTAACATGTAACACCACAGCACATCCACTATTTATTTAAAAAAATAATAATGAATACTAAATTACTGATACATGTGTATATATTAAAGCAGAAGCACAAAAACAAGTTAACAAGCAAACACACTACTGGCCTGTATGTACGTAAGTTAATATTATTATCGAACAGAAATTTCGCATTTTGTTTCTACAAAATATTCGAATTCTATTCTCTCCATTTTAAATTGGAATTACATTTTCGTTTTCAATGTATTTTTATACAAAACTCAATAATAATGAAAAAAATCATCAATAGTTTTTTATATCACGACCAAGGGCAACAACGAATACTTAACGCTAACAGCAAAATTTTAATTAAGAAGAACACAAACAAAACACTTTTTTTCTTCTATGAATTTGGAATTTTCTTTTAATTTTTCAATTTTATTTTTTGAGTGATAATGAACTTAGTTGGCTTGCCATTCTGTTCTGTTTAAATTTTTTATGTTCAGTGGTTTGTTCTTTTGGTTTATTTCTTTATTTTTATTTTTTTCTTTACAATTACAATATTAACGAAGTTTTCCGCACCTTATTTTATCCGTATCTATGCGTCACTCACTATTGGTGTAAGGCACTTGAGTGTGAATTGAATCAAATTGAAATATGGTAAGTGGTCGTTCGTTTGGTAGTTGTATGGCCACTAGTTTGTTTTGGCCAATCTATGTATTTGTTATTATACAAATTTAAAAAGAGAGCAAACAAATTGAAAAAGTGAGTCTGAGAGAGAGAGAGAGAGAGAGTGCGAAGTAGAGAGTATATAAACTGTTTAGCGTTTCAAAAACAAAAACAATTTAATCAAAAAAAGACATTAGATTTTTAACAACAAGTGTATTTTAATAAAATTGTTATTGTTATTACATTATAAACTTTGAATTATAATACAAAAAAGTCTAATGAAATATAACTAAATTGCCTCGGTTGTAGGCTTGTATTATTAAAATTTTAAAGAACTTTCGAACTGTGAAGAGAAAAGAACTAATTAAATTTCAATTTATTTGTTTTATGCTGAGCACACACTTGCCATTTTTGCTTGTTGTCATTTTAAAAATGTGTACAATCCCAGTTGACCAAGATTTTCGTTATTGATATCCATTTCGAATATATCTCGAACATACATATATCGTGTAAAACTATCGAGAGTGAAACTCAAAAATGAATCGAAAAAAGTTCAGCCGTCGCTCAGTTTTGTCCCAAAAAAGTAAAAGTTATTTTTTTCAATATCTTAAACTACGCTTCAGGATTTGAACATGGTACCTCCATTCTAACAGATTAGCACACATCCAGTGGGCTATCGTGACTAATTTTTTTTTTTCAATTATTGCACATATGTAGGTTCTTATTTTATTTATTAACTTACAAAGCTGTCATGCATCGAACTTGGTACATCTAGACTAACAAGCTGACTGACACACATCTACTCGGCCACAGTCACACATTCGAAAAACTATCGAGAGAAGTTCGAAGCTTGAAGTTTTAGTGATCATTACAATTTTCCTAGATTAGCGAACAAATATCGAATAATTTTATTTCGAAATTTATTTATTTATTTCATGAAAGTAATATGGAAGCCTATCGGGCAATTAAGGTATATTACAAAGATAATTCCTGAATTTAAATGCAATATAATTAAGCTATACTTAATAATAATAAAAAAAATTAACTATTTAATTTATTTATTTATTTATTTATAACAATAACCAACCGAGCCCATAGGGCCATATATAGTTGGTGGACTACAAGAATAGCATAAGAATAATTATACATTTAGGCAACAAATAAACTAGACAAAAAAATTGCAAAAAATAAAAAAAAATAATAATAATAGGTATGTAGTTATAAAATTATTAAATGAGACTACTACTTATAAATTGGAAGATAAATTGCGCATGAAATTAACTATATGTATTCAGAATCTAGGTCAGTTCAATTGTGAAAAATGTTCAACAAGCTTACCTTTGAATGAATTACGAGTAAGATGGAATGCTCTTAAGGATCGTGGCAATGAGTTCCAACATTTGGCGACTCGTACAGTAAATGATCTTTCATAAATAAGACGATTTCTAGTGGGAAATAGAAGCTGTGGGCTTCTACCACTTTGCAAAAACGTAAAAAATCTACGGACATAATCTGGGCAATCTGTGAGCATAACATTATAGAAGAAAAGTAGTGATCTAATCTGTATGAAGTTTTTAAAACTGCAACCCAGAAAATCATTAACATACATTGAAACATGATCATTAATTCTTAGTTGGTATATAAAGCGTATTATTCTGTTAAAGAGTAGGGCACACCTATTTAAATTTTCAGCGCTACAGCCAGAATATACCTCAATACAATACAATAAATTAGACATCAATAAGGAGTGAGCTATGCTCTTTCTAATATGTAATGGCAGGTATAAATTCATTGCATATAGTCTTCTTAAGGTGAAGTTTATTTTAGAAAATAGTTCATTAATGTGGTGTCCGAAGCTAAGAGTGTTGTCTAATAAAATACCAAGACATTTCATTCGATCGACAAAATCAATAGGTCGGCCATCGATCACGATAGACAGATTAAACGTAGCACTAGACGGTTTAAAAATCATCGCTTTGGTCTTAGAAGAATTTATACTAAGCGTGAAACATTGGACACTAAGCGTGAAACATTGGACATTACTACAACGTGAAACATTGGACATTAAAGTGTTAATATCATATTCGAAAACATCTATAAGCTGCGTATGACCCTTAAATAATAGTTGTATATCGTCGGCAAAAACGAAGGCTTCACATTCAAAGCCGTTAAGTAAAGCAAAGAAATCATTCATATATATCATAAATAATAAGGGGCCAATAACGGAGCCCTGCGGCACACCACTAGTGACTGGTAGGCACAATTATTAATAATAAAACATCAAACAAAAATGAAAAAAAACATGAGAAATATTCGAAAAAAGAAAAAGAAGAAAGTTGCAACAGTGGCTCCCCAGCCAGAAAAAATCAACTTAGAAATAATTTGGAAAAAAAACATAGTCCCAAAAAGGTGAATCAGTACCAAGAAAAAAAGAATAAAGAATAGATAAAATAAAATAAGATGAATCAATGAAATCTATCCCTAAAATCTCTCAATCAATCAATGTAGGTAGCTGGACAAGTTCAAGGGAATGACAAGACACGATGTAGGTAATCTGAAAAATATTTAAATATTATCACACGAAAAGCATTATTAGAGCAAGAGAATAAACGAAGGTCAATAGGCAAGTAGTTCCAACATCTAGCAACCCTAATCAGAAACGAAACGCTAAAATAACCCACAACGTATTCTAGGAATAATTAATAGAGGATTTCTAGTAGAACGAGAAAAAACAAACCTCGAGCAGAGTTGAACGGTCTGTCCACTCTTAACAACTCTAAAAAGTTGAAATAAAATCCGATAACTTATGTAATTATGGAAAGAGCGACCAAGAAGCAATTTCACATACCCAGATATATGCATCCTTCTACCTACATTATATACGAAGCGAGCTATAGAATTTACCAAACGTTTTAACCTATCAAGGGTGTACCCAAAACACCCAGATACAACCTCTAAAACATAGCATAAATGCGGTATTAGTAATGCATGAGTTATCCTAGCTTTTACAAAGGATGGAAGAAAGATATTGTTAGAATAGATCCTACAAAGTGTCCCAAAAACTCTACGATAAACATGATTCACATGAGTCGCAAACATCAGCCCCTCATCGATATAGATGCCTAGACATTTCATGCTATCAACGAATGAAATCTTGTCTCTACCGATAGAAATATCAAGTAGCGGAGAAATACTTAAAGAAGATCCAAACGACATAGCCTTCGACTTTAAAGGATTTATAGTTAAACAATTTAAGGATGTCCAACGCGAAAGAAATTCAAGAGAACGGTTTATACCCATCACAAATGTTTCAATAGTATAACATCCAGCATTAAACAAAAGAAAAACATCATCAGCAAACATAAACATCGAGCATATCCTGCTATCAATGTAATTGGAAAGGTCATTAACGTATAAAATAAAGAGAAGTGGTCTCAAAACTGATCCTTCTTCGCTTTAGTAAGCATTCGTTTTTATCGAATCTAAGATCAAGTGGGATGCCGTTCACATTCGGTCTGTTCATTTACTTTTCTAGCAGAAACAAGCAAGGGGAGAGCAAGGCAGAAATTTACAAAATTACCCTCCCAGATACGAAAAAGTAAATGAATGCTTTACTAGCAAAAACTTGCAAATACATTTTATTTATACATATACATATATGTATATCAGAAACACTAACTGGAATCATGATAGAATTGTACTTTTTCTGATTTATTTTGAACATTCTTTGCGACTTTCATAATATTTCAAATTATAAAATTTTTACAAATCGATATTTAATATGAAGTACTTTCACATAGTTTCATGTATCATTTAGTCCCGGGCCAGACTTGCAATTTTTGTTGCAGCAATTCTTTCGCTATTTTGCACTAAAAAATAAAAAGTTGCTGCAACAAAAATTGCAAGTCTGGACCGGCACATACTATTATTATGATTTTTCTATTAAAAAAATTGATTTTTGGATTTTTGATTTAATGATTAAGGATTAATCCTCATATCGTTCTTCATGTGGTGTAGATTTTTTTACAACTCTTGAGAGAAAAATTAAATTTTATTTTTCCATTAAGTTGTGTGTAAATTGAAAACTTTAAATTCGTTTTCTGGCAAACTAGTTTTTTTGAGTTATGACGTTCTTTAGAGTAAATGAGCGATATGTATATTAAGCTATTTTCCATCCCTGATCAGATATGATAAACAAGTCTTCAATAGTACTTCCTTGGCCATAAAATTGTATTTATGTGGCGTACTTGTAATTTTTACAATGCAAGAAACCAAACGACTTGTATAGAAAAAGATATTTTTGAGTGATAAAAGGAAAACAATAAAGTTACAAAGTATGGTTTCTTATTACATGAATTTTTTTAATACATAATAAGATGCAAATTTTTCGAGCTTTTTTCCAACATTCTTTAAAATGCACGGAACAGCTGTTTGGCTAATTCTTGCAACCAACTAAAAATTTGCAAGAATTTAAAATCACGTTATGTATAAATTTTTTACTTCTATTGAACTTCATTAGCAGGCGTTGAAACTCAAACTGTGCCTTCGAATAAAAATAACAAAGTTTGCAGCGGACATCAATGAAGGAAGACATAACTGATTTCTCATCTTTTAAACAAATTAAAAGGAATTGTAATTTCTGCAAAAACAGGATGTTATGACTTTCTACTATTGGACATTAATCCGTCCTGGAGTCTCATCTAATAATTTTCCTTATCTACGGTTAAAATTTTATTTTTTTTATAAATTGTATTGTAATTTTTGTAAAATCAGTATGTTATGACTTGACACAGCAAAAAACTTTTCCACTGTGCCTCGTTTCTGTAAGGAATGTGAGAAATTTTCGGGTCGAAAAAATTTTTGTCATCCTGTGAAACACAGGGTGAGTAAGATAAAAACTGTATTTTTTTGATACTCTTTGTAAGTTTATATAAATTTTTATCTGAGTATCCCTGTGTAAAATAGGACAACCAATAAATTATTTATTTATTATTTATTTATTTATTAAACATATTAATGCAAAGTAAATTTGCATAATATGGTGTTGCACAAATATGGGCGGAGTAACGTAGACCATATGCCCAAGATGGTATTAACAGTATTTTAAAAGGTTTTGTGTCTGACTGTACACGACCTATGCCTTCACATAGGAAGTAGGCAACGTGGTTGTTAAAGAAATTCCACAAAAACCGCAAGATTATACGGTTATCCGTGGCAGATCAGTCAACCAGTGCGAGCGAGACGAAAAACTGTCGAAGGCCAAACAACACACACAAGCCTGACCGCACTTAAGAAATAATTACGATGACGCGAGAGATGTTCCCCGACCCAGAGCTGCTTAACGACTGAATAAATTATTTAATTTTTCTCGATGCGAGAACTTCTCACAAGTTATAGAAATGGGGCAGAGAATGCAAAAAAGTGTATGTACTCCCCAGTCGTAAGTACTTACAATTTGACTGAGTTCACAGAGTATGCGGTACCCTATACTTTTTGCCTACAAATGTTCAAAAGTTAAAAGAATACTGATTGCTTAAATGTATTCAAAATTTAATGGGTTATTTTTTGCTTACAAATATGCAAAATTTATTAGCTTACTTTTTGCCTAAAATTATTCAAAAGTTAATTGGTAATTTTTCCTAATAAAAACAAATGGAATTTTGTAATAAAAATTATAGTAAAGCAGTTATTTTATTACTTTCGAAGCTCATTTTCACGACCAATAAATATTCCTCTATATATATTTTATTATTAACTAGAAAGTATTACAAAAAGTACTTTCACGTAATTATATAAATAAGTTGCTATTTTAGTCATTGCAGGACAGTCATTATTATACACATAAAATAATTACAATTCGAGGCATGACCCCACCATTTTGATTTTGGTCGATATTTGGATCACCAAAAAAAAATTCTCAGATGTACATTAATCACCCTTATTCCAGTTGTCGACATCGACGTCACTTTAACACAATACCAAAAAATTGGGGTTTGCTACTGAAAATCTACCTACTTATGTGATATCAGAAATTTTACTAAATTTGGTTTACAGCTATTTTAAAAAGTTAAAGAAAAATTGCAACATTATTGCAATAAGCACTTAAAACATATATAAGAAACATAATAAGAAATTTTTCAACTTAATTAACCAACTTCAATAATAGGTCTTCAGAACATAAAAGAATAATTTGGAATCAGTAAAATAAAACCTGAATTTAACTGCTTTTTAACAAAAATGGCGAAAAACACATACAAAATTTAACATTTTCGAAATTTTAACAATTTCGAGGCGCATTTTTATGGGTTAGTTTGTTTGGCACTTTTGTCCTCCTAGGCTACAACTACAATTATGCTGAAGACAAAACAAAATTAAAATGGGGTTTGAGGAGTTCTGGCCAAGATATGCATATGTATGTACATATGTATGTATATGAGGCTAAGCCATATTTGGCTTTTGATAGTTTCTATAGTTAAGTACTTCGAGAAATTCCACACGATAACATCAGATATGTGTCACAGTGTTATCAACGTTTTAATAACATTTTCCAGCTTATTGAAAAGAATCGAGAGGTGAAAAAAATCAAATTTCTGACATGCCAAATAATAATGTTTTATTGAACTGAATCCAAATCATTCTAAGATTTTTAGTGCCTCATGAAGTCGGTTTTTTTTAGAAGTCGAGAAAACCGATAAATTTTTTTTGGTCCACAGAACATACTAGTTTACAGATCGCGGCAGTTGACTAATTCAAAGTTAATGTAAAATTCAATAGTACAGATCAAGGCGAATTCAGTATCAGGTGACCTTATCAGTACAACAATTTTACAACACAAAAAACAACATGTAGTTTGCTATGCTAGAAAAACAATCTGTCAATAAATTTCTGAACAAATTTTGACGTTTTGGTTCAAATTGCTCAATTTCGCATCAACAGCTGATAATCAGCTGCGCTGATAAGGTCACCTGATACTGGATTCGCCTTGGTACAGATATGATATTGACCTCAACCGAGCCACATACATACATACTTATGTAAAAAATAATTTTCTTTTTTATAAACTACTGGAACAATGAAACATGTACGTCGATGGACGAAATAAGTACCTATGTAATTATGAATGTGTAATGAGAACTTTCCAAAATGTAAATAGAACTGTACCTATAATTTTATTATCAGGTGCTATAAACAAATTAGATACATATATATTTTACAGAATCTACTGCCAGCAGCAGTCGACTTCAGAATTGCAACCACTAGTTTTTATAATTCTACTTAAAGAAAAACAACAAAGAACTTACGCACACCCATATAAAATTATTGGAAATGTATCATGCATGTGTATACACAAACAACAAAAATTCACTTGCTAATTTGACTTTTTTGTGATGGCATTTTGCCTATTCATATGTACACTTTTTCTGCACTTGCTTTTTGAATGCCTTTTTCATTTTCTATGCTGAATTTTGTTATTTCTTTCAAGCATACATTAACATTTTGGTAAATTCATAAATTTTCATTATTTCTATTAAATATTTAACTGGTTAAATAATTGAAGAAAACACCCACCATAAATTTGCAACTAATTTTTTTATTTAATGCTAAATGACAGTGATGTCACCGCAGCGATTTTGCTATAAGAAATCTTGCAATTTTTTTGGGTAGATCAGTGCTGTACCTGCCAGCGATTATTTTTAAAAAACATGCTTTCGAATTTGTATGTTATTTTCAAATCATTTACTTTTGTTTTGACTTAAGGCTTGGATTCACTATCCAGAAAATACAACCGTGGTATGATAAAGTTAATGGAAATTTTCGAAAAACGACAAGAACTCATTAGATCAGGGTTGCATTTTTTCAAAAGTCGACGATCGTGTAGGATAGTGCCTCTATGGAGTTAACATCCAGGTACTCTTATAAGCGATACATTTCGCAATTTTTTCACGAGTTTAACAGAGTACAACTTTACCAAACTATTTCATCTTAAATTTTATTATATGGATTATGTTAACATTTCACGTGAAAAAAGGTGTATGTATGTATATACGTATGTAAATACTTTTTTCAGATTAGCATATTATGTTTAAATCGTAAAAAATATGTGGTAAGTGTATGCGTTTTCTAACTAGATTTTTCCCATGATGACTGTTGCTCTGCATTATCATGAACTGCTCTACCATATTTTTTTGACGCCGTTGTTAATGCGTGCGACTTTGTTTTGGAAAATAAAAAGGAAAACACGTGTGGTCAGCTGTTAGGTATACCGCGTACAATAAACAAATACCGTAAAGTGAAAATAGCCTATAAGATATTTATTTTATTTAACAATAATTAATATATTTTAAAATGCGCGATAATACTCCACCAAGGCCAGCAGATATCGAAGATGATTTTGAAGAAGTTTATGCCGAAAATGATGGGCCACCGTCCGAAGAGGATGACGATTTAGAAATGGAGGAAATAACCCTTGAAGAGCTGCAGTACCGTTTTGGATCCGGCCATGACTACGATGATTCAGATGAGGAAAATGGCGAATTGCACAAATCTCCTGTGCAAGATGATTCCATCCTAACATTTCAACAGCACTCTGCCCCTGTATTTGCCTGTTCCATGCATCCACACTATGATCTTTGCGCTTCGGGTGGCGAAGATGACAGAGTTTTTGTATGGAAGCGTAGCAATGGGGAAGTCATACAAGAAATTACTGACCACAAAGATACTGTTACTGAAGCACACTTCAATCACGATGGAACATATTTAGCTACATGTGATATGGCTGGTGAGATTTTACTGCACAAGGTACAAGAGCCAAGTGTGCATGATAATGCTGAGAAAAAAGAAAACGTTACATTGCGCAAAGTCTGGGAATATTCAATGGGCGATATGTCGTGGATGCGTTGGCATAAAGCCGCCAATGTTTTAATAACTGGTAGTGAGGATGGTGAAATATATGTTTTTCGACTGCCGGCAGGCGATTGCAAAATACTACCTGGCCAGGGTGTGCGATGTGAGTCTGGAGAAATTACCAATGATGGCAAAAAATTATTCGCTTCGTATAATAATGGCACCGTTAAGTTGTGGGACATAAAATCTGCTGCTGTTTTAATGGAAATAAACGAAGAACATCCAATGGTTCACCAAGAAGGATCGTCGATAGTAGCATGTGATAAAGAGTCCCCACTGTTCATGTCTGGTGATGAAAATGGTATGTAAAATTATATATTTGTTGGGATGTGAAATAATGATATTTGGTTTCTTCTCTAACTACATATTACGTAATTGTACGTTCCGTCAACAATCAATTGAGCTTGTAATTTAGAACCATGCTGTTCGATTTGTTCATATATTTTACTAAATGTAGAGCTAACTACGTACTATACCAATATCCAAAAAATTCTATAAAACATTAGGGCAAACATGAATAAAATTCTGCGAGAAATTTTTCCAGGAGAAAAATTTCAAATAACAGCAAATAATAGGGAAAACAAAAACTATAATTTTAAAAGGGAGAAATTTCTCGCGTAATTTCATTCATGATTGCCCTGTATAAGTTTTTATTTAAAAAACAGGCTATTTCACAAAGTAACGTAAGGTGACCGATAAAAAAATATCAAATATCAAGAAATTACATTACATTTGAAAACAAAATCTTTAAATGAATTTTTACAATTATTTCGATATCTGATTATTACAGATTTTGGCTTATATCTAGTTTAGGGGCACCTCCCAGAAATTAACAAAAAGTATCCTATCCTATAGTAAATTGAAAAATAAGAACAAAAAATTAAATAAAAATATTGGCGGAAAGGCTTAGTTTCCGAGTTATGGGCCTCTGAAATTTTAGTACAATATTTTAATTATACGGTGTTTTTCAACGAATATGACTCAAAAATAAAAAAAAATCTTATCCTATAGAAAATTCAAAAATAAGGAAAAAAAATTAAATAAAAAATTTGGCGACGAGTCCTAGTTTCCGAGTTATGGGCTTCTGAAATTTTAGTGCAATATTGTCATAGTGTTTTTCAACGAATAAAATTAATATTGGTATCTCAAAAATTAAAAAAAAATACTCTATCTTATAGAAAATTTAAAAATAAGACAAAAAAATTTAAAAAAAAAAATTGGTGGCGGGCTTAGTTTTTGAGTTATGGGCTTTTGAAATTCTAGTATAATATTGTGATTATACTTTGGTTTCCTTGTCGGGAATTATCATGGTGGAGAAAATCCTTAAAAAAATGTTATTAAGCAGGAAAACTTTACTTGGCTGCGCCGTCTCGGGAAACACCATGGTGGTAAAAATTCTTAAGCCCCGCCGAAGGCCGGCAATGCAGGAAAATATTGTTATGGTGGAAAAAATCCTGAAAAAAACGATATTAAGCAGGAAAACTTTGCAAGGCAGAAAATCTTTACTAGGCTGCGCCGTCTGGGGAAACACCATGGTGGAGAAAATCCTTAAGCCCGGCCGAAGGCCGGCAATGCAGGAATATGCTATTAGGCAAGAAAACTTTGCTAGGCATAAAATCTTTACTAGGCTGCGCCGTCTCGGGAAACACCATGGTGGAGAAAATCCTTAAGCCCGGCCGAAGACCGGCAATGCAGAACAATGTTATTGAGCAATAAAACTTTGCAAGGCAGAAACTCTTTACTAGGCTGCGCCGTCTGGGGAAACACCATGGCGGAGAAAATCCTTAAGCCCGGCCGAAGGCCGGCAATGCAGAACTATGTTATTGAGCAATAAAACTTTGCAAGGCAGAAAATCTTTACTAGGCTGCGCCGTCTGGGGAAACACCATGGTGGAGAAAATCCTTAAGCCCGGCCGAAGGCCGGCAATGCAGAAACATGTTATTAAGCAAGAAAACTTTGCAAGGCAGAAAATCATTACTAGGCTGCGCCGTCTCGGGAAACACCATGGTGGAGAAAATCCTTAAGCCCGGCCGAAGGCCGGCAATGCAAGAAAATGTTATTAAGCCATAAAACTTTGCAATCCAGAAAATCATTACTAGGCTGCGCCGTCTCGGGAAACACCATGGTGGAGAAAATCCTTAAGCCCGGCCGAAGGCCGGCAATGCAAGAAAATGTTATTAAGCCATAAAACTTTGCAATCCAGAAAATCATTACTAGGCTGCGCCGTCTCGGGAAACACCATGGTGGAGAAAATCCCTAAGCCCGGCCGAACTATATATGTATATATATATATATATATATATATATACATATATATATATATATATATATATATATATATATATATATACATATATATACATATGTATGTAATACATTTTAAAATAAAAAAAATTTATTTTTTTCTTCTTTCAATACTTGTTTACATGTTTGATCATTGCTATATTAATGTATACAATTTCAGAAGCCCATAACTCGGAAACTAGGACTCGTCGATAAATTTTTTATTTAATTTTTTTCCTTATTTTTGAATTTTCTGTAGGATAGGATTTTTTTTTAATTTTTGAGATACCAACATTGGTCATATTCGTTGAAAAACACCGTATAATTAAAATATTGTACTAAAATTTCAGAGGCCCATAACTCGGAAACTAAGCTTTTCCGCCAATATTTTTATTTAATTTTTTGTTCTTATTTTTCAATTTACTATAGGATAGGATACTTTTTGTTCATTTCTGGGAGGTGCCCCTAAACTAGATTTGTTCCCAGATTTTTACTGAAATTTATTACAATTGCTTAAACTGAACTACCAAATTTATATAATATTCATGTCTCCCCTCTTTTTAGGAAAAATAGTATTTAGCACACCTAATGGTCCGGTTGGTATGGTTGAGGCAAATGGCGCCATCGAATGTTTAGCATTTCCTCCATCAGGAAATGTAAGGATGGCAGCAAGTGGTACCTTACAGGGGCAAATCGCTATATGGGATTATTCTAAATTAAGCCTACGCACCGAATGTGAACATGCAAATGATGGAATTACAAAGTAAGCAACCTAAACAAAGCACACCTAACATGTGAAATTAATTTCAAAATGTATTTATTTAGAATTCAGTGGATTAGCGATTTTACAATCTTAGTTTCAACAATACAAGGCAATGTTATAGCTTACGATGCACGCACTGGCCAACGTAAATTTGCTTTATCTGGGCATTTGGCTGAAGTATATTCGTTTTGTTACGACCCCAAAGAAAGATTACTTTTAACAGTGTCTGAAGATGATACATCAAAAATTTTTAAAGTTCCCGAACTGGGTGATTAAAAAAAAATACAATTAGTCTGTCAGATATTTTTAAAAACATAAAAGCAAGATTCTTTCGATAATTTATTTAAGAAAACGAGAACAAATGTTTGTACATATCTTGTTGTTTCCAATCACACTTCGTCGGGTGGTTACTGTTTTACCGCACAGTATACATATTTAAAATACATTATTACTGCGGTAAACCAGTACCCAAACGACGACTTATCGGGAATAAAACTTCACGTGATATGTGTTCCCTTTCAGTAAAATTGTGATCGCCAATATTTGCATTGTTGTTGTGTCATTGTACTATTTCATAATTTTGTTCACCATATTTGTTCATGGTAAATATTTCACGTTCGAATTTTATTCCCGATAAGTGTGAATATAGAATTTAATGTGTGGTGTTTGGTCACAATGCAAGCAAGTAAGCAGCAACTTTGCTAGAAAATTTGTATAAAAATCCCTCAAAAAATTTAATTGGTTTCCATATATGTACATACATATGTATTTTTTCTAGGCACGTCGCTTAAATGCATTGTGAAAGCTACATGTAAATTCCAAAACGATAATTCTGTTTTATTTTTTTTTTTTCAAAAACAGGCACTAAAACTGACTTAGTCAATATTGCGTTATTTAAATTTAAGCTTTTAGGTTTTCTTTCCATTATATTTTAATATTTCATTAGTCAACTACATACATGTGTAAATATTTAAATTCTTGTTTGATTTTAAGGCCGCACTGAAAGAGTTGGTAAGTATTAAAGTTTCAAAGGAATCTTTCGATTAAATTTAATAGGTTCAAGTCTTTGTGTTTTTCTTTGGAGTGGTAAATCGATTTTTTTATATATCTGATTTGATTTTAAAATTAAATTGATCTCAATTAGTTTTTTTTTAATTATTGTTCGAATTTATTTTTGTTGCTTCGCTCGGTTTAATTAGGGTAAAGTTTATGTTTTGAGAAAGCCAAATTCGTTTCGCCGAGCATGGGATGATTCAAAAATTATATCTTATCGATTATACCTTCTGTGGAACGCAACTCTTGAACTATTAAATATATCTTAGTGAATTTCTATACAGACAAAGCTGAACTAATGTTACATGCACTACCTTGAGATGCGTTGATTTGTATTTCTTTAACTTTTATTAAAAAACTCAACTTTGCCGATTATTTCTTGATTTTTATTTATTCCTCAGAAAATAAAAGATATTTTTTGAGTTTTATTTATTCCTCAGAAAATAGAAATTACTTTATGATTTTTATTTTTTTTTGTTTGTTAAAAAAGTTATTTTTTTTCGGCGCTAAAATTAATATTAACCGATTTGAAAAAGAATTTATCGCCAGAGTCTGTAAAAAAACTTTTTATTCAGCTTAAAAATAAATTTAAAAAAAAAATAATATAAATCCAAAGATAACTTTTATTTTCTGAGTAATAAATAAAACTCTAGAAATAATGCTTAAAAATTAATTTTTAAAATTAAATTTATAACCGTTACGGTCCCTGAAAGAAACGTTTTTTTTTTTAATTTTGGATCACCTTTATTTTTCGTCAAGGTCTAATAATTTTTTTTAATATACGTATTTGGGCAATTCTAAGGCGACGAACTCGACATTCGGACACTTTTAGTTGAGCAAAAACAAGAAAGGAATGGAAAGATATATATTTGAATATACTATATATTTGAATCATGAATTTTATTCATGATTGATTCTGGAATTAGCCATATGTCAATTGTATTAAAAAAAATAATTTCGTTTGAAATGTATTGGCGTTTGAACTCTGATTTTTGCTTTTACACTTTTCTGAAGAAAATTCTTAAGCAATTACATATATAGTATATGGACCTCTCCCCCGAATGGTCTACCAGAATGGAAAAAATTAAATGTTGATTATCATCGTGGTTTATTGTTTATAATTATAAAAAGTCTATGTTTATATAATGGAATGGTTTAATAGCTAATATCAGCTGTTTTAGTTGAGAAAATTGGGCTGGAAGCTGGAACATTGTATATTTTCTTTTTAAGCTACTTGTAAAGACATTTTTATATACATAAGTATAATTATTTTACATGCAAAAAATATGTTATGTTTGCACTCTTTCTTGAAAATCTCTATTACCAAATAGTAAGAAGAGAAAAGTGTAAGAACAAAAGAGAGTTCGAAAATAATAACAACGATAATAACAAAAAAACAAGTGGAAAAATCGTACGTTCGAGACCCGGCAATTAAGCCAATTAAACAAAAACCAGTAGAGATATTTTATTGTGTAAATACTTGATAGAGACCTACATTAATACACTTTTAAAATAAATTAATTACTTTTCATTATTCTGTTCCATTTCGCAGATTTTTACATTTCACTACTGTCAGCCAAAGTTGACTTCTATTTTGCGTACGTTCGTGACAACATGTTTATGACTATTAATATGAAAACTTAAACTCGATGAAATCCATCTTTTGCACTAAACATAGAGCTTCCAAAATGCTATCAAATCGCAAAAAAATCTTGCAAAAGTTATGTTTTCTATATTTTTTGTACATCAAATGCGTACGAACGTACGTTTGTGACCCCAGGAAATGCTCATATGTAAAACGCTTATGAAAATAAAAACATAAAAATTCAGTGAAGTGCGACTTTGACCCGCGCACGAAGGGTTCCGTATGGGCACGAGATATGTAATTCAATGCGAACAATATAAACTATAGTTTTGGGATTTTATTCGTTTTTGGGTTTTTTCGGTTTTAAGCGTTTTTTTAGTTTGGGGGTTTTTTAAATTTATTGGCGCTTTCTGAGTTTTGGCAATTTTTTTCACGTTTTGGCGAATTTTTTTTTTAATTTTTGAAGTTTTTTTAATTTTGGCAATTTTTATTATTTTGGCGTTTTTTTATTTCGGCGATTTTTTTATTTTGGCGATTTTTTTAATTTTGGCGTTTTTTTCATATAGGTGATTTTATTTGGTTTTGGCGATTTTTTTTAGTTTTGGCACTTTTTTTTCGTTTTGAGGATTTTTTTCGGTTTTTGGCGTTTATTTTAAATTTTGGCGATTTTTTTCGTTTTGGCGATTTTTTTTAATTTTTGGCGATTTTTTTTTATTTTGGAGATTTTTTTTCACATAAACAATTATTTTAGTTTTGGCGCATTTTTCGCGTTTTGGCGATTTTTTTTGGTTTTTGGCGTTTTTTTCATATTGGCGATTTTTTTTCATTTAAACGATTTTTTCGAATTTGGCGATTTATTTTAGTGCTATAATTATTTTTATTAATTTTGTCGATTTTTTTCGATTTGGCGATTTTTTTTTAATTTTTGGCGATTTTTTCAGGTTTTGGCGATTTTTCTCGGTTTGGCGATTTTATAATTTTCGGACTTTTTAGTTTTGAGGTTTTGAGTTTACCTCTTACGGTTTCCAAGATATAGCAATTTGTCAAAATTACATAGTCAAAATTGCATTAACTGATGGACCACCCTTTAATTAAATTTTTTTTAAATTTTAGTGTTAATTGTGTTAGTCTATACAAAAATACACTAATTTTACATATTTCAAGTGTCAATATACACATGTACATACAATTATATGTACATATATTATATGGGATTTTAAAATTTTTCGTTGCTCGTTATGGAACACGCTTTAATTTTTAATTCTCATGTATTTGTTATTGTAGCGGCCAAGGTTCTACATACTCTGTCCAAATTTCAGGTCCGTAGCTCTTACGGTTCCTGAGAAAATACCGTGTGACGGACAGCGTAGCGAAAACAATAGGGTTCCTTTTTTCACCTTTGGTGTACGGAACCCTAAAAATCGCAGTTTTTCCCAGTTTTCTACCATTTATTAACCTTTATATCGATATATCTATTTATATCGATTGAAAAGACATGTATTGATGAAGTTGCGTCCTCAGGAAACTTTTTGGAAAAAACAAAAAAATAAATTTCCATTTTTTTTTAAAGAAAAATTTATTTTTTTAAGTGGGGCAATTTTTTTTCAATTTAAAATAAATTCTTTAGGACGCATAATATATTCTTTTAAATGATATAAAAATTAATGAATAGTGGAAAACTGGGAAACGATTTTTAGGGGCTTTTAATAGTTTTTTTGAAAGTCGAGATTTTTGATGTCAAAAATATAACGAGTTAGGACCTCTCTATATTAAGGTAACGATATATCTTCAATAAAATTTTGCACCAAACGTATTTCTCGTTTTTATTGATTGAAAGTATGCAACAAATCTTAAAATTCACATGTTAATGATTTTGATTAGACTAAAGTTCGTATCGCTTTGTAAGCCAAATTACATGTGATAATTATTAATGAACAAATATCAACTAAGTTAATTGTAAATATTCTGACAAATACTTAGTAGAACGGAACTACCTGCTGTTTTCGAAGGTCACTACACCTTCATCTCAGCGTTCTTTGTCATGTTTTAGACTTGGCAGTTTTTCTTGAAGCAGTTCTCTTCAATTCTCCTTTAAAACTGCTCGATTGTTTACACTCAGACTGTTTCTTGTTCAATTTTCATATTGTTTTAATGCAGCGAATGAAATAACAAAAGAGAATTGAAGTAACTTTTCTGTACAAGCAACTCAGTATCCCTCTTCGTTCTTCTTTCCCCTCCCTTCCACAAACTCAGAGTTGCTTCAAGAAAAACTGCCGAGTCTAAACATGAGTTTGTATTTGGTCCACTGTGTGTGGTGTCAGTTATACTCTCAGCTTTTGTTGCAAATGGAATATGTGAATTGTTTTGATTCATCGTATTACGATTTGCTGAAATCTTTTTTGTAATGAAAAATGCAATTGCACCATCTCTAAATTTACAACATGTTGTTTAGCAAGAGCAAGGCACATTTACATTTGATATGCCTTGAGCAACAGGAAACAAAAATGATGCTAGAAATATTTTCCATGGAAAAACATGCTGCCAGATACAATTTAAGTATTTGTCGCAATAAGAACAGAGTACAACTTTAGCAAGTTTATTGCGCAAATATTTTATACAAAATACTTTTTCATGTGAAATTGTGAAAAGAGTACCAGGCTTTAAGCGTTAAATTGTTATCATCGGACAATAAATTAAAAAGTAACGACATATTTAGTAAAAATATCCAAATTTGAGTTTTTTTAAATGGTGAACAACATCAAAATTTATCGTAGCGGATCTACAACTAAAAGAAATTAACTTCGCTCTACCCACGACAATAAAAATTACATCCAATTCGGCAACAAGTGGCAACATTTAAAAAAATGTTTTCGCTTGCTATCACAGTTACTATTGATGGTCTCAAGCAGAAAGGGCCTAACTCTTATTTTTGACGAAATTGCGTTTTTCAGTGATTTCAAGACATTTAACATACAAATACCTTGTCACAAAAATTTATTGCAATAGTGTAAAAAATAACGCTTTTTCAAGCAGTTTTACAAAGTAGTTGTACAAGCCCTTGTTCTGGGGGGTCTACTATGTATTTTGAAACAAAAGAAATGCTTTCGAATTTATATGTTATTAGCATTACCAATGTAAAATCACAGTGTACTAGTCTTAGATTCGGAGAATCGCAGGTTCGAATCCTGGAGTCAAGTCAAAGTATTTTGTATTTTTTTAACTAAAACTTTTCAAATAAATTGTATGTTAAATGATAAGAAGAAATAATGTTAAATTATAATTTAATTCAAGATGGCACATATTTAGTGTGTATCTTAATAACATTTAAAGTTGTTGTGGCTGCAGTGGTAAGGACGTTGACTATCACTCGATGAGTTCTGAGTTCAAATCTTGGCCGGGGAAGCCAAAAATTATATACAAAAATTTTTCTGATGTCTATGTCACTCGTAAGTTAAATAATTAATAACATACAATTACTAAATTAAATTAAATTCGTGTTGATCTAACTTGAAATAACTTTGATTCAACAGGATTCTTCATTTAGATTTTAACAGTACGTAAATATTAATTCAACGTGAAACAAAGCTATTTCAAAAGGAAAAAATTTCTTTGACAATTCAATTACTATAAATCATGTTAAATTAACATGAAACACATATGAAGCAAAATCATTGCCGAAAAATATTAGATTAAGCTTGTTTAAGTACTTTTTAAGTTGAAATTCGTTTGTGTGTTCGAATTAGAAAGTAGACCCCCTGTTAATTATTATGCTTTTACCTTATCTTGTAAAGTTACAGTTATTTGAGTTAGGGCCTTTCTACTTGTGACCAACGATATGTATGTAAGTATGTTTGTACTTTGTGTTTAATATAAGAGATTTTTGCGGGAAAACGAATATGTGAGAAATAATATCGGAATGATTATCATGATTACTTAGGGGAGCTGTTATTTTTTAATGCAAATTTTATTTTCTATAATTTTTTTCTCACACAAGCTTGTTGGTCCCTCTTGATAATTTAATACTAGTATGTATGTACAAAGTTTTAGTTATTTCTATTTCATACATCTCTTGTGATGTTTACAAGACAACTCGGAAATCCCAAAATTCGCGATATAGAAAATTAGCCACAAGTTTAGAGAAAAAAGAAATTAATAATTATAAATAAATAAAATAAAGTGAAAAACAGCTCCGATTTTTATTTAAACTACTAAAACTTTGGCAAGAAAATAAAAATTATGTAGTGATATTAATGAATAATAAACGTTTAAAGAACGGAAAGATTAGTTCAATTTCTTTTACAGAAAATGAGCAATTTGTATAAACATTACATAAGTGTGTTTGTATACGCAAAAATAAGCAAAAAAAAATCTAAATTGAGTATTAAAGTGTAATAATAAAACTAAATTAACTTATTAAATTGTGCGCGTAAAACAAGTGTAAAAATAACCAGCAAAATCTAATACATACATATTTTATCTATTACCCATATGTAAATTATGATGTGCTGTATTTATATGAATATATCATTAGTTAAATAAGGAATATTCCAAAGATACCTACAAAATCTTTAGCCAGAAATTAATGATGGAAGTGATACATCATCATCATCATAATGTGCTTGTTAATTTGTTTTGTTCCTCTTCAAGTTGTACATATATTATTATTTACATATATATTATTTTTTTAGTATTCTTTAGTACTATTTACTATTATTTAGGGCCACTTTTTGAGTTCAAGATTAGATATTAAATTAAACTTAATCTTTATTTGTGGTTTTTGGGTAGTCGATTATATGGTTTTGCTTGCTAGTTTAATCGGCCAATGCTGGTGGTGGCTTAATCTAACATTAATACTGACAACAAACATTGATAATTGATAATTTTTTTATATTAGACCATGCCTATACCGCCCACCGTTGGGCAACGAATTTTCTATCGAACAGAATTTAGCTTTCGATGAAGTATTTTAGTATAAAAAATTATTATAAACGATAGTCTTTTATTTTTAACCGACTTCAAAAAAAGGAGGAGGTTTACAATTCGTCTGTATTTTTTTAGGTGTGTATCTTCATAACTCAGTACATTTTAGACCGATTGTAAAAAAATTTTTGTTGTCTGAGAGGGTATAGCTTCTTCAAATCGGTCCCATTGTAAAAAAAGTGGGGGACACGCCCAAAATTTTTTAATAAAATTGTATGATATTCTACTTATTTGATTGCTGCGAAACCTATAAAACAACCTTGGTTCTTGTAATTAAAAAGGTAAAAATGGGCGGAGTAACGCCCATTAAAATTTACTATAATATTTCACGCGGTTCTACTTAACCGATTTTTACGAAAGTTACCACACACCAGCTCTAAAATAGACACAATCGTTCTTTTAAAAAAATAGGCGGAGTCAATCCCATTAATATTTAATATTATATTTCTAAAGCTTCTATTTCACCGATTTTTACGAAACTTGGCACACAACCTAAGCTTAAATAAAGGTACAATTATGCGCTCAAAAAAATGGGCGTGACATGCTTATTAAATTTTAGTATAATATTTCACGTGCTTGTATTTAACCAATATTACTAAGCCTGGCACACACCTTGAACTCTTAAAAATACACAATCTTGTATTCAAAAAAGTGGGCGTAGCCACGCCCTATGAATTTTAATATTATATTTCACGTGCTTTTATTTAATCGATCTTTATGCATTTTGGCACCCACCCTGAGCTTTAAAAAATACTACAACATATGAAGAAAAAAAGGAGGCGGGGATACGCCCGTGTAAGTTTAGTATTAAATTATATGTACTTCTTATCAGATTCCCATACAATTTGGCAAGCTCTTTGGGCTCCTAGAACGACATAATAGCACATACCTAGACCATTGAAACTTATACGATTTTGTATTTAAAAAAGTGGGTGTCGCAACGCCCATTAACATTTAGTATAATATTATATATACTTCTTTTTCGTAATACAGGTACTAAACACATAGGAACATGCCCGGTACACAAATTGCTTAGCTACCAATATTGCTGGCACCAACTTCAAACAACACTATAGGTAACATATGTAAAGATATTTTATTTAACTAGATATAAATTATTTTTAGCTTTTTAGTGCTTATTTTTGAAGTTGGTTTAATTTTTTTGTGATATTCACAATAAGGACATTCTTTTTGGAATGCTCGTTATAATACCAAATGAAAACTCGTTCGATCACTACTTTCGACTACAGTCGAACATCGAAAGTTGCTCATAATAAGGGCCTATATTTATGGGTTTTTTTAATCTGACACATAGTGCAAAAAATGGTCAAAACTGGCCCAACTTCAAGAGGCCATAAAAATTAGATTATTAGATTGGAGCTAACTTTTCAAAACCCTTTGGCAGTTCTGTTTACTTAATGGTCTACTTTCATTTCACAGTGTAATAGACAATTTTGTAGAATCCAAAATGATTAAAAACTGTTTAACTTAATAAATACGTGTCTGAATCAAAGAGTTTTTTAATTAGGAGTTACTCAGCCCAATTATGAATAGCAATTCCCCTGTAGTTTTTTTCCCTTTTCCCAATCCTCCTATTATGAACTAAATTATCCCCGGGAAAAAAACTCGCCGGAAAAAAGTAGGTATTCTGAACATGATGGAGAGGGAGAAAAAACTCCCCGGGAAAATAGTAGGTATTCTAAATATTAGGGAGAGTTGAGAGTTTCCTCCCCAAACATTTTGAATGGAACTAATGCAAAAAATTAAAAATCACATTAATAAATGTTGCAGAACAATAGTATAAGTAATTATTTAGAACAAAAAGTTTAAATAAGTATCGAATTATTGTATTTCCCTTTTGTATTTTGTATTTTTTCATTTCTATCTAAACCCAGCACACATGCACTTCAAAAACATAAACTACTTCTGTATTCAGAACAAATACTAAAACACTTAATTTTGCAGGCCTCCTTTAAGTTCACATAATCGGTAAATGGAAGATTTGTTTCCTTCTAAGGCCTAGTACTCTGTTCGAAGTTGTGAAAAATTTTCAGAACATTGAGTACAAGTTTAGCAACATTTTTTCATAAATATTTCAAGTGAATTTTTTTTATATGGATTATGTCAACATTTCGGGTGAAATGTTGAACAGAGTACCAGGCTTAATTTATCAATACCGATAAGAAAAACTTTTTAAAGTTCACAATTTCCTTTGTACACGCAGTGCGGGAATTTAATCCATTTGCATCTGTACCTGCTCAGTTTTCACTCCACTTTCTAAGCACAATGTCTGTGAGTGGTTACACTGTTTATTTAATTTTTATTTAAACAAAAACAAATATTATATTTTATTGACAATGAAAACATAAAATTTTTATTAAATTTCTATTGCTGAAATCTTGCGTTAGTGCAAAAAAATATGTAAACATTAAACTGATGATCCAGATTTTACTCTCTCCCGTATTTGCTTATTCCCCGGCTAGTTAGAATAGGAGAATTATTTTCGGGAACAAATGATGGAGAAGAGAAAAAACTCCCCGGGAATATTCATAATTGGGCTGAGTGGTTATGCCTTTTTAAGCACATGTCACACAGATGAAAACTCGGCCTAAGTTTAATGTCGAACCCAAAAATTGGTCCTTAGTGTATTATTTTTGTGGGTGTGTTAAAATTTAATATAACTCGCCAAATAACAACACAAGTCTTATACGGAATACGTACATATTTCGGCATTTTCGAGATTTAGCAAATATATATGTATGTATATGTATTATCGATTATTATTTTCGGTGCTCGTTGTACGATTTACATAAATACATATGTACATATGCACATTTGTATAAAGGGTTTGTGATCAGTTGTACATACAGTGTGAAGCACTTTAATACACAATTTATTTTGAGCAATTTTAAATGAATATTTTTCTGACCAAAAAAATACATACATACATATTATTATCGATGGACCAGATGCTTACAACTTTTATTTCCACTACGTAGGAAAGAATATCTTTACAAATAAAGCCTGGTACTATATTCAACATTTCACGCGAAATGTTGACATAAAAAAAATTCACATGAAATATTTATGAAAAAATTTTGCTAAACTTGTACTCTGTTTAAGTCGTGAAAAATTTTTGAAATGTGTTTGGCAACATTTTCTTGCCATATGTGAAATAATGTGACTGGTATTTATTTCACGCGAAATATTGACAGCTGATGTTTTTTTTACAAAAGTCGATGAATGTTGCATACTTCTAACCAATAAAAACGAAAATTTTTTCGGAAAAAGAAATATGGGCATCACTTTTTACGTGTAAAATTTTTCACGCGAAATAATCAATCAGATGGTTTTTGCAAAAAGTGGGACATGATCGATCAAAAGTGGGATTTATGAAAATACCGCGAAAAAGTGAGATTTAAAAATAAGTATATGTATTATATAATTTTAACGGGCTAAAGTTTATATCGGTTTTTAAGCCAAATTGCATGTGATATTTATTAATGAACAAATAACATCAAAGTTAGTTGTAAATATTCTGACAACATATAGTTGAACGGAAAAGCCAGCCGTTTTCGAAGGCCACTAAACCTTCATCATCAGCGTTCTTCTGTGTTGGTCCACTGTGTGTGGTGTCAGTTGATGTAGATTTCTGCCTTATATACGAAACTTTCTTGCAAATGTTAGTTAATTCATACACCTTTTTAAGCAGACCATAGCTAATCCAATCATCTTTTATATAAATATGTTGTACAGGGTGGTAAAAATAAAATAAAAACATTAGATTTTGAGTTGATTGCCTACAAATCTACTCACAAACTAGATTTTGTTTTGTATGGGAAACCTAGTAAAAAGCAGCTAGATGTAGTTAGAAATTTCGTAAGTACTAGATTTTGAGATAATGTAAATGCCATATTAATGAAATTTATTTATTTGACATATTGGCAGAAGTGTAACTATAATAATTGAAATTTATTTGCTGGTGGTTTAGCATGTCTATATACGCATTTCATTGGTGCTTGAACCAAATCACCAGTAGATGTAGAAAAATAAAATGAGTTCACCTGAATATAAATTATTTGCTGGGTTTTGTATCAGTTTCAAAGCCTACTAATCTTATTTTTCTTTGTGATTTTCAAAAATATTATTATTTTATGAATTCTCATATAGTTTTTGAAAGGCTGTGCATGAAGTAAGAGGTTTGTGACTGTTCAAAATTTGTGGTTGAAGTCTACTGATGATTTGGTTCAAGCGCCAATGAAATGCGTATATAGACATGCTAAACCACCAGCAAATAAATTTCAATTATTGTAATAATATTTATCTATATACAAAATAATAATTAAATGTCGTTAGTTCGTTTGCGATTAGCATCAATTAAGAACGGCTGCACCGATTTCAAAATTAATTTTTTTTAATATTCGTAGTAATTTAAAGAAATCGTATTAAGGAATGGACAAGTGAGTAAAGAAAATTTATTCGTTCAAAATTGACAAAATTAAATTTCTTATTTAAGTGATTCGCAGTGTGCATACATACGTATGTAAACAAATTTACAAATCTTGGATTTTCCTTTCAGTTACATATCTCATGCTGTTAAAAAGATCACCAATTTATCATTGCAAATGTCCTTAAAATGCACTAAAGTGTAAATACAAAATTTCGCTGAATACTGATTTGAAATTCAAATTTTTAAAATTAAGAACATTTTTACCTATGAGAGGTAGACATATCCTTGTTTCGATTGGGATGAAATATATAAAATACATATTTTTAATTTTTTATTTAGTTATTTGTATTTCATTAAAATTAATTGTTGTTTACATTTGACTTATTTGCTTAAAGAGGTTAGCTAGCAATATATGTATATTATCCTTTTCTATTATGATAGTTTTAAAATAATTTATATTATTATATATGTATAGTTTGAAGGAAAATGTAGAAATCAAAAACCTTTTTGAATCGTTTTTTTTTGGTTGTGAAAGAAGTACATACATAGCTCTTTTTGTGAAAAATGAAATAAAAGATCTACACTAGATAAAGTATGTACTTGTGCAGTAGAGAATGTGAATCACACAAGGTCTTGTGCAGATCTTTAAGGCGCATTAAGCTGTCTTTACATGGTAATACAATTTATACGACATGTCAAAAAATTTGACAAGCGGTCGGTAAATGTTTTGTTTTCTAAACCATTTTAGAAACTTAAGTATTTTCATCAACCAGAGGTGTATTTCAAAGTAAACATTAGCAGCACTAATGGTCTCTATTTATGGTGTTAACACTTTTGCAGAAGCAACAACATTTTTTTATTAACTTTACAGTTCAATATATTTGTTTGCATTTTACTTATAGTATCAGTCTAAACATGAAAAATACCTACAACAGACTCATGTTACCTTTTTTTTTAAATACGGAGAGAATTTCATAATATTTTCATTATACAAAGTCGTAATACTTTGCATTACCGTGTAAAGAGAGCTTTATAGGTACTTCGTCATTATCAAGCTGATTAAAACATATTTTTAACAGTTGATTTTGAATTTAATTGGTATTTTATTCTCAAACACGTATGTGGATTAAACATTTTTTTGACCTTTGAAGTACTATTGCACAGCCTTATGGATTATTAATACTGCTAATGACTTTTTGAGGTTAGATGAACATTTTATACTTACATATGTAAATATTTAATCGGTCTAGCATTCTATTTTTCATGCATAGCTTTTATCGTTTATAAGTATATACATAATTAAATATTTCATAATTAGCCGTTTTTAAGAACATACAGCTCATTTACTCAAAGAACGTGGTAACTCAAGAAACTACTTTGCCAGAAAACGAGTTGAAGCTTTTCAATTTAGACACAACTTAATAGAAAAAGAAAATTTAATTTTGCTTACAGAAGTTGATTTTATCTCTAAGACGTAGTTCGGATTACTGAAATTTGTTACAATTAAGCGTATATATAAGCTTAAAATCAGTACAATATAATAGTAAAATACAATAAAGTACGTAAGAGCGAAAAGGACAAATACATTTTGCCATTTAATTTTTTAACGGACAAAACATGCATAATTTTTTTAGCCTTAAGCGATGCAATCGATTTCTAATAAATAAATTTGTCATTGTTTCTTTTTTCACTAAAGCGAAGTAAGTTCCATACAAAAAGTAGTTGTGGGCTTGCTTTTGGTTTTCAGTAATACGATATTTTCAGTAAAGCGAAATAAGACTAGCTGCGCTTAAAATCACTTTTTTTCAGTAAAGCGTGTAGCGCTAAAGCTGATTCGACTGTACTGTCGTTATTTCTTTTTTGCTTTGAGTAGAATGGATATTGCAATGCATTATATAAAATTTAGCGAGTTACAACTCAGATATTGTTATTACTATCAAACAAGTTAATATCTTAGTTTTTTTTTGTTTTACATTGTTGCTGTTCGCAAATCTTATTGATTTAGTTGCATTTTTGAAAGGTTTTTGAAAATTATTCAGACTACAGTGGAGTACAATTATAACCGACACAGTTACAAAATTTTCTTTATATTAGCGATGTACAACATTTATGATTACATGCTTTAACTTTATGTAAAAAATACTCTTACTACTCATAAATCGGACAATATGAAAATTTTAAATAGGTCAAAATTAAAACAGTTCAACTGGCATGATAGTCTATAACAGGGATTTTCAGCCGTAGGAACCTACGGTATATATACTTACAATGATTGGTAACTTCCAGGGATAACAGGAACAGTTATAAGAAAAATTACGAAAAGGTCTTATTGAAACATTCAAATTGATACTCATGGTTATGGTTATAATCAACGATTATCGTAAGATAAACACTCCTAATTTTATTCATAGTAACCAATATAAGTGAGAAATATTTTAGCAATCAAAAAAGTTTTTGGTTACAAATAACCATTATCGAAAGCAAATTTATTTTTTGGCTATCGCTACCCGGCCATAGTCCCTTTTCACATCTACTATAAGTGTTTTTACAATACTTTGTCATTGACGGTATTCGATATTTGATGCAAATGGTCATGTGTGGATGCTTTTATGTGGATTGTGTGTGTATTTTGTTGTTGGATTTTAAATAAAATCTACGACATTTTGCATTTACACTTACGCAAGGCAATTTGCATCAAACACCGAATACCGCCATTATAATTATGTACGCTTCTGATGTAATTTTGCTATTTTTGTTTTTCTTGTTAAAAGTTTGGCGTTTTTTGGAAATTTAATAACACATACCTGCAATAACGTGTGCTAGGCTAAATGGCAAATATTGTAAAATAAACAGTAGTTGTGAATTTAAAATACGAAAAAAGTTCGTTATACTTAACAGTATTCCACTGTATTTAACTTTTTTTAAAATATAATAAATAACTGTGTATTAAAAATTGCACTATAATTAAATTTCAATGTAAATTTTACATACATATACATACATATGTACAACGTACAAGTATGTATGTATGTACGCACATATATGTACATACGTATACGTATGACAAGAACACATACATACATATCGTTCCATAACCGTCAAAAAAGGTTAACGGACACATGTTTTGAACCTTGTTTTTTTGACGCAAATAGATTATTTACTATCGATTATTATCGATTTTGGTAAAAAAAATTAAGTTCGAATATTATGTCGCTTAAGCTTTATTGACGGTTATGGTACGATATGTCTGTATGCATTTTAGTTCAATGTTATTTTGGTTATTGCATAAGTTTTGGCAAACAACTTTAATTTTTTTTGCAAAGCACATAATTTAATTTTGACCAGTTTGATATTATGTAATAAGTTTAATTAGTTTCTTGCATATCAATAAGTACATATTTGTGTATCTCTATTATATTTTTCTTTGTGCAATAAGATATTGAAGTTTGTTAAAACACTGGTCACACTGACTGTGATAGCGGCGAGATGAAATTGCTATCTTCAAGACATGCAGACCAGTGATGGGAATTAGAAATCTTGATTTCGTGCCGAATCTCTTTCTAAATAGTGCCAAAATCACTTGAATAGTGCCATATTACTTTTTATATTTGTTGGAGACACTTGCAAATAAATCAACTTCATCAATAATAATCATTTATAATCATGTTGACATTGAATTATTTTCATTCATGTCATAAAATTTTCATTTTTGATTATTCATTCTTCTTTTGAAACTTCAATTAAATTAAACTTAATTTTTAATATTTTGTAAAAAAATATTTTGTGTTTTAATTTAAAAACCCTAACAATATTAATTTAAATGATGGCACTTGATGTGTATAGCTAAAAAATTCCGTTAATATCACAAAAAACACATTCCGAAATTAGTTGTTGAGACACACAGATATACATATGTACATATTGTGTAATCTATGCAACTAAAGTCCTTAAGATAGGGCTCACGGGAGCTAATATTATAAATTTTTTTAGAAGAGATTTATAAATGCCTCATTTTGCGGACTTAAAAGAAATATAAAAGCATTTTAACGTAAATACGATGTCCCCTACATTCCGCCCTTCTAAACTGATTTTTATGAAAATGGAAATATATGCTTTTCATGTATGTACATACATATAAAACAAACATATGACGGAAATAAAATAATTGAGGGCAAGGCAACGTTAACCGAGTTTAGCTAATCATTTAATAATTGGACAAAACAAGATTCTAAAGGATACATTGCTCATTTACTAAAACAAGGTCATGGCTAAAAAAAATTTTAATTTGGAGGTAATTAATGAGGAACAACTTATTCTCCATTTCCAAAATATCAAAATTTTTTTAAGAGAACTAAGAAGTGTTACCTTCTTTAGGAGAAGGATAGTGATAGAGAATACAGGTGTAGGGTCGCAGGTGGTTGAAAAATTATGCCAACCGAAAATCATTTTCTTCACCGAATTTGCCTAGTAGATAAATATTGAAATTATCTTCTACGTCTCCGATATCTTTCAAAAACTCACTCACACCTTAAAAGTAGTTTTTAATTCTTCAAAGTATGATATATGTAGATCTGTATTCACTTTTAATTTTTCATCGTGTTTTTTTTCATCGGAAACATTTGTGTAACAAAAGGAACAGTATTGTTTGTGTCCCCACTCAGAAGATGTTCTGATGCATGATAATAATCCTTGAAGTTATGTTTAGTTTTCCAATATGACAAAAACGAAATGAAAAAATACTATTTTTTTTTGATTTCTATAGGCCTAATTCATAAAAAATATTTTAGGTTTATTAAACGCTTATTTGACATATTTCTATAGGAAATTTGTCAAATAAACGTGTAATAAACCTGAAATATTTTTTATGAATAAGGCAGTACAACTTTATGCTGGGAAATTTTTATCAACATAGAGATCATATCTTTTGTTCAAAAGATGTCGACACAAAATGACAAAATTAAACAGAAATCCCACTAAAAATAGGACTTCCACTTTAATATCATTTATTTTTTTAAGAACATAAGTTTTAGCATTGCATTTTGACTAAACATTTGATAATGATTCACATTAATAATGTTATATTTTATCTATTATTCAAGGACTCTATATACAAGAGTGTGACGAGACAACCAACGTTTTGGGTAAATTAATAAAATGTTTACGACATCAGCTCTTGTAAAAAAATATATTTATTTCTATTAATAAATCGTTACAAACATTCATTGAGCACCGTTACTGTTCCCTTTCATAACCGAGCAGTTGTGAGCCCCAAATCCTACTAAGTTTTCTATACTTAACAATGAAAATAGTACAAGAATACCTATTAATAAAACAAGAAAAGTTTCCATATTAATGAGAGCCTTTACTGCCAAAAAGCTTAACAAGATAACTTTCGAGCTTCATTTTGTATGACTAAAATCGATTAGTTACGATCGGACATAATCGTTTTCGTCAAAAACGAAGTCATAAATATGCCGCTTAAGCTTTTTGGCAGTTATGGCTCGAATGGACAAAAAGTGCCAGAAAAGGAGCAAGGGTGCCACAGTGTCAGCTAACATTCAATAGTGCCAAAAATGGCACAATTGTGCCACATTTCTCACCACTGATGCAGACCAACCTCAACCACGTAAGAAGTTCTTTTTCTTCAATGAGCTTAAAAATTGTTATGTTCGTCTTCTCGTTTGACACCTACATGTACTGTATGTACATTTTTTCATTTTATTTGTACAGTAGAATCCCGATAAATAGAAATCGAATGTACCGAAATTAAATAAAACGATTTATAGGGTTGAACTTATTGAGGTTTAAATTAATCAGCAACTTCAATTTTCTTTGCTGCATTGGCAAGTGCTACAGTTATGTACTTTTTAACCGACTTCCAAAAAAGGGGGAGGTTATCAATTAATTCGTCTCTATATTTTTTGCGGTGTTACTTCACAACTCGGCACATTTTTTTTCCTATTGTTAAAATTTTTTTCACAGAGACTATTGGTTCCCATTGGTTCCATTGTAATAAAAAGTGCACAGGGACACGTCTACAAATTTTTTATTCGATTTTAAGATATTATGCTTATTTGATTGCTACGAAAATAACCCAACACATTTGTGATTATCTTGAATTTGAAAAAAATCCAACGATCAAGCCAAAATTTTAGCAAAACTGTAACTCTTGTTCTATAATTTGTATTCTACTTCAGTTTAGCACAGAAATTGTATGTGGAGCATTTTTGGCTCGCACAATCGTCTAAAGGACGTTAAATAATCGAATCTGGCAACTTTACTTGAGTAATTTACCCTCACAAAGAGAATTTAAGCGCGAACAAAATTAACATAAAATGTAAAATGTTAATTAGCATAAATCATTTGCGTGTTAGTTATACATAAGAACTCGTATGTATGTAAATAAATTACAACTAAAGCGACAAGCGCTTCCAATCCATTAAACACATTCACCACAGCAGGATACAGGAACACACGACTTCAAATGCCGCTGGCAGCATTTGTCGCCTCGTAGCCAGCTATTTAATTATTTTGGAGACGGCAGCAGCACCATCTGCACCTCATATTTAAGTATAAATACATAGTTCAGTATTGCCACCTTCAAATAATTCGCATTTATAAAAATTAAATTACTCTTTCAAAATGTACTTATATAACATAAAAGTATAAAAATTAATCAATTTACTCTTGATGTAAAGAGTAAATTGATTTTGGATATTGTTTCTGTTAAATAATATGAAGTAATTGTGCTATACCATTCATTCAATATTTTGTATTGTACTGGCAACACTGAATTTTCTCATTGCAGCCAAGGAAATAGAAATGAGTTTATTTGGACTACAACGACAAAATCAGCATAGACAACAACCTGCCGACATGTTGCCTTGCTGTCTTCAAAAGAATCACCCTCATATAAACATGTCTATTCTATCCTTCACATTTTGTAGTCGGTAGCCTGCTGTGGTGAATGTGTTTAATGCTTAACTTTACAATATTGAGAATCCGAAATTTTAATGTCAGATTGTATTTATGAATAAACTCGTTATACAGAAAAAGTTATTGTTTAATTTTTTTCAATTAAATGATTGCTTAGAAAAAAATAATATTTTTGATTAATATTTTAATTGAATATACTTATGTTTATGTTAATTGAATTTACTGCTTTTTAAAAAAAAGTGTTATCAACAAATTTTAACTTAGAATTCTATGGAATGGTTAAAAATTATTATATATATTAATTGTATGTAAATAATGTAGCTTTTGTTTTTATTTGTGAAAATCGAAATTTTTTTGAAAAATATTTTCATTTAAAATACTCCGTTAATCTTTTGATTGGTTTTGATATTTTATATAGGAGAAATATCAAACAAATAATAATACGAAATACAAGCTTATAGAGTCGATCTATAATATAGACCAAATATGGATGGTAAGGTTAGTACATTGGCGGTATTTGGGGTTCACTGGAAATGGTCTTGCGTAAGTACATATTGAAAATATTGTAGAATTCATTTAAAATCCAATCGCAAAAGAAACACACAATTCAAAGAAAAGCTACGATATTCTGCATTTACGCAAGACTATCAAACACTGAATACGCTCATTTTAATTTCGTTCACCATTCGAACTTCAAAAGCCATACGATGCATCAGTTAAGTTTTTGGTATAATAGACGAATGTTTTTTTTTTTGGAAATTTTTTATATGTATGTACACAACATAATTTTTTATATATTTTTGTACTATTAAATTATTTTATATTTTAATTGAATCTTTAAAAAAACTAATTGTTTTTTAATTGAATCTTAAAAAATATTTCAATTATTTTTTTAATTGAATCTTTAAAAAACAATCAATTAAATTTTTAGTTAATGTAATGCTTTTTTAATTGAAAAAAAATGAAAAAATTTTATATTTAAATGAATGAGTTAATACTACAATTTCCGTGATTGGTTGTAAACTAATTAATTTTTTAACTGAATCTTTATTTTTTTTAATTGAATCTTGGTTTTACTATTTTCTGTTTAGGACCATATTCAGTTTAGCCACTTATGATAACTGGCACGAAGTTTTTCGTTATGCACAAGTCTGTAAGAAATAACGGCCCAACATAATATGAATAAGCTGGCTTAAGCTAATGCCAGAATTGAACGATAAGTCTGTCAAATACTTAAGCAATTCAGATGTGACTTTTAGGTGGCCACAATGTACTTACATGCACTTAAGTATTCTTTAGCCACAGCTGCACATATAGGTATTGTTCACAATTTTTTTAGTAACTTTGTTTCTTTTTATAACAACTAAATTAATGCAATTCAATCAAATTAACTTGTTGGAATATCCTAATCCATTAAAAACTAACGTATAATTATATCCACCACTTTATTACTTGTTTTATTTGTTTTGCCTACTGAAAAGTACAACAATGAACATACATAGATAAACTCATGTGTATGTGTGTTTATATGTATATTGTAAAACCAAAAATTAAAATAAAAGTTTCGCTTTCTTTTTGAGTTTAAAATAAAAAACAATAAAAAAATATTGAAAATCAATGAATATTTTCTGATGCTGTTTGCTTGAGTTTAAGAAATTCACAAACAGTGTTTTCCGTACGGAATGTGCGTTCAGTTTGGCACTTAGCTTAAGCAAATGACATTTAACGAAACTTGACGAAAAGTTCTATAAGTACATTATAGTTTGCCACATAAGTTTTATATGTAACCGCACAGTCGCTTAAGTTCGCTTATTCATATTATAGTTGGGCCTTAACACTCAGGAAAATGAAAATACACATACAAATTAATTTACTTTTGATACTTCCACATATCTTGAAATCGATTGGGAGTAAAATTAATGCAGATACGAGTAGTTGTATCGACTTAAACGAAACTGACCGTTTATTATTGTCTACATCCTATTGTATGAGTTGTATACATGTTGGTGGCAATTTCTATTCGAACATTTGGTTAGAAGCAATAACCAATAATAATATTTAAGCAATACTATACAACACATACATATTTCATATCTGTATGTGCTACCATAGATTTCTTACACGACTTTTAATGACATCGCGTGCCGCCTAAAGTGCAGTATGTAATTTCAAAGGCGTTTTGTTGGTATTTGAGTACAAGAAATACTTGTGTACTCTTTCCCAGCTAGCATTTGGCTGATCATATTTTGAAGAAATCTCTTATATGATTCTCCTCAGATTACTTTTGATGATTAAAAACCGATTTATCACTGGGGTGATTGAAAAAGGATTCATTTATGATTCATCGATATGATCAAATAATGATTTCTTGAAAATAGGGGAGCCAAATGTAAAGAAATCGCAAAAAAAAATTCAAGATGTTTTCTTAGCATAATTTTTAAATCACATATTGCTCAGCTGGAAGATAAAGAATTCTTTGCTATGCTGTTGCTTTTGTTTATAACGGTAAACTATTTATTTTCAAGGAAGCATTAGCTTCAGCATTTAAATGTTTTGAATTTTTGTTTATACGTTATACGCCCTTAAAGTCGCGGAGATAACATTACTACTTTTTTAAAAAAGTGAAAATTTGTGTAACTAAACTAAAAAGTAAAAACAATAATTAAATAGAAACGAAAGTGATGTCAGCAAAACAAATAAAAAAATTGGCTTAAAAAGAGGCCCAAAAACTATTATCAATTACTGAAAATAAGAAATTTATTATTCGACATATTGTCATAATTATATTTTAATTTGAAATTTATTTGCTGGTGGTTCAGCTTGGTCTATATGCATTTCATTGTTGCTGTAACAAATCATCAGTAGACTTCAACCACACATTTTGAATAGTCACAAACCTCTTATCTTATGCACAGACTTTCAAGAACTATTTGAGAATTCACAAATAATATTTTTGAAAATCACAAAAGAAAAATAAGCATAGTAGGCCTAGAAACCCATACAAAACCCAGCAAATAATTTATATTCGATATGAATCTATTTTATTTTTCTACACCTTAATAATTTGCTGGGTTTTGTATGGGTTTCTAGGCCTACTATGCTTATTTTTCATTTGTGATTTTCAAAAATATTATTATTTGTGAATTCTCAAATAGTTCTTGAAAGTCTGTGCATAAGATAAGAGGTTTGTGACTATTCAAAATGTGTGGTTGAAGTCTACTGATGATTTGTTACAGCAACAATGAAATGCATATAGACCAAGCTGAACCACCAACAAATAAATTTCAAATGAAAATAAGAAAATTAAATTACAGGACAATTGTGAAGAAATATTTGACAGTTCTGAAAATTGTAGGTGTGAACATGACAATTGTGAAAATGACAGTCTTGAAAGCAAAAGTGAAAGTGACAATTGTGAAATCCAAAGTGAAAGTGAAGAAAACGAATTTAATTTGTGCGTGGAGCTGGCCAAATGGGCCATTAACTTTGAAGTAAGCTTTGTTGCAATAAATGCGCTTTTAGTTTTGAGTATTTGAAACGATATTCGCGAATACGAATGCGAATGCAAATACGAATTATTATATATATATATATATATATATATATATATATATATATATATATATATATATATATGAAATTTAAAGACATTAAATTGGGATTCTATTTACGTCTGCAATATGAAATATTAAAAAATTGTTATGAAAAAGGACTTCATACTCCTGTTGGCGTACTATAAAGTTAATAAAAAGTACCCAAATTTTAATTATCGTTGAATTATCGTCATCAAGTAATATTTGAAAATGATACAAAGCACAAATTTCTATAAAATATTTATTGGATACGAATATCTAAATATGGCAGAATATTCGACGATTCGAATAGGAATATTCGTGCATCAATAATACATATGTATATAAAACAAAACATTTTGAGAAACATTTCATTGCGAAGACAGGTTGATGGACCCGCAGAGTTCATTAGATCAGCTGTGCCAAAAGTTTTTACCGATGAACTAGCTTCCTTGTATACTTGGAAGGGGACTGTTGCAACAATAAAGAGTAAAGCTATGTACAGACGATTGTCAGATTTTACAATATTGTCAGATCTGGCAATGTGCTAAGAATGTACTGGCAATCGAAAATTGCGAGTACAATATTCCTTGTCAGTTCACACGGTTGTAAAAAAATCTTACAATTTATTGCCAGACGGTTGTAAGGCAATAAATTCATCTGACAAAATCGTCAGTCAAAAAATTGTCAGTTCACACGGTTGTCATATGCACACATTCTCAGATCTGTTGTTGTGCGTTGCCAGACTCAAAACATTTGTTAGAAATTGTTAAATTTCAATCGTTTGTGTCTGTGTTAAATGTAAAAAGTGAAAGTATAAGTTATTATGGACCATAAATAAGCAATTGCAATGATTTTGTGCGCATATATTTTACCATAAATTTTTTCATAAAAAAAGCGTGGGCAGTGTTGCCCATAGAAATAATTCTCTTACAATGACGCCATTGTCAGATGCATAAACTTTGCACATCTGACAATATTAAAATGTCTGACAAATATTTGGGAATAATTTTACAATGTGTTCACACGATTGTAAGATGTCTGACAATTTGTTGTCAGCTGCTAGTCTTTCAATGGACTGGCAATGCTTTTTCTGGCAACGATGTCTGACAAAATTTGTCAGTTCACACGGTTGTAAGAAATTTTGAGCACATTTTACTGGAAATATTGCAATATCTGACAACCGTCTGTACATAGCTTAAGTATGGAGGAAGTATTATTCTTATTAACAAATATAAATAGTTAATTGTTTTCTTCTTAGATGTTTGTCATCTCAAGTTTAACTACACTGATAAAGACATGAACGCTGTGCTTCAAAAGTATTTTATGCATGCAACAGACCGAATAAGGCGACATCATTGCCTAAAATAATTATTTTTAATTTATAATGAAGTTAATTTAATTTTTTTTTTATAAGAGACATTGGACTTTTTACTTTTATTTTATATTAATGATAATGAATTTCAATTAATTATTAATAAAACTTTTTTAAATAAAATAATTAAAATACATATGTGCTTAGTTTTTTAATAAAAGACGTATTTCGAAGAACATGTGACTTGGAGTAGTTTATTTCCCACACAGAGATATTTAATTTACGATTGAAAAACGAGACGAAGAAGTCTCCTTAATGATTTAAATACTACCAGAAAACTGTTCAAAAATGAATCAGCAAATCGTATCATAAATGATTATCTGGGATTATTCATCTGTAGGATACCATTTTCTCACAACGGGAGTATCATTTATGATTGAAAAATTAGCTCATATGTGGTTATTTTTGCCGTCATGCTGATTCGGAAAAGATTCGATTATGATACAAAATGCTAGCTGGGTTTGTTATACCTCATTATATTCAAGAGTGATTGTGGTGGATAAAATTTTGCCGGCTATTCAATAATTTTTACACTACCGGCTAATTAAATAAGGAATACATACATATACATGAGTATGTATGTAAAAATGTAAATATTTATTTTAAAATTTTATGTAATGGTCATACTCTAGTCAGAATTAGTTTTCGTACAACTGAAACAAAAATATATATTAGATATGTACATACATACATATATTAAGAACTAATCAAAAAATTACTTAACTCAAAAAGAATTTTATTTTAAGAAAAAGAATTTTACTTTATTTATGTATTAAAGAATTTTATTTTATTTAAAAGCTTCTAGTTATTTTAAGAAAAATTTTCAAAAATTTAATTAAAAGAAGCTGGGAAAAAGTGTGAGTAAAAATTAAGCAAACAATTATTTTTGTTAAATAATAACTTTAATACTCCTATGAAGTGTTTTGTCATGTCAAATTCTGATATTCCCGAATACGAATTAGACTTGGGTCGAACTCGTTCACTAGTTCATTTTTGCCAAAACCAATGATCAAACCCATGTAATTTAAATGGGTTTGATCATTGGTTTGTGGCAAAAATGAACTAGTGAACGAGTTCGACCCAAGTCTAATACGAATACGAATATTTGAAACTATATTCGCGAATACGAAACTCATAAGCCCAAAATATGAAATATGAAAAATTTTGTATGAAAAAGAACTTCATACTCTTGTTGGAGCATTTTAAAATTATAAAAAGCACAAATTTCTCCGCAGTTTTTCTTGCAGCAAGTCTGAGAGGGGAAGGAAGAAAGAAAAGGGGTACTGACTTGCTTGCACAGAAATGTTACTTCAATTCTCTTTCGTTATTTCATTCGCTGTATTAAAACAATAGGAAAATTAAACAAAAAACCGCAATCGAGCAGTTTTAAAAAAGAATTGAAGAGACTATCATTAATTTGCTTCAAAAAGTATTTTCCTTTTCCTTAAATATAAATTAAAAAAAAAATCTGTTGGCTTATTTATATGCTGTTTGGTGGAGGCAATTCTTTGGTTCTAATGCCCTAATAATCAGATTTTTTGTCTCCAAAATAAGTTTTTCACACCTATAAAATAAAACATTCTGTTCACTCACTAAAGGTATGGTCACACTTGTTAAACATTTGCCCAAAAAAGCGTAACCACTAAATGCTAATGAAAAATCTTTCAATTCAGAGAAAAGTATGGAAAGTTAAAGAGTATCCAATAATGTTGGATTCTATGACATTATTTAATAGTTGTGTTCGAAACTGTTAAATTTGATAAACAAGTGTCTGGATCAAAACTTTTTTCATTAGTGTTTTTTGGTTACGCTTTTTTTGGCAAATGTTTGACAAGTGTGACCGTAGCTTAAGTTTGAAAGATTTATTAAAACGAACGAAAATTAAACATATGCCCTCAGGAATTTTTCAAAAGCAAAGAAAACACTGGTTGCAAGTTGCTTTATCAAATACGCAAAAATCGTCATCAAAGAAAATTAAATAATTTTTTTATTAAATCGGTGATTTTCGTATTCAAATACTATTTTATACTACTATTTTTTCTGTGTAATTTCGATTCTATAGCAACATCTATCAAGAATGAGGGAATATCCCTCACTGATTCAAATATTTACAAAGTCTACCCAAATAAATTCGTCAGCGGTAAGGGGCGGTTCACTTATTACTTAACGGTCCAGGGAGGGAAGTGTTTATTATTTGTACGGTTTAAAAAATTTATACTGAAAATTTTTTGAAAAACGCTACTGAGGAATTGAGGGGATGGGGGGTACAAAAAAAACTTGAAAATAGCGTTACGTAATATATTAATGGCCTCTAATTCTAATAATATCTAATAATATACGTCAATTTCCAAGTAACTAATGTTTCCGTAAAATGTAAACGTTTAAAATAAAAATTATGAGCTCATAGCACATAAAACTCCAATTGAAACTATGACTAATAAATAATAAAAATAATAACGTTTAGATATAAATTTTAAAAATAATTGTTGCCAACAATGAAATGTAAATATTGGTTGATTTATTGCAATTGTTTTTTAATACACAAATAATTTAAACATGTAGTTATTTTGAGTATTTGTTTTTGAGCTAAAATTACTTTTTGTGATAAATTTAAACGAGACAGATTAATGTAGTTTGAAAATATAATACAAATAAACAAAAATAAGTTCGAGCAGAATTTAACTAAAATTAATAGATATTGGCACTTAAAAAAAATAAACAAACACACAAATTGAAAGTATCAAACCATAAAATGTTGCTACAAGTAAACTAAAAAAATAAATTCAGTAAAGTGTGACTTTGACCCGCGCACGAAGGGTTCCGTACGGACACTAGATATGTAATTCAATACGAAACTTAGCCTATATAAAATATATTTTGGGAATTTTTTCGTTTTTGGGTTATTTTTCAGTTTTGAGCGCTTTTTAGTTTTGAATTTTTTTCGGTTTTGGTGCTTTTTTAGTTTTTGACCTTTTTTCTCCCGTTTTGTCGTTTTTTTTAACTTTGTAATTTTTTTTTCATATAGGTGATTTTTTTTTATTTGTGGCGATTTTTCGGTTTTTGGCGTTTTTTTAATTTTGGAGATATTTTAGTTTTGACACTTTTTTCTCGTTTTGACGATTTTTTTTCATATAGCTGATTTGTTGTTTTTTGCGTTTTTTTTTGGCGATTTCTTTTTCATTTAGGCGCTTATTTTAGTTTGACACTTTTTTTTCTCGTTTTGGCGATTTTTTTTTAATTTTTTTATATAAATTTTTTTTAGTTTTGGCGCCTTTTTCGCGTTTTTTCTTGGCGTTTTTTCATTTTGGCGATTTTTTAGAATTTGGCGATTTTTTTTCATATCAACATTTTTTTAGTTTTGGTGCCTTTTCCTCGTTTGGCGATTTTTTCGGTTTTTGGTGTTTTTTTCATTATGGCGTTTTATTTCAATTGGACGATTTTTTCGAATTTAGCGATTTATTTTAGTGTTATAAACTTTTTTTTTTTTAATTTTGGACATTTTTTTCAATTATTGGCGATTTTATAATTTTGGAATTTTTAATTTTACCGTTTTTGTAAATTCCAAGACACAGTAAATAAAAAAGCGGCTCTTGTAAGTGATAAAGTTGGTGATTGTTTGTGCAAACCGAGAGACAATTGTTTTTTCGTCGTTCATCCACGTAAGAAGTAGATATCAATCTATCTCAGAGTCCGTCACGCGCGACGAATTTCGTTCTACGGCGGTGTTATTGTAATTTGCATATGCACAAAAGTGTTTTATTTTTTATGAAGAAATATGCAAAGGAAAATTCATTCGTCCCAGTTGTGTTCCCAGCATAAAGCGTTTCAAATAGTGATGTTTTGTGTATAAATCGGCATCTGAATGATCCTCACTTAAAATGGGGAAATTTTGCGTATTGGCATCACCATAGAACAAAATGGGACATTTACCCCGATTTTCGAAATAAATTTAAATGTGTTCATAACAAAATCCAATCGAATAAGCTTACAAACTTGCATATTAACAAATTTAATTTCTAGCAATGTACTCGTAATTTAAGTTAAAAAAACACCCTTAAATAAAATTGCATGGTTGAATTAAGGGTAAATGTTTTATATTCTTTGATCTCCAAATTTGAGGGGTGTGTACTTATAATCTTTTGTTTCTCGCTGTACAGTACACGTTTTTTGTCTTCTTAGAATTAATCCTGTAGATTACACAAACAAGTGATGTAATAAAATCATTGTTTGCGTAGTAATATATTTACATAATTACTTATACACATGCATATATAATTATATACATGCATACGTATGTATGTACATACATTCATGCAGATGTAAATATCGTGGTCTGCCGCACAGTATATTAAGAGCACATTATTACTGCTGCAAACCAGTAACCAACCGACAATATGTAACACGCTTAAAGTTCATTGCTCAAATTCCCTATTTATGTGACTGGCAGCGTATTTTAAACGCTTTCGCAAAACATGCTGTGCACATTTGCAGCTGTAGATATGTATATGTATGTACGACTAACTTTTTGTTATAAAGTACACACGAGCTGTTTGAAAGAAGTTGGGTTGAATTAGGAATTAGTTCGACATTAGCAAGCAACATGAAAGGTTGCCATTTAGTTAGTTAGTCGCTAAATTCAGTTCAAGAACGTTTTTTTTTTTTGTTGAGTGGCAAGCAAAGAGAAATTGTTAAATCAATGGTTTTCTATTAAATTTATTATATATTTGGAATTTTATTATTTAAATTCAGATTTTTTTATGAATTTTCGATTTATGTTTTAAAACTAATACAAATATTACCAAAACTGTTCCACGTGTGAACTTTTAAATGTTAAAAGGAATACGAAAACATGAATAAATAATTCGTTTAATGATAAATATAAAAGCAACAGCAACGATATAAAACAAAACTTCAGATAAACAAAACCAACAAGAATAACAACTTCGACGAAGAGTATTTAAATAAAAGTGATAAACATGTGGTTTTTATAAAATAAAAAAACAGAGTTCAGTGTATAGAATAATTTTTTTTGTGAAAACATTGAACGCATGAAAAATTTATTTTATATTTACATACATGTGTAAAAAAAACACATGCGGCATAGGAAACGTTTAAAAAAAATATTTAACGTAAACGTGAAACACGAGTCGCAAGCAATTTCACTCGCAGCTTATCACTCTCTCTTTCTCTTCGATTAATGGCATGAAAGAAAAAAAAGCTGATGCAATTTTTTGAAGCAGTTGCAACTTTTAAAACGGACAAATCTGAAATCATAGAAACGAAGAGCAACAACCCGCCAAATCATACAACTTCCTTTTTTGTATGTTAAAAAAAACACATTCGCTCAGCCTCCAACTAAATACATACATACATACATACATACATACATTCTTGCGTATCCGCACGCAATTACACACATCCATATCTGCTCCTGAGTGTCGTATTATATTTTAAAATTTAAATAATGACTCGCATTCAGCCCGGTGATAGTTTGATGCCACGACAAGTGTTTGAGATGGCCAGTGATGCGGTGGACAACAACAAAGATGTGCCAAACTGTGATAATTCGAGCCAGGGCTCTAGTGTAAATCTTAAGAAACGACTTGGCCTTTTAGATGGAGTAGCCATTATAGTTGGTATCATTGTTGGCGCTGGTATATTTGTCAGCCCTAGAGGTGTTCTATATTACTCCGGCTCCATAGGACAATCTCTTGTAGTTTGGATACTCTGCGGCATACTGAGTATGGTGGGAGCGCTGTGTTATGCTGAATTGGGTAAGCTAATTTACATGTGTATATTAAATACAATTTAAAAACAAATAAAAAACTATCATATTATTTTTAACCGCTGCTGCGGCATAATCCATGAATTCAAGCCCTATAAACTAACGGCCTTATGTATAATAAAAAACAAGCATGAGGTTAGCATAAGTGACAAAGTTGAACTTCGTGTTGACGAGTTGCCCCGTTACAATTTTACATTTAAAATTTTTACATTAAAATCAAAATGTAAAATTGTATGACGAAACGCGTTAAGACCAGGTTAAATTGTGCCACTTATGCTACCTTCATGCCAGTTTTTGATTATACTACATAAGGCCGTAAGTCTACTAACTATATCAGTAGTGTTCTCATGTATGTACATCGTCATATAAATTCGAAAAAGGTGTAAGTTAAATTTAAAACAGTATTTATTCGATATTTTTGTCCATACACAAATAAAAAGGCTGTGTTGTGTAGATGGATGGACTTTCTTTAGTTATATAATGATCAATCAGACACGATTTAGAATTTTGTTTAAATCACGCCCCTTTTAAGGTTCCGTAAAAAGCAACCCTATTGTTTTCGGTACGATATCCGTCTGTGCGTCACAGGCTGTATTCTTTTCTACGTATCTTGAAAATATATAAAACTTTACCCCCATATGCAAAAAATTAACATATGCTTCAAGTATACGTCAAACCGTCACCGTCACTTTAATTTTTTTGGCTTATGGGGGTTAGCCTTTACAACAACAAATAATTGACAGTTAAAAATATTGAAATCCTAATGTTATTATATATAGAAACTATTACACATACATATATAGACACTTGAAATATATATATATTATTATATAATGATATTTAGTGTATTTTTATGCAGATTACAACAACAAACACTGAAATTAAAAAAAAAATCAAAATTAAAGGGTATTCTAAGAGTTAATGTAATTTTGCAAATTTTGAATTTAGAAACCGTAAGAGGCAAACCTTTTCAAATTTTCAAAAACGCTAAAACTGAAAAATCGCAATATGAAAAAATAGAAAAACCCGAAAAAACGACAAAATGAAAAAAGCGCCAAAATAAACAAAAAAAAAGCTGACTGCCTGCGTACACATATTTTGCATCATTTTGTGCAAAATGTTGCAAAATCTTACAAAATGTTGTCTGCGTACTCCAAATCTCTTGCAGCGAGAGAGCCAAAAAGAGAACTTTTTGACAGTTGGAAGTTAGAGAACTTGCAAAATGTTACTGGAGAAATTTCTTCTTGCAAGATTTTGCAACTAGTTTGAACAGCTGTTTTTATTACTTTTTGAATGAAATAATTTTTGTGAAATGAAAATAGAAATTGAAATTTAACAATGGCAGAGGTAAATAGTTACAATTGTGTTGATTTTTAACGTTTATAATAAAATATAATAAACAAAACACTTTATTTAATGCTAGAAAAGTCCAAATATACAGTGCGACCGTGGCGTAAAAGCAGAACCAATGATTCCAATAATGCTATTTTGCTGGCCAACTCATTGATTTTGTCGATCGTATGAAATGTCTTGGTGTTTTACTAGACAATACTCTTAGTTTCGGACACCATATTAAGGGACTATTTTCTAAAATAAACTTCACCTTACGAAGACTTTATGCAATGAATTTATACCTGCCCTTACATATTAGAAAGAGCATAGCTAACTCCTTATTGATTTCTAATTTATTATATTGTATTGAGGTATACTCTGGCTGTAGCGCTGAAAATTTAAATAAGTGTGCCTTAGGCTGAGTTTACATGTTTGAATCAAACAGTTTCTCATTAGTAATTAGTTGGTTACGCTTTTTTTACGCTTGTGTGGCATTTGGCTGTATATACCAACTACGAATTAACGATCATGTTTCTATGCATGTTATTGATTTTTTGGGCTGTAGTTTTAAAAACTTCATACAGATTAGATCACTACTTTTATTTTATAATGTCATGCTCACAGACTGTACAGACTATCTCGAAATCGTCTTATTTATGTAAGATCATTTACTGTACGAGTCGCCAAATGTTGGAATTCACTGCCACGATCCTTAAGAGCATTCCATATTACTCGTAATTCATTGTTGAACATTTCTCACAATTGAAGTGATCTAGATTCCGAATACATATAGTTAACTTATTATTATTATTTTCTTTTCATGAATATTGTGTTTAGTTTATTTGTTTCCCACATGTTTAATTATTATGCTATTCGTGTAGTCCATCAACTATATATGGCCCCATGGGATCGGTTGGTTATTGTTATAGATAAATAAAATAAAAATAAAATTCTTTTGCTTATTTATTTCAATTTTTTACACACCGATCAGCTGTTTTCTTGCAAGATTTTACTGGATACTGTCTGCGTACTTTTTAAGATATTTTCAGTCGACAGAGTAAAATTGGTCTTACTCTCCCAAAAAAGTTGACTGAGTATATGCTACTGGAAAAGTACGCAGACAGACCTAATAATAATAATAATAACTATAGTGTCCTACACAAGACCATTTATAAGACTTTTCAAGACATGAGAGATTTTTCAAATGGTTTACTACAGCGAAATATTCTAAGACAAACGCTATACAACACTGTTGGCAAGACAAACCACTGAAACAAATGTCTTGTCAACAGTGTTGTTTAGCGTTGGATTCTACTACAAAATGATGTTATTCTGAACATCAGTGAGTTCTCAAAAAAAGGTGTAATCAGTCAGGCCAACAGCTATTTCAGACTTGGTAATACCGCTTAAATATGTATATACTTATATATCACTCATTTACTCAAAGAACGTCATAACTGAAAAAAATCATTTTGCCAGAAAAAGCGTTGTAAGTTTTTAATTTACAGACAACTTAATGGAAAATGAAAATTTTATTTTTCGCTCAAGAGTTGAGTAGAGGAGATATTTCTATAAAATTTTTTACACAATATGAAGAACGATATGAGGATTAATTCTGCATCATTAACTCAAATAATCCATTTTTTGAGTTGTGACGTTCTTTGAACAAATGAGCAATATGCACATATACATATGTATATGGCCATAAGGGCCAATTTCACCAACTTATTTAAATATCAATTCATATTTAAAAGTAATTTTTCCATACAAAAATTAATGAAAATCGACATTTAAATATGAATTGATATTTAAGTAGAGTTGATGAAATTGGCCCTAAGAATCCGATGCCCATTTTTTTTTTGAAAAATGAATTTTTTTTATTTAAACTTCATTTTGGAAATAAGCTAAAAAACTTTTTACATATGTTTATCGTAAGAGCCTTAATATGTTATTAAGAATTTAAATATACGAACGTAAAAAGTTTAAAAGCCTCAAACAAAAATCTTTACGAAACAAGCAACTTTATTCGATTTTCCATCAATTTTTCATTTTCTATTAATATACTAAAAGTCAAACAAAAATACCGAATTTTTTAAACAAAATACTACATACTTTTTTTTTATTTTCGCCTTTAAATACTTTTAATGTTACGCAATGCGGCAACTAAGTGTAAAAAAGTAAAATAAAAATTGATGCAAAATCGAGTAAAGTTGCTTGTTTTGTAAAGATTTTTATTTGAGACTTTTAAACATATTCTGCCGTATTCAAAAAAATTAATTTAAGTTTACAAAAGGTTTAACAAACGAATTTCCAGACAAAATTTGTTTTGTAAACCTTTTGTAAACCAAAACTATTTTTTATGAATACCGCAGATCATGTTTGCATAATGTTATTGTTAACAACATGTTAAAGTCCAAATTCGAACTTAATTTTTTTTAGCTTATTTTTTTTTAAGAACAAACACAACCCGCAAAGCGTTTAGCTTGTCTGCAGAAAACACCCAGAGTCTATGATGGGAATCGAACCCACGACCTCTGGACTGAGAGAATAGCATCGCTACCACTCAGCCACAGGGGAACTCTATCGTCATTAGTTAACTAAAGACTGTGAGTATGAGTCTAAAGCTACGGTCACACTTGTCAAAAATTTGCCCAAAAAAGCGTAACCACTAAATGCTAATGAAAAATTTTTCAATTCAGACAAAAGTTTGTCAAGTTAAAGAGTAGCCAATAATGTTCAATTCTATGACATTGTCTATTAGTTGTGTTCGAAACTGTTTAATTTGATAAACAAGTGTCTGGATCAAAACTTTTTTAATTAGTGTTTGTTGGTTACGGTTTTTTGGGCAAATGTTTGACAAGTGTGACCGTAGCTTAAGAGTCTTACTATAAGCGTATGATTTTTTTAACCCAAAAACAAATTCCTGTAGTGATTTTTCTAATGAAAATTAAGTCTTAAATAAATTTGAAATAGTCCGACTAAATAATACAGCACAACAGTGCAACAGGTTGCACTTAGTCATACTATTTCAATGAAAAAATGTTGTTTTAGCGCCAAAGAAATATTAAAAAACGAAAATTTTAAGGTACGTGCCTAGACCAGTCGCGGGTTTAGACCTCCTGCTGTCCTAGGCAGTCTTTGATATACCGGCCGTTTTGATTATCAAGAAGCGATCATCAAAAAAAAAAGAACATGCATATAATTTTTAAATATTTAAATGATTGCATATTAATAATATTTAAGTACATATCATCATCTAAAATCCAAAAGCCCATAAATGACAAGAAATTCTAAATATACTTTTTGATTGAAAATAATGCAAAAAGCAAAGATGCATCTTTCCTTACAATTTTATAGAGATACATTTAAAACTAACGATTTTATTAACGATACTCAACAAATGCGTGAGCCTAAATGGCCACAGTGCACTGCAGTGGCCATATCCCTCATATATGTAACTCGAAATAATATTTATTCACTAAGTCATATTCAGGGCTATCATGAATAAAATTCCGCGTGAAATTTCTCCCTTTTCCAATTAGAATTATTTGTTTTACCTATTACTTGCTTTAGTTGGACTTGTTTCCAGTGAAAAAATTCACGCGGAATTTTTTCATGATAGCCCTGAATATTTCCAGAGTTTCTAATTTCACAAAGACAATTCAGATATACTATAAATGCAGTTTAATAATACGATTCGTTGTCTTCATTTTCCACTAGGTTTGATTCGCTGAGAAATACGGGTTTGGCAATAGTTGCATTTCCTTCATAGAACTTAAAATAAGATTTTTTCGCTAAGTTATATTTTTAAAAATTTTCTAAAAATTTTCACAAGTACAATTCAAATATACTGTAAATCCAGTTTAATAGTATGATTCGTTGTCTTAATTTTTCACCAGGCTTGATTCGCTGAGGAAGAAAGGTTTGGCCACAGCGAATATTTCTATGAATAATAAAATAATAAATTAATCTTGACACACTTTGGCGGTCTTGCCAATTTTTGAAGGCTCGTAAAAATATTTTTACTTTTTGAATAAATTTTTTCCTTTTTTATAAGACTTAACTGTAAGTTGCACTTTTTTTTAGCTCCGATAGGTTATAAAATATGGTCAGAATTCCATTTGGAATATATTCCTCCACTATTTGCATGTCTAATGATAACATGTTGTTATGTTTAATTTGTTAACAGACCTCTGTTAATGCAGTTGGTTTATGTCTTGGGTTATCTTCACACACGTTTTTAAAACCGGGAAGGCATAAGTATGTTGACAAGTTCTTATTATTGAGTTCAAAGAAACTGACTTATGTATAAAATAGAAAAATTTACTTTATTACTTATTTTTCGGGCACTGTCTTTTTTTCGCCTTAAAAAATGTAAAATTAATTAAGTAAAATTAAGTAAAAATGGTGATAAAATTATAACCACTGTGTCATGCAATAACTTGATTAAACATGCCAATTTTGCTTTACCACTTTCTTTTGTGTATTGTTGTATGTACATATAAAAAACTCACAGTGCGGAAAAGATATGCAGCTAAATGGAAAATATAATTTTTAGTAAACTTCGATGTTGAATTCAATAAAAAAGGCAACAACTAAGCGTACACAGAAAAAAATATGATAAGTTTTTCATTTAACAAACAGGGTTTTGAGAAAGATTTTAAGTTTTATTATTTCCCTTATTTGGCTTGATAAATTGTTCATTCTATTGAAATTTTATATATTTTGGTTTTTAGTTTTACGAATTCTGTGGTGGGTCTTATTTCAGGAAAAATATTCCCCTTATTACGAATGGCGTCGTCGACGTCACACCAAGACGACAGTAAAAATTGTCACTTGTTTACTCTTTGTCGACAACAATTGCTACATTAATTTACAAAACCTTAGAGATTAGGAAAACCCAATTGTTGCCAATAGAGTAGACAAGTGACAATATTTACTATCGTCTTTATGTGACGTCGACGACGCCATTCGCAATATGGGGTATTATTTGATTTTGTGAATTTATTCATTGAATACAAAATAAAGTTTCTGTGTAGTATACTTTCTATGTTAGTAATTTGGCTAAGTAAACATAAATTGTATATATTGTGTATACATATGTATGTATATATGTATGTATAAATGTATGTATGTGCGTACGTATGTTGTACAAGTCACAATTACCTCAAAAACTGGAATCAATACGTATATCAAATTCCCCGGTCATGGCGTTCTATTTCTGTTGTCAGATTAATGATCTACAGTTGATTAAAATTTAAGAATTCCGGACTAATGACTTTTGAATAAAGAGTTAATAACAAAAATTATAATTTTCATAAATCTATTATTAAAATAACATGATTTGCTTAGACTTTTGGTGGTAGCGACAAGAATAAAAAATGAGGAAACTAATTTCGTACCAAACAAGCTTTTAAACTTATTTTTTGTTTAACCCCAGCTGTCGTTGTTTTTATATGGAACATTCCACGCCAAATGGCACGATTAAAAATTTTAATTTTAAACTTGTAAGGTAAAACTTCTAGCCATCCTCACAATAACTTTTAATACCGGTTTGGCAGTACGTACAGCTTCCATGATTAAAATTTTTGTTTAGATTTTTGAAAATTTTTAAAATATTCACTATAATTTGAAAACCTATAAAAATAATTGCGAAAAAGCATACGCACATTAGGGGTAGATCAGTGCACGACTTTTTGATTTCGATACGCTAAAGCCCCTAATTTTGTAAAATTTATGCATGAGCCAAAAAAAATAGGAAAAACCATAAAAAGCTTTACATCTGTCCCTCAGTTGCTTCTATTGGAGTAAAACTTAAGACTAATCCCCACTAATATTGCCACGACCAAAAAATTTTTAGGATCATACCAACCCGCTATTTGCGCTCCTTAAAGAGGCTCCTATACTCCCCTAACTAGCCCACATTACCCATAGCGGAGTCAAATATATGACCGACCCCAATGTTTTTATTGCCCCAAAATTTGTTCAGAACACACCAACATCCATTTTCAATAATTAGGGTGGTCCCCATACAAAAATTTTTAATTTCTAAAAAATATTTTATTAGGAATATAATTTAACAATGTGTGGCAATATAACACAGATGACAATGTGTGCTATATACATACGTATAAGCAGTGAGTTCAGTATTTACAAATAGTTGTATGTATTTGCAAATAAGATGTAAATTTAATGTCTATTGAAAGAGTAATCAAAAAAATCTCAAAGCTTACGAGAAAGGCTCTTTTGTTTAGTACTAAAAAAATATCACACCATTAATAAACAAAATAAAAAAATACAAACAGTCTGATTTGGCGTGGAATGCGCCATATACATACATATGTATACTGACAATTTTAACAAAAATAAAATTGTTGATGATTTATGAAAAATAAAATTAATTTGCGCATGTAAAATATGTAACACAAACAAGTTACAAAATAAATACATATTTGTGAGTAAATTCAGTTACATACATACATACGAGTATGTATGTATATTAGGGTATTCAATCGGTTAACCGGTTAATTACTACCCGATTAACTGATCGGTTAATTTAAAATTGACTTTTTTCGATTAACGATTAAACCGGTTAATTGCAGTCGATTAGCCGATTAACCGACGTAAAAATTTTTTTCATATTTTGTAGTATTACAACTTATTTTTTGTGTGAATAATTATTTGTTTTGTCTCATTTACCAAAGATGAGTGTTTAGAAATTATTATTCATATAAACAAAGAAGTATTTAAGAAATTTATTATTCGACATATTATTCAGTGATCCTAAATTAAGTAAAATTTCAAAATCTTTGGACATGACTATAAAAGAGTTTACTAGAGACTGTGGTACTCTAGGTAGGAAGAATTGTTAAGTTTTTATTTAATAATTTAATAAAAGTCAATAGTACTGTTGCCAACGATTTAATTAAGGATTAGATTTAATGAGAAACAGTACATAAACGAAAACTAAGAAATTCAGAAATGATATTTTTTGCAGAAAATTTGTCGCTGAGCTCTGTCATTATGAGTCAGATAATGACCCGCCAACAGAAGAAACTATCCATAGTAAAACAAAAAATGTTCTGACAAAATTAACCGAATTAGTTTAAGAATTATTCACCCGACCTCACGTCAAATATACGAGAATTTTTTCCTAGATTAAACAAACCTCGATTATGTGTGTTTTTGGTTTTATTAATAAACTAAAATTAATAAATAATTTATGCACTTTTATTTGCTTAAAACACTTGAGTTATGGAAAAACTTTATTAATCGATTAACCGATTAAAGCAAAACCCCGATTAATTGAATACCCTAATGTATATACATCATGTCAAGCCAACGAAATAAAAATCATATTTTTATCCATAAAAAGTTTGTTATTTGTTTAATTTAAATTATAGCAGCAGGAACTTGTTGTTTTAATAAGCATTTTGTTTTGTTTCTTTTCTTTCATTTTTAAATAATCATATCGAGACATAACCGCCAAAAAAGCTTAACTGACACTTGGATCTCTTTTTTTTTTTGACGAAAATCGATTATTTACGATTGGAAGTAGTAGATTTTAATTTAAAAAAATAAGTTCGAAAATTTTGTAGCTTAAGCTTTTTTTGGCGGTAATGGCACGATATCTTGGTACAATAATATACCAGGTAAATCCAGTAGTACACCTGAATATTTCTCTCTGTATATGTAATTATAGTTGCCCTTATCAACTCTTTTAATTTGCCGCTTTACTAAAGTATTTTTTCCATTAGCTTAGTAGCTTAATTGTTTTCAGGACAAATTGTATAATCGTTAATAAAGTGACAAATTTAGCATTAGTAGTTCATGAGTTATATTTGTAATGTCAAAATGTTCTTAACACATACTAAACGCCATATCGTTTGAAAACTTTTTTTGTTTGCTTTTGTTTTTGTTCTTTTTCCAAACAAAAATTTTGAAACATTATGACACTATTGCTACGTTTATACGCGCACTATTTTCAAATAAATTAACTCACTGTTTATACGACATGACAAAAGTACAAAAACTTGGTAGCACTTCTATACTTATGTTGACAAAAGAAATATATTTTGTAAATGTACAAAATATCAAATAATTATTTGTTTAAATTTTCATTATTAGCTTCTATCAATGTTTTTTGTGCAATATTTATCCATTTTTTGCTATTAAACATTTTTTTTAACCGTGGCAACCTCGAACATTTTATTTTCAAATAGTGCATTAATCAGGAATTGTTTTTGTGAATTAGCTATTTGCAAATAAAAAAAATTCTCTATTTGCAATATTTTTATTTGCGTATAAGCCCGTAGTATGGGCCTATCCGGAAATGCATCTATGCCCTGCATCTGATGCGCACGTGTGATAAATTTGGGCAGCTGATACAAAATAGCTGATGCAGATGCTTAAATGAGACGCAGACAAAAAAGTTCATTTGATTGCAATTTCGAACGCGAGAAAATTAAAAATGGAAACATTAAGTTAAGTTAATTAAGTTATTTTTTGACTTGGATGAATACAAAAATAAATTCAGTGAAGTGCGACTTTGACCCGCGCACGAAGGGTTCCGTACGGACACGAGATATGTAATTCAATACGAACTTTAGCCTATATAAAATATAGTTTTGGCATTTTTTCCATTCTTGGGTTTTTCTTTTGGTTTTAATTGTTGTTTTATTTTTTTTTGGTTTTTTGCTTTTATTGGCGCTTTTTTAGTTTTGACACTTTTTTTCTCGTTTAAGCAATTTTTTTATAGAGGCAATTTTTTTTGGTTTGGCGATTTTTTCAGTTTTTGGCAATTTTTTTTAGTTTTCTCACTTTTTTCTCATTTTGGCAATTTTTTCGGTTTTTTTTTTAATTTTGGCGATTTTTTTCATTTAGGCAATTTTTTTATTATGTAGGTTTTTGGCGTTTTTTCAATTTGGCCATTTTTTCATTTTGGCGATTTTTTTTCATTAAACAATTATTTTAGTTTTGGCACATTTTTAGCGTTTATGCGATTTTTGGCGTTTCTTTTTCATTTCAGCGATTTTTTTCATTTGGGTGATTTTTTCGAATTTGGCGATTTATTTTAGTGTTAAAATTTTTTATTTAATTTTGTCGATTTTTTTTTTCATTTTGGTGATTTTTTTTTCGATTTTTTGGTTTTTGGCGTTTTTTTCAATTTGGACATTATTTAATTTTGGCGATTTTTTTCATATAAACAATTATTATAGTTTTGGCGCAGTTTTAGCGTTTAGGCAATTTTTTTCGGCATTTTTTTTTTGAAGAACATCTACAAGCAACGAATATTTGTGTCGAAAATGTTTGCACAAAATTTGTCATATCATCAATTTACTCCCCTCTTAGATTCGCAATTACTGAGGATCAATACGAGGATTTCTACAAATCTCTTGGCCCTTGTTTCGTAGCAGCTGGCGACTATCATCACCCCTAGAGTTCCCCTGAAAGCCTCTAAGCCCCGGGATCCAAATGATACTAATATCAAACTGCTCTGCCATCTCATTTAGAGATGAACGACAGTCGAGGGCTATTGTTGTTCTTAGAAGCGGGAATTCAACGGCCATAATAGATGCTCGACTATCAGTGTATATGTTAATCAAAGTCGTTGAAGTGGCATTCACTTTCAACCAATCTACAACTTCTTTTATATCAAGGATCTATGCCTGGAAGACACTGCAGTGATCCGGAAGTCTCTTTGCAATAGGAAGACCTAAAGCCCCTGAAAAGACGGCATAACCCACACCTTCTTGTGTTTGGGACCGGTCCTTCGGCTCCTTAACATCGCTTGATGTAAGAATCGTCAAAATCCATCCACGCTTTCGGTTTATATAGTGCCTTAAAGGAACACACATACATCCATACATACATAGGCTGATAACACAAGGTCGCAGAGGCGAGCCAAAGCATTCCTTGTCTCTCTAGCAGTTTTCAAAAAAAATAGAAAATTATTTAACACTCTTTTTATGTGCAAGTGTTATAATTAGTATTGGAATTTAGATTTTTAAAGCATTCTTAAGTTTAATTAATTTTATGTACAAAATGCTTCCAATAATAAATACTCGTAGAATATTCATGAGAAAATCTTTAAATATAATAATCGATTTCTCCGCATAAAAAGACAAAAACATTGTGCATACTTTTGACCTTAAATATTAAATATACTCAAGCACATGCACATATTTGCATTGTAACATTCAGGGTTGTGATTTTTCTGCACTAAAAATAATATTTAGACAACACACGACTATGGAATGGAAACTACTAATATCGTTGCTTAAAATCGAAAAGCTCGCACTCAGTAGCATAAATATTAAACATATACTTTTTGATTCTAAATGTAAAACTTGAACCTGAGATAAAAAAAAAAATAAGGAAATATTGTTGAACGATAAGATATAAAAATATTTTCTTTCATCAAGAGGTGCGTGTACAAGACTTTTATATTAAATTTTTACATAAGATTAAATATGATATAATAATTTTTTCTGCATTAATAACTCCAAACACGCAGTTTTCGAGATATCTTTGCATTGCAGTATAGGAGCGATATGTAAATGTATATTTAGTATAATTTAAAAATTGTGTTTTTAATATTTTCGAATATGAAGTTCTATCAGATTGTTCTTAGAAGGCTTTTGTGCATTGAGAAAGGCCTTGTAACGTCTGTGGATGCAATCGGTTCAAATTTATAGTAGTATAAGATCAATAAGTCCGTGACTTTTCGAACTTCCCTCGTAGTCATATGAAATGCAACACTGTTCCCATTAAGTACTACTTATTAATAGACTACTGTCAAATTTTGAGCAAGTGTCGTCATTTATTTTGCGTTTAACAGCTGTTCAACGCATATAACCTATTGCATTTTTTCTAAAAATGGAAAAAAGTGAATTTCGAGTGCTCATTAAACATTATTTTTGCGAAAAAAAAACAGTCAATCAAAGCAAGGAAAAACTCGATAAATACTATGGGGACTCTGCACCATCGATTTCAGTGGTAAAAAGTGGTTTACTGGCTTTCGTTGTAGTCGCACAAGTACAAATGACGCTGAATGTTCTGGACGGACAATTGAGGTCAGTACACCCGAAAATGTCGAAAAAATCCACGATATGTTGTTGGCCGATTTTTCTCCAGATTTAGCCCCAAGTGACTACTTCCGATTTTCAAAGCTAAAGAAAATGCTCGGTGGAAAGAGATTTTGCTCCAACGATAAAATTATTGACCAAACAAATGCATATTTTAAGGACCTCGAAAAATTTTATTTATTATTGAGTTAAAAGGAAACTATGTTGAAAAATAAATTTTTGTTTTACCAAAAAATGTGTTTCATTCAAAAAGTAACGGACTTATTGATCCACCATGTATATTTATTTAACTCGACCATTACTATGAATTAAATACTAGATATTTGATTTGGTTTTTAAATACGTTATCATATTTAAAAACAATATCAAGTTTCTGCAGAATTGTTTCACTACTATCGGCTTTAATAGCAGACAATTTCTCTTGAAATCATCAAAATGACAATTTCCATTAAATTTCTTAGGTGTGCGTGCCTTTTAAAGACCTGCACAAGACGTCTTATAAGAACTTTTAAGACATGAGGGCGATTTCAAATGCTTTACTACAGCGAAATCTTCTGAAACAAACGCTAAACAAAGTGTTCGGCAATATATTTGTTTAACTTATTGCAGGTGTAAGAGTAAAGAAGAAAATAGTTCGTGACTGAAGAATTTGTGGTGATTGTGCTTTTTTCTCTAATTGGCGCGTATACAAACGTCATGCATGTACATACATACATACCTTCATAATTTGTGTATGCTCTCTTATTTTTCTGCGCACATACAAACGCACACATGCATTTACAAGAGTTGTGTGCGCTTGATTTAAAAAACCTCCCTTAAACACAAACATAATAGCTTACCATCTAAATCTTACACACACACCCAAACGTACAATATGCAAAATAACAAGCATACATGTATCCACAGTACTTCTTTTCATTGTTTGTTATAAAGAAGACGTCTTGGCGACATCGCTTGTTAACAGTCATATACACGTACACCAATCCATCCATCGTGCTTCGTTTACAGTACAACAGCATTTATTATTGGCTTAGTATAATACATGCCACGAGAATACATTTAAAAAACATGACGTATTTACATTTAAAGACTGCTTACGGAGGCCACTAAGTGCCTGTATACAATTCTACAACAATGCAAGCGAATAAATTTGCCAAAAAAGAAACAGTTTTTTCATTAATAACTTGTCCACAATATTTTTTGAAATTTAAATTTCTGACAAAATATGACACACAACCACGCATTTATACCAAAATATTCGACGAAAATATGCATTTATGACGAAAAATATGAATCTTCAGTAAAATATGCAAAAATATGCACTAACAAATCGATGCCATTTTTACGCAAATTCACTGTTGCGTAAAGATATTTCATTCTTGTCATTATCAGGGTTAAGGAAAAAACATGAATTTGCATGAAACCCTGTCCATGGTTATAACTATTTAGAAATTTGTATTTCTAGTTTGTATATTTTATTCATTAAAATTTAAGCTGTAATAGAACAGCGGTATGCGAGTTATTGCAATAGAATTTAGAATGACGGCGCAACACATACAAAATTAAATTGTTTGGGGCGTAGCAGGAAAAGGAATATAAGAAAATGGGTAATTGTTCATCGACTTTGGGCGACTCAACATAGTTATATTATTTGGGTATTTCTTTATAATGAATTATTGCCAAATTTTCTCAAAATTTTAAAAAACCCCAAAAAAATTTTTGGGTATTATTCAATCCAAATTCGGGTGATTATACGTAATAAACAAACTCCCGAAAACTTCGGGCGATTATTCATTTTATTGTTTTGGGTTATTTTTTATTTTTTGCGACAATTAATTTTAAAATTCGCTCATATCACGTAAATATGTAAAAATATAGCCGTCATGTAGCCGTCTATATAAACGTGTGTATTGTATTTTTAATAGATTATGGTCGGCAGCCTGCTGTACTCTATATGTTTAATGCTTTTATATAAGTGGAGGATTGAAGTTCACATAATTTTGCGCATTATTACGGTGAACCCGCAGAGAAAACCATGGAAGCTTGGCATTTTAGAAACGGTTTGTGTTTAGCACTTTGATTTAAAATTTCATGAGTTTTAGCCACTTTTTACTTTTAAACTTTTTTTCCTAAAATTTTTCGCATTTCAGTGGCCTGTTGAGAGCTTTTATTTCGAAGGTTGTTCAGTTTTGCGACTTCAACTCTTTCTAACTTTTGACGAACATTAAATAAATAATCCTTATGTACATACATACATACGTGTGTATGTCACTGAACGGTTGGACCGATTTGAATGAATATTTTTGTATACGTTTTGGTAGCGCCCTGGATGGTTTAGATTCACAAACTGGTCCGGCAGGTGGCGCTGCAGTCGGTATGTCTGAGAAACACATTCCGTTTTTACCAAGATAACGACCCAAAGCACAAATCCAATATTGTTCAAACTTGGCTTATATGGAACTGTCCCCATTTGATGGAACCACCTGCACAATCTCCGGACTTGAACGTGATTGAAAATTTATGGGCGTTATTGGAAAATAATATACGAAATCACCAAATTTCAAGCAAAGAAACGTTAAAAAGAGCGTTAATCGAAGAGTGGAACAAAATAACGACAGAAATTACACAAAAATTGGTTGACTCAATGCCAAATCGGTTGAAGGCTGTTGTAGACCAAAAAGGTTACCATACTAAATATTAATTAAAATATTATAGACAAAAAACATTATAAATTTTGTATTCAAAGTTGCTTGCATCAAATAAGCTGCATCATTTCAAAATTAACTTGTTTTTCTTTTTCTCATTTTTCTTTAAGATAGTAAGTAATATGAAATAAATGAATAAGCAATTCTGAAATAAGAATCATTTAAAAAAACTGGCCTTTTAAATTTGTTAATACACAAAAATAGTTTTTGAGTTACAGGGATTGTAATGTATTTATTTTGTTTGCATCAAATAAGCTGACTACCACTGTATGTTATTTATCTACACTGCAACCAAACTCCAGCCGAGTTGAATGAATTTTTGTGTATGCATTCAAGTGGGTGCGTAAGACGACGTTTGCCGCGCTCAGCTAGTATAAATAATAATATAGTTTCTATATTTAAGATTTTTATCAGGCTAAATTTCGTATCGCTTTGCAAGCCAAATTACGTGATAATTATTAATGAAAAATTAACACCAAAGTTAATTGTATATATTCTGACAAACACGTAGGTGAACGAAACAACCAGCTGTTTTCAAAGGCCACTAAGCCTTCACTCAGTGTGGTGTCAGTTCATATAGATTTCTGCTTTATATACACAACTTTTATGCAAATGGAATATGTGAATTGTTTTGATTTATCGCATTATCATTATCAACTAACCTTTTCAGACTGGCTGAATATCAGCTGTCGATGCCAAATTGAGCAATTTGAAAAAAAAATATCAAAATTTGCTTGGACATCTTCTGCCAGATTGGTTTTTTAGCACATCAAGCTACATGTTTTTGTATTTTAAAATTGTTGTAGGGAAGACTTCACCTAATACTGAATTCGCCTTGATTCATCGTATTTAAATTTGCTGAAAGCTTTTTTGTAATGAAAGCTCAATTTTACAATCTCTCTGAAATCAATGTGTTTTACATATGCTTATTGAAATCTTTAGAGGTTTTTCAATTTGAGTTTTTTTCGAGCGTATTACTCTTCTGTGAGAGGCTTTCAACATCTTCTGAGAAACGTCATGGTATTATGATGCTTTTAACACTTATTATGTATCTTTACCTTGAAGAAATTTAGGCAACGATACACAGTATTCATTTAAGAAATCTTATGTTTAGCCAGCTGTTTTATAACTAACATTTACAACGATACTCAACTAATAATAGAAAATGTACTTAAATGTACTTGCACAAAAAAAAATTATAAAAAAATAAATTCAAAGACAAGTATGTACATATTTTTTGTTATTGTTTTCATTTTGTTAAGGTTAACTTTTATTTGCACACTTGTACTTAAACGTAATTAAAAATGCATCTATTAAAAATAACTTGTATATTATTTTGAAATGACTCATAAAATTTTAAATATTTAAAATTATCTAAATTTTAAAGTTTCCTTTAGAAGTTCAAAAGGCAATTATTGATACTCGAACTATAATTATTAACATGCTAGTTAATATAAAAACTATCACATGTATTTTGGCTTACAGAGCGACACGAACTTTAGCCTAATCAAATCATAAATGTTTAAACAAATAAAGTTCGAACAATAATAATTAAACTAACTAAAATTAATATTCATGGGCTTGTGGCCAAAATAAAAAATAAAATATATTTAATAGTAACAAACCGAATAACTTTGTCTTCAGTAGAACAAAAAATAAGCATATTAACTCATTATTATCATTGTTGTAAATTTAGAGATGGTAAAATTGAGCTTTCATTACAAAATAGCTTTCAGCAAATTGAAATACGATGAATCAAAACAATTCACATATTCCATTTGCAAAAAAGTTTCGTATTTAAAGCAGAAATCTACATCAACTGACACAGTGGAAAAAACACAGAAGAAGTGAAGTGAAGTGAAGAAGTGAAGTGAAGTGAAGAAGTGGTTCCGTTCAACTGTGTGTTAGTCAGAATATTTACAACTACTTTGATGTTATTTCTTCATTAATAATTATCGCATGTAATTTGGTTTACAATGCGAATATTATGAATATAGAAAAAAGTGATTTTCGTGTGTTCATTAAAGGCTTGGATTTACTACCCTACATAATTGTACAACTTTTAAGAAAATACAACCCTGGTATGATGGAAAAAGTTTTCAAAATACAACAAGAATTCATTAAATCAGGGCTGTACTTTTTCAAAAGTCATCTGATTGTATAGGATAGTGAGCCAAATCAAACTAATATTGCTAAATATTATGGAGAACCTTTTTATAATTTTCCTCAATATGGGTGCTGCGTTTGCTCACAATCGACCACAAACATAATAGTGTGAGAACTACACAGGATTGTTCGGCGTTGTTCAAAGACAAATGAATCGTCACTCCACCACAATATACCCAGAGACCAAACAGCAGTGTATACAGTGGATTTCTCGGGCGTAAATTGACGCCAAAGAAGACCAATGTGTTTCGGACAATAAAGTTATGGCGACCGTTTTTTGGGATGCACTCGGTATAATCCACATTGCCTTATTCTTCGTTTGAAGAGTAAAACAATCAACGGCGAATATTATGTCAACTTACTAGATCGACTTAATGAGCAGTTGAAATAAACGACCGCAAACAAAATAAAAAGATAAATAAATAAATTTGGCGAAGTTCTTTTCCACCAGGACAATGAAATGAATGCGCATATGGGCACTTTTCATGGAAAACAATCCACGAATTGGGATACGAATTGCTCTCTCATCAAACATAATCATTAAATTACATTTGAAAACGATACAAAACAAAAATTTAGAATTTATTAATGAATGTCCTCAGAAAATATTTCTGGTTGTCCAGTTCTTATCTTAATTTTTATTAGAAACATTAAAGCTATTTCAAATACTGCAAATAATGTGACTAATGTTACATAATTTGTGACTAATGACTAATATTGTACACAAAAATAAATAAATAAAAGTGAACAAAATTACTTACAGAAACATCAAAGTTAAAGAAGCTAGTCGCACAAGTTATTGTTAAGCGTTGTCCTGACAAAGAGTTGATATAATGATATTGAGTAGTGGTAGCATTTTGTGCGTACTTTTAATGACGTTTCGAGTAAAAATTATATTAAGTCTGCTCACGTAAGCTCGGTTATGCGGAATACGAATGAAATATATGAAAGAAATTAACGAGATCAGTTCTTTACTTCGAACACATTTTGGAATTCTCCAATCACGACATTCTTGCCCACGAATAAATTATGATATTGAAAAGTTACTAACACAAAACTCACACTCGCGAAAACTCGCTCACCTGGAAACTTACACTCGCGAAAAATTACTCGCATGAAATATTCACGATACAATAATAATACGATACGACACGAATCATATAAAAATACGATTAAAGTTCACTCGCACGATGTTTTTAAGCTCTCATTATTGCCTGCTCACGTAATCGATCACTTATCTGGAAAGAAAATAAGCGAAAGGAGAAGACATTAAAAAAATATTTACTAGGAAATTTTATGATTTGAAAGACATTTTTAAGAAGCATCAAATATGTAATTGCATATTGTAATAATACGTAGTAAAATAAAATTAGCACATTCTGTTTTGAAGGCTAGAAAAAATTTCACAATCTTTTATTTAAATATTGTTCTATGAAATTTATGGTTAAAGGTTCTCTGATGATCTGCATTGACGGCAGTGAAATTCACAAAGGATCCAGCTAACCCCATAATAATCAATCTCAACGTATTTAAAAAAAATATATACATTTTACTGAACAAGTGAAATACATAGACGTATTTTCAAAAGGATAATGTCTTATATAACCGAACTTGGAAAATATTTTTATAAAACAACAGTGAAATGCACATAGAAATAGTTTTAAGGTATTTTTAAAGAATATTTTATTATATCTACATGCAGTGTTGCCAGTGTTTTTCTAGAGCTTATCCCCAATTTTTGACTTGTCATCCCCAAAAATCCCCAAATTGATTTTTTTATTAAAATTTTTTCTTTTGTGAAAAAAAATTAAAAATTTAATTTTATTTAAAAAAATAATGACATAAATTATATATATTTACATTCATATTAATTTAATTTGTAAAGCTTGTAAAGAAAAAATTACATATAATTTCCCAGCAAGAAATAAATGAACACTTTTAAAATGAAATAATGTTTCATGCTTTCTTGAGCATTTGTTTCTTCGAATGCATTCTGAGTATAATCGCAAATCATAAATAATGCTATAGTTTTTGAACTCATTAAAAACGCATGAGCTATTACTGGGTAATATTATTACTTATTTATTTATTGGACATATTCTACAAAGTAAATTTGCAGAATATGGTTGCACAAAAATAGACGGTTTACTAAGACCATATGTCCATGATGTTATAAACAGTATTCTTAGTCACAAGACTGACTATATCCGACCTATGCCTTTACATAGGAAGTAACAACGTGGTTGTCAACGAAATTCCACAAAAGAATCGCAAGACTATGCCGTTATCCGTGGCCAATCAGTCAACCAGTGCGTGCAAGACGAAAAACTCTCGAAGGCCAAACAACGCACACAAGAAATAATGGTCGCACTTAAGAAATAATTACGATGACGCGAGACGCTGTTCTTCAACCCAGAGCTGCTTAACGACAGATAATATTTTATTATATCTACATACAGTGTGGACAGTTTTTTCTACAGCTTATCCTCAATTTTTAATTTGTAATCCCCAAAAATCCCCAAATTGAGTTTTTTTGATTCAAATTTTTTTCTTTTGTGAAAAAAATAAAAATTTTTTTTGTATATCGTATCGTTATGAAATTTCAAAGAAATTTAATTGAAATTAATCTATGCAATTTAATTTTACATTCTTTTTCTGTAGAAATGTGTAAACTGGTATATACCAGTGTAGATGATACCGGTATCTAATTTTAACGGTATTTGAATAGGTAACGGTATTTTTATGATACTGTTTGCCAACCTTGGAATATTCTATCATATTGAAACGCATCACATAAGAAAAATTAAAACAAATTGCGTTTTGTTAAACTTTAATAAGAATTTTAGTAATAATAAAATTTAACTGATTCGAAAAGTAAAACTGAAAAGTTAAGAAGAGTCGAGTCTCAATTCTAATTTAAAAGACAGTGAAGTCTCTCAGTGAAGAACTTGGGAAAAGTCTATCACATTTTTCAACTAATAAAATATTGTTGTTTTAATTAATTAAAGTATTTAACTGTATATACTTAAATATTTATGTTTGATTTAAATTTTCTTTTTTGCAGGTACTATGATACCCAAATCTGGTGGAGATTACGCATATATAGGAACAGCATTTGGTCCACTGCCATCATTTTTATACCTCTGGGTTGCTTTATTGATTTTAATGCCAACAGGAAACGCAATTACCGCATTAACATTTGCTCAATACCTTTTACAACCGTTTTGGCCATCATGTGAACCACCAGCCGAAGCGATACAGCTGCTGGCGGCTGTTATTACATGTATGTCTCTCTTATTTCCAATAACATACTTATGCATACATATATATCATGATATTATTTAATTTAATATTAATGTATTGATTTTAATTCCCAAGGCTTTTTGACCGTCATAAATTGCTATGATGTTAAATGGGTGACACGAGTTACAGACGTTTTTACCGGCACCAAAGTATTCGCTTTATTGGTGATTGTAGCAGCAGGAGCTTGGTATTTATTTTCCGGTCACACCGAGAACTGGGAGGCGCCTATGAAGGGATCTGTTACCAGTCCGGGTCTAATAGCTTTGGCATTTTACAATGGCTTGTTTTCATATTCGGGCTGGAATTGTCTTAACTTTGTTACCGAGGAGTTAAAAGATCCCCACAAGAATTTACCAAAAGCCATTTGTATATCAATGCCCATTGTGACCATAATTTATGTTTTGGCAAATATTGCTTATTTTTCCGTTTTAACACCTGAAGAAATGCTGTCGTCTAATGCAGTGGCGGTAACATTTGGCGATAAAATGTTAGGCTTTATGGCCTGGGTGATGCCCTTCTTTGTAGCCTGTTCCACTTTTGGTTCACTGAATGGCGGGATATTCGCCTCGTCCCGCTTGTTTTTCGTAGGTGCCCGCAATGGCCATTTGCCGGCTGCTATTTCGTTGATTAACATAAATTGCTTAACGCCAGTGCCATCATTGATATTTCTGGTAAGTTGAAACACCTTGAAAATTTTTAAATAAAACTTGTAAATTGATTTATTTTCAACGTTTATTTATTTAGTGCGTTACAACTTTGGTGCTATTGTTCATCAAGAATGTTTACGCTCTCATCAATTATGTGAGCTACGTGGAGGCATTGTTCACATTAATATCAGTTTCCGGTCTTTTGTGGCTACGTTATAAGCAACCCAAAACCGAAAGGCCCATACGTGTCAATATTGTTTTGCCTGTTGTATTCTCAATCATTTGCCTCTTCCTTGTGATCTCATCGTTCTTTCAATCACCACTCGAAGTTGGTGTTGGCACTGCTATTATTTTGTCCGGCATTCCAGTATATTATATGACAATACATCGACCAGTTAAATGGCTGACAAATATATCACAAGCCATTAATATCTGGTGCTCAAAATTCTTTCTTTGTATGCCAAATCAAGAAAAATTTGATTAAGCTTAAGTTATTAAATTATTAAGTAAGTAATGAAAACATAAAAGACTAATTCAATTTAATATAAATTAATACACAAACATACATGTTGTATGTGTTTGTATGTATGTATGTATGTACATATCATCCGTATGGATGAATAGATATTTTCTGTAAAATACTATGTATACAAAAATATTAAAGGGAAATTATTAGAAATTGCGTTCCTTTTGCCTCGCAACAAAAAAAAATAATAATATAATAAAAAAAAAATATTTTTATACATGCCTAATAATAAAATTATGTAAAATAAAATCATAACAAATCCGTTAAAACTCAAATATCGAATACAAAATATAGTGAACATAAACATAAACTCTATTTTAAGCACCAATTATACATATAATAATTATTATTTGGTTTTCTTTTAACTCAAAGAATTAAGCTTAAATTAGACGTGCCATAGCAAAAATAACCAAACCAAAATTAAATTGGTTTCAGTGGTAATGGCTATGGCGAGTCACGTATAATCAAATACAGTGTTGCCCCTAAGTTTGATTCGAACAGCTGTTTTGTATGGTCATATCACGTCTAATTTAAGCTTTAAGAATAAGAGTTATGCCCGTTATTTCTACCCACAGATTATATTAGTGTACAGATATCTATCGTGTAAAGCTAGGTACGGACGGTTTTACAACCGTGTGAACTGGCAAATTTTTGTCAGACGTCCTTGCCAGAAAAAGCATTGTCAGTCCATTGCAAGACTAGCAGCTGATAACAAATTGTCAGATATCTTACAAACGTCTGAATACATTGTTAAGTTATTACCAGAAAGACTACCAACTGACAACAAATTGTCAGACTTCTTACATTCGGGTGAACACATTGTAAAATTATTGCCAGATATTTGTCAAACATTTTAATTTTGTCAGATGTGCAAAGTTTATGCATCTGACAATTTCGTCATTGTAAGAGAATTCTTTCTATGGGCAACACTGCACACCCTTGATTTTAAAGAAAAAAAGTATAATAAAATATAAACAGACAAAATCATTGCAATTGCTTCTTTGTATTCCATAATAATTTATATTTTCACTTTTTACATTTAACACAACCACAAACGATTGATATTTAACAATTTATAACAAATGCTTTGAGTCTGGAAACGCATAACAACAGATCTGACGAGTTTTGCATATGACAACCGTGTGAACTGACAATTTTACGACTGACGATTTTGTCAGGTGAATTTATTGTTATACAACCGTCTGGCAATAAATTGTAAGATTTTCTGACAACCGTTTGAACTGACAATATTCCTGGCAGTTTTCGATTGTCAGCACATTGCCAGATCTGACAATCGTCTGTACATAGCTTAAGTTACATTTTATAAGGCAAACTCTTAGGTAAAAACCTTAGGTAAATTACCTATTTGTAGAAGTAACGGGCATTAATGAGATAATTAAATTTAACATACAGACGGCCTTTACATTTAGGTTTTTGTCCCTGCTACAATCGTTGCATTCGCCTTCGAAAAGTATTTAAATTTATAATTAACGTACTTTGTAGCTTCTACTTCGTAATCATTCATTTCATACAATGTTATCGTAAACAAAATATTCTGCTTATACACAACATGAGAAGAAGGAGAGAGAAAAATATATAAACTAGGAAAAGTCAATTTGAAACACCAATTTTGTATTCGTGCTCTACACCTCTCGCCTACAAACCACTATCGCATAACTTGTAGCAAGGGGAAAATCCTAAATGTAACTGGCCTCATAATATATTCATAAGATATCCTTGAAATTAAGAAGATATGTAAATGTTGTTTTATTTAAATTGGAATAATTGTCAATTAGTTTTTTTTTATACGATTTTAGATTATCTCTTCAAAACATACCACTTTTAATAAAATTAAAGGCCTGACCCACAAAATCGACAACTTTCTACTTGGCGCACACTTACATTTGAAACAACAACAAAATATAAAAATTTGTTTTTGTTTTGGATGTAAGTGTGCGACAAGTCGAATGTTGTAGACATCGTGGGTTTGGCCCTAATTTTCTTGCTCTTATATAATTGATTTACTATAGCGAGTATTTTTAGAAATTAGTATTCGTAAGTTCATTTAATTTCTAAGCGTTAAATATATTGAATTAAAATTAACAATTAAAATTAACTACTAATTAACTACTGAGTTTTTCAATTTCAAAAAACCTCAAGAAAACATTTTCAGCTAAACGAAATCTTAATCAAAATCTATACCGAATACACCATTTTTTGACATTTATCGAGATTTCGCATCATAAAAAAACATTGACGGAAATTTTTTGAAACTACCCAGTGAAAAAAATGGAAGTCATTCTAGCGGAAGAACATTTTCATTGCTTCCAAAAAATCGATATTTTTAATTTGCCGAGAGTGAGCAAACAACCATGTAGAAGCTTATTTTAGTCACACAAAACCTTGTAACTCCTCCATAGTGTTAGAAAATACTCACCAGAATTTAAAAAAAATATTTTTTTAAAGAAATTTATGAACTATTTTTAGTCTAAAATTTAAAAGTTATTTGCTTAAATTTACATGAAAACACTATTTCGGGCTTAAATTCGTATAAAAAGAAACGAACTGTTAAAATAGGTAACTATTTACCATTTTTCCTAAATGAAAATATTATCATAGAACACAAAAAAAGGGAATTTTTCTTAATATCGCTTTCAATTCAGTGACCAGGCATCGAAAAAGAGAACTTCTTGCAATGACAACCCTATGTAAAAATCATTAGATCGGATCGAAATTTGCACTACTTTCGCATCGTAAACTCTATATTTTCATGACTTTTTTGGAGTCTCTTTTTTTACTGGGTATAACCAAACAAATGGAATTTACAAATTCACTCACCTTTTTAAGTACAGAGGTTTAATTTTTTATACAATTTTGAAAAACAAAACATAGTAGCATCACTAAGTTATACTAGATTTTAGGTAGATTTCAATAAAATCTAGTAACAACGTACACTTTTTTTGTATGAGAAATCTAGTCGAAATCTTGTAGGTTTTGCTGGAAATATCGTAAGTATTAGATTTATCTCAAATGTAAATACACTCTTAGTGTATCTTATGATAGAGCATTTACACCTGCACGAAATCTAGCAGATGTCAGTTAAAATCTTCATAAAAATATATAAAGCTTACACCATTTTTTTACATTTATCACTATTCCTTATCCAAAACAAAACATAATTTATGGTTTCATTTTCCTATATCATAACCAAACAACTACATCTGCAATGTAGCTAATTCACACACCTTTTTAAGTACAAAGGTTTACCTTTTATTACAATTTTGAAGAAAAAAACATAGTTACATCATTAGATTTCAAGTTGATTTCGACAAAATCTGGCGACAAAGTAGATTTTGATTTGTATGGAAAGTTTACTAGATTTTTAATGAAATTTAGATTTAGCACAAATGTACACGCACTATAAGAAAAATTTATTTAATCATCATACTTTTAAAATGATTTGGAATTGTTTTTTTTTGTCTGAGGGGGAATACCTGTCAGTTCATTACCTGAACTTCTAGTCAACCGATTCCTAGTCATAAATACATTCTTTACATTACTAACGATCAAAAAAGTAGAGGAAGCCACCTTTTGGTATCCTAAAGAAGATGGAGCTGAAAAATCGTTTTTGCACAGATCATAATATAAGAAATTAATAAAGCAATCAAATAATTAAATATAGCAATTGTTTAATTAAATAGATGTGGGTTACACCACTTCTTTGCTGATAGCTTGCAATTTTATATTAGGAGTGAAATCATAAATTAAAATAATATAATCGATGTTCCAGGATACTTTCTGAGGCCTCAGAAGACTCAAATTTGGCAAGTAGGTTAAATTGTAAAAAATAGCATGATAATTAAGAGAGGAAAAACGTTTGCCCTCAAATCCCCTCAAGGGATACTTTATTATTTCCTGGAATATTTGGTACTTAGGAAACATATAACATAAAAATTAATAAAGGCGAATCTTTTGTCTTTAAACCTCTCAGAAACGGGCTGCAGATTTATACAGAAAAAAGGTCTTTTGGAAGTCCTAAAAAATAAAATTCGATTTGTCATCATTTATAAATAAACAGCGAAGTAAAAAACTAGAATATTTGCCCTCAAACCCTTCGTGAAACCGCTATATACAGGCAAAGTCGTACATAAAGAAATTGTACTTCCTAAAGTCACAAAGAAAAAAGGTGCTTGTCTGATGACAAAATTTGGATAGCACAGCTTTACATTGATTAACTAAAATTGGAGAAGTTTCAAGTGCCGATTTTTCTTCTAACATTTCTTTCGCATAGCCTGTCTTATGGACAATATTTCAGCCTGAAATACACTTACGCTATCGGGAAGATGGTTGGTACGATAGCTGTACTGTCAGATCACTTGAGAAAATTCCAGACCCAACACCGCAGAGCAATCTTTACCCATCAGTGCAGACAATGGTGTCATGATCATTTACTATTTCACCCTTTTTCCATTACTTTTAGGATGAGAGAAGGACTTTAAACGATTTATAAAAATCCTTAAAAAGTACCGAGTTCCTATTGTGCAATAGATACCAGAGAATTGCACAACAATTTTCATAAGCAAATAGTATTAATTTTAGTAACTGCGTATAATTGTAGCGCAAGCAAATCCTATACTAACACATTTTCTCTCAAGTAGTTATGACTAAAGCCAATTCCAACATACAAGGGCATCTCTACTCCGTTTTGGGAAAAACTAAAATGCGCTACAACTAAAAATAAAAAGGCACACACATACGTATCAAACGCATTGACTCTCTCTCATACTTTCAGTCTAAATATGGTTTTACTCAGGCTATGGATATTTAGTCGGAAAGCAAAATATACGCATCATACTCGGGATATTTATAAATAAAATAGCCCTGTGTATACACATGTGCAGCCGATTAATAGTCAGAGTAGTCATGCGTGCGATTTTATCTCGCATAGTCTATTGTTTGTGCAGCGTAATTTAAAAACATTTATATATTGTTGCTGAAGGAAAGTTTGGTCAACTCTAAAATATTTCGATTTCTGTTGAATAATTGTGGAAAGAAGTATTAAAGTGATTAAATTGCTTGACATTGATTAAGAAAAAGAAAACATAAAAACATTTATTTTTGTAACTACGGGCCCTCGATACCGAGCGAAATTTCAAAATATTTAAATGAAATTTATATCGAAACATTTTAAAAATTTCGATCGATGCCTCCTCTACATAGTCTGTTATTTATGTTTTTATTCGAATTATATATGTAAATATAAAAATTTTATTTTACATACCGATTTGGATTGACAATATGATCTTTTGTTTTACATAACATTAATCCAGTTCTGTAGTTTGCACTTAATATCAATTTTAGCTTCTCTCATAAACTTGTAAAAAGTGATGTTAAGTTATTTTGCATTTCAGGTGACGAGTGAGTTTTATGCCTAAAACTATGCAAACGAAAACACCATTTAAGTAACACACTTTAACGGGATTATGATTAACATGAAGAGATACCACGAATGGGCACAGTGGTTTAGAAATATGTATATATTTTCTATATAAAATAAATCTTCGTATCTTGAGTCAGTACCTATATTTAAATGTTTAAATTTTGATAAAACTTATAGGGAAATTAAACCCGGGAGCATATCACAAGAATATTGAGTTGCAATTTTAAATCTTCTAACAACTAAAAAACTCAGTTAATGTCCTAAATCATTATTTTTTCCAGAAGCTGGAACAAAAGAAGTTAGAAAGTTAAAAAGAAAGAAATTTTAATAAGATAATAAAGTTTTTCCATGACAGAGCCCTGCACTATACAAATTTATGCAAAAGCGCTCTTCATAATGATTTTTTTACAACATTAGAAAAATTACACATATGTATGTATGTAACTATCTTTAACTTAATAAATACATGTCTGAATCATGTAGTAATTAGTGGTTACGCTTTTATGGGCACATGTGTGCCAGATGTGTACTCGGCATAAGAGGCAAACTATGGAAATTTTTAAAAGCGTTAAAAGTAAGAAATCCCAGAATAAAAAAAGTACCGAAATGAAAAATCGCCAAAATGAAAGAAGTAGTCAAATGAAATATATCACCAAAAACAATATAAATCGATAAAATGAAAAAATGAATTCAGTAAAGTGCGACTTTGACCCGCGCACGAAGGGTTCCGTACGGACACGAGATATGTAATTCAATACGAACTTTAGTAGCCTGTATAAAATATGGTTTTGGCATTTTTTTTTTCGTTTATTACGTTTTTTTAATTTTGGCGATTTTTTCACTTTGGCAATTTTTTTTTGTTTTGACGATTTTTTCGGTTTTTGGATTTTTTATTTTTTAGGCGATTTTTTTCGTTTTGGCGATTTTTTTTAATTATTGGTGATTTTCGGTTTTTGGCATTTCTTCATTTTGGAGACTTTATTCATTTAGGCGCTTTTTTGTAGTTTTGACACTTTTTTTTCTCATTTTGGCGATTTTTTCGGTTGTTGGCTTTTTTATTTTTTAGGCGATTTTTTTCCGTTTTGGCGATTTTTTTAATTATTGGTGATTTTCGGTTTTTGGAATTTCTTCATTTTGGAGACTTTATTCATTTAGGCGCTTTTTTGTAGTTTTGACACTTTTTTTCTCATTTTGAAGATTTTTTTCGGTTTTTGGCGATTTTTTAATTTGCCGATTTTTTCAATTTTGGCGATTTTTTTTCATTTTGGCGATTTTTTTTCATATTAACAATTATTTTGTTACTGGAGCTTTTTTCGCGTTTGGCGTTTTTTTCGGTTTTTGGCGCTTTTTTTATTTTGGCGTTTTTTTTTTATTTAGACGATTTTTTTGAATTTTGCGACATATTTTAGTGTTAGAATTTGTTTTTAATTTTGGCGATTTTTTTCGTTTTGGCGATTTTTTTGAATTTTTGGCAATTTTTTTTTGGATTTTTAGCGATTTTTTTTTGGTTTGGCGATTTTAAAATTCTCAGATTTTTTAGTTTTACCGTTTTTGAAAATTTCAAGAGTTTACCTCTTACGGTTTCAAAGATATAGCAAGTTGTCAAAATTACATAGTCAAAATTGCATTAACTGATGGACCACCCTTTAATTAAATTTTAGTGTTAATTGTGTTAGTCTATACAAAAATACACTAATTTTACATATTTCAAGTGTCAATATACATATGTACATACAATTATATGTATATTATATGGGATTTTAAAATTTTTCCTTGCTCGTTATGGAACACGCTTTAATTTTTAATTCCATGTATTTGTTGTTGTAGTGGCCAAGGTTCTACATACTCTGTCGAAATTTCAGGTCCGTAGCTCTTACGGTTCCTGAGGGAATACCTTGTGACGGACAGACGGACAGCGTAGCGGAAACAATAGGGTTCCTATTTTCACCTTTGGTGTACGGAACCCTAAAAACGGTAAAAATGTACGCAAAAAACTAAAAAAATCGCCAAAAACCGGAAAAATTGCGAAAACGAAGAAAAGCGCTAAAACTAAAAAATCGCTAAGACTAAAAAAATGCCCAAAAACGAAAAACTCGCCAAAACAAAAAAAAAACGCTAAAACTAAAAAAAAAAACAAAAAATAATTTTTTTTAATGTCTACATTAGGTAAGATATTTGATTATATAGGCTAACTTTCGTAGAGTATTACATATGTTCTTATAATTATGAAAGTGGTCTAAGTCATGTGCATTTTTGCTTCAAAATATGAAATAAATCTTGAAAAAACTTTAATAAATTTTTAATAAATCTTACATAAATTTTTATTATTCGAGACAAGTACAACTGTAAATTGATATTTTGAATAACATAACATATTTTTTGGTTTGTTCAAATGTAATCTACTAAATATCTCGACACAGGAAATATATGACTTAGGCCACTTTCATAATTAAGGGCACATATTTATTGTCCTTACGGAACTGTCCTTCGTGTGCTAATCAAGGTCGCACTTTATTGAATTTATTACAAATAAATTACAATTAAATCATTCAAATCGGTTGAGAATTGATACTTTAAAAATTTATAAAAGATATTAGTTCTAGTCAGGGACATAACAGTTATAAGAGAAATGACAAATTAAAATTGATTAATTCAAATAATGGTTATAATTAACGATTATCATAAGATATATTTTATTTTGGTTATTGTAAACAATTAAAGCGAGAAATATTTTTTTTGGTTATAAATAACTATTATAGCAACCAAAAATATTTTTTGGTTACCAATAACTATTATCTAAAGAATTTTAATTTTTTGGTTATTTAAAATACGGTACTTTAGATGTAAATATGCAAAATAATATTTGGTACGAAAATGCAAAACTATAATATATAGAAAATAATTCAAAGGTTCTATCTGTATCCAAAAATTATTTGCGAGTTTTTAAAATTTTAGGGCTTTAGCATTTATTTGCAAATTTTAGTACGTTTTGCGAATCTGGTAATTTTACATTAAACTTATTGTTCTTGTGCATAATTTTAACAAATTAGGGGTGACTTAACCTATTTATTTACAGTTTTTACCCTTTTTATAGTTCTGCCGACTTTTAATTAATATTATATATTTGCTATCATTTTGATGTTACCAAGTTATTGCAAATTTGCGTAATTTTCACGAATTTTTCCGAGTTTTTGGCATTCATTATACTCGTAATTTCACCTAAAGAATTTTAGGGCTCGTTTGCAATTTTGCAATTTTTCGCACAATTTTCGCTATTCTCGCGATAAAAGTTATTTAAAGCCAAATCTTGCCTTTTTACCATTTTACCGATTTTTAATCCATCTATCTATTTGATGTTAGCAATTTGGTGTGAATTTTTATAATATTGGCAATTTTTCCCGATTTTTTTTTCATTTCTTATATCTTTAGGTATTTCTTAGTAATTTTAGGGCTTGTTTGCAATTTTGCAATTTATCGCGAATTTTCTTTAATATCGCAAAAAAAAAAAATTGATTTTTCCCAATTCTTTTTTTTTTTGCAGAATTATCCGAATTTGATATACTTTTGATGTTACCAAGTTTTTGCAAATTTTCCTAATTTTTGCGAATTTTTACAAGTTTTTTGCACTTAAATTTTAAGGTTTTTTTTAAATTAAAAATTATTTGCAAATTTTCGCAATTTTTTGCACATGAGATTATTTTTCAATCTTAAAATCTCCTGAGTTTGCTCGTTTATAGTTTTTACGGCTTTGGAATTTTTTTACAGATATTCACAGCTTTGCAAGTTTTCGCGATTAACATATATGTTGTAAGCCTATTCTCCACTTATAAAGTTTCTACGATCTACGATATTTTCCATTATTTTAGTCCTTTGCGACTTAGTATATTTTTGGCAATATATAATGTTTTTAGTAGAAATTTGCTGAAGAAAAACCCCACGTATTTAAACATAATTGGACATTTTGTCCAAAAAAGTAAAATGCAAAATAATTATTATATTTATGAAATTGATAAATGTTTCTTATGAAACTGCCCGTTTTGTCAACTTTGCCAAAGATACTTAAATTTCTTGTCCTGCATATCCCTTAAAATTTTATCTCTTACATCTTTATCGTATTTTAGGCAGCAATAACCAAAAAATTTAAATTCGTTATACGTAACCAAGGCCTATTTATTTATTTTTTGTATTGCTGTGTTTTTGTAGAGTTGCATAGACCTAATAAATGGGCCTTGTACGTAACCAAAAAATTTTTTGGTTGCTATAATAGTTATTTGTAACAAAAAAAAAATATTTTCCACTCAAATTGGTTACAATAACCAAAATGAAATATCTCTTACGATAATGGTTAAAAATAACCCAAACCAAATAAAACACATTTTACAGTAACCTTTTCATTTCAAATAAAAAGATAACAATTATTTTCAGTCCCTGGTTCTAGTAGTTGAAATTTTGTTTTATTGCATCGGAGATCACCAAAGTAGAAAGACGTTTGCAGATCATTTAGGATCCTGAGTAGGGGGGATATGAATTAGTTTTGGCTGATCGCTTGTACCACAATGGACAGGAGGGGCCTACTACGTAGTAGTGGCCACTCTCCAGATCATGCCTGTCTAAGTGAACATACCAGACTTTTTTCTGGTAGGGATTTGGTCAAGTGTATAACGTTTTGTATCAACGCGCTTCCCTGTCGTTCTAGATCAGTGATGTCAAAAATAAATCTATAGTTGTATGTGTAAGAAAAGCTGTCTCATCCGTCTCGAAGTACATAGAAAATAAATATTTGCAACAAATGCACTTTAGTGAAGCAGCTAAAAATATATAAAAAGTAGTCTGAATAAAACAAAACTTCGAAGTCCTTTCGATATTTTGCAACAAATTAAATGCATTTTTGTATAATTTTGTATGCATCCGATTTATTTTCTCATTCATTTTATATTTTTTGCACATAACTATAAATAATTTTTATTTGTTTGTTGGTTATATGCATTTCGTTTCTCCTAAAGAAAGACGGTTTTGCCACACGCAAAGTTTACTTTGCAAAGGCTTGAGTTTGTAGGAGAGAAGAATAGAGAATAGAATAGAGCTTATCCTATATTATTTTTCTTCAACAAACTCAAGACTTTGCAAAAAAAAAATTGCGTTTGGAAAAAAAAGCCGCTAAAACTCATCAGCAGACTTCAACCAATTTGGCATCTCATTATAAAAAAGCTAATGAGAAAATAATAGTGGATTCAAAATCGAAAATGTTAGCCTGTGAAGATTTTCGCTTGATTCTTTTACAAAATGTTTACAAAACAAACTTTGTATGAAAATTTGTTTGTTAACCATTTTGGAACTCGAAATAAATTTTATGTTTGTGTACGTATTTCTTAATAACATATTGATAGTCGTTCCATAAAAAAATTTCTGGGTGAAGGCTGCTGATGAGTTTCTTAAGCAGAAACGAAATGCACTTTCTGCGAACATTAAAGGCTTATATTCATAAAAAAATAAAATGTGATTAAAAGTTATTTTAAGAAAATTTTTTCAAAAAAATTTAAATAAAATACGTTATAACCCGAGTTTAAATGTTATGAATGTGGGTTAATGAAAAAATATTTATGCTACACATGCACATCTCTATCCATGTAAACTTTTAGAATAAAATATAAAAAAGTTATTTTAAAAATTGATTTGAAGATTTTTTGAAAATTTTAAAAATAAAATGCAGATTTTGAAGATTTTTTAGATTTTGCAGATTTTAGCCTTAGAAATTCTGGCAACACTGGGTACGAATGTGTTATTGTCACTGTCTCATTGGCGACTAAATGAAAGAGAATAAAGCTATGTACAGACGGTTGTCAGATCTTACAATATTGCCAGTAAAATGTGCTCAAAATTTCTTACAACCGTGTGAACTGACAAATTTTGTCAGACGTCGTTGCCAGAAAAAGCATTGTCAGTCCATTGAAGGCTTAGCAGCTGACAACAAATTGTCAGACATCTTACAATCGTGTGAACACACTGTGAAATTATTGCCCGATATTTGTCAGACGTTTTAATATTGTCAGATGTGCAAAGTTTATGCATCTGACAATGGCGTCATTGTAAGAGAATTATTTCTATGGGCAACACTGCTCACGCTTGATTTTAAATAAAAGATTTATAATAAAATATATGCACACAAAATCATTGCAATTGCTTCTTTATGGTCCATAATAATTTATACATTCACTTTTTACATTTAACACAAACACAAACGATTGGTATTTAACAATTTCTAAAAAATGCTTTGAGTCTGGCAGCGCATGAAAACAGATCTGACAATTTGGCCATATGACAACCGTGTGAACTGACAATTTTTCGACTGACGATTTTGTCAGATGAATTTTTTGCCATACAACCGTCTGGCAATAAATTGTAAGATTTTCTTACAATCGTGTGAACTGACAAGGAATATTGTACTGGCAATTTTCGATTGCCAGCACATTGACAGATCTGACAATATTGTAAGATCTGACAATCGTCTGTACATAGCTTAAGAATTTGTGTGATTTTAGTTTCCACAATTGTGGCATGAAACTGACATCAATGTTCTAGATGTTCTCGAGATATAGCATCGGAAAGATAAAATAAGAATAGGAAGGGTTAAATAATTTCGCAATTCGAGAAAACGTGACATAATCCTTGTAAAAACAACATGTCAACTATGTAAAAAGTCTATATATAAAGAACTTACATAATTCAAAAAAGTTCATAGACATAAATAGCTGGTACGTACTACCACCTCGATAGAGAGAGAAGAATAGTTTTGCATATGATCAATGATTCGTGTATAAATTTAAAACTTCAAAAGCGTTTTTTGCAAACATAGTTTTTCTGAGTTGTGACACTACTGAAGTAAATTAGCAACATGTAATAAGGGTGCGATTTCTAAAATGCATTTAGTATTTCATTTTTATTTTTTTAAATAACTTTTTTTAAATTTGGTACGAGTAAAAAATTAAAAATGCAATTCTATGCCCTACACGATCTTACATTGGAGGTATGATATTTGCAAAAAATATTCAAAAAGTTATTACCCTACTGAACATGTTCGATGTCTCATGACTGTTTTAGTGAATGATTTATGAAATATTGAGATTCAAGGTGCATTAATTTCAAAATAAATATTGTAATTCTACCCCACTGTACATTATATACATAATCAAACTATATTTTAATAACAAACTACTTTTTCTGAAATGCAAATGATGTACTCATTTTTATATTTTCATATACAAAAATATTTACTTAATTCTTTTATCTTAAAACAAACAGGAATTAACTTGAATCAACCTTTTTAAGTCCGAAAACATGCAGGCAATATTTGTTTAAGTAGATTTCCTTAAAAATATTAAAAAGCTCTCCATGCACACCAAAGCTTTTACTGAAATTAGCGAGTTGTTGTTTAATTTAAAAATTTACTAAATTCATTTTTATTGTTGTCATGTTAGCGAAAGTAAACATTGCTGAAGATATGCATTTAAAAATGCATTATTTTATAAACAGTGGCGAATAAAAAACATTCATACAGCACCTCACTTAATATTTTTCAGACGAAAAGATCTAGCGAAATGTGCTAATATACAAAGTGTTTGTTAACTCTCTATTTATTTAAATACAGAAATAGAAATTAATTACATTATAAGAAATATATTAATTTATAATTTAAAGTATCATTTGATTGGACAAAAGTATTCACACAAATCATAATATTAGTGCTAAATAAAAGAAATTTTGCAGAACAGACCCGTATATGTGGAAATTACAGAAATAGTGAAAAGAAGCTGTTGTACTCTAGCCAGGGTTATAATCGTGGCTTTCGATAACGAGCTGATTCGATTATTTTTTTTTTCAATTTGGGATTATGACATTTGCTATCGAACAATGTAATAATATAATTTGATATCGAATGCCATAATGTCAAACTGAAAAAACCTAATCGAATAAGCTCGTTATCGAAAGCAACGATTGGACCACATCATTGTAAACCATTGCAGGACTTTTCAAGCTTCTCAACTTCCCATCGTACTGGCCGACCTCGAAAGCTTACCTCAAAAGAAGAAATGTCAAGATAAATAAAAAACATGCAAAAATTACTTCTGTTAATTATTCACCCTTATTCCAGTTGCCGACATCGACGCCACTCTAACACAATACCAAAAAATTTAGGGCTGTTTACTCGCTCTCGACAACAATTGTGTGCTGCTGACAATCTGGTTGCGTTCCTCAAGGTCTAGAAAATAGCCTTAGCCTGCCAACAGGAGTCAGCTGTTTTCCACAACGTGTACATTAGGGATGCCAAACGGGAGATCCAGAATACCAAAATCCTGGGATTTGGCAAATCCCGATTCCAAGGATTTGTAAAATTCAAGCCCGGGATTTCGTTTTCGGGATTTCATGGTAATTTTTATATAAAAAATTATTTATAAATTAAAATTTTCGTTGATTTTATGGTATTTTTATATAATATTTAAAAGTCCCATACAATTTTATACGTGCAGTTTTAACATCGTTACATCTTTTTTATAAATTAACAACGAGAGCAAAATAAATTAAATACTTTCCCACGGTTATTTTCATCAAAGGTGCTTCAATATACAGCAAAGAATTATTTTGAAAACAAAAAACGCATATGAGCTTTGGAAGGGATATAACATTTGCAAAATTCATAAGTTTGACAAATTTATTCCGTCTTATTCTATATTATGAGAACAATTATAAATAAAATTCCACGAGAATTTTTTCCCGGGGAATAATTTCAAACAGTAGCAAATAATGTGGAAAACAAAATAATAAAATATAAAAGGAAAAATAAAAAAACTAATTGGAAAATAGAAAAATTTCCTGCGGCAATTTATTCATAATTGTCGGGTTGACGTAAACGTAAGAAATATTTACCGAATAATGCGTTTCATTGTTCAAAAGTGCATAGATATGTACATATGTATGTTCATTTTGGTTAAGATAATAGAAAAAATATACATATATTGAAAACATAATCAAATTTTCATATTTAGTTTCAGTTTAAATTCTCTAATTTAAAATAGGGAAAAATTCTTTTGATCTTTATTTCATATTCGTATTAGAAAATTGTTAACTTTAAAGACAATTGTGTAATGATATATTATCAACATAAAACCTTTTAAAATGCATAAAATTTGCTATTAAAGTAATATTTATTTAAAAAAATAGTTTTATTACGAAAAAATTGTAGATCCCGAAATCCCGAAAAATTCCGGGATCCCAAAAATCCCGAGATCCCGAAGATCCCGGGATTTTCGGGATCGGGTTTTCCAAAAATAGATCCCGATTGGCATCCCTAGTGTACATAGCCCCAATTTGTTGGTATTGTTTTAAAGTGACGTTGATGTTGACAACTGGAATAAGGGTGATTGCATTTAAATTTCGCTTTGAGCAAAATGATCCAAAAGATGGCTTAGTATAAAAAGGGCGTATCTCAATTTTTTTAGAAATCGCGTTTTTAACGTTTTTTGGGAGTCAAGACTCAAACACTATGTCCTTGATAACATTTGTGAAGAACATCTACAAGCAACAAATATTTGTGTCGAAAATTTTGTTACAAATTTCGTGATATCATCAATTTACTCCCCTCCCAGATTCGCAATTACTGAGGATCAATTCGAGGAATTCTACAAATCTCTTGGCCCTTGTTTTGTAGCAGCTGGGGACTACAATGCAAAACATACGTTCTGGGGTTCGCGTCTTATCACACCTAGAGGTCGGGCATTGTTCAACACAATTTCAAAAATGGGCTTGGACGTCATTTCAAGTGGGGAGCCCACTTACTGGCCTACGGACATACAAAAAATTCCGGATGTTATAGATTTTGGAGTCATGAAAAATATCACTAGGGAATTAATTCATGTTGAAGCTTCTGTAGATCTCTCCTCCGATCACTCTCCCACGATTGTTACAATTTGTAGCCCACTAAGAAGTGACTTCCCTGTCCCATATGTAAAGATGATCAACCGTGTTAATTGGCTGGGGTTCAAAAAAATACCTCAGTAGCCATTGTACGGAAAATATTAACCTAAGAACACCAGGTGATATTGAATCTAACATTGAAAATCTTAACGAAAATATTAAACAGGCTGCTGAACATGCCACTACTTCCCATCCGCAGACTGGGTTTAATAGAATTTATTCTACAGACATTGAACGTCTTTTACGTGAAAAAAGAACAGCTAGAAGGGAATGGCAACAGCACAGATCACCCCAAAATAAAATTAGATTTAAAGAGTGCACTAGACGACTCCAAGAGCTGCTGGCATATGAAAAAACTGTATGTCTTAAAAATTATCTGGAAAATCTTGATGCCACACCTGCATCTAATTACTCCTTGTGGCGAGCTGCTAGAAAGCTTAAAACACCCGTTGAATATACACCACCTCTGCGCACTTCTACCGGAGGTTGGGCCAGAAGCGATAATGAAAAAGGTAACATATTTGTTGAGCATTTAAAATCCGTATTTACCCCAAACACATGTACTGGTGTTTTTGATTTACCAAGTGTAGTTGCGCTACCCCCTCGAACCATAAAATTTAAGACGCGTGATGTTCAGAAACTAATTGCTGAACTCAACACGAAGAAAGCTCCAGGTATTGATGGAATAAGTAACAATATGCTGATAAACTTGCCCCATATTGCAATTAGAATCCTGTTATTTATTTTTAACTCCATTTTACGACTGGAGTATTATCCACAAAGCTGGAAGCTTGCGAAGGTCAAAATGATTCCAAAGCCGGGCAAAGACCTTACCAAGGCTGAGTCATACAGGCCAATAAGTCTGCTATCAACAATGTCAAAACTCTTCGAAAAGCTGCTCATGACAAAATTGTCCCCAATTTTAACTGTTAGTGGGTGCATCCCAGACCATCAATTTGGTTTTAGAAGTCAGCATAGCACCATTGAACAAACTCATAGATTGGTGCAATTTATAAGAAGAACTTTTGAAGAAAAAATGTATTGTTCTGCCCTGTTTATTGACGTTTCTCAGGCCTTTGATAAAGTGTGGCATGAAGGTCTAATTCTAAAATTAAAATCATATCTACCAATAAATTTAGTGAATTTATTAGAAAGTTACATCACTACCCGGAAGTTCACGGTTGTGGAAGGAGAATTCATGAGTGTGCCCGAATCTATATCATCCGGTGTGCCACAGGGGAGCATACTGGGGCCAGTTTTGTATTTGATCTATACTTGTGATATGCCTTTGAGCAGCAATATCCATACATCTACGTTTGCCGATGATACAGCCTGCCTTAGTATGCATGAAAACCCTCACGAGGCTTCCCGATATTTACAAGAACATATTACACAATTGGAAATGTGGTTGAACTTATGGAGAATTAAGGTAAATGAACAAAAGTGTGTCCATATAACGTTTACCCTAAGAAGAGATACTTGTTCCCCAATTCGAATCAATAATCAAAATATTCCTCAACACTCCCAAGTGAAATACCTTGGTATACACCTTGATCGAAGACTTACATGGAAACATCATATTGACTTTAAGCTAACTCAGATGAAACTTAAGTTATCTCAAATACACTGGTTGATTGGCAGAAATTCAATACTTAGCCTGGACTGTAAACTTTTATTATACAAGTCGCTTTTAAAGCCAATATGGTGTTACGGTATCCAGTTATGGGGCACTGCTTCAGCCTCCAATGTAGAGAGAATTCAACGTAGGCAAAACAAAATTTTAAGGTTAATAACATCTGCTCCATGGTATATTAAGAATTCAAATTTGCATCGTGATTTAAGAATGCCACTAGTGACTGAAGAAATTGCCAGATACGCAGGCAAATACTTAACAAAACTCGAGTCACATCCTAATCCGCTTGCTCGTAATATTTTGAATTTTAATGGTCACATCCGCCTAAAAAAGAGGGACACAAGGGCTCTTATACTCAACACTCTAGATGGGAATGCTTGAAAATACATTTAATTTTCCTTTTTGATTATCACTACTTTGTATTATTTAAATTATCACTAAGTTTTGGCCGACACTGGTCGGGCTAAACAATTATATTTTAGCTTTAAGATTTGATCACTTATTGTTAGTTCATATTTGAAGATACAATAAATAAATATATGTATTAAAAAAAAAAAAAAAAAAAAATTTTGGGAGACAACGTATAATTGCATCCACCTTGAAAATCTTAGTACGTTACAGTTCAAAATCAAGGACGCAACGGCAACTTGAAAAAATATTTCTGCATTGAAATGCAGTTTTTGCTTCTCCTATAAAATATCGAAAATTCGAGTTTCGCCTTTCTTATATTAAGCCATCATTATGTTTCCAGATTAGCATGTGATAAAAGCAGATAATAGAATTAGAAATTTAGTATCGTAGTCAAAAATGCCGATATACAGAGAGCACTAGAAGTCGAATCGGAAACATATTTGCAGGATTTCAAAGATGTTGAGATGTCGAACAATAGTCCATCGATTCGGTTCAGTAGATTTCGAAAATAAAATTTTCACACAAAAGTTTTTTAAAAAAGTTTTAAACTACCCAGCCGATCAACTTTAAAATCGAATCATCTCATAACTTCAAAAAGAAATGTCGATTGTGTCGAAGTTTCCCTTAAATCCAGTGATTCGTTCGAGAGAAATCGTTGACGAAAAATGTCGATAAAATTGTTTTATTGTAATAACTTAAAAAGTCTTCGGCAAATCGATATCCGGTATTCGCTGATTTTTATAAACTTAGAAAGTGTAACGGATGTTGAAAATTTTAAAAAGATCTGTAGCTTAGCGGAAAGTTTCAGTGGTGGCCTTCAAGGTCAGTTTATGCCCATATTTTTTTCAATAGGCTTTTCGACGAGTCCTTTGACAAATTTTTTATTACTTTCTGAGAGTACGAGTGGACTTTCTTCAACTCATCAATATACTCGTAAATAGTCACCCTTATTGCAGTTGTCGTCATCGACCTCACTTTAACACAATACCAAAATATGGGGGCTTGTTTACTCGCTCTCGAGAACAATTTTGCGTAATGACAATCTATTTCCGTTCCCTAAGGTCTAGAAAATAGCATAAACCTGCCAACAGGAGTCAATTGTTTTCGACAACTTATATACGAGCACCAATTTTATGGTGTTGTGCTAATGTGACATCGATAGCGACAAATGAAATAAGGGAGATTGTTTTGTTTACTGTCCTACAATATTTCTAGGACTGGAAATAAAAAACCCTTTAAGGGATTTAAAAAAACGCTGATTTATTAATCCGCCTTCGTATTGTAAAATTTTATAATTTTTCAGCATCTACTGAAGCACATATTATTTTTTAAACGTTGTACATCAACATAAATTTATGTGTGTATGAATATTTGTGCACATAAAATATGTATGTATGTATGTATTTAAATATATAAAAGATATCAGGCTAATCTAAAATTTTCCGCTCATAAAATGTTATTTTTAATAGAGAAGAGATTTTAAATTGAGTAACATCTAGGCTTTTGGAAAGCTTTCTACACAAAAGTTGGCATATAATCCAAATTTTCAAATCCTTTAACTGATGGAAAGATATATTTCTATATAAAATAAGCCTGTAGTTATCGGAAGAAGTATTAATTTTCAATTAGATTTTGTAACACTTTTTATCTTTTTAAATTTGGCAGAACATTTTTTACGGCGTTCATATTTGTCTACACATGTAAGTATGTATGTAAATAAATCAAAGATATCACGGCTTCTAGTATCTAAAATTTTCCGCTTATTTTTTTCAGAAATGAAATTTGATGCTTTTTTACAATAGAAAAATTAAAAAAAAAGGTTGAAAAATGTCTGATTGACCATTGCTACTTTTAAAATCACATGTGATTTTCAGAACATGCCTGCAAATGTTATTTTTGTTTGAGATAAGATTTTAATTGAATTAAAATGTTCAAATACTATAATTGATATAGGTATGGGTTATTTCCAAAATCTAGTACTTATGAAATTTCGGGAAAAATCTAGTACACCTCCCATACAAAACAAAATCTACTTCGTCACAAGATTTTGTCAAAATATTTTTAAAATTTAGTTGAACTCAGTGATACAATTGGGTAATCCCATTTTAAATCAACGAAAAAACGCAATTTTTTATTTACCCCTCTCAGAATTGTACAAAAATTTCCACGAGTGTTCTATAGTACTAAAATAATATAAATTTAAAAATTTTGGGTATCTAGCTTTTGTGGTTCCCGTTATCTTTAAAAGTTTTTAAGATACAGGGTCGATATTGCTCTCATTTAATAGGTATTGAGAATAGCTTTAAAACTGCATTTAGCTTAATTTTTTTTCTGAAAGGTCAAAGATCACTGTCACATGATTTAAAGTTTGGGGAACTATAACTCAAAAAATTAAATTTTTAAAATTCTAAAAAAAATATATGTTAATCCTAAAATTTAAAAAATTTAAATTAAAGGGTGGTCCATCAACAACTTGCTATATCTTGGAAACCGTTAAAGGTAAAATCTTGAAATTTTCAAAAACGGTAAAACCAAAAAATCCGAAAATTATAAAATCGCCAAACAAAAAAAAAGCGCCAAAAATTTAAAAAAATCGCTAAAACTAAAAAATATTCTAGCGCTAAAATAAATCGTCAAATTCGAATAAATCAGCCAAATGAAAAAGGTCAAAATGAAAAAAAACGCCAAAAACCAAAAAAAAATCGCCAAAACTCGAAAAAAGTAACAAACCCAAAATAATTGTTTTAATGGACAAAAAATCGCCAAAATGGAAAAAAAATCGCCAAGTTCAAAAAACGCCAAAAACCGAAAAATTCACCAAAATGAGAAAAAAAGTGTCAAAACTAAAAAAGCGCTAAATGAAAAAAGTCGCCAAATTGAAAATCCCCAAAAACCGAAAAAATCGTCATAACTAAAAACAATCGCCTGAATGAAAAAAAAATCGACAAAAATAAAAAAACACCAAAATTGAATAAAAATCGCTCAAAATTAAAAAAAACGCAAAAAAACCGAAAAAAATTGCCAAAATGAGAAAAAAGAGTCAAAACGAAATAAATTGCCAAAATGAAAAAATGCCAAAAACCAGAAAAACCGACTATATAAAAAAATCGCCAAAATGAAAAATATCGCAAAAATAAAAAAATCGACAAAATTAAATTAAATTTGAGTTATAGTATTTTTATTATGAGGGATACATACTATTGCGGGACCTGTTATTCTTACTCCAATAGCAATACAAATCAGCACATCCATAAGTTCAGAGAAACTACTACTATTACACTTAATTATGCAGACAATATAAAATATTATATGTACTTTTAACACACATGGGAGGTAGGCGTGTTCTTTGTCCGATTAAAATAAATATGTGATTCTAATTAAAGTATTTTATATTGGAGTACCAAATTTCAAAACTCTGTGACATCTTTTTGTTCCATTTCTTATACCTATGATATAAAAAACCGATTTGCCTCTTCACATTTCGCGCGATTCTTATCGGCACATATTCATGAAAAAGCCTTTTACATGCATATGTATGTACATTAGGGTGGCCGTTATTTTACTTTTTTTGATTTCTTCTACTGTGAACCCCCAAATCGGTTCAGTTTTATGTAAAAAAAAATACAAAAAAATTTCATACCGATAAGTTGTGTTTTAGGGGGCCCCCCCCTTGGCCATCAAGGCCATTTATTCAATGTAATTTTTTTTATTTATTTTTTTTAATTTGTTTTGACTATATATACGGTATATGTCTGAAATAATTTAATATATACATATATAAGCATGAAATATAAAAATTATTATTATTATTTTGTTGGTTATTTTCCTCATTACTTTCTAAAATATTAATTTTAGCAAAATACTTTATTTGAGACTAATGTTCTTGACTTCAAGAACTAAAATAAATATTGCCATATGTCATATTCTAGTAAAATGAATTTTTAAAAAGATAGTCATATGCAAAAAATTACATTGAAAAATGGGCTTGAAGGCCAACTTTTTACATAAAACTGAACTGATTTGGGAGGTGAGAGTAGAAGAAATCAAAAAACAAAAAATCTCCATACAATTAACGGCCCTTCCAATGTACATAATATGCATATTTTTTATATTTTAATTTTGTTTATATTTAAAGTATAAAATATTAAAAATTTAATTTTGTTTGCTCAGCTGAAAATTGTTTAAAAATTGCGCTTGCTGAAGATAAAAGCTCGTGGAAAATTGTCAACTTGATTTTTTTTTAATCACTCACTAAACTTGTCAAATTTGATTTCCTGTTTAACAGGAATCTATAATTTGTAAAATAAAAATCGGGGAAACTCTATAACATTTACCACAGTTTTTCCATGCCAATATACATACAATATCTTGTTACCTTAATATAGAAAGGTCCTAACTCATTAATTATTTTTTTAAACGATATTTTAGCATTCTTCTATTGAAAAATTCAAAAAACTCGATTTCATAAAAAGTATGAGTTAGGTAGGGTCTTTCTATATTAAGATAACGATATGTACAGATGTATGAACATAACGTTAGCAGCGGTACCGCTAAAACAAAATCCCTTGGTATATCAGCAGCTGGGAAACATTTTGAAAAGCTTTCCGATTAAGCTTTTCAAATGAAGCGAGTATAGATAGCATTCGAGTACAGTACATTTACAAATTATTCGCCGACGTACTCACTTGTACATATAGAGAAGCAATTTAAAGTAAAGAGCTCAATATGCGTCAGGCATTAACCGCGATCAGCAAGCTAAATAGTAGTAAGCGGTAGAATATAAAAACACGATCGTGCTTGAGAAGCAGATGAGCTGCTAAAAGTAAAAATTATAATAAATAACAATACCCCGTTAAACAAATGAAATAAAAACAAATTCAAATCTTTACGATCAATTTGCAAGAGTGTGTGATGTTACGAAAATAATGTTATTGAATTAATTTTAATAAAAAAATATTTTCAATCGTTTGTGAAAAATTATGCATTAGTTGAAAATAATTTGCGTGATTTAAAAGAAAATTTGCAAAAAACTAAAAAGGAAACAGTTTTAATAAATATAACAACACAAAGTTTTAGAAGAGAATTTCAGATCACAAGAATAAAGGATTTAAATACCTATAAAACAAAATCAAAATGGCACAGTTTAATTTTATTGCTGTTTGGTCCATATTAGCCATCAATGTGTGGGTAAATTTGGCGGATGTTAAAGGTGCCACGGAATATAACCACTACTTGGCACATTTTTTCCATAAATATGGTAACGGAAGTACCATGTCTTTCGAGGTAAGAATAGTAATTATTGTTTTTTTAACAATTTCGAGAATTATGACCTCAATTTAGACACTTATTTAATTATAATGGTAACGATAAAAACAAATTTATATATACATACGAGTAGGTATATACTATACGTATGTATATAGTATGTGCATATGTAGTATTAATTACTATAATTACTTTCATATCATATTTCGAATGGAATCAAAACTTTTGCTATAATTTAGCATGGTCCAATGCGTACATATTTATTTGTTACATGCATACATACATACACATATATTTATAAATAAGTTTATTTTCCTTAAAAATTTAAATAAAATACTATAATTGCTCGACTGTACACTAATTTATCGTATTACGCTGGTGGTAGTGAAAAGTTCTGTCACCGAAACTTTAGAATTATTTAGAAATATATTCAAATAGTTATTTTTAGGGTTCCGTACACCAAAGGTGAAATAAATTCAGTGAACTGCGAGTTTGACCCGAGCACGAAGGGTTCCGTACGGACACGAGATATGTAATTCAATACGAACTTTAGCCAATATAAACTATAGTTTTGACATTTTTTTCGGTTTTAAGCGTTTTTTTTGGGTTTTTGGCTTTTTTGAGTTTATTGGCGCTTTCCGAGTTTTGGCAATTTTTTCTCGTTTTGGCGATTTTTTTGGTTTTTGATTTTTTTTTAATTTCGGCGATTTTTTTATCTTGGCGCTTTTTTTATATAGGTGGTTTGTTTGGTTTGGCGATTTTTTCGGTTTTTGGAGTTTTTCTTTCATTTTGGCACTTTTTTTTCTAGTTTTATGAATTTTTTCGGTTTTTGGCGTTTTTTTTTAATTTTGGCGATGTTTTTTAATTTTGGTGTTTTTTTCATTTTGGCGATTTTTTTTTATAGAAACAATTATTTTGGTTTAGGCGATTTTCGCGTTTTTGGCGATTTTTTTCGGTTTTTGGCGTTTTTTTCATTTTGGCGATTGCTTACATTTGGGCATTTTTTTCGAATTTGACGATTTATTTTAGTTCCAAAATTTTTTTTCGGCGATTTTTTTTAAATTTTGGCGATTTTTTCGGGTTTTTGGCGATTTTATAATTTTCCGATTTTTTAGTTTTACGGCTTTTGAAAATTTCAAAAGTTTACCTCTTACGGTTTCCATGATATAGCAAGTTGTCACAATTACATAGTCAAAATTGCATTAACTGATGGACCACCCTTTAATTTAAATTTTTAAATATTTTAATGTTAATTGTTGTAGTCTATATAAAAATACACCAATTTTACAAATTTCAAGTGTCAATATACATATGTACATACAATTGTATGTAGTATATTACATGGGATTTTAAATTTTTTCGTTACTCATTTGGAACACCCTTTAATCTTTAATTCTCATGTTTTTGTTGTTGTACCGGCCAAAGTTCTACATACTCTGTCCAAATTTCAGGTCCGTAGCTCTTACGGTTCCTGAATAAAAGCGCCTAAATGAAAACAAGTAGCTAAAATGAAGAAATCTCAAAAACTGAAAACCGCCAAAATTAAAAAAAATCGCCAAAACGAAAAAAATCTCCAAAAAGTAAAAAAACTCCAAAAACTGAAAGAAATCGCCAAAACGAGAAAAAAAGTGTCAAAACTGAGAAAATTGCCAAAATTAAAAAAAAAACTCCAAAAACCAAAAAAATCGCCAAAAAAAAAAAAAATTGTCTATATAAAAAAAATCGCCAAAATAAAAAATTCGCAAAAAATTAAAAAACGTCAAAAACGAAAAAAAAACCAAAAACTATATTTTATATAGGCTAAAGTTTGTATTTATTTACGTATCTCGTGTCCGTACGGAACTCTCCGTACGCGGGTCAAAGTCGCACTTCACTGAATTTTTTTTTATATATTTATGATTCAATTAGGCTAAAGTTCGTATCGCTCTGTAAGCTAAATAACATGTAATGATTTTTAAGGAACAAATATAATAAAAAATGCAGGACCAGTTTATTATTCTGATACTAGCGAAAGGGAATAACCATTTTTATGTGTGACCGATGACAAAAAGAGCAGAAACTCTTCGACAAACAAATTAACTGCATAGTACAAGCCATAGTGTATCTGAAAATATATACCCAAGTCACAGTCATAAAGTCTCGATCACACGATTGGCACAATGTACTGATTTTCGTTTGCTCATTGCAATAAAGTCATAAGTAATAAGATAAAATGACATTATTAATTAATTAATTCTTGAATAAGTCTATATGGCTTTATTACCAATACAGTGTGGTGCAGTTATGTAATTATATTTCAACTAGTTAAGAAATAAGGCAAATTTACCTTGTTACTTATGAATTTCTTTCAGTGAGCCGACGAAAATCGGTACATTGTGACAATCGTGTTATCCAACCTTAAGGCAAACATTTAAGCACATTTCAGAGATTTTGTTATTCCTTGCAGCGTAAGTGAATTATGGAATGCAATTAAAAATTTTTCGCGAACTTTCGATTTTTTTCAGCGTTTTTTTCCACATTTTTTTTATTTCTAACATTTTTGGCGATTTCTAATGGATTTTAAGGATTGTTTCCGATTTTTGAGAATTTTCGAGAATTTTTGCAATATTCGCGATGAAAGCGAGTTTCGCAAGTACATATTTTGATTCTTAACAGTTTTTTGCGAATTTTAATCTTTTCGATTATGCTGCTGTTAGCAAGTTTTTGCGAATCTTAAAAATGTTCGCCATTTTTACTGAATTATTGGCATTCCTTAGAGACTTAGAGATTTTTAATAATAATTATGGTTCTGTATTTTTGCAAGTGATTTTTGCCGCAGTGAATACTTGCATAATTTAGTATCCATGTGATACTATTATCAAATGCTAAAAATTGTCGTATAAGAGATAGAGAGACGATAAAATTGCAAAGACAAAAATGTGAAAGATATACATAGTTGCCAGAAAATATGATTTTACACGATTTTTTCTCGACAAATGCTGAAGATATAAAAAGAATTAATGTGATGGGTTTATTTACTGTAAAGTAAACATAAAAGCATATTCTCACTTCGTACGAAAGAACTATATTTCCAATACCTAGTACTTGATAAATTCAGTCACAGTTGTGATTAGTGATTTTTCAATCGCTGTGGAAGAATAAAAGGTATGGAAATATCGCTCATCTGTATTCATCAGCTAGAGAAAAAGGTTTCGAATTTCTATGTTAGAAGTATACAAATTCAAAGTTTTGCTTTCGAATCGAATTACACAAAAAACCCAACCTCCAGGATTAAAAAACAGAAACCGGTCGGTTAAAAGTAAATTTTAAACCGAACTCGCGGTTTTTCATTTTATCGGTTTTTAGCAAACTCTACTCCACGCCGTCCTGATTTAACTAATATTGGCTTTTTCCTATAGGATTATCGTAATATAAAGTGTACGTCCATAAGATGACTTCAGCTTAAATAAAACGTGACATAACCATAACGCCATAGCCATAACAAACCAAAATTCAATTGGTTTCTATGGCGTTATGGCGAGTAACCTATAATCAAATACAGTGTTGCCCATAAGTTAACCCTTTAACGGGCATAACGATCAAGATAGAATAAATTAAATATGATTTTTGATTTAGGGCTACTATTGATGCTTAAACATATAAAATAAAAAATTTTAAATTTCAGACAATCTATAATCTAAAAACAAACAAACAACATATAACCAAAAAAACTAAAAATTAAAAAATGCCGAAAACAAAAATCTCCAAAATTAAAAAAAAATGGTTAAATTAAAAATATCACTAAAAATAAAACAAATTATTAAAATGAAAAATAAATTCAGTAAAGTGCGACTTTGACTCGCGCACGAAGGGTACTGTATGGATACTACATATGTAATATGTATATGTATGATTTCAGCATTTTTTCGTTCGTTTTTTGGAATTTATTCGGTTTTGAGCAATTTTTTTAATATAGTGTTTTTTGTTGCGTTTTTTGCATTTTTTTCGTTTTAGCGATTTTTTTCAGTCCTTGGCGTTTTCTTATTTTGGCGATTTATTTCTCATTTTGGCGATTTTTTTCATTTTGGCGATTTTTACGGCTCTTGCCGATTTATTTAAGTTTTAGATTTTTTTTTATTTGGCGCTTTTTTCGTTTTGGCGATTTTTTTCGGTTAAAGACACAGCAAGTTGTCAAAATTACATTAACTGAAAGAACATCATTTAATTTAGATTTTTTTAAGTTTTAGAGTTAATTGTTGTAGTGTGTATTAAAATACTCGTACGATAACTTTACAAATTTCATATACATACATACATACATACAATTGAATGCGTATGTATATTAGATGGGATTTTAAAATTTTTCGATGATCGTTTCGGAACACCCTTTAATTTTTAATTCTCATGTTTGTTTTTGTTGTAGCTGTCGATATAATAGCCAGTGACGGACGGACAGACAAACAGACGACAGTGCAGCGAAAACAATAGGGTTCCTTTTCACCTTTGGTGTACGCAACCCTAAAAATACTAATAATATAAGAGTCGCCGAAAGCTAGACAAATCGACAAAAATCGTCAAAACTAAAAAAATCGCGCAAACTAAAAAATCGTCAATTTAGTATTGAAAAATTCGGCAAAAAGAAACAAGCACCATACGGAGCCCTACGTGTGAAGGGCTGAATTTATTTATAAGAATATATTACAATGTCAACTTTGCTCTTCTCTTATTTATGGACCTTTTAAGGTTGTAAAAATAATTATTATTTTGGAACTAAATAGTGGAAAATTTTAATTACTACCTCCCACTCTGTAAGTAAAGGTCGTCAAGCTTCATACGAAAAAAAAGGTAGAAAAATTTTTCATATAAGTTTGATGCTTACTATGCCATACAAATTGTATATGAGAACATAGAATTTGCTCGAGCGTTTAGTGTAATTATGCGTGAAACAAAAATGTCATTTCAGTTGCAACGATTATCTACTCGTATCTTATTTCTGTAATGTCGTAAATAACTTGTACATATAAACAATAATAAACAACATAAATAGTTAAGCTTTCAAATCCGCAAAAATGTGTAATACTCGTATTGTGTGTATAATGTCTTCTTCTCTTGATTTTTAAGTCCAGACAAGTTGATTTCATTGTAATGTTCTTTTAAGTGATAAAGTGAGTGCGTTAGTCTCTTTATTCAATTTAAGAAGCATTTATTCATTTACTTTTTGTGAAGATAAAGCTAAATAAAGATAAGATTTTTTTCTATACAAAAACATTTGTGATTGATTAGATAGTAATACAGTGGTGTTTTGCCAATTGAATTGCTGTTTTACGTTTTTGACTTTTAAAATTATTTATTCGAGCGCTAAACTCAAAGAAGCTGCGTGATGTTGACTATTCAATGTCGATATAACAAACGAGTACTAAAAAATTGTATAGATAATTAAATAGTCTTAATTTAATAATCATAATTGTAGCGTAAGCTACACATATTTTCGCTCAAGCAGTTAGGATTATAACCAAGAGCATTTCTACTATATTCAAAATATAAATAAAATAAGCTACAACATTGACTCGCTCATACTCGGGATATTTATTCATCATTCGCCACCATATACATACATACATTCATACGTACATTTCTGTACATAAAATGTAATGGAAAGTGTGTGTGTGTGTGGCTGTTTGAAAACATGCTTTATGTGCGAAGATATACTTTATGCGTGTATGTTAAAATAGCCCTGAATATATGTATTTTTAGCTGACTAATAATCATGCGTGTGGTTGTAGCTCACACAGTCTATAGTTGTTTGTGCTGCGTAATTTAAAAATGTGTATAGTCATAGTTATTGAATGTGTATAGTTATACGTATTCGGTTTATAATAAATCCGTGTATATTTGTGTTGTACTCAAAGAGTACTTAAAACTATACTTTTGTCACTCACTGACAACAAACATATGTTAAAATTTAATAAAATAAGGAAAAAGTTTAGGTCTAAAATTTCCCAGAATGGTTTATGTTACAGCTTTACCGGCTTAGAAATATATTAAATAAGGAAAACCTGAAAGAGCACCTAATGCTCAAACTGGTAGCTCCCATGTTAAGTAATTATTTACTGCCTTATTCATAAAAAATATTCCTGTTTAATAAGAAGTTTATAAGTAGTAGGGAACTGCCGGTTCTATGGCAATAAAAATTGTCAAATTTGGGTAATTAATGTCAAAAATTTTGTAATTTATGGGAAAATTTTAAAAAAATGTCAAAGGTGTGAAGTGACGAGGGTTAGTTCACTTCGAGGGTATGTTGGGGCGCATGCTTTGTTTGTATGTATGTTTAAGATTTTTGTTTTAACCAAAGGTGTGAAGTGACGAGGGTACTCGATGGTTTGTAGATGTCTGTCGGTTGATGTGCATACTCGCAGTTTATTATGTTGGCGCGCATGCTTTGTTTGTATGTATGTTTAAGATTTTTGTTTTAACCAAAGGTGTGAAGTGACGAGGGTACTCGATGGTTTGTAGATGTCTGTCGGTTGATGTACATACTCGTAGTTTATTTTCGTTAGCGCGCATGCTTTCTGTGTATGTATGTATAAGATTTTTGTTTTAACCAAAGGTGTGAAGTGACGAGGGTACTCGATGGTTTGTAGATGTCTGTCGGTTGATGTGCATACTCGCAGTTTATTATGTTGGCGCGCATGCTTTCTATGTATGTATGTATACGATTTTTGTTTTAACCAAAGGTGTGAAGTGACGAGGGTACTCGATGGTTTGTAGATGTCTGTCGGTTGATGTACATACTCGTAGTTTATTTTCGTTAGCGCGCATGCTTTCTGTGTATGTATGTATAAGATTTTTGTTTTAACCAAAGGTGTGAAGTGACGAGGGTACTCGATGGTTTTTAATCATTTTTTAAAATGTGTGCAACGTCTTTCACGTTATGTTTTTTTTATAGGGAAAGCAATACCACACAACAAGAAATAATTTCAAAAATGACAAACGTTGACACTAGTACACACTGTTGCGATGTTACAAAATATCATAGTATGTACTCGGCATTTGTTTTTTTTTGTAATATTCTTCTTAGCTGATGGAGCTGGAAGGGTATTTATAGAAAGAAATTATGTATTCTGGTGAGATATTAATGTTTTTGTTGTTGGTTTTATTTAGTTTTATTTATTTTTTGTTTTTTGTGTAAAGAGGCTGACATTTGTCAAACAAACCATGCACACTTATATACATACATACATTGATATTTTTGAGAACGAGATAGGTGAATGTGATGTCATTCCAAAGAACCAAATGGCATACTTCTATAATGGAAACTTCCAAAATGAAGAAGAAAAGTTTATGGTAGATGAAGAGGACGATGCTTTCTTCATACATATGTATGTTGTAACAATGTAAGAATAGAACGTAATTCGTATAAATTGAGACGTTCTCTAATCTAGCAGCAAGTACAGCATTGTATCTAGCAAGTGCATCATCATCATATAAAATCTTAAAAAATACAATACATTCTATAAATTATTAAAATGGTATATAAATGTAATATGTGCAATAAGATATATAAATATCAAAAGTGTTTCTTGGATCATATCCAAAATCATGGTGTTGAGGACCAATATATAAATCCTCAACAACAGCAACAATATCAATATCCTCAACAACAAAAACAACAACAACAACAACAACAACAATACCAATATCTTCAAGAACAACAACAATATCAATATCCTCAACAGCAACAACAATATCAATATCCTCAACAACAGCTACCATATCCTACGGCCATGCAATGGTACCCAAATACTGGCCAACAATTGCAATATCAACTACAACAACAACAACAATACCAATATCTTCAAGAACAACAACAATATCAATATCCTCAACAGCAACAACAATATCAATATCCTCAACAACAGCTACCATATCCTACGGCCATGCAATGGTACCCAAATACTGACCAACAATTGCAATATCAACTACAACAACAACAACAACAACAACAACAACAACAAAAAGAAATGTATTGGCAACAACCCTCTACCTCCATGCAATGGTACACAAATACTCATGAACATCAACAACTACAGTATCAACCACAACAACAACAACAACAACAACAACAACAACGAGAACTTCAAGGAGCGGATGCTTGTGGAGGTAATTTAATAAATAATACCAGCATTGATGAAGAAACGCAAGGAAGACATAAAGATAATATGAAATTTTACACCATAAGCAAAGCGTTCAAAAATAATATTGTAACGTATGGATTAAATAATAAAAGAGATGAACTTTTACTAGAAGATTTCATTGGTGAAAATGAATCAATTTTCATAGAGATGCTTGAAAGTCATTTACAAAGCCACACTGTAATAAAATTTAATATGAGTATTGTGGCAGAATATGTAAAAATTGTGGGAGAGGAATTGGAGTTCAATATTATTCATCATAGAGCTAAAATGAATTTGTTGACCAGAGGAGATGAAATATATGAAGTATTTTCTAACCAAATTTCAGAAATTCAAAATAAAATGAGTGAATTTCAAGAGAAGGACTCTGGTTGGACTTTGATACGCATAGTCCGAGCAGAGCTAAGTATTAATAAAGCTTCTCTAGTTAAAGGAGCAAACTGGATGAGTTTACCAGAAAAACTTCAAAAAAGAAAAGCTTGCATCAATGTAGAAAACACCGATCAATATTGTTTCAAGTGGTGTCTGATCGCCGCAGTAGATACTTCTCAAATAAAGAGTAAACAGCGATGTAGCTCATACAATATTCATGACATAACTGCTGACATCATTTGTACCCAAAATGGTGTAACGCTAGATTTTAAGAATTTAATATTTCCAATATCTTTAAAAGATATTAAAATATTTGAGAAGCGGAATAGTGGAATCAGCGTAAACGTATTTGGTTATGATGAGGAAAATAATGTAGTTGTTGGTCCGTATTATATAACAAAGAAGGAAAAATGTAATCATATCAACTTATTGTTGTTGGAAAATATCGTTGGTCATCATTATGTTCTAATACAAAATATGTCTAGGTAAGCTAAAAGTGTCAAGTACTAGGGAATATATATATATATATATATATATATATATATATATAACTTTTTATAATATTTATTATAAATGATTTCATTTAAATTTTTTACAGATTATTAAGCGGCCAAACGACAAAACACGAACACACTCTTAAATTGTGTAATGTATGTCTGCAATTTACTCACAGTGATAGGATCATGGAGCAACATCAAGCAGAGTGTGGTAAAATTGTAGCCCAGCTACCATCCTATAATAACGCTACACTTAAATTTAAGGACCACCAACGACAGATGGATGTGCATTTTGTTGTGTATGCAGATTTTGAATGCATACTTGAGGACATCCAATGTATAGTAAGTAAAAAAAATAATTTAACTAAAAAGCATACTCCCTGTGCTTTTAGTTATAATATTAAATATATTAACCATAATATAGATAAGTTTAGAATATATACTGGTAGGGACGCTGCAGAAAAATTTGTTGCTTATTTAGTTAAGGATTGTGAAGATATATATACTAATTATTTAATGAGAAAGACACAAATGGATTCTTTATCCCCTTCAGAAATATTCAGTTTTCGAAATGCTGTAAATTGCCACATATGTGATAAATTTTTAGGTAGTGATCGCGTAAGGGATCATTGTCATGTAACTGGCAAATTTAGAGGTGCAGCTCATAATATGTGCAACTTAAAATATCAACAACCAAAATTTATCCCTATTTATTTTCATAATTATTCGTCTTATGACTCACATCTTTTTGTTAAAGAGTTAGGAGAAAAGTCTGACAACATAAAAGTCCTTCCGCTAAATAAAGAACGTTATATATCTTTATCAACATATACAAAAATGAATGACGATTTCAATCTTGAACTTAGATTTCTAGACACCTTACGTTTTATGCCCGAAAGCTTAGAAACTTTATCCAATAATCTTACGGATAACGATTTCTGTACAATTAAAGAGCAATTTCCATCAAAAATAGAGTTTGATCTGGTTAGAAGGAAGGGTGTTTTCCCTTACAACTATCTCAATTCCTTTGAAAAATTAAATGATAGTCAACTTCCAGCGAGGGAAGACTTTTTCAACACACTTACCAATAGAGAATGTTCACATGAAGATTATGAGCATGCAAAACAAATTTGGTACACATTTGATTGCAAAACTTTACAAGACTACATGGAGTTTTATTTAAAAACAGACGTTCTATTGCTAACTGATGTATTCGAAAATTTTCGAAAAGTTTGTAAGGGAATATATAACCTAGATCCAAGCCAGTACTATACTGCTCCTGGACTGTCGTGGGATGCTATGTTGAAGTACACAAATATAGAATTGGAGTTGTTAACTGATATAGATATGTATAATTTCTTTAAAAAAGGGATACGTGGGGGGATTGTACAATGTAGTAAAAGGTATTCAAAAGCAAACAATAAATATCTAGAGGATTTCGATAAAGAGAAACCTTCAGAGTTTCTAATGTACCTAGATGCCAATAACCTTTACGGTTGGGCTATGTCCGAATATCTTCCATATGGAGGATTCAGATGGTTATCAAGTGATGAGCTAAATCTGGATCCAAATCGGATAGACAATAATTCAAATGATGGTTATGTGTATGAAGTTACTTTAGAATATCCCTCCATTTTACACGAATCGCACAATGATCTACCTTTTTGTGTGGAAAATAAAAAACCTTACGGAAAGAATCAAACTAAATTAATTGCTGACTTTTCTACTAAACATTCATATATTATTCACTACAGAATTCTTAAGCAATGTTTAGAGTATGGTTTGATTCTAAAAAAAATACATCGGATTCTCACTTTTAAACAATCTCCATGGTTAAAATCATATATAGACTTAAATACCAAGCATAGAGCTAACGCTAAAAATACATTTGAGAAAAACTTCTTCAAATTGCTCAATAATGCGGTATATGGTAAGACTATGGAAAATGTAGATAAGAGAAAAGATGTTAGAATTGTAACAAACTGGAACAGAACGAATTGCAATCATTTGGGAGCCCAAGATTGGATATCTAAGCCCAATTTCCATAGTTTGTCTATATTTTCAGAAGACATGGTGGCGATTCAAATGAATAGGCTCCAGACATATTATAATAAGCCTATTTACTTAGGATTTTGTGTGCTAGAACTTTCCAAATGGAAAATGTATAATTTCCATTATGGCTACATGCAGCCCAAATTTAAATCAAAATTGTCATTAAACTATATGGATACTGATTCATTCATATATACAATACGGACTGATGACTTCTATGCTGACATAAAAATGGACATACAGGATGAATTTGACACATCTGATTATCCTTCAGATAACATATATGGTATTCCTCGTTTAAACAAAAAGGTGCTGGGTATGATGAAAGACGAAAATTGTGGAAAAATAATGAAAGAGTTTGTTGGGTTGCGATCTAAAATGTATTCATTTAGTGTTCAAGATCAAAATGATGTAAAGAAATCGAAGGGGGTCAAGAAAACCATTTTAGATAAGTATAGCCTAAGTTCATATAGAGATTGTCTGTTTAATAAATCAAATGTATTTGATAATATGCTTACCTTTAAGTCGAGTTTGCATCAATTATATACTATGCAACTACATAAAATAATACTAAGTTATCAAGATGATAAAAGAAAAATCAAAAGTGATGGTATAAGCACATATGCATGGTACCATTCAGCAATAGAGGAAACCAATCCTGATTATGAGCTTGACATGCTATTAATGGAAATTGATAGACTTCAAGAAGAAGAAGAAAGTTAAAATTAATGTAAATTTTTGTAAAGTTTTATTATTAAAATAAGTGTAAATATTAGTTATTAAAAAAATTCTTTTGTTAAAAAATAAATGTAAATATTAATTATTAAAAAATTTTATGAAAAAAACAAAGAAAATATAACCAATAAAAAACAATAAAACATATATTCTTGTGTACATTTTTTATTTATTTATTTATTTATTATCCATTCTTAAATATAATTTATGAATTTTCACATCTGTTAGAATCTTGTGTTGCATTTTTTCCCCAATCTCATAACAAAGTCGTGTCAGTTCAATCTTTACATCCCTTTCGTGTATTCCTTGTATTTCATTGAATTGGAGTTTTGTTTTGTTTAAAGTGGAGCAGGTTGGTATATAATATTCATAATAGAAATGAAGAATTTGTTTTCTTAGAATGTTGTTCCAACATAAAATTGATGTAAAAAATACTCGAATTTGAGTTAATGATCTCCAAGTGTCAGAATCGATTTTTATATTAGAGTTTCCTTGTTCGATAACTAAAAAACAAACACCCCTTTTATATTTAAACTTATATTCAACATCTCTCTCACTTTCATTATCAATTATATTTATAGAATTTAAAAAATCTCGACGATTAAGCATATCATGAATATAGTCCTTATAGCACATGAGGTGTAACCACTCTTCCCGGTCCAGTCCAATGTATTGCTTATTTTTATAATTCAGCCATATCATTGGCTTAAAACCAAAAGCTGTTGAAAATCCACATGAAATCTTCAATTTCCAATTGAGCAAGTATTCAAACTCAAAAACCAAATCATGTATTTGAGGTTTTCGTTCTTCATTGTGGTGAAATATATTCTTTAAAGTACATTTATCCATCCTCAATGAATATAATATTTAAACTAATAGTTTTTCGCTCTATTAATCTATATATATATATATTAAAAAAACAATAAAAAACTAAATAAAACCCATACACATACATATATATTCTATATTTGTTCATTATTTATTTTTGACAAATTTTTATAAGTTTCAATAATCTTAAAAATAATTTTTTTCCTTATGTGGAACATGGTGCATCGACATGTGTCCGGCCCTTCCTCGCATCCTTCGCTATACCAGGGGCAGCTGGCAAAATGCCCACTATCAGAGTCCTCTTGTTCTATAATTCCATACTCCTCATTTTCATTGAGCATGGAGACGAAAAAATTTATGGTTTCTTTATGCTCATAGAGCAATAAGTCCTCAAAGGAATTAAGAAACTCAAATAACCGTTCACGTACTTGGCTCATTTTTTAATTGTTATTTTAATTTTCTTTTTTAAAGAATACTTTTTTCTTGAATGCAATTTTTATACTAGTACTCTTGAAAGTTTTACATTCTTATTTATAGTAAAATATTCTTATAAAATTAAAATGTTACAAACACTTTTGAGTGCTTTTTGAAATATTTTGTTCCAGTTACACTTTAGAACATCAATATAACTATCTCTCCGATCTTTGTTTTGCCATTTTTTGTTTCAGTTACGCTTAAGAACGTCAATATAACTACTATCTCTTTCACTACAATTCTATAAGTAACAAAAAATATTTTACATCAAAAATAATTACAATATGAGAAAAAGAGATAGCTACGATACTGATCTTTCTTTTAAGAATTATTTTTTACCTATTTAAAGATTGGTAGAAATATTTAATACATCAGTTTACAAAAAACAGATTGAGCTATCTGTCAAAGAAGAAAAAAATACATATAAAAATTAAATTTAATTAATTAATATTGTAATAATGAATCCTCCAGATTTGATCACAAAATTCAACACATTAAATAAAAAAAAATTAATACATATAAAAGAGCTCCAGGACTCAACTAAGTATGCAGTTAAAAACGCTAAGCGTGTGACTAGTAAATATGGCACTACAATTCAAATTGAACTGGAAAACAACATAATGTTTCTACCAAATCGGTACAACACGCTATCGGATGATGATATAATAGAACTGGCATCTGGGATATATTGCATATGTAAGCAAGGAGACAGTGGCTTAAAGTTGGATACTGCTGCTGAATTAAATATCTTTTTAACAAATGCTCAATACCCACAGTGGGAATAATATGTAAAAAAAGTATATCTTATAAACTTTTTTTATTAATAAAACAAAACAAAATTTAAAAAAATTGTTTGTGTGTGTTATTTATTTATTCTTTTCACTTATTTTGTAAAGAAATTGAAGACATAAATGTCCACATTTAAATGAATCGTAATCTTGATATTGATTGTAATTATATTTTATATTTTTACCTAGATATTTAACTAATTCTAATGGAGGTTGTAAATTTCCAAAACTGTCGAAATATTCCTTATGTTCATTGTTTTTATAATATGCTACCCAATGGGTTCCAGGACCTCTTGATAAATCCAAATTAATGATTCCGCATTCTCGATTTCTCGATCGTTTTGGTAGTGTATCCAACATGAAAACTCCTCTAAAGTATGGAATGTTTGTTGAAAAGTTTCTCAAATCAACATCAGATAGGGGTTTATTGGGCAGCTTTATGAAAAATTTGGTTTTTGTTTTTCTTGACAAACCAATCCATATCCTTTCTTATATGGTTTAAGGTAAAAACCTTTCCCCATTGCTACTGCTTCCATTGTTTTATTATGTCTGGTTGCTTCATCAAGTTGTTGTTTGGCATTCTTAGCAGCATTTATTGCTTTTGCTATAGCTGCTCCGCCAGTAGAAAGACTACCAATTGCACTCAGAGCAGTAAGAATAGGTACCAAAGGTAAGAAGCCACCAATCTTTGGAACATTAATTACGCGTGGTATTACAACTTGCGATTTCTTCCCCCTTAACGACTTGTTGATAATCTTACGTGCAATCCTAATGGCAGAGTTAATGTCTTGAGGTTTTTCCTTCTTCAATATTTTTGTTGCAGTTTTAATTGATGTACTGAACAGCTTTTTTCCATTTTGTTCACTTTTTTTTGCAACCTTCTTCTTCAACCCCATACCAAATTTTCTTTTGACTTTCATTGCGTTAGTAACCATGTATGCAAACGATTTTTCTGCAAGACTGCTATCTTTTGAAATAACTCGTTCCCAAGCTTTATTTTCAAGAATTTTATCAGCTTGATGTCTACTATTTAAATCATTTGTTTTGGAATAAGCAATATCGTGATTTTTACATGCAGCGTCTAATACATTAATTCCTTTGTCACCGCGATCTAAACGTTTTTGTAATTTTGTTCCGGGTCCACAAAACTGATATCCAGGAAGGTGTAATTCAACAGGCAGAGAGTTAATTACTCTATTCAATAAACCTTTTCCAACGGCTGGTTTTTTATAACTAAACGTTTTGTTATAATGTATTAACATCTTATTTTATTTTTTTTTCTATAATAAAAGTAACATTTATGAAATGCAATTAGTTATGAGAATGCAATTAGTAAAACAACATAAAAATATTGTGATTCGCAATATTGATGCTTCAACGAAAATCAGATCTAAAATAAAACATAGCTCTCTCTTACCAAATTCTTTTCGTGCTCTAATAGTTGGACCATCAAATTGTGGAAAGACTAATGTTATGATTAGCTTGCTAGAAAGTCCTAATGGACTCAAGTTTGAAAACATCTATTTATACTCAAAATCCCTTTATCAACCAAAATATGAATACTTAAAGCGATTAATTTCACCAATTAAAGGGATGGGATACTACACATTTACAGATAATGAAAAAGTTATTCCTCCTGAGGAAGCGAAAACTAATTCTATTATGATCTTTGATGATGTTGCATGCGAGAAGCAAAATAATATACGAGCATATTTTTGCATGGGACGACATAAGGATGTTGATTCATTCTACTTGTGCCAAACTTATACGAGAATCCCCAAGCACTTAATAAGAGACAATGCAAATGTGATTATAATGTTTAAACAAGATGAGACAAACATGAAGCACGTTTATAGTGATCATGTTTCCAGCGATATGAGTTATGAAAAGTTTCATGAAATTTGTCGAGAGTGTTGGAAGGATAAATATGGATTTTTGATGATAAGCAAAGATAATGACTTAAACAATGGTCGCTATAGAAAGCAATTCGACTATTTTATAACGATATAAATTACTCTACATAAAAGTAAAACATTAGTACTTAATTTGGCCTTGCGCATAGTACATCTACTTATTTCCTAAAGTATTTACCATACCTGATCTGTTACCAGATCTAATAGCTGATACCTGATCTGATACCCCAATACCTGATCTGATAGCTGATCTTATACCTGATCTGATACCTGATACCTGATCTGATAGCTGATCTGATACCTGATCTGATAAGTGATACCTGATCGGATAGCTGATCTGATAGCTGATCTGATAGCTGATACCAGATCTGGTGTCTAACAGTTGAAAATGGATGAAAAAGTTTTAAAAGAGCTAATAAAGACAAGAAATGTTTTAAAGAAAAAATTTCGTAGTATAAAAGTTGATGAAGCAGATACACATGAGCAATTCAAAGATACATTTAAACCAATAATAGAACCATTAACAGAATTTGTGAACAATTCTAAAAATAATAAAAGAAGTATTAAGGCAGAAAGAGATGAACTTAAAACGAAAGTTTATAAAAATTCAAATTTTCCATTCAACGAACAATCAGTTAAGTTAGAGACAAGTACTCCAAAGAAACTTGTTGAAGAAACGTTATGCAATAAAAATATCTCACTTAGTAATCGAAACGCAAACAAGGTTGATAATGTTGATACTGATGATGATGATGATGACAACGATGATTTTTACTCTCAATCGGAAACTCTAGACAATTCAGATAATAATAAGAGTTATACTGACCTAGCACTCTTGGAAAGCAGAAATGAATTAGACACTCTATACGGTCCACATAAAGGTTTTAATAATGAATGGAAGTTTGGCAATAGTAGTATTAAACTTACTGAAGATAAAATAGTGATTGGAAATCACATATGGGCTTTTACACCAGGTTTATTTTCTTTACTGTTTCACAAAACACCAAAATATTATGATAAACATGAATTAGATATATATAAGAAAATTTTAGTGAGCACAAATGCATACAAAAGAGATTATAGACCTGATGGACAAATCAAAGGAACGAGAGCATATAAATATAAGCATATTATCAGTAAATTGTTTAAGAAAGAAAGTGAAAAAAACTCATCAACTTCGTCATCACTACATGCAATAAAAAGTCCTTACAAGGGTAAGGGTTTGATGAAACTAAACCCATACAAAGCTAACTATATATACTGGGATGATCCTAATGAGTTAGTAGATCGCCTTAGGCTATTGCTAGCATCACAAGCTGCAGGTCATACTAATCACAATAACGAAATTGTCTCAATTATCGAAGAATTATATGAAGCAAAAATTATAGAATAATATTTATCTACGTAAATCATGTCTATCGATAAGTTTGGGCACTATCTTAATGATACAAGTGGCAGAGTTTTTGTGAAAAATGTTCCTAAGCTGCTGGGCTTCGTTATGGATACAACTAATAACATTGACGTTCAAAACAAAAGAATCAAAAATGTGGCAAAAGCTTTGGAGGAAAACGACGTTGTTAATAAATTGTTTCTGCAAAGTCAAATTGAAGAGGTACGAGATGAAATCCATTTAATTTTAAGTCAGAAACTAAATGAAATTAGGGAAACAATTTCAAGTATGAAATTATTCTTTGAAAAAGAAATTAGAAAGATAAATGAGTTAATCTATGGGTATATAAGAAATATGATGGTCAACAGTACTTAAATGAACTCGCACTGAACTCAACTTATCCCGTCAAATTCTAAATACGTTAAATAATGACTTCAAAAAGAAATTTAATAAATGAACTACATAAGCAAGCACGAAAACATTTTCCACGTCGAAGAGTTGTTATGAAAGGAATAGATGATCTTTGGCAAGCTGATTTAGTTGAAATGGGGAACTATTCTACAGACAATAGAGATTATCGATTTTTGCTGACTGTAATTGATACATTTTCAAAATTTGCTTGGGCAGTACCCTTGAAAAGAAAGACTGCATTGGAAACAAGCCAGGCTATGCAGAATATTTTTCAACTGGGACGAATACCAAAAAACTTGCAAACAGACGATGGTAAAGAGTTTTTCAATAAACACTTTGGAAAATTGATGAATAAATACAACATTAATCACTACTCAACATATAGCAGAATGAAAGCATCAATAGTAGAACGATTTAACAGAACATTAAAAGGAATGATGTGGAAAGAGTTTAGCTTTAATGGGTCTTATAACTGGCTCGACATTTACAAAGACTTGATTAATACATATAATAAGAAAATTCATCGCACCATCAAAATGCCACCGATTCAAGTTAACTATAAAAATGAGAAAAAATTATTAAACACTGTATATAACCGCTTAAAACTATTCAAATTATCAAAATTCAATGTGGGAGATCATGTGCGCATAAGTAAATATAAACATGTTTTTGAAAAAGGATATACACCAAATTGGACCACAGAAATTTTCACGATTAAAAGAGTTCAAAATACATATCCAGCCACATACATATTAGAAGACTATCGTGGTAATCCTATCAAAGGTGGGTTCTATGATGAAGAACTTTCAAAAACTAGATATCCAAATACATATCTAGTTGAAAAAGTTCTTAAAACTAAAGGAGAGAAGGCATATGTTAAATGGTTAGGATTTTCCAATCAACATAATTCTTGGATCAATAAAAATGAAATATTGTAGTTAAGTGTGTATATATAAGTCTATATTTGTATCTAATATATTAAATAAAATATAAACTTCCTTTTTTATACAAAGTGCTGTGTTTAATTTCACTTATTTGTAATCAGACAACCATAATGTCAATAACACTTACTCTTAGCTCAAACTCATCTGAGTTATCTGCAAATTACTTTCCTCCTATTCGTTTGGATGGTGAATATGAATGTGCTCTAACTGATTTTCATTCATATAATAGCATTCCCAATGTAGATGATTATAACAATATATTTCATATTGGTGAACATGTAATTAAAATACCAATAGGATCTTATGAATTGAATGATATAGTTGATTATATTAAACATACCTATAAGCAGTATTGTCCGGAAAATAAAATTGATATAGAAGCTAATAACAATACAATGCAAGTTAGAGTTAAAAGCTCTAAGGATCCCATATACTTTAACAAAGATAACACAATTGGAAAACTTTTTGGATTCAATAAGAAAATTCTAGCTCCTAACCAAGACCATTACTCAGATCTACCAGTCAATATTTTCATCGTGAATATCTTGCGTGTTGAATGCAGTATAGTGGTTAACACATATACGAATAACTCACAAGCACACACATTACATGAATTTGCGATCAATGTCCCCCCAGGGTATAAAATTGTTGAGATTCCTCGAAATCTTATCTATTTGCCAGTTAACTGCCGAGAGATAAGTTCTCTAACTCTACGCATAGTTGATCAGAACGGTGATTTAATTAATTTTCGAGGAGAGGAAATTACAACACGAATACATTTGAGATCTAGCAAATAATGATAATATACAACGTCAAGCAATCTAAGGATAAAATTGGATACACTCATAAAACACTCTTGCAAACCAAACCACAATTAAAGAGATCATTACACAAAAAATATTTGACGCAAGAAAATAAAAAATTTTTAAAGTCTCTCAATTTAAAGTTGACAAAGAAATGAGTTACATACTAGATGTTCTAGAAAAACCTCAATCAGACGAGAGTATAATTAAAAAGGACTATCACACATATACACCATACCTACAATCCTTCAACAATAATGATGAGATTCGAATTTCAATACAAAATCAAGACTTATATGTGCTACCCAGCGAAAGCTACATATATGTTGAGGGAAGTATTGTAGATGATAATAATAGCAAAATATCTTCGTTTTTAAATCTAAAATTAAAAAATAACTTTGTGGCACATCTCTTTGACGAAATTCGATATGAACTTAATGGCATAGAAATTGATCATACAAGACATTTAGCGATTACAAGCAGCCTAAAAAATTTTGTTTCCTTATCACCAACAGAAAGTGTTGGCTTGTACAATGCAGGATGGAACAAACTCGATGATTTGGATATTTCAAATGGACACTTTAATTTCTATGTACCACTGAAACTATTTTTAGGTTTCGCTGAAGACTATAATAAAATTATACTCAGCGGTAAACATGAATTGGTTCTCTTACGTAGTAAGAACGATGAAAAACTCGTATACTCAACTGTTGCTACTGACAAACCAAAAATTAGTATCTCAAACATCTCATGGAGAATTCCGCATGTACAATTATCCGATCTGAGCAAATTGAATATGATTAAAATTATTAACAGTGGTGCTTCTATACCAATGGCATTTCGCAGTTGGGATTGTCACATTAATCCTCAACTAAATACAGGAACTAGCTATATATGGAATGTTAAATTGGCTGCAAATAGAGAACGACCCCGTTTTGTGTTGATTGCTTTTCAACAAGAAAATAAGTTTGTTCATTGTAATTTAAACAATTTAAAAGTACATTTAAATTCTGAATCGTACCCATATGATGATCTAAATGTAAAATTTAAAAATGGTCGGGTTGCCATCCTATATGATATGTATCTGCGGTTTCAACAAAGCTACTACATGAGGGAATCACAACCACTTCTAACTGCTCAAGAATTTAAAAATAGTGTGCCGATAGTGGTAGTAGATGTCAGTCATCAAAACGAAGCCCTCTCTAACGGTCCTGTTGATATAAAAATTGAAATTGAAACAGACTCCAATATACCTACCGATACATCAGCTTTTTGTATACTCATCCACGACCGTATAATAGAATACATACCCTTAAAAGGTCAAGTTCGTAAGATAATGTAAAAAAAATAAAAAATAATAAAATAAGATGATTGGGGATAAAGTTTTCATCGATATGCAAGGATTTAAATCCAATTCAAACATCTTCATTGCAAAAGAAATAGCAATTGTTTTTAACAATAAGGAGCACATAAATTTTATTATTAAACCACCGTTTAACTTCAAAAGATTATCAATAGCAAAACAAAGAGAAGCGAATTGGCTAACGAGAAACTTTCATCATCTGAATTGGAATGACGGATCAATATCATTTAAGAGTGTTGTAAAATTTTTAAAATCCAATTTAAAACATTATTCAATCTATGTTAAGGGTGTGGAAAAGAAGAAATGGTTTGAAAAACTACTTCGAATTAGAGTTTTCAACATCGAGGATTTTGGCTCCATCAACTTTAAACAAATACAACTTAAATATCCGGAATATTTTTACTGCAGCTATCACAATTATGGAGTTTGTGCCTTAAGAAATGCATATTTACTTTATCAGGAAAATAACTAAACAATTTATTTTAATTTTCTATTCTTACATTGTCACAACATATATTTACGATATTTTTTTAAATAAATATGTAGATTAAAATTATAAAAAAATTTTGTTCAATCATTTATTTATATGCATATGGTTTGTACAAGGACAAAGACAAATGTAAAAAAGTGAAAATAAAAATCTGTTTACACATTTTTTACGTTTTAAGTAAATAAATTTGAATTTGTGTTTACAAAATTAATCAAATTAAAATCTTAAATTTACGGTCGCCAATAATGCATCCCCCTCTTCGTCTTGCATGAAAATTTTGGTTATGTCATCTTTATCCTCATCTTTTGGCATATAATCAAACGCTGCCAAGAAAGCATCGTCCTCTTCATCCAGCCTAAACTCTTCCTTTTGAAAATCTCCATTCTTGAAGTATGCCATTTGGTTGTTTGGAATTTCATGATATTCATCTACCTCGTTCTCGAAAATGTCTCTAATGGATACATTAGGAGGCAAATCGTCGTCCGAAAACTCTATTGACAGAGGGCTTACGGATACCTCTTCCCGGGTGACAACGCTCATCTCTTCCCGATTGCCGGAGAACAATCTCACAAACTCATCTAGCGACATTTGTGAGCCGTTCAATGATATTAAAATTGGGCTGCTGCTTAATGTGTCCATTTTAATAATTTATAGAATGTATTGTATTTTTTAAGATTTTATATGATGATGATGCACTTGCTAGATACAATGCTGTACTTGCTGCTAGATTAGAGAACGTCTCAATTTATACGAATTACGTTCTATTCTTACATTGTTACAACATACATATGTATGAAGAAAGCATCGTCCTCTTCATCTACCATAAACTTTTCTTCTTCATTTTGGAAGTTTCCATTATAGAAGTATGCCATTTGGTTCTTTGGAATGACATCACATTCACCTATCTCGTTCTCAAAAATATCAATGTATGTATGTATATAAGTGTGCATGGTTTGTTTGACAAATGTCAGCCTCTTTACACAAAAAACAAAAAATAAATAAAACTAAATAAAACCAACAACAAAAACATTAATATCTCACCAGAATACATAATTTCTTTCTATAAATACCCTTCCAGCTCCATCAGCTAAGAAGAATATTACAAAAAAAAACAAATGCCGAGTACATACTATGATATTTTGTAACATCGCAACAGTGTGTACTAGTGTCAACGTTTGTCATTTTTGAAATTATTTCTTGTTGTGTGGTATTGCTTTCCCTATAAAAAAAACATAACGTGAAAGACGTTGCACACATTTTAAAAAATGATTAAAAACCATCGAGTACCCTCGTCACTTCACACCTTTGGTTAAAACAAAAATCTTATACATACATACACAGAAAGCATGCGCGCTAACGAAAATAAACTACGAGTATGTACATCAACCGACAGACATCTACAAACCATCGAGTACCCTCGTCACTTCACACCTTTGGTTAAAACAAAAATCGTATACATACATACATAGAAAGCATGCGCGCCAACATAATAAACTGCGAGTATGCACATCAACCGACAGACATCTACAAACCATCGAGTACCCTCGTCACTTCACACCTTTGGTTAAAACAAAAATCTTATACATACATACACAGAAAGCATGCGCGCTAACGAAAATAAACTACGAGTATGTACATCAACCGACAGACATCTACAAACCATCGAGTACCCTCGTCACTTCACACCTTTGGTTAAAACAAAAATCTTAAACATACATACAAACAAAGCATGCGCGCCAACATAATAAACTGCGAGTATGCACATCAACCGACAGACATCTACAAACCATCGAGTACCCTCGTCACTTCACACCTTTGGTTAAAACAAAAATCTTAAACATACATACAAACAAAGCATGCGCCCCAACATACCCTCGAAGTGAACTAACCCTCGTCACTTCACACCTTTGACATTTTTTTAAAATTTTCCCATAAATTACAAAATTTTTGACATTAATTACCCAAATTTGACAATTTTTATTGCCATAGAACCGGCAGTTCCCTACTACTTTTATAAAACAAATTTTCTGTGGAAATTTTATTAATAAACCTTTTATAAAACTAAAATATTTTTTATGAATTAGACCCTTATTATTTACGATAACTAATTTTCCTACAGTTGTAAAACTGCAAAAAAAGAGCATTCAAATTTGTCGATGGTTGTTTTGAAGCTAGAATGTTATAAGGAGAGCTGGTGAAGGTATCTCTATTAAAATTGTGAGGAATCTTAAAGAACACTACAACAGCAACAGTATTCCGATTTTGTGAGGGTTTGGCTAGGTTTGGCAATAAAATATTGACCCAATCCGTTTCGGCTTACACTTAAGCTTTTATAGCATGTTATGTGCTCGTAATAAGAAAAATACGGGTAGATAGGCAATAAAAACCATGAAACCCTATCAAACTTAGTCAGGTTAGGAACCTAGTCTCCTCAATATACTTTCCTAGGTGTTTCCAGTCTGAATCTAGTATATTGCAGTCTGAATCTGGTATATTCCAGTCTGAATCTGATATATTTTTAATAAGGAAGATTTGTCTTCTAACTTGACTGAATGCTGGACAGTGACACAAGTAGCGTTCGAGAGTTCCATCATACTCTTGGCAAGCTCTACATATCGTATTGTTAACAACGCCCAGTCGATCCAGGTAACTTTTTAACTCTGTGTGTCCTGTTATTATGCTAACCAAATTCCGAAGTGTTAGGTTAGGTTATGTTAGGTTAACAGGCTGCTTGTAAGGAAGGGTGAAATTTATAGTCCAGCTTACTTGGGTCCATACAATAATCCCTTTGTGCTACCTGTGAGTTGAAGAAATGATAGTGAGAGATGGTGAATAGGGAAGGGATAGTGATAGAGAAGACAGGTGGTGAAGGAAGAGATAGAGGAAAGCTTCATTCTTTTACAACTCTGCTTTTTTGCACGCTTTTTTAATTATGCAGTATTGCAGCGCATTCTGGTGTCAAATGAGGCGTATTAAATTTTGAAGTTATTTAGTAGCCATTTTATTGGTTATTTTACTTCGCCCATGATTCTTCTACACAACGAAGGAGGGCGCTCTGATGTTGTATTAGGATTAGTATCGGTATAGTTTAGTGATCACTAGAATTTTTCCCACAACAACTGATACCAAGTACACTAAAGCACATCAGAAAAAGCGTGCTGTTGTTATTTGTTAATGACTGTCGGAGACCGGGATCGAACCTAGGACCATCGCTTATGTAGTCAACGTGCTAACTACTTCAGCCAACGCCACCCTCTTCCGAGGTGTTGGTCTTTTTAAACTAAGAATCTCTATTGTCTTTTCGCTATTTGGGTTTCTCCAGGGAATTTCGGTCACTCCTCCAACAATAGAGTTCTGCCAATCTCTGGTGTGTTGTTCTACAGTCCATTGTTTCAATTCTCTTTTAAACTCCTTGCCTCCCACCCTCTTTGTAAGCATATCCGCCTCTTCGTTTCCTGAGACAGCCTGATTTTAGGGTGTGAGGGTTACTCTGAATACAAAAGTAATATCCTGGTAGTGATAGTAGGGAAAGGTGTTACACAGCATGAAAAGTTACCCCCAATACAAAAGAGTTATTAATTATAATATATTTAGAGAACTGCAAGAAGGCGAGTTTTCAAATTTTATAAGAGCCACTTTGAAGATAACCGAAATATGTGCCTTAGTAAAAATTTGTATGGATATTTTGCTTCAACATACAATTTAAACCCAAAACAATTTTTTTAGAATACTGCTACTAAGACAAATTCCTGAATTATACAGAAAATCACTGGGATATCAATAATTCATTTGATATCCTGACAACTATAAAAGTCTTGCATGTTATGTTATATGAAAATAAATAGCACCGGCCGTTATACAAAAAAATGGCGGGATAGCAGCGGCGAAAACGATACTCTCAAACGAAGAAATTTTTGATTATCATATCTCTGCACTAGTGATGTAACCAATGTCAATTTTTGATATTCTCGAAATCGAATACGAATATTTCAAATGATATTCGCGAATACGAATACGAATATTTGAAATGATATTCGCGAATACGAATACGAATATTATATGCAATATGAAATATTAAAAAATTGTTATGAAAAAGGACTTCACACTCTTGCGTACTTTAAAGTTAATAAAAAGTACCCAAAATTTTAATGATCGTCATTAAATAATATTTGAAAATTATACAAAGCACAAATTTCTATAAAAAAATTAATGTATTTGTACAAACTAAAATTTTTAGTCATTTATTTAAATTTCGTTTAGGATTTATGCATTTATTTATTTAATTTCTTTGGAAAAATATTCGTATTCGCATCTGCCTGAATTTAGCGAATACCAATACATTCGTATTCGCCTGAAAATGGCCGAATACTCGACAATTCGAATACGAATACGAATATTCGTGCATCACTACTCTGCACTAATGGGAAACCGTAAATTTTATGAGAGTGAGGTAGCAAACGATAAAAGGGTTTCTCACAAAAAATTTATCGATTTATAGAAAGTAGAATTAGAAGGCTCTTATAAAATACCAACTATCAAACATTTGACGTCAATCAAAAGTAATAAGATGAAAATAAAAAAGGTTGCATCCATGCAAATTTAACGTATAATGGATTCTATGTGCCCCGGCCTTTACAAATTCATATGATTATACTTAAAAGTAAATTAATTGTACTAGTGTCTTCTTTAAGTACTTACTTATAGCGGATCTTTCATTAAGTGTTTCCTATCTTTAAATTTAAATAAAACAAAATGTGTCTGAAGTATCATCAATATGTATGAAATATTGGGTGTTTTTATTGAAGTATAGAACTTTAAGTTGGCATCACTTTTTTAACTGGCGGCCATTTTGTCAGCTGTCAAGTGATTAATATTTAGTTTGGTTTGCCATTTCATCATGAACAGGTTGACAAAAGAACAACGCTTGCAAATCGTGCAAATTTATTTCGAAGATAATGGTTCAGTTCGCGAAGTTTACCGCAAGCTCCGTCCATTTTATAGTCGACATAATCGTCCATCAGAGCAATTAATTCGGTTAACCATGGATCGTTTTCGCACTACGTTTACTCTATGTGATAATACGCATCCGCAGAGACGTCGAACAGTGCGCACCGAAGAAACAATTGCGGCTGTAGAGCAAAGTGTTGAAGAGGACCCGAATGAATCGATTCGCCACCGGAGACCGGTATAGAGCCATGATAACCGACTATTTTGTTCCCGAATTGGATGGCAGGAATGTGGATGAGTTGTGGTTCTAACAAGACGGCGCTACATGCCACACAGCGCACGTCATAATCGATTTATTGAAGGAAACATTCGATGAGCGCATAATTTCGCGGAATGGACCTGTCAATTGGCCACCAAGATCGTGTGATTTGACACCATTGGATTATTTTCTTTGGGGATATGTGAAGTCGCTCGTCTACGCCAACAAACCAGAAACGTTAGGGGACTTGGAAGCCAACATTCGTGGCGTTATTGCCAACATACGGCCCCATATGCTCGAAAAAGTGGTTGAAAATTGGACCTGTAGAATTGGCTTTATTCGAGCCAGCCGCGGCGGCCACATGCCCGAAATCATATTTAAACATTAATGGCATAAAATTATCCTTCCAATAAAGCCAAATTGATGGACATTAAAACGATTTTCTTGTGTTTTATTTCAATTCGAAGTTCTATACCTCTAAAAAAAAACACCCTGTATAACATTGCTGGACGGCGCACATCTGAAATCTCCTATTTTTAATGGCCTTGACTCATTAATTAGGCTGAACTGGACCAATAACATGGATTATTTTATGTTCGAGAGCAGATGCGGTTTTCGGCTTATTCGCATTGAATTGAAACTTAAAAAAACTCCACAAGAAAAAGCAATGCGCTTCACTGCTGAAGATGACTTTTGGATAAAAGTTAGTGTCAGTATCCAAATGCTCCAGGACGCATTCGGCGAACACATGTCGTTCTCATAGATCGCTTACATTGAGCTTCTGGGTGACTTGAAGCTTTCAGTTCCAAGTCACGACGCAAAATTCGCCAAATTGTGGTCTGCGAAAGGCAGAATTCTCATGGACAGTGACGAAGCTTTCGGCAGATCTTGCGTTTCAGCGACGTGCTGGTGTTGATTGATTGTTCACTGGAGCAGTGGACTAAAATTTATTCACCATACTGCTAATAAGTCCTCTCTTTTCCGCTTTCAATTGTCCATGTTAGGAAGTCCGTTTTGGAAGACCCTATTATATATCTACATACGTACACATATGTACTTATGTAGATTACTCGCTAAGAAATTGTCTTTCCCTGTTCTTATTTTTTTTAACCGACAGTATCTAAATACACAATGATGAAATAACGCGAAACAATTATCTGTTGATTTTTTAACTAAATATATAAAACATGATATTTAATGTAGTTCGTATCATTATACATGCATATGTACATATTAATGGCGAAAGTAACTTGACAAGAAACGAGTAAGTAAGTACGGAGTGTAGGTGTTAAAGATTAAATATACATATATATGTATGTCTACAACGTCATTTCTCAGAGCAAATAGTAAAATAGATCACAATTCTTAAAAATTATATGCATATGTATTAGGGTCCTGCACGAGACTATTTATAAGACCTTTCAAGATATGAGAGATTTTTCAAATGCTTTACTACACCGAAATATTCTAATTCTATTCTATTCCTTGTCAGTCGAGGATGCGAAAATGAGCGGATCCACAACCATTATAAGTTCATGTTATATTTCACTTGCTTTTATTTGTCCGAGTTTTACGAAAGTTGGCACTCACCCAAGACTTTGAAAGACTCAATTTCGCATTACAAAAAGTAGGCGGTACCACGCCCAGGAAAATTTAATATTATATTTCATGTGCATCTACTCAGCCGACTTTTACTAAACTCAGCAAACGCTTTGAACTGTAAAAAAGACTCAATCTTATATTTAAAATAAGTGCTCAGGTCCATGCTCATGAAAGGTTAATATCTATGTATGTATGTACTCGTATATACATACATATACATATGTATACATAATTTGTAAGTATGTCCGGATATATGTCCTATTCTCTTTCCGCAACTTTCCGAAGCCATTTGATGACATAGAAAGCTAAAATTTGGCACACTTAAAGTACTTTCGGTGCGAAAGATCGTGACAGAGACAGGTTTTTAATTTTAAGTCTGTAAACGGAGGCATAGCTATTGATGTTTGCTTGGCAGGGACAGGTTTTTTGGCTAGTTAAATTATATAAATAATTCTACTTATCCAATTCCTAGAAAACTTGGCAAACAGTTTCGGCTCTTAGAAAGATATAATTTTGTAATTAAAGAAGTGTGCGAGACCATGCCTATTAAAGATAAATATTATATTTCAGGTTCTTCAATCTGACCGATTTTTACTAATCTATCCCTTCCTTCCTATGGAAAATCCAAAGCCTTTTTAATACGGCCTGACGTAAGAAAATCTTCTGACTTTTCCCGCTGGGTATGTATGTATATAATTCAGCGTTATTTCTTATATTTGGTGGGGTATATAACTTGTATTTATATAGATGATTAAAATGCAAAGATAAATTACTTTTAAAATTTTAGGCAACATCAGTTGTGTGACCCGAATTCCGAACGATAGATAGTGTTGAGAAACTGTTTTTTAAATAACTAGTTAGCAACAATTTGACAGATGTTATTACGACTTGATAATTCTGTTTATTCTACACATCTACATGCATATGAATTTCAATGTGTGAAAAGAGTCTGTAGACTTCCACTGACTTTTAGCTGAGAAGTTACACAGAACAATTACTTTGCATTGTATACATACAAATCTTGCACATAAAATGACATAAAGTGTAAAAATTTCAAGATTGGGAAATCTGTTTGGATTACTAAAGCTTACTTAAGTTTATTTTGTAAATTGTAAAGTTCAGTCTTACGAGTTCAATAAACCATAGGTGCCAAAAAGCTTTAAAGCTTAAATACTGTCCGATAATGTCGACAGGACACGTTTGATCGACAACTTGTACTGAAAGCAATAGTAAAATAAGAAAATTAGATTTTGCTTTCAATAGAGAAGAGCAATGAGTAGCAAAAAAATATTATGTTTCTTGATGCTACAAAAAAGTGCGCTTTCTAGATGCGCTGCTGTGGAGTGTTTCCAGGGCTGCGAAAATTTTAAGCAGATCTTTTGATCTTCGAAGCTATTTGGGTTTAAATACTTAACACGATTGTGATATTGCATAAATTAAGGTGACCAGATTTCGGAAAAATAGATGACATCAACAAAAATTATAAAATATTTAATTTGAATTCAGTGTCTACATTTTTTACTTTCTTTACAGAAAAAAATACATTCATAAACATACATACATACATATATTTGTGTATGTATAATTATTTAGTTAATAGGTAGGTTTTGTAAAAAAAAATCTTTTCTAAACGTTTCAAGTTTTGTATAAAAAATTACGAAATTTCGTTTCAAAAAATATTTTTTCCATACAGGTTTCAAAACGAAAAAGTCGTTTGTATTTACAAAATCTACCCTGCAATATCGTGTTTGCAATATCACAGCTTTGTACACATTAATCTTACCAGTAGCTCGTAAACGTGTAAATTGAAACACGAAATGGCTTTTCTCGCATAAGTGTTTCTGTATATTTACTTTGCGAGCACTATCTGTCATTTGAATAAATATCCAGTAATTATTGGAAGGATGTGAGAAAAAGTGTTTCTGTAACAATATTTTGTGAAAAGTTTCTAGCAAGAACTGTCAAAACAACTCGCATTTTAAATTGGTGCGAGAACCATCAAATTTTTACAAAAGCATGCATTTTTGAATTTGTGTGTGAAAATATGAAAAACAAGCTAGTTGAAAAGATATGAAACGAATTGTTGTACTAAAATTATTATTAACGAGTCGATATGATTATGTTTATTTAGAATATTTTTTCTGTAATTTTTTATGCAGAGATATTTGATAGAAAAAACTTATTTCAAGCATTTTACTTTCACTTTATATTCATGCTCATTATTTATTTTCTTTTTAATGTAAATTATTTCCTTTTTTGTTGTTGAAATAATATTTTTTGTGACATTTTGTTTTCATTTGACACTCCATTACTGGAAATATTTCATTAAAAACAGAATCAGTCTTGTCAGGTCTCGCATTCAAATACAGAAACACTTTTTTCTCGCATATCGAGAAACGATGGAATTTTGTGTTTCACATTTCATGTGAGAAATTTTACGATGCGGGAAATACAGAAACGAGCTACAGGGTACAATCAAACCAAATAACCCTATGAGGCACCTGTTTATTTTAACTGCACGCAAAAAAAAGATATGGTTGTAGAAAACAATATTATGTTCTCAGAAACAAATGTGTTATTGTTATTTTAAACATTAATTTTGTTACGGTAAGCAAATTAATGTTTGAATTTAATAATTACATTATTGTATTCATAAAAAAGTGTGATATGGTTAGAGTTTAACAATAAAGTTTTGTTGAAAATTTATGACTGCAACATAATTTTTGCTATTATTTAAAAATAATATAATGTAAATAACAATATAATATTATCCAAAACCATACTATGTTAAGTTTTTAAAAAAATCTTTTTCAGAAACATCTTTTGTCAGTTCAGTGTTTCGTTTGTAAGCTATCGGTATTGCACGCGTCGTGTTAAATAAATAAATAAAGTACAAAGAAACAAAAAAGTAGATAAATAAAAGCATATACATACATATACGTACATATGTTTATCTCTTTAAAATTTAAACAGACGTGTCTGTACTTCGAGTATACACACATATGTAAGTATACATTTGTACATATAAATTTTATTTAAACAATATTAATTTATTTTTATTTCGGATTTAACGCACAGCTGTTTCAAACAAGAGATCTAACAATATGTATATGATTGAAAAACAAAATATTATTATTACATTAAATAATACTGTTGTCGTATTTAACAATATCATTATAATATAAGAACATGGTGTGGTGAGTCTCAATTATATTTAAGTCACATCTAACAATAGTGTTGTCATATTTACAATAATAAGATTAGGTGTAATAAAGTTCATTGTTTTTGTTGATAATAATAATATTAAAAGTTTGCTTTTCTATAGTATGTTGCTGTTATGGTTTATGGATTATGGTTACCTCATTCATATTTTTTCTTTGCGTGTGTCAACCTGTATATAAAACCAAAATAAACAAAAAAATTAAACGTACATGGAGCTTGATTGATAGTTAGAGAATGCAAATGAAACTGAAGATCGGGGTGACTGACATTTTACAAAAAGTGGCACCAAATAGGCTATTCATCAAAAAAAGAGACAACTATACAAAACTTTTTATTTTTAATGTGTTATGTAATTCATTCTTAAAAAATGGGGACAAAAAGTAGCGAGGCAATCGATGGTAATTTGCCACTTTAGTCGCCACTTTAAACGGTTACGCTGCTGAGGATACCTTTTTTCAATAGGACCAGCACTCAGGGGATAACCCTTACTCATGCAATACATTGTGCTAGAACTAGGAAAGTAGGTTATACGGAAGAAGGATAGAGGGAGTAGTGTCTGTGGACATTTGATTTAAGCTTTCCCACGCTGGTAGTGACAGGAAAAACCTCGGCAGGTAGTTGGTTCCATATACGAACAGTGGGTCTAAAAAAGGAATTTCTATGTAAAGCGTAGTGCGATTCATTGGCCAACCGACAACAAAGGTATGTGATCTGAATGAGGCACGTGTTGTACGTATAAATGTGCTGGTTTCAGGAACAAGTTCTTTAATTTCATTAGAACACATTCCGTTGTAGTAACGAAAGAATAATGAAATGCACGTCACATTGCGTCGATGCTCTAATGAATCAATAGAGTTGGATACCCTACTGTCACCGATGAGCTTCTTCGTCCTCTCCTGTACGCGGTCGAGCAGCACCAAAATAGACAGCAGCATTTGCGGTCATGCATCTATGTGTAACCATGCAACATTGGGTCATACGGGCGTTAAAGTCGAGCCTATTCGCATGACCCCAATCAGAAACTTTTGCTTACTCGTGGTTTAAGGTTTCATTCATTGTTTGTCGCATAGCCTCAACCTGCGGTAGGCTAGGTCTATTGCTGAATGAGAAAGAATGACAAATGCTACTTTGTTTCATCTGCGTTAAAGCTTAAACAAAATTAATCATTCTTTTTAATATTAAGGATGACAAAAGATGCTGATTGATAATAAAAAAAGATGAAAAAAGAGATGATTGTGCCCTAAAAAATAGGACCTATGGCCACCTTACATATACTTTTTAAGGAATATAAAATTATCCGAAGAAATATGTTTACAGAAAATTTTTTAATGCATTGATTAATTATTTATCTTTGTAAGACATACACATACATACATACATACTTATGTATAACATACACAGAAGTAAACTCTTAACACAAATACAAAACGTTACCTGATTTTCAGGTCAACATGTTTTTATCTACTCTGTTAGTCCTTGTAATCATCTTCCATACAGATTATAAATAAGCAATACAAGAATATGATTTACGTTTGATTAAAAAAATGCGTTCATAAATTCTATAAAAGTAAATTATGAAATACATTTGTAAGTACAAACATAAATACATATGTATATGCATATGTACACAGGTGTAAGTATATACATATATATATCGTTATCTGTTGTTTTTAATTGCGTATTTCTACTAACATGTCAACTATTTTTTTGTACTGGACCTTTTTCGCATTTATTCGCATTCATCAATTTAAAATGTCTTGTGTAATATTTGAAAATTTTTTTAAGTGTAGATTGCAGATTTATCTTTATAAGATAAATCTAGATATGGCAGCAGCCATAATAAATATTTGTGTGACTGAATACAGAAATCGCACAACGCAAATACCACAATCTCTCGGATTCTCGAGTCAACATTTTTTTATCTGTGCTATTAGTACATGTAACAAAATGTAAACAACTCACAGGACAACGCATTTACAATTGCTACACTAAAATGCGTTGTAATTTTTTTTTATTGTACACTTAAAATGAAAAGTAAATTATCAAACATCTGTTTAATTTTCTGTTGTAATATAGCAAATATTTTTGATATAAGATTTATTCGTTGTGCTGGATTTTTAAACGTCGGATTATCATATCCGACAACTTCATTTTTTCGTTCTATTACTGGATTAAGAGATCACAGAAAAATGTTCGGGTCATATTAGCCCCGCGGCAAATTTCACCTCAGGTGCTATATTTATGAATAGATTTTAAGACTGATATAATGGCAAAGGAAAGGATTTTCATGTAAATACATGTTTTCTGTCGTTGGTCGTAGATCAACGTAAATAAAATATCTTTGGGAATCAAAAAATTTGGGACAAAATGGCATCCATTTTGTTAATGCATATTTTTGCATATTTTATAGTAAATACATATTTTTGCATATATGATTATAAATGTATATTTTTAACACATTTTTTAGTTTTTTTCATGCTATAAAACTAATTTTGGTTTTTTGCTAGTTTTAAAGTATATAAGAGTTGCAAAAAAAACTAATTTTCGAGCAATGCTGGATGTAGGGTGCATTGTCAAAAATCTCTAAAATTTAGTTCGCAGTCTTTCTTAAGGCCTCTTATCTCAGAAACAATCAAAGTTTTTATCAAATACTCAATAATTTTTTAAAATATTCACAAAATGTAAAAAATTTTCTCATAATTTTCAAAAATCCAAATTGCAAAATTATTCCTTGTTACAATTTCTGAGATATCAAAAAAATTTTTTTATATGAATTGTAATGAACATTTCTTTCAAAAACAACAAAACTAAATGTTATGTACTAAAAATTAAAAAAGTTAGAGCCAAAAATTAAAAAAAATTTCAAGTTAATTGCCTTGGAAACTGTAAGAGATAAAATGGTGTTCTGAGCATGTTTTATTTTTATTTTTCTTAACTTTCTTCTTCTTAACTTTCTGAAAAATTCATTAAAATTGGCCGATATTTACAAAAGTTAAAATCTCCGAAATAATTTCTATACCCGCAGTTTCCCAATTTGAGGCTCTTTGGAGATACCATGTCTTATAAAAGGGTGCCTCCAAATATACTTTCAACTCTTCTTCTTTCCAAAACAGTTGGTTTCATCGAAATCGGTTCACTACTTCAAAGGTTACGGACTTTTTACCAATTTTTTTTATTTCACGCCACTGTTCGACGTTAAGTTCTATCGATTCCTACGAAATTGTTTGCACATCTTAAAGTATTGTAGCGAAAAAACCTTACACACAATAAGAACTTTAAAAACTTAGTCAGATCTTCAAAAAAAAAATAGACGTGGAAAAGGGCCATACGCCTAACCAAAATTTTCGGCCGTCAAAAGTACTGAGATACAAAGAGGACAAACTTTCTGTGGAGGCAAATAACTGTTTTTAATTTCAAAGAGGGATACAACTGGATATTTTTTTTTGTGAAAAAGTAGAGAAAATGTTACAAGATATTTACTGTGTATATGTTACTTCGTTTTCAAATAAAAGTTCATAATTTTTATGATTGCCAAATTTGGCAGCTAATCAAATTGTTTATACAAACATAGTATGTACTTAGTTTGTAAATTGTAAAAATAAACTTTTAATTCCACTTGAATTAAATAAAGGTGTATAAACTTTGGAATATCAATGCACATTTATTTGCTATTAATTTATGAATAAGTGCGCGCGTACAAATCATTATCTATGATTAAATTATTTTAATATTTAGTTTTTAAAAATTAAAAGCAAAAGTAATTGAATTCTTGACACATATCACGCAAATTTAAGATTCACACAGAATTAAAAAAACTTAGATAGAAACAATTTTCAACAGATATCTGCATACATACAAACATACTTATACATTTAATTTATAATGCGAAATGTGTTCCTAAAGTTTTAATGATTACACAAACTATCCATCAAAATGGCGTATGTATAATTTAATTCTTTTGTTCTCCTTTTTATAGAATTTACTAAGTTTTAGTATAAACAAACAAATTCCATAAAAACAATTTACTTTAGCGGTTTAAAGGGGATTAAAAACGGTTATCATTCTTGCCATTTCCATAATTTACATACATACATACATATGGACATACCCTGCAGAAATTTTGGTGACAATGTATTGAGTAGTGTATGGTGAACAAAGACATATTCTGTACATGGTTACATATTCACCATTGTCGGATGTACCGTCTTGATCTTTTGTCAATTTAATTGGGAATCCATCTAGTATTATAGTAAACGGCACTGGACTAGTTCGATGTGATTGGATCCAGAACCTATTAAATAGTATAAATATAATGTAATTTGTTCTCTCCAATAATACCGCCAAGCCGCTCTGGAGCCAGTCCTGAAACTATAGTTAGCTATTAACCTAAGCTTAACTAGTTTCTACGCTTTTAAAACATTAGTGTCCCTGTGGTAGAGTGGACAATATGCCAGCCTGTCATGACGGAGGTTGTCGTTTCGAATCCAAAAAAATATCTGCTTAATAAAATATATAATTTCATTTGTAACAATAAAAAAAATATTAGTTTTCATTGTTACATTAAGTGTCATTATCTTAAATCTTAAATCATTTATATTATTCTACACCGGTTAGGTCCATATGAAATAGTTCAGTGAGAAGTCACAAGGTGCGTACGAAGTATCAGTTAACCCCCTCCTAGGTCATCGTCATATAAAAGTGACTGGTCCGCTTCATAGGAAGTGTTAGAACTCAGACTTGGGGGAGGGGGACCGATCATGTGACTAGTCTTGAGTCAGTTCAATTTTCTGCAGGGTATACATAGAAACATATTCATATTATGTAAGAAGCAATTATATGTACATACGTATAAGATTTTAAACAAAAAATTCTAACCACATACAAAAATTGTTTAAGACAACAAATAAAAAAACATTTTAGACAATAAACGTGCTTTGCATTAAAACAAACATTTAGAAATCATAATAATGATCTCCTAGCGCAAAAAAGACACAAATTTAAATTTTCATTCAATATTTATTATATTGCAAAATTGTTTAGTATGCATCATGTGTTAAGCAGTTATATGTACATACATAATTAGCAACTACATACATAAGTAATGCACATAATACATAGTATGTACATATGTACATATATACTTATATGAATGCAGTTAAGGCTTGTCAGAAGACAAAAAAATAGCTCTGCAGTCATAAAACGAATTTGAATATGATTGACAAAACAACTATCGCAAACATATCACACTTTTGATCGTTTTCAAATCGGTTTTGTGTCTACATCGTTTTTCATCACATACCCCTGCTAGCATTTTTGGAAATTTTTAATTAAATTTGATTCTTTTTTAATACTTTCAAGTGATCAAAAAACAAGAATATGCGCTCGTTTTCTGAGCATAAAGGATAGTTTTGTCGGGAGAAAATGGTACCCTACATGCGACTCTTCTTGAGGAGTCTTTTATTACCCGCTTTTCTGATCAGTCTCGACTCATTTATGACTCATACATTTTAAAATAAATAAATAAATTACTTTTAAAGCATAAGCACGATTCATTTTCGAGTATTTTTTCAAGCGCGCAAGTGTTTAATCAGTTTTTAATCGTCAAAGTACTCGAGGAAGACTTAGTTAGGTGATTTTTGATAAAACAATCTTCCAAATGCTAGCAGAGACCTGACTTAAGTATATAACATACATATGTATATTCGTATGTACATATGGATGCATATTAGAGGCCTGCGTAAACAGTCTTGAAATTTAAATACGTCTTGTTTTTTAAATGAATTCTCGTGTCATGTATTATACTCGTACTAAACAATAATAAATGCTGTCGTTCAATAAGCGAAGGGCGATGGATTTATTGATATTCATTTGTATGAGTGTTAACAAGCGATGTCGCGAAGACTTCTTGTTCGTAACAAACAATCAAAAGAAGTATTGTTGATGCGTATATGCTTGTTATTTTGCATATTGTACGTTTTAGTGTGTGTGTAAGATGTAGATGGTAAGTGTTTATGTGGTTAAGGGTGGTTTTTAAAAGCAAGCGCACACAACTAATGTCAATGCATGTGTGCATTGACAATTGTGCGCAGAAAAATAAAAGAACATACACACGCGCATGTATACGCGCCCATACGTAGAAAGAAGCCAGCAATACAAATTTTTCAGTCACGAAATATTTTCTTCTTTACTCCTATACCAGCAATAACTGAAACAAATGTCTTGCCGTCAGTGTTGATTAGCGTTTGCTTTAGAATATTTCACTGTATCAAAACATTTGAAAAATCACTCATTAAAAGTTCTTGTAAGTGTTCCTGTGCAGGACTTTACTTAAAATATGGGTGATTCCATCCTGGCATTGCGTGACATTTTTACGACTAAATATTGAAAAAAAAATTTAAAATCATGCTTGAAAAAAGTTTTTTTCAAGCTCTATATTCAGTGAAAAAATTATGACAATCAAACCTAAGGTTTTCAACATATACGCAAAATATGACCTGGCGTTACTTTACAAAAAAAAAACAGAAGTGGGGCTTGACTTGACTAACAAAATTGCTTAATTCTGCGAACTGGGCAAGTATTTTTAGTCAAAAGTTTTTTTGTTAGCACTTGGACTGATATACATTTATTTTCCAAGCATTTAAATTAAAAAATCGTTTCCCCTTTTTTTATTAGCCTTAGTATCTGACGTTTCGTTACTTAAATTTCCACGTGATATTTAAGTAAAAATTAAGAAAAAGATACACAAAAGTGTAAGAAAACTATATTTGTTATGTATAAATACTTATTAGCTTTATCCGCAGCTCCGCTCACGTTGTATTTTGGAAAATATAATTAAAATTTATGAATGTATTGTTAACTGTTAGTCACTGATAAAGCCGATAAAATAAAATTAAAATACAGAATAAAAGCCGGTTTTAAGACTGGTTAAACTATCCAAACCGAATCGAAAACTACCCTTACCCTTACCAGACCAAAAATGTATTTTTCGGAAAAAATATGTTCCATATACAAAAAAACCGGTTCCGAACCGGGTACAAAAAATGGGATTTGTTTGACGCTGGTAATGTAGCTTTCCATTGGTGAAATAATTTAAAAATCGGTTTAGCGGTTTGGTCGTGAAAGCGAAGAAAACAAACAAACAAACTCAAAACCAAAATTTCAATTAAATTTTAAACAAACATTGTTCCATGCAAAAAAATACTCACAATCTGGCGTTACATTACACACTTTTGAATATTAATATTATATTAAATATTTGTTTTATAAAAGATTTTTTATTATTATCACATAAACTAAAAATACTTTGTTAACATGCAAAATTTCACGCACTTGCGATCGTCAGCGTAGAGATAATAAAAATAATTGCTACTTTTCCTGGCGTTACGTTATATTGAAATATCATTTTAAGAAAAACTAAATTTTACGGTTAATTTATATATAATGGCTTTCTCTTCATTTGTCTATGATTAGTTGTTGTTGTAGCAATAGTTTTGCAATAAAAGTATTACTGTGCAATTGATCCTAGAAGTAAAAAAGTAATGAGAAAATGCTCATGAAATTAAGTAAAACTTACAAAAACGAGAAGCCTAAATTTGTACCCCATTATTTCGCCATCACATTTAAGGAAAGCTTCGAACTCTTAAATTTAGTTAATTTTAAATATTTCTAATTTGTAATACAAGAAAACAAATATGTTGGTGAAAATTAAATTTTTCCGTCATGGTGGACCTTTTTTTTTGAAGTGCCCATATGCAATAGATCGGGAGTTAATTAGAATGGATCCAATTGGATATCCGAGAGGATGTGTGTTAGAAGTAGTGATGAGCGATAACGCGATTTTTTAATAATGTTGCTCCTTGTGAATGTGATATCTAAATTGCTTTTCTTTTAAACTGTGACTGTGATCACAGTTTAGCATTTTTTTGTTTGTACCAGTTCTGTTATTTTGAGAAAATCTAATAAGAAGAGCAGCAGTGAAATTAAACTGTGACTGTGATCACAGTTTAACTCATTTCAGCTTTTCTGCTTTAAAATTCTTTATTAGCATTGGTATTTTGATAAATACTAATGAGAAGAGCGACAAGAACAAACAATTAGCAATCAGCCCCGTCCAAATATTGAGATCAGCGATGCCAACTTGGCTATTTTAGAGCTAGATTTAGCTCTTTTTGATTGCTTCTAACTCGAAATTTTTCGCTTTAGCGAAACGGCACGTTTGACCGTTTTTTCCCGTTTTTACCCTATTGTTTCTTATTTTGGGCATTTACATTTTTGGCAACTATGTTTTTTGCAAATGCAGATACTTTTTTTGCAACTATGTAAGATATATTTATGTATTTAGGTTTTTCAAACTGTAAAACCCCGCTTTTATTATAAAGTGTTCGTTTCTGAGTAATTGGAAAATTTTCCACAAATAATTGAAATGGATTCTTACTGCCAGAAATATAGGAAAGCTTGGAAATCAAATCCCGCGTTTAAAAAATGTATTAAGCCAATAAAAGATCCCTCTAAAGCTAACTCTTTTTGAAAATGATTGTTCTTATTTTGTAACTTAGCGTATACACAAGTATATGCAAATGTGTATGGTCATATTGTTAATGCAGATAAATATTTGTATCAATTGCTGTGAAATAATTTATTTAAAATTATTATTTTTTATTTTTTCTTACTATTATTTTTATTAATGTAAAAAAATCTTGAAGTGCAAATTGAATAATAAATACATTAATAAATTTAAAACGGAAAAATCTTGAGTTTTTAAATTAAGCTCTTTTTAGCTCTTTTTGGCCACTCAGTTAGCTCATTTTACCTTTGAATTGTTGGCATCACTGATTGAGATTTTCGTATAAGAGGCAGAGAGACAAAAATTGCAAATATGAACATGTGAGATATACATAGTTGCCAGAAAAGACGATTTGACACGAGTTGACGATTTTTTTTTATCGACAAAACCTGAAGGTATAAAAAAATTCATATGGTAGCCTTATCTAATGTTAATTAAGCATATAAGAACAATCACAGTTTGTATAAAAGAACTAAATTTCCAAAACCTGTTACTTGATAAATTCAGTCGCAGTTGTGATTAGTGATTTTTCAATCGCTGTGAAAAAAGAACAGGTTTCAAAATATCGCTCAACTCTAGTTACAACACTACCCTTCCTAAGATCAGGAGGATAGAAAACATTAACAACTCTGTAACCGTTTAACGATATCGTAAGAAAATCTAAGGGAGTAAATTTAAATTCAGCGATATCAATAGTGTCCGTTCGCATACACTTACGTTTGTTGATGTTGATGTTGCTTTCGTGGTAATAAAGCAAAAGATTGTCAGACAGGATTAAAAAAAATACTCGTAGTACTCACTTCCATGAGAATACATACAACAATATCGAACAATGGAAAATTATTCAACAAAATAGTTGCATATCAACACCTGTTTGCTATTGTTTTATTTAACAGCCAAATTCGTTCTGTTTGAAATGTGCGAGTACTTTGTATAAAGATTATAAAAGAATAATGAAAACAAAAGTATTCACTTATAATTTAACTCGCATTTTATGACTATTGTGTGCAAATAAAAAATAAATTAAAATAATGTGAATAAATTAAATAATAAAGTGAAAAATTAATCTTTTTGCAATAAATTTCACCAGTCGGGAGCAAAAACAGCAAGTGAGTGAGTGATTTTGACATTTGAGTTCGTATTACTGATAGTCTGGTCTGGTCTGATCTTTCGTCTTGCCGTTCGAATAAATGAGCCTATATTTTAGTTTTAGCGATTTTTTTAATTTCGCGCCTTTTTCGTTTTGGCGAACTTTACGGTTCTTGCCGATTTTTTTAGTTTCTTAATTTATTTGTATTTTAGCGATTTATTTTGTTTTTGGGGGTATTTAGATAGAATGCCCTTTAAATTTGATTTTTTTTAATGTTTAACATATTTCGTTGCTCGCTTTAGAACTTTAATTTTTAACTGTCATATTTTTTAGTTGTTGTAGCGATCAAAGTTTTACGTATTCTGTGTCAGCTTTAGCGTAGCTCTTACGATTCTCGACGGACAGAGGCGAATCGTAGCGGAAACAATAGGGTTCCTTTTCACCTTTGGTGTATGGTACCCTAACAACAGTTTTCGAGAAATTATAATGTACAACTTGTAAATAATTTTTGTGTTTGTGCTATAAATAGCCCAAGTTAGTTAGAAGAATTGTTTGTGTAATTCATGTATTTAAATAAAAGTATTTATTAATTTGCACCAAATAATGAAAAATATTAAAGAACTTAGCGACATATGTGGGTCATTTTAAAGGCAAAGGGAACGCCAGGGGTAATTAAAAAAATACTTTGCAGTACTTTTTTGGGAGTGACGTTGCCTGAAATAGTTTGTGCCTTTTCACACTATGCCTTTTTAGCCTGCCTTATTTTCACAACTTTATTTTAAGCCCCCTACAAAGTCATGCACATTTAAATTAAGCCTTTTTTCTTAATGTATTTTTGGCATTTATATATATGCTTAATACTGAGAGTACAAAAAAGGCAAAAGGAAATGTCAAAAATTCCCTAGAATTTTCATTTCGTGCCTTTTGTGTTACCCCCAAGCTTCTCACCTACTCTCACCTGCACATACAAGCAGAAAAGGCACAGTGTAAACTGCATCTTAGCACGATGACTACAAAACCGAAGGTTCCGGGTTCGAGCCCGGTCTCCGACAGTCATCAAATAACAACACCAGTTCTTATACTAGCAATTGATGAAGGCATAGTCACTGATCACTGGTCACTGAACTATACCGACTTCAGCAGATGCCAATCCTAATGTAACGTCAGTATTGCGTAGCAAAAATCATCGGCGAAGTAAAGTAACCAACAAAATGACTACTAAGCACAGCTCCAAAATTTAATACGCCTCATTGACACCAGAGGCGCTGCAACACTGCATTATTAAAAACGTGCAAAAAGCAGAGTTGTAAACGAATGAAGCTTTTCTATATCTCTTCCTTCACCACCTGTCTTCTCTATCACTATCCTTTTTCTATCACCCTCTCTCATTATCATATCTCCAACTCACATTGTATTGGACCCAAGTGCGCTGGACGCAAAATTTCACCCTTCCTTACCAGCACCCTGCTAATCTAATCTAACCTAACCTAACCTAACCTTCTGTATTTTATCACTAAAATAAATAAATCTACATATTTCTGTAAAATAATGCAGAAAGTTAGCCAGTTTTAAAAATTTATTTCATATAAATACTAAAATTTGGCCACATCTGACCTTTGAGCTCGATGCGCGGCTTGAAAACGTTGTCCGATTTGTCTCAAATTTTCACAATATCCCAACCGGTACAATTTGAAATTTACAAAAAAATGAGAAAATTACACATTACCATCAGAACTACTTGCCATATAATGACTTACTTTTCTGATTACCAAATTTCATTGCTCGCTTACAAATCACATTACCTAAAATTTAAAAAAAAAAATATGTACAAGTTGCTAAATGAGGAGAATGATTTTTTTTAGATTAAATATATTACGTCAACAAGTTGCTAAATAACAAAAGTAAGTACTTCTCAAGAATGGATTATTTTAGTCTCACGCCTTGTTAAAATCATTAAGTTGGTAATCTAGAAGGGAACAACTTCCACCAAAACTGCTTAGTTCCTAACCCGATTACCTTTTTTGAAATTTTTTGCTGGGTTGTTTTAAACAATAAAGGTCGAACAACCAAATACTTATACTCGTATTATAATTTAATAACTTTATAGTCCCTTAAATATTATTCTTAAATTGCTTTCCTTGTGCAAATTTGCATTTTTTTAAAACAATTTGATTGCTTCAAATTTTTAATTCTTTTTATTGCAGTAAATTTAACTTTTAGTACCATCTTATCTCTAGATCTCTTTTATTTCAAAGATTAATTAACCTGACTCGTTTTCCAACAGGGTCTGGAACACTTAATGTACAGCTTGGGCTTAGGACAAATTAAATTTGAAGCTTCTCATACGATAGACGAGCACCATCCAAATGGGTTTGCACAAAATCATGATGAAATAAAAACGTACATGGATATACAAACGATTAAATTATTGGCAGACGAAGATGATGTTCAAATTGCTCAGAAAAAAGCACAAAAACGAACTAGTGAACATGAAAAAAATAATGATAGCAGAAAAGAAAAAGATTTTATTTTGGAATTTAAAGAAATGCATGATCCCAAGCACAGACACCCTCGAGAAAATGGTAAGCTTTACTAGAATTCATAGATTAATGACTTTTTATTTATATATAAAGTATATATACTTAGATACATGCACATGTATGTATGGATGTATGTGTGCTATTTAACTACAATATGTGTACATATCGTTACCTTAATATAGAAAGGCCCTAATTCATTATTTTTTTTGAAATCGATTTTTTTGTACATATATTTCGGTAGAAGAACATCTAATATATCGAAAAATATAAAAATCTTGATTTAAAAAAAAATTAGTAAAGACCTTTCAATATTAAGGTAACGATATGTATGTATGTATTTACTTTGACGATCATCCCATAAAAGATGATCATTTAACATTATATTTCAAATTACCTTGACTTTACTTTTGTGAATTTTTATCTTAAATGCTTGCGATAATTAAGAAAATCCATAGAAAAATCAACAGATCTATTGCAATAACAATATTTGTTATCGTTTTAAATTAAAAAAAAACAAAAATTTCAAAATGTGTGACATTTTAATACGTGGTTTCTATGTTTTTTTTTTCAATTACGTTGTCGTTCCAATTAAATTTATCACAATATCACAAGTACGAGTAAATATGTATTTATTTGTAAATACATAAACATTTTGTTAAAAGCTTCATTTAATAAATAACATGTTTATTTACTAATCGGTGTCAATATATAAATATTAGTATTTCTATACATATTGACTTCTATGTCATTTTCTCGAATTACCATGCAAATTCACATCGAGTCAATATTTGTTGGATAAAAATTAGCAACTTTGTATTGACAAACGAGTTTGATTCACTGTTGATTTTCCTTACACGTTTCAATATAATTTAATTAATTTGACTTGTAATAAATATTATAAATGTATTTATATACATATGATTATAATACACAGTCTTCTAATAAGGATAATTCAAATCGTTGCAAATTTTATTTAAACACTTTTTTAGAAAGCGGACAAATTACATATTTTAAATTGTGTATATATGTATGCCGTAGGCATAGTTTGACATATACACATATACATACATAGATGTATACATATTCCCGGTTCAGACTTGAACTTTTTGTTTTTTAATGAAAAGGAGCGGGAGAGGAATACAAAAGTTATATATACATATATTAACTCCCATATTCATAAAACAAAAATGAATTTTAAATCCATTTTAAGAAATTTTTTTATGAAAAACTTGAAATAAAATACATTTCAATTTTGTTTTAAATTTTATGAATATGCGGCTTAATACATTGTATTTCCATTTCAACACTCTCCACATATGCAAGAGAATTGTTGCAACAAAAATTGCAAGTCTGGACCGGGACATACATATACATACATGTATGGATTTTCTAAAGTGTTTGCTCTCAATATCGAACATGAGTGACAGGTTTGCTTAAAGTTTGGATTGACCGGTAGTTAGAGGCTTCATGAAACAAGAAATTTTCATGAGTCATTTATTTCATTAAAATTTTTATTCATAATACGTAGACTGAAATTTCAAGCTGTGTAAAGAACCGAAGAATGTCAAAAGAACAAAAATAGTTATACCAAAACCAAAACAAACGAAGTTTTGGACATTCTACAGCTACAAAGCACATAGAGCAAGAAATTATCAGCTGAAGTAGCTCTGCCACCAGGTTAAAGTTTGCTAACATTAAAATATGACTTAAGCTATGTACAGACGGTTATCAGATTTTACAATATTATTAGTAAAATGTGCCAAACATTTCTTACAACCGTATGAACTGACAATTTTAGTCTGACATGGTTCCCATTGCAAGACTAGCAGCTGACAATAAGCTGTCAGACATCTTACAATCGTGTTGTAAAATTATTGCCAAATATTAGTCAGACATTTTAATATTGTCAAATTTGCGAAGTTTAGCCATCTAACAATCGCACCATTGGGTAGTATGAACAAAAAAAGTTCTTCTTTTATTCATACTACCCATTATAAGGGAATTCTTTTCATGGACAACACTGCACACGCTTAATTTTAAAGAAAAAATATATAATGCAGTATATACCGACAAAATTATTGCAATTGCTTCTTTATGGTGCATAATAATTTATACTTTTACTTTTTAAATTTAACACAACCACAAACGATTGATATTTAACAACTTCTAACAAATGCTTTGAGTCTAGCAACGCATAAAAACAGATCTGACAATTTTTGCATTTGACAAGCGTGTGAACTGGCAATTTTTCGACTTACGATTTTGTCGGATGAATTTATTGTCATACAACCGTCTGGCAATAAATTGTAAGATTTTCAGACAAATTTAATACAACCGTGTGAACTGACAATCTACCTTGTGCTAGCAATTTTTGATTGCCAGCACTTTTTGGACACTGATATACATACGCATACATTATATGCATTTATACAAAATTCTATATAACGTATGCGTCCTTGTGATCATACTAATTACTAGTATTAATAGCCATACAAACACACTTTGCTTTCAAAGCAACACACCAAGTTTGGAGTTTGAAAATCTCGTTGAACAACGAATTTTCTCTCGAACAGAATTTTGCTTTCGATGCAGTACGTTAATGAGAAAAATTATGAAGGATCTAAAGAAATTTTATTTTCTAAACCCCCGTTGTCACATGCCAGTAATTACTTTCAAGTAATGTATATGTATGACTAACGAAAAACAGGAAAAATGTAAAAACATGACACTTTTTTGAGTGGGTACACAGCACAGTAAGGTTCTAGCAGAAATTGCGTTACTTTAACTGCAAGTGCAATGTTGCCAATTATTCAATATTGTACTTTAATTGTACTGTGAATATATTTCTTTTATTAAAACATGAAATTTATGCTCAAGCTTAGCTCTAAAATTAGCCTTTGTGTCATTTCTCAATATCCTTTTTATATATACAAAAAATCAGCTTCTCGTACAATGTTAACAAAATTAATTAAATAACTCTTTACTCGGCAACACTGTTTTTAGTTTTGTTAGTTTACTTGCGACAAGTGTAAAAATTTACTTGCTTCAAAATTTCATTGCAAGCTGACTCGCAAGTTGCGAAAGTGTGGCAGTGTTACTAAAAGAATTTTAGTGTATTGAGTTTTTTTCACTCGCACTTGCACTTGCATGTGGCAATGGAGGGTAAAAAGTAAAATTTTGTGTTAATTTCTCAAAAATGTTTTGCTCCCTTTATTAAAAAAACATCAACCTCCCTAATGGTAGAAGGCATTGCACTCTACGCTCCGTATATACAGAGTTGATATTGCCCTGTTAATTTCATTATTACACAGTTAGCAAGACGTTTTATGCGTGTACCTTTCAAAAAGGTGAAATTTTTTGTGTAGAAAAGAAAAAATAACTGCTAGTTTATAGAAGACAATTAAAAACTCTCGGCTGCCTATTTATATTGAAAACAAAAATAAAGTATTTAAATTTTGAAATTTATTTAATTTTAAATTTTTACTCGTCTCCTGTAAACTTGCAGTACTCATAAGTGAACTTTAATTTTCAACATTAAGTTTGTACATGTATAATATATTTGTTCTTGAAATAGATTTAACGGGACTGCATTGCTGCAGCATGTTGCCTTTAGAGGACAGAAATTCCCTAAGATCGCATATATAAATAGATGTAAGCGTATTAGAAGCATCTCTCTATGGTTTTCTGTATCTGTCCAGATCCAGTAAGCCTTAATATTTATCTGACTAAATATAACTCCGTAGTATATTGATTTTATTTTAAGTTTTACTCACTTTGCAAAACGTATTTTAATGTAATTTCCCAATTTTTAATCGTCTTCGAAATAGCAGAGGGTTCTCAATATTTTGAACAATTATAGTGAGTGAAATTCAAAATAGCGACATTCTTCGTCGATTACGCGTCATAATACCAAGTAAAAATTCATTCGATGAGTACTTTTGACTATAGTAATAGGTCGAAAGTTGCTCATAATAACAGATGAGATAAAAAATAATAATTATTATATAAGAAACCCCGCTACTACGTTTACTTTCTTATTTAATACGCCTCATTGACACCAGAGGCGCTGCAACACTGCATTATTTAAAACCTACAAAAAGCAGAGTTCACTATCACCATCCCTTTCCTAAAGAAGTTAACACCTAGTAAAAGTACTAGGCATTCATTGCACCTTTAAAAAAACTCTGTAGTTGTTTTGAGAAACGACACAATAGATCCTTTGTAAGAGGGATATATTTTACCCCGACCGCCAGTTTTCTGACCGATTTGGCATTTTACCCTGAGAATAACACTCACAAAATTTTATGAGTAATAATAAAATAAATAATTATATTAAATTTTTAATAATTCAAGGGGTGACAACAGCAATTCTTCGGGAACAATGCTCACACACCCCACCCCCACGGATTGGCCTTTCTACGCCTATGATAGGGCTCATGATTTTTTGGAGGTACCGTTTCCATAGCTAATATTATGCTAAGGTTTTTATTTAAACGCGCGTTTTGTCTTCAGAAGTTTTCACTATTATATTACGAGTAAAAAAGACTCGTAAAATATATACTATTTTATTTTGAATTTTTAAGAAATTATTTTAAAAAAAATTTTATGTACGAAATAACATGCAAGATGTTTGTTTTTTTTTTTTTTTTTGTTTCCTTGCTTAAAATCATTTGCATATTTCATTCATTCATAAATATGTAATTTTCTTTTGACAATGGGGCGGCTTGTGCTTACATAATTTCATTTATTTAGTAAATATGAATTTGTGATTGAATCCATCATAGTAATTATGCGCTTGAAAAGATACTTATAAAACCGTAATTGAACTTGTACTTGAAGTAGAAATACATATATATGCATGTATTTATGTAAGCACATTTAGATCAATATTTTGTTATTTCAATTTGTGTGGCATATACTAAATGCACAACAAAACATTTATTGATAAATTTATTTTCTAATTACAATTTCCATATACTTTTAGATATTTATTTTAGTCAAATAATAATTTACAAATCATTATTAAGTGATATTTATTATTGTTTTGATGTCTTACAACGTGTTAATGAAATTGTTTATATGTGTATATTTAAAAAAAAAGGGAAAAACTTATTAAATACCTAAAGTAAGTTATATTTTTATAAACAAAATTTTACTGATCTAATTTTTTTTGAAACCTGCTTTGCATATACAATTTATAGCGACTCGTAAGTAAAATCAGTAATAATTATTAATTTATACAAAAAAATTCAAAACTTTTGAAAGATAAAAAGCTTTTCTTTTGCGACGCTTGTGAATAATAGAAAAACAGTAAAATAATTATTCCTAAATGCATTTGAATTACAATAATAAAAGGTGGTGGCAAATTAATCAAACTGTTCAAAGATTTTCATATTTTTTAAATGGCGCCAATTGCCACCGTGATCAGATTGCTAAAGAAAAATATACTAAAAACAAGTTATAGTGTTATATTCGGCTGCGACGAATCTTATATCCCCTTCACCGAAGTACATGTGTATGTATGTAGTATATTCATACATACACACATAAGAGAAAAAATACGTGATTTATTTTTTATCTAGTGCAATTTATAGTAAGTGACCTATGGGTATTTTTCGACTAAAGAATTTTAATTCAAATATTTTATTTTCGACATGACGAATAATTGAATATTTTGATCTGCACTTTGTATTTAAGATTTCTTACATTATTAATATTTTTCCTTTTTAAAATGCGGAGAAATTAACTTTAACAGATATCAGCACTTTATAATGGGAATTTACTCAAGCACATCTGAAGCAACTTGAATCTGATATAAAAAATTAAAAATTTTGCCAGCCTTTACCATATTGATCCCAACACCGAAGAATATGGAATGCTCGGAAAACTTAAGTGTGATTTAAGTACATAAGGTTGGGCATTTAATTATTATTTAATAATGCACTCAAAAACACATTTCGTATTTAATTAGAACTTAAAAATAATTACAGTTTGATTAACAACTTCAAAAATTAGCATTAGTTTCCTTTATATATAAGAGAAAGTTTCAATTTTCCAGCCCTGGAGCTATATTTTTTTTTAATTTTTCTGATTTTTTAAACTATTGTCTTTCTTTCTTCAACATAGAAAATGTGTATTTGACTAACAAAGAAGAAGGAGATATCATATATTTTCTACAAATATCGGGGATTTTTAAAATTTTTAATTTTTGTTATTATTTATTCTAATTTTGTATACCGAACTTTTCTTTCTAAAACATAAATTATTTTTAATTTCTAAAGAAAAACAAAACAATTAAATTGACATGGTTACTTTTCTATAGAAAAAAAATGTATTTGCCTAAAATATATTTAATTGATAGAAAAAAATATAAATAAAATATTATTAGGTTACTGTTATACACCAAAAAATAATTAAATTTTCCAACACTGGAATCCCCTTTTTGATTTTATTTTATTTTTAATACCTATTTAATTCCAACTCAAATATTAAATAGGTTTAAGTTACATAAAAAACAAAAATTAGTTTCAGCTGGTTAATTTTATACGACAAAAAAAGGGAAAACTTTCCAGCTCTGAAACCATATGTTCGATTTTGCTGATTTTCAATACCAGTCTATTTCGGACCTTGCTGATACACCAATTCAAAGCCGAGGTCTCTAGCTTGCCTGGAAGCTTCATAAAAGCGATTTCACGCGCAGACAGGCGGACATCGCTTATCGTCTTCCCTATTCATAAGGACCAAGAATATATGTATATATATACCTAATAAAAAATGATTACAAGGCTGGAAATTTGAACCCTTTTTTTATATATAAAGTTAAATAACAGTAATGTTTTCCTTTATTAATTAAACATATTTTATATTTTAGAAAGATCGATGGATATTCGTTGACAATATGTAATCAGTTACATGTTGTTATGTCTTATTAGTTTTTATTACATGGGAACAACATTAAATACATCTGTAAGGAGCACTAATAGCGACAAAATAAATTAAAGTACATGTTTCATTTCATTTCGCTGAAATTGTTCCTTTCTGCTGAGCAAAATCTAAAAATTATGTAGGAATAAAATGTTTACCTAATATCGTTTTATAAGTGAACGAGCAATGTTGTCAATGCGATGTTTGAATTGTGACATTGAACAGTTTTGTAATATGAAATTTTAATAAACACCAGAAAATATGATATATTATATTGTATGTAGGCACAAAACAAAAATTATAGTAAGGGAATCAAATAGCAAAAAGATTTTTGAACATTGTATGGTATCAACATAATGACAATCGTATAAACTTTTCCACCCCTGCCATAGTTTGTGTTGCTTTTTGTAAAAATCACAATGAAATTTAAGGCTCAGTTAGCCGACTGTAGTGGAACGTAACTGCAACGGAAGGAACAGCTGATCGATATTGTTATATAAAAAGTAATGCAAATGGTTGTAGAGAGTTGAATAAAATATCCAACAGCTGCTACTATCGAAAATAAAATCTTTGAATCAAATTTTTAGTCGAAAAATAACATACATACATATATAATAGGGTATTCAATCGGTTAACCGTTAATCGGTTAAGCGGTTAATTGCTACCCGATTAACTGATCGGTTAGTTTAAAAATGGCTTTTTCGATTAACGGTTAAAGCAGTTATTTCCAGTCGATTCACCGATTTACCGATGTTAAAATATTTTTCATATTTTGTAGTATTAAAACTTATTTTTTGTGTGAATAATTATTTGCTTCAACTCATTTACACAAGGTGTCGAAATCATGGACATTGAAATGAAAAAGTCTGGTCTATTCGTCGCTGAGCTCTGCCAGTAAGAGTCATATGTAATACAAGAAATGTTCTAACAAAATTAACTGAAACAATTAGAAGTACTAGGCATTTGAAAAATTTTACAGTGGCACAACGAATGATTTTATATGTTTTGAGAAATCCAGGAAGAGGACTGAGAAACTAGATATTCTGTATTATGGATTGCTTTCGATTTCCTCAACATCTCCGATAAAAGTATTTTTCCAAGTCAGGTTTTTACCAAAACTAAAGAGGTGAATCGCTTAAATCCTAAACATATAAATAAAATTATTTTTCTGAAAGATTGTGTTAGGGGCTGTACATATATTACGATTTTCTTTAAATTAATTTAATTCATTTTATTAAAGTCATTTGTTAGACTAGCACAGTGCGTAGACAAAAATTAAATAAGCTTAGTCATGAACGCACTCCAAATATTGGCAAAAATAATTGTCCTCAAATTCCAAAATTTATGGTTTTATGGAGAGCTTATTCCTGAACTGTATGTATGAATTAGTGATGCATTCAAATTCCCAAATATTCGACCATTTCTAGATATGTACTCGTATTCGTTAAAAAAAAATATATGTATAAAAGAATTCATAAATCCAAAACGAAATTTAGTTTGCAGTAATAAAAAAAAAGAAATTTATATCTATATTTTTACTATCCATTTTTCCACCAAATAATCTGCTATACATAGTATTCCGTATTGATGACTGAGCAGTATTTGAAACAACAATATGAGAATTGGCATTAGCCTCGCGTCGCTATCACTAGTGTCTACAAGTGAAGTCGTCGTGTATTTCAAAGATCTTGAAGATACTCCATTTGGAAATCTTCAAATAAATCTAAAATGTACGTGAAACCAAAAAAAATTATATCTTGAATCAATAAAGGTTGCCATGGTGAAAAATATTTCATTATCCAAAAGTGCACTTAGAGGGAGGGATTTAAATATACACATTTGTTGGAGTATTTTGGGAGATCAAATGGCTCAAAGTGACGTCCATTACATCCATCTTTTCTTGATTTTTGCCCTTTCTGCAACGTTACATTTTTAATAGATAATATTTGGTCACTTAAAAAAAAATCCTTAAAAATACTTTCAAATTAGAGGGACACACAATCAGTTCCTAGACACTGTTGTTTTCTAAATATTTTTTCTTGTTCGGTTGTATAAAAAATTAAAATAATATCCTTATGAAAATACGTCTATGTATGCATCAAGTTGATCAACAAAAATTTTAAAACTTGATAATTGGATATTGTCATGCACATACTTATGTATATGGAAAATATATTTTTTGAAAGGACACTTTTTTCCATGAGAATTGCAAGATATGTTTTCGTAAACTTCTGCAAATACCATTTCCTTCTATATATTTGGTGGATTTAATGTTAATATATGTTGCAGTGTGATATGGAAAGAAGTTTTATGTACATATATTAAGAACATTTAAAAATGTAAATGGATAAAGATGAGAAAGTGAGAACCATGTAACCAATTTGACTGCAATTTATTTAATTTATTATAACAATTTTGTATCATTTTCAAATTTTATTTAACAACCATTAAAATTTTAGATAGTTTTCATAAACTTTAATGTACGCGGACAGGAGTATGAATTTATTTTCCATACACATTTTTTAATAATAAATTACCATAAATTTCACACGCAAAATATTGGTTTTCGCGGATATCATTTTAAATATTCGAATTCACGATTATCAAAAATTTACATTCGGCACATGTATGTATGTATACATACAATACTAGTGATGCGCAAGTATTTGTATTCGTAATCAATTTGCCGAATATTCGGCCATTTTTAAATATTCGTATTCGTATTCCCGAAATTTCAGGCAAATACGAACATTTTTCCAAAAAAATTAAATAAATAAATGCATAAATCCTAAACGAAATTTAAATAAACGCTAAAAATAAATTTTCATTAAATTTGTGTTTTTTAACATTTTCAAATGCTATTTGATCAAGATCATTAAAATTTTGAGTAGTTCTTATTAACTTTAAAGTACACCAACAGCAGTATGAAGTTCTTTTTCATAAAAATTTTTTCATATTTTATTTTACAAGCGTAAACAGAACGCGAATATCAAAATTTGACATTCGTTACATCACTAATACATACATAATACATATATTTAGGTAACACGTATGAAAAAAATTAGTAATTTTTCTGTTACGTAACATTTTCAAAGACCCCCTCCCCACCTTTCATAACAAATCGTAACAAAACTTGAACCTCCCCCTCCCCCCTAGAGCGTTACGTAATATATGGACAGCCCCTTAGAAGATCTCTTTAAACTATATAATGACCTCACAAACTTGTTAATTTTTAATGAATACTTATTTATGTTTTTATGTGTGTTTTAGTTTTTTGTTTTAATAATAAACTCAAATTAATAAATATTTTATGCACTTTTATTTGTTGAAAACACTTTATTTATGGAACAACTCTAATAATCGGTTAACCGGTTAATGCTGAAATTAACCGATTATTAACCGATTAAGCAAAACCCACGATTAATTAATCGATCGATTAACCGATTAAAACAAAATCCCGATTAAATGAATACCCTAATATATATTGTGACCATACATTGCAATGGAGCAAAAAATAAATTAATCATTTTTCTGTCCCTAAACAAGTATGTATATACATACATATGGGCAATTCCCAGGAGACGGACGCGACATTCGTAAGCTTTTATTTGAGCAAAAAACAAGAAAGGAATGGAAAGATCCAATGTATATCTTAGTGTTTTAAAGCAATGAAGGAGTAGTATATTTAAGAAAAAATTCTGGGCGATATCAATAACATAGTAAAAAGATATAAACAAATGTCAGCAAGAAACGGACGCGACAAAAATAGAAGTTATTTTTGTGCTCTTATAGAAATATACATAATTCAGCGAAATGTTATGAAGCATTTTTTTTGTAAATTCAGAAATGAAGGTGAAAGAAGATCTTTTATGTGTAGATTTATGAAACATGAAAATTTTGTTTTAATTTTTTTTAAATGGTTAAAGTACAAATACGGACGCGACAAGGCGGATGTGACATTTTTTCCCATGAGAATTAAACGCAGTAATCTTTCTAATATTGATTGAACTGTAATTAAAAAGTAATAAAACGATAACAAGCGCTTATTTACTGCTGAAAAAAGTTAAAAAATATTGATTTTATGCGACGTATGCGACATTAAGGTATAGGTGGAAGCAACGTCAAACAACTTCCCTTATTAGAGCTCCATTGTTCTTTTTTTCTGCTAATGCGTAGGTTGTTGTTACTAGGAAATTTGTAAATTACAAAAAAAGAAAAATAATACAAATTACTTTAAATAATCGCTAAAAAATACTCAGCAAAGAAAATATTTCTTTTAAAAGTCCCATATTTTGCTCAAAAAATTTAACAAATTAAAAACGCTTTTACATTTGTAAAGTATAGAACTTTATGCTTTATTATTTAAAAAGAAACAACAATTTTTGAGCAAAAAAAATTTTTTTATTGACCTTTTTCTGGAATTACCCATATGTATGCACTTATTTATGTATGTATGTATATACTCCATAAGTTCGACAGTGAAGGGTATACAAGATTCGGTACAGCCGAATATAGAACTCTTACAAAAGTCTTGCAATGAGTGTATTTAACTACGCACCTGTATATCTATCATCTGACATATTTATTTTCAAAACGCACATATGTATGTATATAAACATATGTTTTTATGTATGTAAAACATACATACATATACTGCATAAAATGCATATGTACATATATGCACAAATTCACGTCTTTATGCATGTATTTAAGTATGTCCTATATAGATATTTATAAGACATGAAATAGCAGCACGTCTTATTATAATTAAATACATTCCAAAGTGAATTTATTTATTCAGTAACATACAAAACAATTATAATAGGATTATACATATGTACATTGTACACATTTATACATACAATAATTCTTTTTTCCGGAATCTTACATGCAACTAATTTAAATGAAAGTTGACAATAGTTTATAATCGTTAATTAATTAGTTTATTTCAACCAAAAAATTTATGAATGCAAATAGCTAAGTTGACTTATTCAAATGTCTAGAGCTGAATTGGTTTGTATTAAATGACGGTACATACATATGTATGACACACAACACGGAAGCAACGATGACACTTGTTGTCAACGCCATACAAAGGCAAGCCGTTAATTATATGGAGCGCGCGCCAAAGCATTTACTATACATACTACATACATACTCGTAAATATAAAAATGGGGGCATTGCCAGAATGCAATAATATTGCATTTCGAAAACTGAGAGAGTTCGTTGTAGTAGTGACTGCGAAAAAGTGAAATAAAACAATCAAGAATCAATTATTCTTTCGTAAATCAAACTCCGTTAGTTCGTTTCTTGACAAATCAGCCTACGGGTATTGTTCTATAATCTTACTTGGGTATGCAGTCGTAAGCTTATTCATGCATACATACATACATACATACATATTTATTAATTTAAATGAAAAAGCTGCAATGCGTATATGTATGTATTAAAAATATTTGCACGTACCAAAACTGTTTACAACATTACCAAGACACGTGAATAATTTTGCATCAGAATGACAAAAGTAAAACTGCTAAATGTGTATTGTATTTATCAGGGATCGCAAATAACGATTATTTTCCAAATTTAAACTGAAAAACTCACACTAATAGAGAAGTCCTGCGTGCACAAGGAATATACCAAGGTACTCCACGTTACATGGACTACCTATAGGTGCAATTATTTTTATTTTTTTTTATTTATATTTATTCCTCACAAAATAACAGTTACTTCTGGATTTTTTTATTTATTCCTCACAAAATAAGAGTTATTTTGTGACTTTTATTCAAGGTTGGAAACCGAAACAAATAACGGTATCGGTATTCATACCGGTACAACTATTTTTTAAATTTCGGTATCGGTAACGATATCGGTATTTTTTTTATTTCGGTATCGGTATTACCGGTACATACCGTTACCGAGTTTATAATACCGGTATACCGATATAACTGCTAAATTTGTTAATTCAGACAGTGGACATAGCAAAAAATCTTTTTTTTGTTGTTAAATTACTTCGAAAAGGGAGTATTTTTACATTAACATAAAAAGTATTTAATTATATATGTTTCTATATACGTTTTTATATTTTTATTAAAAAATAATTTATTAAAAAAGTAAAATAAGAAAACTGCAGTTGAAACTTTGCATATATAAAGTACTCATTTTGGTTAATTAAACAAAATAATAGAAATAAATACATACAGTGTATGTATTATTTATATTACACACGAAGTACATGTAGAATTGCATGCACTTAGTAAAATTTTAAAATTCATATTCGAATTCTCGAATATTCGTAAGTTTTTAGATACATTTGTAGTCGCCAAATTCAGACGAAACTAATATTTCAATATTTCAATTCAAATTTTTTGTAATTTTGTTTGGAATTACCGGGAACTCAAAAGCAAATTCTATTTGTTATTACTTGCTACCTAAGAAAGAAAAATATTTATTGGTAAATGTTATGTTTAATGTTACAAATTATATCCCTTATTCATAATAAGTTTCATTTTCTAAATCTAACAACGTTTGCCTTCTCCAGTGGACAAATATTGGTAAAAATGTAATTTTTTTTACACTTTTTCTCGAATATTTCCTAAACTGTAAGCGAAAACCCATAAATGTTGCACACTTTTTTTAGCTTTTGGATAGAAAAAAAAACCACTTTCAAAAATCTTTTTTATCTGATCAAAAACATGAGCTTGGCATCGATTTTAATTTTTCATTAACTAAAAGTTTACCCAATTTGGTGCTTTGTGACTCCGCCCCTTTTAAGGATATATAGCCTAAATTCCAGACTTGAGCTCTGTTGCACCTCCCCAAATGCTGCATAAAATTTCATAAAAAATCGGACAGCTAGTTTAAAAACTGCAGAATTATTTCAAATTAAAAAAAAGTGCCCACTATATATCGGGTACTTTAGGCCCCGCCAGAAGGCAGCGTCGGATCGAACTAAGAAATTAAGACCGCATTTATGGCAGCAAACCTCATATTTTAGACAGCGCACATATCTTATCAATTAAAGAAAAAAATCTTTTAAGTGCATACCTAAAAAAGCACTCTTCAAAACTTTAGATCTCCGCATTAGCTTGTATATCTGGAACAACCAATATCCCAAAGTTTGCGATTTCATATAAATAAGTTATTTATTTAAAAAGTTATTATTTAAAATAACTGTCTTTGTAAGAGCTTTGCTCTTTTGTCCAATTTAGAACATTTATATGTCTAGAGATACGTTTTTCGTTCCTAAAGGCATTAAGCAGCTCATGAAGTTCGTTAGTATTTCGCACTGGTGATGATTATGATATGATTGCACTTTCCGGTTGATTAAAAAAAGTGTTGCATAAGAATGTGTAAAGGCGAAAAACGTGTTTATATAAAAAAGTTAATTGAAATATATTTTTGAAATTTTATTTTTGGTGGGAATCGGTATACCGGTACATACCGGTATAGACCTAAACGGTATTCCTGATACCGGTATTTTCTAACCGAAATGTGTTTCGGTATCGGTATCGATACCGGTATATAATTATAGCGGTATTTGAATCGGTATCGGTATTTTTACGATACCGTTTGCCAACCTTGGAAAATGGCCCTTATTCAAACACAAATTAAAAAAAATCATTTTATGTACTCTACAGCATTCCCTACTTACCTTTTATACGGGAGTTAAACAATAAAGCTGAAGTTAAAAAAACATAATTTCGATAAATTTTCAATAAATAGTGACTGTTCTTGACTTGAGCTGCGATATGATAATAATTTTAATCGATTTATGCCCCTATCACGGTTTTCAACTTTTAAAATAGTTTGTTGGGATTAATAAATTTGCATTGCCATTCTCAACCAAATTACCAGTTGACTTTTTAGTTGTGTTTCGGTATTATCATCTACAACTCTGCATAAGTTCGGCATAGAAATCGTTGAGTATATAGGTACATACATCTGGTGGTATATGGAAATATTTTTAAATTTGATTGGTGTGCTATAAAAAGCATTATTGCCTTCTGCCTGATATATTAACGGGATGATAATTTCAACTAAGGGCAAATCCCACGATATAGGCATCGTTCCACTTGTCGTACACTTACATTCAAAACAAAAACAAATTTTAATATATTGTTGTATGTAGTTCCAAATGTGCATTTGCGACAAGTCGGATGTTATATATACCAGTGCTTGCAAACACTGCTCTTTTATGTTGCATTGACTGTTACTTTTTAAACCAATAATGAGGCTACTTCAACTGATGCAAGCACTAGCAACACATTTCTAGAAAATGGGGGAACTATCGCAAAGATTATTTAAGAAAACACATATGTATGTATGTAAGATTATATATCAATAGTACGTAGGTATGTAGGAAAGTACTGCATATTGAAAATGAAAATGGCAGCAATATGTTGTAACAGTGGACCAAAAACCTTAGCGTAGCACAGACCACATTACAACAAGAGCAGCAGCATCCTCCAAATTCAACAAAACTGACAAGTTAAACAACAGCAACAAGCGCAACATCAGTTGCCTCAACAAGAACACAATACATAACTTAAAGCAACAAAAGGAACAAGTGCAATTTCCTAATTAGCCCCCACCCACCTGGTGCTGCACAGAAATAAGTTTGTAAAGCTTCTAACTGGTAGCACACTTTTATGCTGTTTTATAATTTGCTGTTGACAAATACTTTAAATTTTATTCACATACCTTGCTTATCTATGGATATCAACGTTTTTTTCAAACACATTTCAATTACACTTGATTAAAACACACTTTTAACTTTTTTCCTTACATTTCCTCAAGGAGCTACTTCACTTTGCAAACGACGATTGTTAACTAAATAGGTACTTGTCAAATTTGGCGCTCAAGCTACCGAATCAACCCTAGTTTAAGCGCCAAACTTGGCACTACCAAGTAGTATGTGCACAGGTGCATTTTTCGGTAATTTAAGTTATTATTTGTATTACTTTTTAAACCCTATACTTATGTTTATTAAATGTAAATTTAATTGTTGTTAGTAGAGTAACTTAAATATTAAACTAAACTAAACTAAATGTAAATTTTTCTCCTTTCCTTTTCATCGTTTACAAACAACCTTTACAACTACATCCAGATGCTACATTTGATGGTGCTCCACTGTCTGCTAATGTTTGTTTATCACCGAAATCTGTTTTACGTTTGGTTGTTGACCACGATGATTTGCATAAGCGTAAGTTGTATAAAACGTTTACATCGTCTTCAGCTGCTGCCGCAAAGCTCGAGGTAAATAATCACGATCATGACTTGGAAGAGGAGTACAATCATTTTATAAACAATGTGCGTTTAACTCCAGTCGCATTTATGAAATTGTGTCCAGCTCTTTTGGCTCAAATAGATCAGCAAGTGTGTATAGAATCACTTCCCTTAACGCATACTGATAATAATACCAAGAAAGTGCAGTGGAATGGTAAGTTTATCAATGTTTAAAATTTTTATATATTTTTCCAAGATATTCTGTACTCCACGTGAAATACTTTATGCTTTTCTTAATTATGGTTCTTTTTATTTCAGCATGGGTTTACGCCAGTGCTTCAATATTTGTACTCTCAGCTTGCGGGCTTTTGGGAATATTATTAGTTCCCCTAATGAAGACGGTAGCCTACCAGGAAATACTTAGTTTTTTGGTGGCTGTTGCTGTAGGTACGCTGAGTGGGGATGCTTTAATGCACCTAATTCCCCACGCTTTGGCTAGTCAACATTCTGCAGCAGAAGCGAGCGAAAATCAACCAAAAGAGGAGACAGGCCATAAGCATGACACGAGTGTTGTTTGGATTTGTGCTTGTGCATTTTTCGCTGCTTTATTTATGTACATTATCGAAACAATCTTGCCATTATTGAAAGGCGACAATGCGGGAGGATCTCATGGACATAGTCACCATAGTCATGGTGGCCCACCTGCACAAAATAATAACGAGAAATCCTTAAATAATCAGTTGCCTGCTTTAAGCGTTGCAAAGTCTGGCGAGCTGGCATCAGGCGATGTACGCGAATTGAATATAATGTTAAACGAAACCAAAATAGATATGAAGAAGCCATCAAGACCTTTAACGCCAGTAGCTTTTATGGTCGTGATTGGTGATGCTCTACATAATTTAACCGATGGTTTAGCTATAGGAGCGGCCTTTGCATCTGATCCGGTCACGGGCTTAGCAACAGCATTTGCAGTTTTGTGCCACGAGCTGCCACATGAGTTGGGCGACTTTGCTCTGCTGCTGCAAACGGGTGTATCCATGCAACGAGCCATTTGTCTTAATATCGTTAGTTCAATTTTGAGTTTTGTTGGCATGTCGATTGGTCTGTTGATAGCGAATTTGCATACGAATATGACTCAGTGGATTTATGCGGGAACAGCTGGTTCCTTTCTTTACATAGCATTTGCTGACCTAGTTCCAGCCATGGCTAATGAAAGTAATGGCAAACTTAAAAGTTCATTAGTGCAAGTTGTAGGCATTATTTTTGGTGGCCTGATAATGTTAGTCATTGCCATAAATGAAGAAGAATTAGAGGAACTCTTCAACCAATAATTAAATATTAATTAATTATAATAATTATGATAATGCCTTTATAGTGCCAAGTATTATTAAGTTACACAAAGTAAATTATCTCTTATTACTTTAGTTGTTAAGAAATAGTTTAAATTTTATCTTAAGGACTTTTAAGTAACAACAGAGTAAGCGAACAATTTAGTGTTAAGTAAAACGAATTTGTAAAATAAAGTTTTTTAGTTTGAATTTAAAATGTACGATGTAAATATTCAATTAATAAAAATTTAAGTTAAAGGTTGGTGTTGCTATATAAGATTAGAAATCAATCCAACCCATTTTTTGTGAGATGGTGCCTAAAAAAGAAAACTAAAATACGGAAATTTTGTCGGGTGTGTCCAGACTGTTGGGGGGCGCTGGTATGCTGGGGTTTGCTCCAGCTAGGGCTTTTAATATTGATTCCGTTTCCGAACGAAATTTAACTCTGTGACATGGCCGATAAATGGCACTATGATATAAATTAAAATCTTAAATGAAATAAAATACTATTATAACATAAAAAATCAAGTACTATTTTGTAGATGGCTTTCTTTTACGAGCTTTATCTGCTGTTTCACGATTGATATCCCATGAGAAATCAGTTAACATTTTTAAGGACCACTTGGCGTTATATTTATTTTCATGTGCACAATGTAAATGTAATTTTAAATTTTATGCACAATTTTTGTCAAAGTGGGATACCTGCCTAAATGATGCCTGCTTTTTTCTAATTCCAGCATACTTAGCTTTCCGATAAATAACAGAAATATAAAATATTTGCTTTTTAATTTTTGATGACAACACAATAATTTAATTTTGCATTCTGAATAACTCCGAAACCGTTGAAAATCGAAAGAAATTATATGAATTATATGAGAATTCATAAAATAATAATATTTTTGAAAATCACAAAAGAAAAAATAAGCTTAGTAGGCTTTGAAACTGATGCAAAACCCGGCAAATAATTTATATTCAGGTGAACTCATGAATTCTCACATAGTTTTTGAAAGTCTGCATTAAGTAAGAGCTTTTTGACTGTTCAAAATTTGTGGTTGAAGTCTACTGATGATTTGGTTCAAGCGCCAATTAAATACGTATATAGACATGCTAAACCACCAGCAAATAAATTTCAATTATTGTATGCAAACTCCTGACAATATGTCAAATAATAAATTTCTTTATTTAAAATGTTTTTTTGCAAAACAGTGTAATCAATTCAGAGCTGATAAATTTCGATTACGATTACTAATCAATGAGATTACATTTTAAAAAGAATTGTACTGATTATATTATTCCCTTTAAAAGAATTTCTGATAAATAATTGATTACGATTACTAATACTCGAAAAGTAATCTGAATTACTAGAAATTACAAAAGATAATCAAAAATAATCCAAATACTTTCAAAAATTACTTTTGATTATTAATAAATAATCAAAAAGAATTTAAAGTAATCATTAAAAATAATTAATTTCAAGTAATTTAGATTACTTTTCCATTATTAGTAATCGTAATCAATTAGTAATCGTGCGAAACTGAATATAATCTTAATTTAATCTTTACTTCACCTTTCAAAAAAAAAACAATCAAATTAGTAATCAATACGATTACTAATCATTACTTAACATCTATGAATCAATCAAACACTCGACTTTGAATTTTTTGTTAATTAAATCTTTTTGCATTTTAGCTAACGATATAAATTTTATTATAATTGTATTTAATAAATACAAAATGTACTAAACGTAAGTGTAAACATTGAAATATAGACATATATGCAATTTATGTGTGTCGGCTTAAGTAATTAGCGAATAAATATCTGTGAGAAAATTTAATTTATACAGATCATGGCGACACGTGACGGTGACGGTTACGGTTTTTAAATAGTGAGTTGAATGAATTTAATTAGAATAAATACTAATATGTTAATAATTTATAACGTTTTGGAATGTCAAATAGGAAGTCCCAATATTTATTATAGGAATTTCCAATTTTTGCACTGCTAGTTCTTATCATTTGTAGCTACACTTGGGGAGGGTAATAATGTTATTTGATAGCTACATATATTTCTAGATCATTGAATAATGCCTAAAATTATCAGACTAACTTTTAATTTTCATAAAACTAATATGTAAAACATTTTAGCCAAATCCTAAGCCGTTCCTCAAAGTTCAAATAATGCAACATTTACCAATTTTTTTCACTGATTTTTCTAAAAATCGGGGAGTGTGCTCTTTTGAATTAAATTGTATTGGCTGGAAAAACTAAAGCTTCGCTTTAACAAATATGCATATTCTTCAAAAATATAATAGAATATTGTTTTTTATTATTTTTAAAATATTTAGCTAAACCATTGCAAAAATACTTAATAACCGAGAATATTAACCCCACACGCTTTGGATCAACAATGAACCAATGGCGTTATTTTGGTCCCAAAGTGTAGAATTTTGAACATTTTCGTTCATAAAGTATTTGTAAATTTTTAATTCATAAGAACTTTCAAAATTTCTGGACAAAAAGTTTTTTTCTGAAAAAATAAGTTTAATTTTGACACTCGTGAGTCACGAGTGCTAATTAAAAAAATTGGATATAATTTAGAATATTTTTTAAAATAGCCCTTGTCGATTTTCAGAGGAATCGGTTTAAAATTTAGGAATTTTCCAATTAAATCCGTAACTTTTGTAAAATTTTAAATTCGACCTCAATGGGGCACGGCTTAGAGTTTTCTGATTTAGACCAAATATTCACAATATTAGTTTAATACTGTCACAATATTCCGCCTGAGATTTTATGAAAATCAAAAGTTGAATTTTCAGAGCCACTCTAATGTACACAAATGTTTATAGTAAATAAAGACGTGTCAAGTTGTAGAATTTAGGCCACCAGGCAATCCTAATAAATTGAAAAGTTTTAACGAAATAAACTTATTCGATTTTTGTATCCACTTTTCATAAAATTAAAAATATGTACGATTTTAGATTTTACGTGGTTTTTCACTTGGAATATATGTATATGGTCATATGGTCATTTTCATGATGATGCACGTGGCCATCGAACACATTTAAAGGGAAAACTCAAAATAAAAAGGATTATTTTGACAATAAACGTAGCTTCCTATAACTCTAAGTTGGGCCTATAATTGGTTTGATTTTGAACAACTTTTCGTTTTCAAAATAATTTAAAAAAATTTATTTCAGCGAATCCTAATATGACCAATTTTAGAATGTTGTGCTCTGTCGTCTCTTTAAAATAGTAATGAGTTTACCCAAAAATTATTTATATGTTTTTTTATTTAAATTTTAATACAGTCGCACGTGATATGTTGCACGTGACATCATTTTCATCATGATATTTATATTGCTTCTGTTGCTCTTTTTACAAAATTATAAATAAAAAAGCTTAGTAATAGGCGTATTTAACGTATTCATTTTAACATAATAATAGTTAATTTAACAAAAATATGTAGCTCGAATAAAATAATACATTAATGAACTAAAACAAAAGCAAATCTAGTTTCTTTTACTTCTTGGCCATCGCAGCAAAAGAATAACAACTGCGCTATATGTACATGGAATCTTTCTTGGTTTTTGCCATTTTCCAAGTCTCGGTTTTATTTTTGCAGCTTTTGCAAACGTTTGCTCGTTTTGCGCTTGTTCGCCGTGTCACTTTACTGCGAGCTTTTGCCGAAATTGTCTCTTACATATGCTGTTAATCAGCTTTATCTCTCCAATAATTTGATTTTGTTTCTTTCAGCCAACGCTTTCCACTATATCCTAGCATTCCGCATTTGTTCCTAATTTTTGTAATTTATGGTTTTGTAATAATATTTCATCTTCCTTCAATTTTTTTCACCAGCCATTGCAATTCTGCTTTTTAGCAGTTTTAAATTTAAACAACTTCACTATATGTAATTTTTTTTATTTTTACACTTACGATGTCGCATGTGACCAACATTATTTAGGTACTGCGATCAGAAAAGTTTATATTTTTCAGCAAGTTTATTTAATTGATAACAAATGTTGTTTTTCAATGTCGCACGTGACATCGAACATACGGTTTTGCAAGGCAAAAATCTACAGTGATTTGTAATCTTATTTTATCTCACGCATTATTTTTTGACTCTTTGTACTTAATACAAATTTTATAGAGCAAAATTTAATAGAAAATTCCTCTCTTTAAGAACGTTTATCAAAACAGAACGTGCAAAGAAATATCCGAAGGAAAGATTATTTTGACTTTGCATTAGAATTTCGAATGAGTTATGTATAAATGTAAAAACTTTTCTACATTAGATAATTTTGATTGTTTCTCTATGAAAATATTATAAAACAATGAGGTTTCAAGAACTTTTTTGTTGGTGAACCTTTCGGTGGAAATGCCTGTACTTACATACATTGTTTATGAAAAACTTATTAATGAAGTTGTTATAAAGCAAGGATCAGAAGCAAATTTAAAAAATGAAAATCAATATCGATGAATATGTAAAAATTAATGCATTGAAAAGCAAATTATTCAGTTATGATCTGTATTCCATATCAAATTAAAACGGTCGGAATTGTCATAACATTATTTTTAAAAATAATTTTTCCCAATAAAGTTTTGATTTCACGTTGAATGCAGAACGTAGCCGATTTGTTGCAAAAACAGTATCCTTATCTCTCAATCTAGAATACTTACTGACCAAATTTCATTGAAATCGTTTTGCCGGTTTCGCAGATTATCGCACACACAAGGACATGCAAGTTTTAAATATAAAGGTGTATTTTTTTATAAAACTTCTTATTTCAATTTAACAATTATTTACCTAAAACAGTAAATGTTATATCGCATGTACTCACATATGTACAAACATATACATATAGTACATACATACATACATACAACAATAATTTACGATTTAAAATCACCCACATATTCGGGTAAAATATGAAAAGAAGCAAATTATGCCATTTGCGTGTGCAATTCTTCGAATGGTTCATGTGGCTGACGAGCAGGATTCTGGAAAAAAATAACATTTTTATTTAAATATGTAAGTATGTACATATGTATGTAGGCACATCATTATATTATGCTTGAAATAAGTTGTAGATAACAATTACAAATAAAAATGGAATCGCAATAAAATTAAATATTTTTTTTTATAAAATAAAATTAAAAAATTTTTTGGTATATGCGACTATAACGGACCTGACTTTTCTGTTTTTGTTTATTATATATACATACATATGTATGTAATTTGCGCTATCAGCAAACTGAGAAAAAATTACGGCCCTATGTATAAGCAAAAATTTGCATGAAGTTAGCATAAGTAGTTTATATTAAAAATATTGGGGAAACTCCTCGCTACATTTTTCTGAAATATCTATACTAAAACTAAAAAAACCAAGTTATAATAAATGTCATCTTAATCCAGGATATTTGTATTTTCTAATTTTTAAGGCTCAACTCTCCACAAACCTAAACAACATACTCAATCGCATATTTACTTTACATTATAATTACAATGCCTACATTATTAAAATCAAGGTAAACTTACCAGTTTGCTAGCGCGTTTTTCAAGTGTACCATACGCAACATGATTTAAAACGAAACCAACAGGCAGCGCTACTCCCTGTATTCTGTAAAATGCATTATTATCTGCTTCATCGGCTAGCTTGTGAGCGGCGGTTACTGTACACTTCCCCAGAAAACTGGTGGAGCCAACCATTGGACCCCTTGATATATCAATATGTGTGCCCATACGATAAAGTACAACACGACCACTATTTTGTTGCAATATACTTGGAAGCTGTTCACTCTTATATCGTGAATCTTTAAACATTTCTAAAGCCAATTCATCGTGAACCTCTAAGCGTTCTAGTTTAAGATCTTTTGCAGCCAATTTTATCATTTCCGCCGATAAAGCACGCAATTCTTCTTTAGACGGTTGCCATGTTTTCGAACCCAAAACAACATCATAAACAAAACTGCCGGATTTTACTTTTTTAAAAAATACAAAAATTAAAAAAAAATTCATGAATAAATTTTTTTATAAAAACGCATACTGTTTGGCCCGGGAAAACTATGCAGCTGCAAACGAGCTTCTTCCTTAAAGGCATTTTGTAAGGCGGCGCCTAACATGAAACTGCATGTTCGCCAGAAAGACCTTTGAGATAGAAAACCGATAAACAAAAATGCATTAAAATTCGTGGTACATATTCACTGTGAACGCACTTGTTAACCACATGCGGATCCGCAACAGTGAAATTTAAAAGCTGCAAAGTGCAATCATCATTTAATGGTCTATGCATATCCCATGGAACTTTTCCATCTATTAGAGCTAAAGCAGATCGTTTACAGTGACCTTCGGACAAATGTTGGGCACAATTATATGGCGTTGAGAGATCACGATTCATAATAAGAGTGACATCTTCAGGAAGGCCTAAGTAACGTACTTCAATTTTCTCAATACGACCAACTAATTCTCTTTGCCTTTTTTGTTCTTTGGTAAATAGCTCGTTTCGTCTCCCACTGCCAGCAGTCGAAAATAAACCTGAGTATTAATTTGCGTTAGGTTATCTCATGCTGTTTGTTCTTGTTGAATAAAAACTTACGAGCGTTGTTAATTTTATACCATTTCGAAGGTAAGCTGCACATAAATGGTTTTATTTTGTGCATAACTGACATAACTTATTATTTTTTTAAAAACTTTCACAATTTTAATTGATTTTTACTGAAATAAACCCATAAGATTTTAAAACAAATCGACGATTTGAGTGAATGATTCTGCTTAGAGCTTGCAAACTATCGATAAATTTGTTTCCATTTGACTATCGAAGATTTTTTTCTCGATAACGACTCTTTCGTTAAAAAAAAGTACTACCAAATTGGCAATACACTCGATAAAATTTAATTTAAGACTCCTTACTCATGTTTTAAACTTGGTAGTTTTTCTTGAAGGAAGTCTGAGTTTATAGGAGAGTGTGGAAAGACGAAAGAAGAGGGGTACTGACTTGCTTGTACAGAAAAGTTACTTCAATTCTCTTTTGTTACATTGAAACAATACAAACAAACAAACGAGCAGTTTTAAAAGAGAATTGCTTCAAGAAAAACTCTCTTAAATTTTTGCTTGAAATTGCATAAATGTCCACATTTTGAAATTCTAATTTGCAATTATGCATTAAAAATTTCTATTACACCACAAATGACCCTAAAAAATTAACAATTCTATTAATTTTTTGTTATATATTTTTATTTTTCACACAACTGAATAAATAATGTAAATAAAAAACGTCAAATACAACTAAAAACTTGATATAAGCACGTACGAACTTCAAATCAAAAGAGAATTGCGGAGCACATGAAACTGAGTACCCCTCCCCAATCTTCTCACCCCTCTCACCAATAAACTAAAGAATTGCAACAAAAATTTCAAGTCTGGACAGGGACATACTGGATATAAAAAAACGCTAGATTTAGCTGGAAAAGGTCTAAGTTGGCAACCTTGGTGTTCAGATGATGTCATGAATGGTAGTTGTCTTTACTAAACTTTATATTTAAAATTTTTGTAATGCAACTCTTCTACTCTACAGTCTAGGAGGCACTGCAACTATTGAACAGTAACTATGAAGTCAAATATGAGTTCTAGTGATTGTTTCATCAGGTAGATGCTACTCCCCTTTACTGTCATTTTCCAAATAAAAAATTTAAGTGTCTTTCTTTCTGTACATAGGTTTTGAAAGTACTATATAAATAAAGTAGGAATGTGCCTATCATTTTTTTGACATGTGTCAAACTAAATTTCTGTTTTGTCATTCTGCCGTTTGCAAAATTAACTTTTTGTTCGCAAAGATAGTTTCCATAAATATTGTTCAATAAAAAATAAAAATGCAATTGGAACTTACAAGAGACGTACCAAAATCTGGTTTCAATTTCGAAAATTGCAAGAGGTATGTGTTTGCAACTGATTTACATAGTTTTAGATATTCCAATATAATATTTTCAGAAATGCCGAACTTATGAAAAATGGATTCCAACCTCCGAAAACAGTTAAAACCGGCACTACCATTGCTGGTATCGTGTTTAAGGATGGTGTAATCTTAGGCGCTGACACACGTGCCACTGAAGGACCCATAGTCTCCGATAAAAACTGTTTCAAAATTCATTATCTAGCTAAAAATATGTAGTAAGTATAAAGCATAAAATGGCAATATACTTATGTATGTATCTATATTGAACTAAAAACTAACAAAATCTCCCTAAATTTCTGAAGCTGCTGTGGTGCTGGTACAGCTGCTGATACTGAAATGACAACCGACATGATTGCTTCGCAACTAGAATTACATCGTCTCAACACTGGACGCCAAGTACCTGTAGTAGCGGCGAATACATTATTGAAACAGATGTTGTTTCGCTACCAGGGACACATAAGTGCAGCCTTGGTGCTGGGAGGTGTTGATAAAACTGGTTCATATATCTACTCCATACATCCCCACGGATCCACGGATAAGTTGCCTTACGTTACCATGGGCTCCGGCTGCTTGGCCGCTATGGCTGTTTTTGAAGCTCGCTGGAAGCCTGACATGGATGAAGAAGAGGGTAAAAAGTTGATGAGAGATGCTATAGCCGCTGGTGTATTCAATGACTTAGGATCTGGTTCTAACATTGATTTGTGCGTTATTCGCAAGGACTCTACAGATTACTTGCGTAATTATGAATTAGCCAACAAAAAAGGAGAAAGACAGGCAAGTTTATTAATTTATTTAAAACGTTATAGGTATTTGATTTAAATTATTTTTATAGCTAAACTACGAATTTAAACTGGGAACAACTGCTGTATTGGAAACCAAAATTAAACAATTTGATATTACAGAGGAAGTTTTTTTTGTTCCAATGGAAACAGCTTAATACCTTAAACATAAAACAAAACAATTTGTATATTAGTTTTTTTTTAACTTTTAAATAATAAAACTATGTGGAAGTATCAATATTCAATTTATCTATTAGTTTTGATATATGTAATTAATAGTTTAGAACAAACTTTATTTTGACTATGACTAAAAAACAAAACAAAAGCATTGTAAAAGTGACTGGACAGCGAAAGTTAATCAACTCATAAATTTCTCTGGTATGTACAGGTGTACAGACAATTTTTGTACCAAACAAGTAATATTTTTCGCAGGTGCTTTTTCTACTCTTTCATCACTTATTTACTGGGTTTTTATTTCAGAGAATAATAATAATAAAATATGTGATTTATCATTACTTTAGATATGTGATCAAAAATAACTTCAATAAACCAGATTAAAATGAATAACGTATTTTGGAGGTAATTAAGAAGCGCTTTCTAATGCAGTACTCATTTTATTTTTTGCTGGGATGTGATATAGGTAATTGTACTTTTCAAATTTGAATAATACAAAAAAAAGTACATTTGTATAAAGTTTGCCACCCCTGTTCTGTATGGCCCCTTTCACATTAAGCAACTTTACTTGCGCAAGTCTTGTGTTTGTGGGTGTGAGAGGAAAGGTCGGTTGAAGGGGAAAGAATTGCAGAGATTTGAGTACAGACTTGCTTGAACTTGGCAATTCTGCCACAAAACGTCAACAAATTAAGAAAACTCGAGCATAAGAAAATTAAACTTGCTCAACAAATGAACTGAATGTGAACATAGAAGCAAGTTCAAAAGAAAATAAATAAAAATGAAAATTATACTTGCGCAAGTAAAGTTGCCTAATGTGAAAGGGGCCTATACACAATTGATCCAGGGCTGTCAGATAAGCAATTTCTAGCCAAACGTGGTGATTTTTCAACTCGTTTGGCGTCCAAATTTTTGGTTTGGCGACATGGCAATTTTTCTGGCGATGAATAAATTTGTTGGCGATTTTTCTGGCGATAAGTAAGTTTGATGGCTATTTTTTAACAAAATTTAAATTCAAAATTTCTCTAGTTCAGGTTTGTTGAAGGAGTAGTTTCAAAAATAAATCCCACCAAAACGCTTCTGAAAGATATTCAAACAATATGATTTTTATTTTTTTTTTTTGGTGATTTTCTGATAAATTTTTTACGATCATTTTATAAAAATTTATGTTAAAAAAGTGTTATATAAAAACAAATTTATTATTAAATATATACTAGGTGACCCTTACATGAGTAAAAAGGAACCAATATATATGTTTACTAGGAAAATCTACATAAAACTGATTTTTGGCGATTTTTTAAATCAATTTGGTGAAATAGGTCTGAAAAATCTGACAACCCTGTATTGACCCACACGTCAGACAATTTTTGCCAGAAATACAGACACAAAACACAGTAATCTAAAAAACTGAAGTGTTAAACTAACCCACTTTGTGACTAACCTTTGGTGTTAAATATTGATACAATTGTTTTCTTTATGTGATTAAATATAAAAGAAATATTGACTAATTCCTCAATTGCAACGTCATGAAATTATATATAACCATATTTTTGATGGGAAGTTGCATACTTTCAAGTTTTGCACTACCAGTTACTCAAAAAAATAAAGATGAAAAGGTGGAAACAAGCACTCCCGAATCACCAGATTTAGAAGAATCCTTGGAATATGAACGTTATTTGAAAGAAGTTGTTGCGGCATTAGAAAGTGATAGCCACTTTCGTGCTAAATTGGAGAATGCATCAGAATATGACATACGGGTAAGTTCATTCACTATGAGTCTAGTTATAATAGAGTTTAGTTAGTCCTTAATTGACTTGAGAACTAGTTGGAAAAAACTACGCATTCTTACAATTTCTGTTAAATAAAAATATGTTGCTTGTAGGTACATTTGGATATTTTATTTTTTCATTTGTTCAAAATGCGCATATGTATGTATGTATGTAGTACGTCCCCGTCCATACGGTAGAACATTTGCTGCGCAACATTTCCAAATTCTTAATATATTTTCTCACATATTTCTCATGAAAATAAGATACTCCACAAGAACTGCATCTACATGAAACAAAGTACCATATTCCATTCATCTTACTCCTTTCATCAACAAATACAAAAGTATTGCAGTAAATGATTAATAGTGCGTAGGCATTTTTGGTAAAGTTTTTACATCGAATAATATCGGGATAGATTGCCGGGGAACAAATCTACTTTAGTGAAGCTGCTCCAAATTAAATAAATCTTATCTTAGATGATTGAAAATTGAATTCTAAGTAAAAACTGTTAAGTCCGAAAATACTCGGAAAGCCATATTTATGGAGTTACGAACCTACAAAGTTTTGAATGTATTTTTGCATTTTCGTGGTAAGTTTCTGATTTAATATAACAATATGGGAATCATATGAAAGATTATCAAAATTTTGACACGGTAAACAAAATTTCAAGAAAAATCAACTAGTATTTTTTATATTTTTTGCTCGTTTTGAAGTTAAAGGAAAATACTGCTCAAGGGTTAATCTTGTTTTAAAATAAATAGTAAAGATGTCCTGCATAGCCGGCCTTCGGCCGGTCTTAACGATTCTTTCCTGTATGATATTTCTCCATATGGCGCGTAATAGTAAAGCTTAAAGATTTTCTCCTCTATAAAATTTCCAGACGCGGCGCGTAATAGTAAAGATTTTGTGCATACAAATGCTTTTTATATGTAATTTTGTTTATATTGAGGAATAAATAAAATTCAAGAAATAACTGTTATTTTGTGAGGAATAAATAAAAATCAAGTACAGTCGTTAAGCAGCTCTGGGTCGGGGAACATCTCTCGCGTCATCGTAATTATTTCTTAAGTGCGGTCAGGCTTGTGTGTGTTGTTTGGCCTTCGAGAGTTTTTCGTCTCGCTCGCACTGGTTGACTGATCTGCCACGGATAACCGTATAATCTTGCGGTTTTTTGTGGAATTTCTTTAACAACCACGTTGCCTACTTCCTATGTGAAGGCATAGGTCGTGTACAGTCAGTCACAAAATCTTATAAAATACTGTTAATACCATCTTGGGCATATGGTCTACGTTACTCCGCCCATATTTGTGCAACACCATATTATGCAAATTTACTTTGCATTAATATGTTCAATAAATAAATAAATAAAAATCAAGTAAATTTACAGTTATTTATTATCAGTAACCTATCTACTGGTGGTTGAACGTTGTCCATATGGATTTTATTGTTGCTGTAACAAATCGTCAATAGACCCTAACCACACATCTTGGATTTTATTTATTTATATGCGGTAAAATAATCGTGTTGCATTCGTCTCTTTTCCCTTCTCTCCAACAAATTCGAGACTTGCAAAGTAAACTTTTCGTGAATAAATCAGTTTATTTCAGAAAACCTACACTTAAACGGAACTTTTTGCCACTATCATAAAACCCCTCTCACCGTTTAATTGATAAGAAAAACTGCACAATATTTTTTTTATTACGAAATATTTCAATAGAGTTTATAATAAATATTTCGTAATTTCGTTCGATAACGAGTGCCGCGATTTGCCCCCTGAATTCAAATGTAAGAATTTTACTTGAGCAACTTTTGAGCTTATGGAAGAGAGAGTAGACGACAATGACGAGGGGAGCCATAATTTTTTCAGCTCGTGCATGAACTAAAATGCTGATTAAATAAAATTGCATCTTGTGATTCCGGATTTATTTAGTACTACTAGAGTTCTTAACTAACAAAGTGACAGTATATGAATGCATATGGGTATTTTCCACTGAAAGCTCCACTGACACTAAACAATTAAAAGTTGTTGATAATACCATGTTTTACAATATTTTCATAGGAAGACATTTAAATTTAATTAATGTAATCAAATTTTAACATTTATATCATAGATCTTTTCAAGATATTCGAATGCAAAGTCACAAAAGCGCACCTTTTTTTCTTTTTGAAATTTCTCTCGATCGTATTGTTCTGATGAACGGTCTTAACGGGTCATATTTTGTGTATATCTTTAAATCTTTAATATATATGGAAATTTTATTTTTTCAAAAATGATTTTCCAACTGTTTTGACCATGCAATAAGAATTGACTTGTAAATTAGGACTTACTTAGAGGCCGTTTAGATGAAGGGTGGCCTCGCTGCGACACGTCGCCTGCGAGTCGTGTTTGTAAGCGGGAAGTGAGGAAAAGCTTGTGGGGTAGCAAAAGTCGCACGTACTGGGAATTGAAGCAACAAATTTAGCTCTTCTCTCTCACATATTTCTTTCTCTCATATTTTTTGTATGTTATGTACAAGTAAGTTAGACCATTTTTTTATAACATGCATGAAAAAAATAGTTATAATATAAAAATTATAAACAAATGAAGCAAGGAGAGAAAAGCAATTATTATATTTTGGTAGTAAATTAGTAGTATACGTGCTAATTAGGATTTTAGCCTAGGCTAGGATGAGAATCATGACACGTTTAGTAATTTATGCCCTGCTTACCAAAATAGATTGGAGGCAAAGGAAAGAAAAATTGGATATTAGCAACTACAGATTGATAGCAGTGTGCAATTAACAACAAGATGTAGGAAGCGTAATAGCAGATGGATAAAATGTATATATGTTAATATTAATAGTATCTTGGCTAACAAGGAAGAACTGGAGAGGACAATTGAACTTCAACAAGCAAATATATTACTGTATTCTGAAACTTATGCAACATCTAATATTGAAGATAACGAGATTAGAATTCCTTTTTTTAACATTGTTCGTTGTGATTCACATTCTTGACATACGGGTGGTGCAATAATATATTTACACAAATCAATTCAATATAATGTGATATGTAACAAAAGCTTTAATCAGAATATGTGCTGCATTATAATCAAATTAAAAAACTTTCAAACGAAATGGAAGATTGGGGTGTTATACCATTCACCAAGTTTCAGCAATTCAGAATTCCTTATGTATTTGAGAAGTACAATAGAGACTTATTTCGAAAACTGTGATAATAACTTGATAATTGGAGATTTTAACATTAATATTAATAATGATACATATTATAGTAATGAGTTGTACAATATTTTTTCGTCTATGGCTATGAAACAACTTATAAATTTTGATACTCGCATTACAGAACTTACAAGTACTAAAATTGATCTACTTTTTTCAACATCTGATGAAGTGCAGACTGGGTGCATAACTAATCTTAAAATAACCGACCATGAAACAATATCATTTTTAATACCGATAGAAAAAGAAGTGAAGATGAGACTCAAAATAAATATTACCAGTTGGGAATATTATAGTAAAAACAATTTAGTTGAAATGATGAGATATAGTAACTTCAATGAAATATATAATGGTACTATAGATGAAAAAGTGGAAAACTTTAATAGTGCAATATTAGAAATCATGCATACTCTTACTTATAATAAATGGGTTCATAAAAAAATTATTAACAAATGGTATGATCAAGAATTAACACACCTTAATAGAAAGAAATATGAGCTCCATCACATAGCAAAAAGAACGGGAGTGTGGACTGAGTATTATATGACAAAAAACTTGTATAAAAAACTAATAAAAATAAAAAATATATGGAAGTATATGCAGTTTTAAAAACTTCATACAGATTAGATCACTACTTTTCTTCTATAATGTTATGCTCACAGATTGTCCAGACTATGTCTGGTAGTGGTAGAAGCCCACAGCTTCTATTCCCCATTAGAAATCGTCTTATTTATGAAAGATCATTTACTGTACGAGTCGCCAAATGTTGAAACTCATTGCCACGATCCTTAAGAGCATTCCATCTTACTCGTAATTCATTCAAAGGTAAGCTTGTTGAAAATTTTTCACAATTGAACTGACCTAGATTCTGAATACATATAGTTAATTTCATGCGCAATTTATCTTCCAATTTATAAGTAGTAGTCTCATCTAATAATTTTATAACTACATATTATTATTATTTTTTTTTTGCAATTTTTGTGTCTAGTTTATTTGTTGCCTAAATGTATAATTATTCTTATGCTATTCTTGTAGTCCACCAACTATATATGGCCCTACGGGCTCGGTTGTTTATTGTTATAAATAAATAAATAAAATACAAAAAAAAAATCTAAAAAAAAATAAAATAAAATCATTATCGCAAGTAAAGACCAAAAACTAATGTGGAAATACTTAAAAGAAACGGTTAATATGACACAAATAAATCAATCCATAAAGAAAATAAAGATAAATGATAAATGGATAGAAAATGAACTTGAACTAGCAGAGTCACTTAATAACTTTTTCGTGGACAGCATCAATAAAATCAACAATGAAATTGAAAAGATAGATATTGATGTATCGAGAAATACGAACTTAAATTATGAATTTGAATTTAAAGTAGTGGATACATTAAGTATATTAAATATTGTAAAAACTTTAAAAAATAAAAGTGGTGGAAAAAAACTTCTGACTGAAGGTGTTATTAAAGATTCAATGGAATACATGGCATATTTTTTCTCTGGAATTGTAAACGACTGCTTACGACTTGCTCACGTTCCTGAAAAATGGAAGATTTCTACAGTGGTACCAATAGAAAAGGTTAAAAACACAACACGTCCAGAAGAACTGCGACCAGTAAATACATTACCATCAGATGAAAAAATTATGGAGAGTGTCGTTAAAGAACAGTTGATAGATTTTCTAAATCAACATGATATCATTATCACTCAACAGTCTGGTTTTCGAGCTAATCATTCATGCGAAACAGCGTTGAATATGGTGCTAGCTGAATGGAAAGATATGATGGCGGAGGAACAAGCTGTGGTAGCTGTATTTTTAGACTTGAAACGAGCGTTTGAAACGGTAAATAGGCATATATTGCCGATGAAGATGAATCGGATCGGTGTACGAGAACAAGCATTGAAATGGTTTGAGAACTATTTGACAAACAGAAAACAAAGAACAATGGTTGGAAATGTAACTTCATCAGAACGGAGAATAGACATTGGTCTGCCACAGGGGTCGGTGCTCGCACCATTACTTTTTTTAATTTATATTAATGATATACCAAACTGTTTAAAATTTTGTAAAATAGTTTTATTTGCTGATGATGCTCTTTTGTATTTTAATCAAATTTGAATAATGCAATGAATACTGTTCAGACAGACATGGACGAGTTATATGTATGGCTATGTGGTAATAAGTTAAAACTGAATTGTGAAAAAACTAAATACATGATACTAAATCGAAATCCTGAGAGCTGTGATAGTGTGAAACTAAAAATCAAGGGCAACGAAATTGAAAATGTTATGCAGATAAAATATCTGGGTATAATTATTGATAATAAACTTACATGTAAATTATATTGAGAATAAAATAGCAAAGAAAATAGGTTTTATGTACCGAACCTGCAAATATATTGATAAGCAGTACAAACTAACTATATATAAATCAACAATAGAACCTTATTTTACCTATAACCCCACAATAATTTTTATGTTAAATGATACGCAAATTAGAAGATTACAAATATAGCAAAATAAAGTAATGAGATTTATTCTAAACAAAAGGTACGATACATCAATTTCTGAGATGATACGAAGCTTATATTGGCTTAATATAAAACAGTTAATAGCATATCACACTCTAAAATTTGTACATAAGTTAAGATTAGGGCAATTACCAAATTATCTTTATGAGAGAATGCAATATATACTTTACTTTATTATTATTATTAAGAATTACAAAATAACCGAGCTCATAGAGCCATATATGGTTAATAATTCTACTCAAAAAAGAAAACATTAACAGAAAAGTATCTCTATATGTATATATGTAAATGTAAAGTAACAGTAAATTTTGAAAACAAAATAATATATACATTAGGTAAATAAGAAGAAAAATAACATTTATTATATTATTTCAAAATACAAATATAAAAAAAGACATGTAAATGTCAGAATGTATGTAATAAATATCATATATCTCAGTCAATTAGACAAAAATAAATTTTAACCAATCAATGCCAAAAGCTGTTATTTGAAGGGCAATAAAATGTTAGAAAGTAAACAAATTAAATTGTAGATAAAGCGAATCAATGCCATCCTAAAGTGAAATGCAACAGTATTAATACAAGATAGAAGTTAATCTTGCTATAAGAATCTGACAATTACGAGTTGATCGACTAAATACAAAAAAAAAACAAGATATTTCCATTTTTAAATATTTTATAAAAGAACAGCAAGACTCTTGCTTTTACAAAGTTACGAAAAGTACACCCCAAAAACCTAGTAACATACTCAGAAATATGACATCGGATATTAAGAGAGTACAGATAACGCATAGCCCTGTTAAAAAGCACAACAAGCCTCCTGATTCCAACTCCGTAAGTCCCACTATACACTTCGAGTCCATAAAGAAAAATCGGCATAACCATAGTGTGGATAAGCATTGATTTTATGTGCAACGGAAGAGCGAGATTGATACTATATAAACGTCTCAGAGAGTAATTTACTTTAGAAATTACATGACTAATATGCCTATCAAAATTAAGCCTACTATCAATCCATAAACCAACACAATAAAATTTGTCAACAAAATCAACTTCAATATCATCCAAGTAAAGTCTCAATTCTAAGAGTGGAGTCCCAAAAAACATAGCCTTTGTCTTCCTAGCATTAATGAATAGTTTATTGTCACTCACCCAATCAGTGATATTGGAAATACTATAGTTCACAACTTGTTGAAAAGCATCAGCAAATTGTCTCTCACCACTAAATAAGAAAAACAAATCATCTGCGTACGCAAAAGAGAAACACATTGGAAAATTTATGCAACCAAATATATCATTAATATACACATCAAAAAGGAGCGGTCCAAGAACCGAGCCTTGTGGCACTCCACTTCTAACAGGCAAAATTCCTAAAAAACTATTTCCGACAGCAACATACTGACTCCTTTCACTAAGGAAGGAGGAAATAAGCCTACATGCCATCCTCGACAAGCCAAAATTACAAGAAAGCTTTTTAATTAAAGTTCCATGATCCACCTTGTCAAAAGCCTTGGTGAGATCAATAGCCAACAATACACACACTCGACCTTCACTTACCAATTGACGAGCTTTATCAGTGAGCCCCAAAAGGAGCGATGTTGTGCTTCTACCACATCTAAAGCCATATTGCGAGTCACTTAAGAGTGACTTTTCTTCAATATAAGTAATAAGCTGCCTCTTTAGCAAGATCTCAACAACTTTAGAAAGAGTTGGAAGGATCGATATGGGCCTCAAGTTATCCATCTCAGTAGACAAACCCGTCTTTCTAATAGGGACAATCTTTGCCAGCTTCCAACCATCAGGGAATGTAGACGTAACAATGATGCTATTTACCAAATGCAGAACAAACTCACCAATAATCGGAAAAACTAATTTCAAGTATTTGACAGCAATTCAATCACAACCCACAGCATTCGATGTAACAGACATTAAAGCTTCAGATAACTCCCCAAGATCAACTACACGGAAAGAAAATCTTCCCACATCTGAGTCCTCATTAGGAGGAAAACACTCCACAGAATCATCATTTTGATTCGAAGCAAAGTACTCATTCAAACCTTCAACATCAACACCATCTAACTCATAAACCTTAGATTCACCCAACCCATTAACTGAAAGCAAATCCCACACTTGCTTAGACGATATACCATTAAATCTTTCAAAATGTGCACTGCGCTTAGCATTACGCATAACCGTCTTAGCACGATTTCTCAGACGGCAGAAAACCTTCCACAATCCATCCGTCCTATCTCTCAGATAGCAACGAAACGCAATATCACGAAGTGACAGGCTATACTGTACATCATCAGAGTTAATCCATGAATTGCTAATAACATGACCAACCCTGACTCTTTTAAGAGACACCACAGAAAGCATTCTGCATAAGGCATCATATAAAATCCTTGCTTGCTCATTCACATTTATAGTCCTGAATACAAAATCACAATTGCACCTGGAAAATGTTTCCATCAATAAGAACATATCTACATTATTATAATCAAAAAATTCTACATATTTAATAGGGCTGCTAATATTAAAATCAAGAGACAAGTAAATAAAGGCATGACGGGAAATACCAGGGATCTGTATTTGCCCCGACAGGCTGACTAACAATGACGAAGACAGTAGAAAATAGTCAATCAACGATGTACTGCCAGAACATAGGTGAGTAGGCAACGAGTTATGATGACATAATAAATTCATCCTATTAAACATCCCTCTCAAGTTGTAAGCACTCAATGTATTAAACATATTCCCATTGAAATCTCCCATAATAACAATGTCTGGATATCTAACTAATAGGTCAGAAACGTCATCTTCAAAAATTTGAAAATTCTCTTCATTACCATGCGGAATATAAACAACACCCATTAAAATCTTACGACCAACACAGCTAATCTCAATAAACAAGGATTCTGCAGTACCATAGTTAGTGCTTAGATGTACTACCTTAAACTTAATCCCTTTAGCAACAAAAAAAGCAACACCACTACCACGTCGATTAGGCCTATCATTTCGGCACGTAATTCCCAACACTCCAAACAAGCCATTGCCCAATACACCCGTTAATTCATCCAGCTTAGTACTGGAATTTCCAATTTTGAAACTTTGAATATTCATATGGCCCACATTAAGTTTACCATTATACTGCCGCAATTGAGACTCAAGATACGAATTATTGCATACTATTGGACCTAAGTTATCATTAGAACTCATAAAAAGAAATATTGCGATTTACAATGATTAAACAGTAACAACTTCAAGTATATAATAAGTTCTGAAACAAACCAAAAATAAAATAAATAAAAAATATCAATCATAGATTTTAGCTAAGAAAAGAAAAAAATATAATTATAACAAACATATTAAAGGCATTCATCTCAGGTCCCTCCCGCCGGAAAAATGGAAAAATGCAATTCCCTTGACAACAAACACAGGAAGAAAAAAAAACTCAAAAATATTTTAAAACTTTTCCTGTGTCTGTTGCAAAAAACTACACTCCTCCACCCCCCCCCAAAGAGAAAAAAAACTGAAATGAATACCCTTATTGTAAAATTGAAAAAAAATATAACAATATATTGCTACTCAAAAAAAGAAAATTAAAGCGTGAATAATAGGGGGAAAAAATCAAATATTAGATTCGACTTTGTAAATATGTACAAAAATTAAAGTGAGGAATACTTATGAACAAAATAAAAAAAAACAATTCTGCTATGTAAATCCAACACCAGATAATATATTAGATTCCTCATTCACCACCACTGGGTTTTCTTCCATCATATTAAGGCATTGTTCAGTATTTAAAACTTTTCTAACTTTGTTTGACATCGTTACCATCACCTTAGGGACATCAGTGTTGATAAACTTATAGTTCAGAATACACCCTTTCTCACGGAGTTTTACTGAAATTGCCACAAGATTGGCAGCAGCAGAAGCAAAATGATCACAGAGGTAAATTTTCAATTCAGAGTCACCACCTACAAGATCTTTGCGTTTTAAACATTTAATGTTAGAAAAATTCATCATAATTTGGTCTCTAGTTTGCACAGAGTTTAATTTAACCAAAACCGCTTTACCATTGCTGAAGTAGGTTATATGTTGTATGTCATTATTATTTAAAGGAACTTTACATATAGATGCAACCTTAAGAAATATCTGCCGTAGATCTTTAATACCATGGGACAGCCCTTTAATGACTATGTTGGGTCTATTTAACCTTCTTTGTAGGATGTTATTTTGCTTTTCCAGATTAAGTAAACGTTTACTTGCCACTATATCATTCTGCTTCAAAAGGTTACAACTATTCTCAACATCATTTCTCAGGTTCGCATCTACTCCCTTTTGTTCATCACGAAATGTGTCAAAGAGGTCAATCATTTTTGTATCTAGGGCAGCAATACTAGCTTTAAATAGTTCTTGAAATTGTTTACAATGCTCTTGAAATTTACACTCAAGGTCCGCTGTAATACTGTCCAGGCGTTGACTAAGATTATCCGGCATTGTTCTCGCAGGAGATACAGGATTATCATTATGGCCACTTCTGCATTGTTTACATATGTATGAAAATACAAGTTTATTCTTGTGAAACACATCATGCTGCGCGTTAGTAATACCAACACATTTTATGTGAAAAAACAAGCCACATAAGGCGCATCCAACACTGCTTTGAGATTTAGTCACATTTTTCAAGCAGGAGCATATATACAAGGTTTTGTGTTGTTTAGGTTTACTTGCCGGCATTATAAATGTTATAAACACGATAAATTAGCAGTTTATTAAATTTTTCTTAACACAAATATCCAACAATGGCGGAAAAAAAATGTAGAAACAGCAGACAGACTCCTTTATCATACGAAAAAACAACAAATCACGTATATAATTTCCTTCAGAGAACAAAGTTAGTTCATTCCTTTTAATTTAAATTAAAAAACAACGATAAAAACAATTATATTTAATATAAATAAATTTTCACAGTCCACTTATCATGGCGTTGCCAGAATTTTTTTTTGAAAAAAATGGTTATAATGGTCGCATTCATAAGACGTAACAGTTGCGCAACCGTTGAGTGTTTGTCTTAGAAACGCATAGTTGAGTAGTTTCGCTCCACTCAACAGTTGAGTAATTGCTGCCATTTTTTCCATCATAAAATTTTTTCGCTACCTATAGTCAACATGTTATGCTCAGCCTGAACAGCTGAATTAAATTTTGCATTTAAAATGCGATAAAGGAACGAAATAAAGGAATTAAATTAAATTACTAATTTCATCAAACATATCGCTCATTTACTTCAATAGTGGCATAACTCAAAAAATGGGTTTTTTGAGTTAATAATGCAGAAAGATTCGGCATTTTGTATTTTATCTTGTGTAAAAATTTCATGCAAATAGCTTGTACCATCACCTCCTGAGAGAAGATTTTTTTTTCATTTCTCCATTGAGTTGTATGCAAATTGAAAACTTAAAACGCGTTTTCTGCAAAACTGGTTTTTTTGAGTTGTGCCACTATTGAAGCAAATGAGCGATATGTATGTATCAGACAGCATGCTGTCTATTTGTATTATATATTACATATTTAATTCACTATTGCGTTTAAACGTTTTTTGAGCACATGGCGGCTCAGCGTTAAAATAAAAATACTATAGGCGCAGGCCTTTCTTTTTATTGCAGTGTTGTTCAAACACAGAATATTTATTTTAGGGAGCAAATTTTATTGTAAAAATGGAAGATTCCTGGGCTGCTGACTTCATTAAATATTCTGTGTTATACATACACTTTAGCTAAACTAATTAATTTAGCCAATCTAAGTTAGTTTATTTGTTGCTCTTTCGTTCGTTTTCAATTGCTTACGTTCATCAGCTGTTCATTTTGCAGTACATCCATCAATCCGTTTCTAAGAAGTAAGGCCCCTTTCACATTAGGCAACTTTACTTGCGCAAGTATAATTTTCATTTTTATTTATTTTCTTTTGAACTTGCTTCTATGTTCACATTCAGTTCATTTGTTGAGCAAGTTTAATTTTCTTATGCTCGAGTTTTCTTAATTTGTTGACGTTTTGTTTAATTTTTTAACACAAATTAAATTAAAATTTTCTTAACACAAAATTAATTAATTAGACAACACACCGAAGAAGAAATAAAAGACAATGTCAAAAACAACTCAATATCCCAAGCCAACAATGACAGCTGAAACAGAATTGTGGCAGAATTGCCAAGTTCAAGCAAGTCTGTACTCAAATCTCGGCAATTCTTTCCCCTTCAACCGACCTTTCCTCTCACACCCACAAACACAAGACTTGCGCAAGTAAAGTTGCCTAATGTGAAAGGGGCCTAACTGTTGGGGCCAACAGTTGCCAACAGTTTCACAACAGTTGATCTCAACAGCTACGTCTTATGAATGCGACCAATATAAAAATTATAAAAAAATAAAGCAAGGAGAGAAAAGGAATTATTGTATTTTGGTAGTAAATTAAAAAAAAAATAAAAATATATGGACATATTAATTCTGCATTTCCCAAACTAATAACTAGTTCCTTTACGGCAACACTGCTACAAATGAAAGAATAAAAAGCATTGATCAAATTAATATCAAAACGTCTCCTGACTATTGCGACAAAAAAGTCTTCATGTAAACGCGCGTGGATTTAAAAAGGGATTCCAAAAGAGAACGTAAGCGTTGTCGCAGCTAGGCCACCCTTCATCTAAATGGGCTCTTATAATTCTGTAATTCTGAGTGCAACAGAAGCGGTATAAATAATAGTATTTAAGGGGCAAACGTCACGATCGACCGTGATTAAAATAGAGTTAAAAAGTTATATAAATAATTTTTGTGTTAAATCAAAACCATTTTAAAGAGGCATCAGTGCACAACATTCTAAAATTAGTACCGTTGAAATATTCCTTCAGGTTTCGCCGAAATCCGCGTTTTAATTGTTGACCAAAAAACAACTTCTGTTTTTGTCACGTGCGAATGCCTTGGCTTTTGTAATTATTTCGAAAATGAAAAATTGCTAAAAATCGAACCTAGAACCTATTAAATGGCTTGTTTAATAAGTTATGATCAATATAAAAATGCGTTTTATTTTGACTTTTTTTCATTTTAAATGTGTGACGGTTACGATTGACATCATGGAATTTACCATATGTATGTATACATGTACATGCATATATACCCTGCAGTCAGACTGGGCCCAAGTATCTCTATGTCAACACTAAATTTCTAGTAGTAATTAGTTACATTGTCTACAATTTCTCTTCTATTCGTCAGTATAAAAGAAATAGGGAAAACAGATGTGGTGTATTTCTGGTGGATTTTGCAACAACTTGTCAACATATATAAATTTGTATGTACGTAAGGTATAGAAATGTACCAGTAAATGTCTGGTTGGTATGTTTCCATGTTCCCATAAAAACTATGAATTCACTAGCTAGTCAATTGTTTTAGTGTTACTAGTAGATTTTCAATGAAAAGCACATGCTAAATGTCAATAGCACAAAGTATTGTATGGTGGATAATTGTAGAGTAGTACTGGTGACAAAGTCAAAAGCTACTCAGTACGTTTTCACCATCGACATTTCCTTCAGGGTACATACATATATATATATATATATGTGTGTATTAGGGATGTCAATCGGGATCGATTTTTGTAAATCCCGATCCCGAGAATCCCGGGATTTTCGGGGTCTCGGGATTTTCGGGATCCCGGAATTTTTCCGGATTTTCGAGATTTCGGGATCTAAAATTTTTTGGTAAAATAAACTATTTTTTTAATAAATATTACTTTAATAACAAATTTTGTGCATTTTAAAACTTTAAGTTGATTAATCACATTTGATATTAGAGAATTTACACTGAAAACCATAACTACATCTCTATTAAAATTTGTTTTTGTTTTTTAACAAAAACAAACATAAATATATATCTATATATATATATAACGAAACGCATTATTTGGTAAATATTTCATACGTTTACGTTAACCCGACAATAAAAAGTTTGCACTTGCCTTTTATTGTATTCTATTTCAATTGTAAGGAGCTGTAATTGTACTCAAACTGAAAAGTAGATAAGTGATAATTTTTTATGGCGTTGAGTAGTCGACATACAAATAGATATTCACCGCAATTATGAATGAATTTCCGCAAGAAACTTCTCCCTTTTCCAAATAGATTTTTTGTTTCCTCCAATTATTTGCCACTGTTTGAAATTATTCCCCGGGGAAAATTTCTCGTTGGCTTTTATTCAGAATTGCCCTCATAATATAGAATAAGACGGAATAAATTTGTCAAGCTTGTGAATTTTCCAAATGTTATTTCCCTTCCAAAGCTCATATGCTTCTTTTTGTTTTCAAAATAATTCTTAGTTGTATATTGTAGCCCCTTTGATGAAAATAACAGTGAAAAAGTAGTTAATTTATTTTGCTCTTGTTGTTAATTAATAAGAAATATGCCACTAATAGTCATTAAATTGTTAAAACTGCAGGTAAAAAATTGGGTGGGACTTTTATATTTTATAAAAAAATACCATAAAATCAACGAAAATTTCAATTTATAAATGGTTTTTATATAAAAATTGCTAAGAAATTCCGAAACTGAAATCCCGGGTTTGAATTTTACAAATCCCGAAAATCCCGGGATTCGGGATTTCCCGTTTGGCATCCCTAGTGTGTATGTATGTGCCTATGTACATATCGAGAGCCTGTATTCAAAATACGTCAACTCAAATTTGGTCAAAATGAGTTTCCGATGGCAAATAGCTCCCCTATGCAATATTAATCTGTAATATAAATTTCGAATAAAAAAAAAATGATTTTTTCTATTTTTATATAAAATTTTTTATTCTGCTAAAGTATATTTCTTTTTGGTGAAAATAAATGCTAACTCCAATTTAAATTTCCAAAATTTTTAAAAAATTAGTAATTTTTATAAATCTACTTCATATCTTATTGCATTTGGTATGCTGAACACGAATATGGTAAAGATTTTGATATCCTATGGCTAGATTTTGAGATATGGTCACTTTTAACATATTAGTACATAGGAGTGCAAATATTTTTTTAATATTAAAAAAATTTTCTTATTTTGTTTTTGTTTTCAATATAACTAAGCGACAGATCATTTCTTGTCGACATCGTGGCCATGGCCGATTATGTATGGACCGATTATAGTCAATGATATAAGCTTTCGATATTGAAATTTTGGAGTGACCCTGTTACAATAGAGATTGAGTTAGAGAGTGCTAAAGTTGACCACCTCGAGATGGAAGAGGCTTTCAGTCAGGCTTAAGTTTATTTTTTTTTATTGTATTTTAAGTTTTTTCTTGTAAATTTTCTTGTACAATTCTTATATGTATCTACACCATTTTTCATTTAAATTGAGAATATTCCAAATGAAATTGAGAATTTCGGTTTGAAATTGAGAAAACTCCAAATGAAAATGGGAATTTCAATTTGAAATTGGGAAAATTCCAATTAAAAATAAGAATTTCAATTTGATATTGAGAAATTTCCAAATGTAAATAAGATTTCCAATTTAAAATTGAGAAAATTCCAAATGAAATTGAGAATTTCTATTTGAAATTGAGAAAATTCCAGTTGAAGTGGAGAATTTCAATTTGAAATTGAGAAAATTCCTGTTGAAATTGAGAATTTCAATATGAAGTTGAGAAAACGCCAAATGAAAATGAGAAAATGCCAAATGAAAATGAGAAATTTTAATTTGAAATTGAGAAAATTCCAAATAAAAATGAGATTTTCCAAAAAAAAAACGGCTTTAAAGTTTTCAATTGACACACAACATGATACGCGGTGAAGTAAATCGACTCATTCCGTGTCATCACTTATTTCACCAAAAATGTATAACTGGGGTAATGGCGAGTTGCCATTGTTGCTAAATGTAGAAGTGAAATAGAAGATAAGTAAGTGTGACATAACATATGTGTGTTTCAAGATATATGAATATATGATAGATGAACTAATAATGTAATTTATATTATTTTTAAATGATATACATATGTACATATACTTATTAAAAAGATCTCGAATAATTAACTTGGAATTTTCTCAATTTCAAATTAAAATTTCTCATTTTCATTTGGCATTTTCTCATTTTCATTTGGGATTTAAATTCTCAATTTCAACAGGAATTTTCTCAATTTCAAATTGAAATTCTCCACTTCAACTGGAATTTTCTCAATTTTAAGTAGAAATTCTCAATTTCATTTGAAATTTTCCCAATTTTAAATTGAAAATCTCATTTACTTTTGGAATTTTCTCAATATCAAATTGAAATTCCCATTTTCATTTGGAATTTTTTTTAACACACAACAAACACAACCCGCAAAGCGATTAGCTTGTCTGCGGAAAACACCCAGAGTCTATGGTGGGAATCGAACCTTCGACCTCTGGACTGAGAGGCTGGCATCCCTACCACTCAGCCACAGGGGCACCAATTCTCATTTTCAACCGAAATTCTCAATTTCAATTGGAATTTTCTAAATATTATCTTGAATATTCTCAATTTCAATGAAAAACGTTGTAGTATTAAGTAAAAGATTTCACAAATTGATTAAAATATTAATATATTCAAAAAAAGTCCTATTTTTTCCTACAAAATATGCTAACTCTAAAAAATATTTGTGTTTTGATGGAATAAAATATGCTATCTCATAAAAATGCTCAAAATAATTTTTTTTTGCAGACTTATTAATTAGTACGCATATTTAAACAATATTATTTAAGGCACATCATTTATTTTTACAATAATGAGCGAATTTACTAGTTTTTTCGTTCTACTGAAATGTTAGCTTTTTTTTGTGGTGACGTATTTTAAATATGTATACGCTCTCGATATACATACATATTTAATTTTCGTTAGGAATTTTTAAAATATACATTAATAAATTTAATTTAATTTTTTTTTGTAGAGTGGCAACATAGCGGAACAACTTCAATTTGTAAATAATAGTGTGCGCTTGAAATTGGATGAAATGAAACGTCGCGAATTACAGCGCTTGAAAGATTTAAAGGAATTGGAAAATGAAATTGATGGTGGCGAAGAGAAATCGAAACAACATTTGGACCATCATAATGTGCACACTTTTGAGATCGAGGACCTTAAAAAATTAATTAAGAAAACTTCTCATGACTTGGAGATAGCTGAACAAAAGAGAAAACAAGCCTTTAAAGAGTATGAAATGGAAAAGAAATTCGAAGACGAAATGAAAAAGAAAGAAATGCGTAATGACCAACGAGAAAAATTCGAACAAGAACAAAAAGCATTGAAGGAAAAGCATAAAAAGCATCCAAAAATGCATCATCCAGGCAACAAGGCTCAGCTAGAAGAAGTATGGGAAAAGCAGGATCATATGGATAGAAGCGATTTCGATCCCCGAAAGTTGTTCATGCTTCACGGTAAGAAAACCCAAACTGATTTCTTTTTTAAAAAGAACATGAAATCATGACTGTATTAATAATTTTAGATGTTGATAGCAATGGCTATTTGGATGAAGATGAAGTTAAAGCATTGTTCATTAAAGAACTAGACAAAGGTTACCAGGCTGGATTGCCAGAAGATGATATGCTTGAACGAGCTGAGGAAATGGAGCGTATGCGTGAAGAATTCTTTCAAGAATTCGATGCCAACAAAGATCGTTTTATTAGCATGCAAGAGTTTGTTGAAGGAACAAAGCGAGAAGAATTCAATAAAGATCCAGAATGGCATACTATAGATGAACAACCGCAATTTACGCACGAAGAATATCTAGAATTCGAACGGAGAAGATTGGAAGAATACCAACGACGAATTGCACGAGGAGAGGTAAATATCAATATCTAAATTTTCAATGCATGCAGATAGTTTTTGTAATTTCTAAATATATATTTCAGCTTCCACCTCATCAAAATATGCCTCATGGCTATGTACAACATGGTCCAAATGTTGTATATCAAACAGCCCAGCAACATCCATATGGTAATCAACCGCAGCAGCTGTTGCATTACGAAGATCCTCAACAGCAGCATATGCAACAACAGCAACAATATCATCAGCAGCAGCAACAATATCAACAACACCAGCAACAGCAATACCAATACCAACAACAACAGCCCCAATACCAGCAACAACCATATCAATATACACAGCAAGACCCTCAATATCCCGGCAAACAAGTTAATTTGAATCCAAATCAAATTCCAATTCAGCAACAGAAGCAACCCCAACCACAGGTGGTTAATCAGTTGCCACCTCAACAGCAGCCGCAATACCAGCAACAGCCATATCAATATACACAGCAACAACCTCAATATCCAGGCCAACAAGTTAATTTCAATCCAAATCAAATTCCAGTTCAGCAACATAAGCAACCCCAAGCACAGGTAGTTAATCAGTTGCCACCTCAACAGCAGCAACAGCCAAAGTTTAATAATTTACCACCACAACAATTTGTTGCAAATAACAATTTACCACCACAGCAACCTGCTGCGAGCAATAATTTGCCACCACAACAACCTGTTGCAAGTAATAATTTGCCACAACAACAACAACCTCTTGCAAATAACAATTTACCACAACAACAACAACCCGTTGCAAGTAACAATTTACCACCACAACAACCTGTTGCAAGCAACAATTTACCACAGCAACCTGTTGGAAGTAGTTCTGGTGCTCAGCAACAACCAGTTTCAAACAATATGCATCCCCAAAACCAGCCCGGGGGTAGTAATAGCATTCCTCAGCAATAATAGGGAATAAATTATCGAATACCGGAACATCCCATTAATAATATTCATTAACAACAAATGAGCATTCCACAAAGGCATTCTCAATTTTCATATTATAAAAAACTTTGTGTTCGGATTGTCTTAAAATGTTATTATCTTATAAAAAAGCGTTAGTTGCAATATTATCTACTACGATTATTTCAATATCTATTAAACTTAATTAATCTGCAATTGTTCATTCACAAGCTAGTTGTATAATTTTTAAAACTCGAGAAACGCAAGATTGTATGCACTATTATATAAAAAATTTTGTTTCTAATTGTAAAGTCCAACCATAATATAAATCCGTATATATACTAAACACACATCTGTATGCATATATATATGTATATGTTTGGGTATTGTACATTAAGCACATTTATGTATATGTTGTGTTTTGTTTATTTTTTCACTTATTAATAAATAATTTGCAAATAGAAAATAATTTTATTTTCGTATCATTGGAGCAGACTCGTATCTAAGCGACTAATTTTGCTTGGTCCCATTATGATACCACACGGTTAGTCTGAGTTAGATTAATGCCTCGATTATGGATGGCAACCGAACTTCAGTTGCCGACTTATCTAGCAACGTAACTGAAACTAAAATTGGATTATGTATGGCAACTACCTCCAGTTGCCAAAAAGTTATTAGCAACTGAAAATAATATAAAAAAATGCAAAATATTAGAAATATAAGTGCTTAAAACAAAATCATTCAGTAAAAGTGCTTAAAATAATACTTATCTTAAAAATTATTAGTTAAGTGGAATTAATTGCTGATGAAGAGAAGGAAATGCAAAATGTGGCATCTCGTAGACGGCCTAAAGTACATAGGTTTTGACAATCTCTTTTAACCTTAAATCATTATTTATTATTTATTTATTTATTAAACATATTAATGCAAAGTAAATTTGCATAATATGGTGTTGCACAAATATGGGCGGAGTAACGTAGACCATATGCCCAAGATGGTATTAACAGTATTTTAAAAGGTTTTGTGACTGACTGTAGACGACCTATGCCTTCACATAGGAAGTAGGCAACGTGGTTTTTAAAGAAATTCCACAAAACACCGCAAGATTATACGGTTATCCGTGGCAGATCAGTCAACCAGTGCAAGCGAGACGAAAAACTCTAGAAGGCCAAACAACACACACAAGCCTGACCGCACTTAAGAAATAATTACGATGACGCGAGAGATGTTCCCCGACCCAGAGCTGCTTAACGACTGAACCTTAAATCATATTTTCTTTTTAATATGCAAAGGAGAATCTCAAAATAAAAATAATATAGCACTTAATTTTTCATTTTTTCACTTTTTACTATGCAGCAACTACAAATTTGTGGTTGCCAATATGGCAACTGAAATTACCAGCTGTTAGTTAGCCATCCGTAATACTATTTCGGCAACTAGCTACGTAACTAAAGTTCGCAAGTTCAAATCCGTTTTCAGTTTTTATCTATTACGTACACATTTTTTAAATTATCGTGGCTAATATGGCAGTCACGCTAATTTATTTCAATATAACTCGATAACGGTTTGTTCGATTTGAATACATCTGGCAACTCCATAATGTACAGATGATACATTTTTCGTGAAATCTTTAATGTTCCCAAAGTTCGATAAATTAAACTAATTAAATTTTATAAATTGAGCGTGAAATAATTATTATTTTTATTTGAAATAATGGAAATCTTATTTGATCTGCATCAAGGAACGTGAGGTTAATACTCAAAAACTTTTATTCTTTGTAAATAGTCACCCGCTCATACGAGTGGAGGGCGAATAAAAATAGACAATTACATACACATGTACATACATACATTTCGTCGGTTGGTTATTGGTTTGCGGCACAGTATATTTAAAATACATTGGTGCCTATTCTGAAATACGCGTCGACTTGGTGAAAAATTACATGGAAAACAAAAACAAAATTGTGTAAATTTAAAAAAATTTGTCTTTGTTTTACATACAAAATTAACCGCTTTTAAAAGAGAGAAACGCGTTGAAATTCTCACGTTTAATTCATTTTAGAAATGTATGACAAACAAAAACAATTTTTGAAAATTTGTTTTTGTTTTAATGTAAAGTTTCACTTCTTCGACGCGTTTTCAAGAATATCCACCATTATGTCTGCAGCAAACCAATATCGAACCGACGATATGTATAAAAAGTGTTCTTCTATATTATTTGTATCTCAGTCATTTTGATTTTATCATATGAATGTACTGAGCATTATTTTAATATTTTTACATCCATACAAGTGTCCTGCACAATACCATTTATAAAACCTTTCAAGACATGAGAAATTTTTCAAATGCTTTACTACATCGAAATATTCTAAAACAAACGCTAAACAACACTGTTGGCAAGACAAACAACTGAAACAAATGTTTTGCAAACAGTGTTTGTTTTAGAATATTTCGCTGTAGTAAAGCATTTGAAAAATCTCTAATGTCTTGAAATGTGTTATAAATGGTCTTGCGCAGGACTTTAATTTATACATACAGACACACACACTACATACACTTTACATTTTGTTGTCGCTGTTACTGGTAATATTCCATCTAGCATTTGGAAGATAGTTTTTTGAAAATCACCTTGCTGAGTCTTTTCAGAGTACTATTAGTGATCAAAAACAGATTACACGATCAAAAAGGACTCGAAATGCTCATCTGGAAGATTGCAAAATGCTCCTCTGGAATATTAAAAAAAGCTTAATGAAAAACATATCATGCATGCGTTTAAAAGTAATTACAATTATGTGCACGTATTTTATGATCATATTTTACGCAGATAGATGATTAAACACTGCTTGATAAGTTTTTTTAAGTATAACGATTAAAAACATGACTGAAAGACAATTCGAAAAAGAGCCATAAATGAAGTGAAATAATAATAAATAATCAGAAAATGATTCGAAAAAGACAATAAATACTACTAGAAAGGAGTCGAAAATGACTAAACTAATATAGAAAAAGACTCATAAATAACTTTTCAAGAGGAGTAGCGGGTAGTCACGTTTTTCTACCGACAAAAGTATATTTCAGAAAATGACCGTGCAAAGGAGTAAAAAAAAACTCGAATTTGATTGAAAGTTTCAAAAAATGCTGGCTGGGATGGCTCCTGTCGATAAGACTTGTTCATCCTATGGTAAAGACATGACTAACTCCTAAGGTAGTGTTTTTTTTGTATGTTATGCCTTAAATGGTTTCACGCCAATTGTGTTGGTATCACGACTGAAGAAATGTCCATATTGGAAAAGGAAAGGTTTCGTCAAATTGCACTACTCAACAAATTGAAAAAAAAAACTGACATGGCTCTACGTGGTATGAATGCCTCAAGATTACTTATAAAGGATCTGAAATTAGAAAAGGTCCAACACGTATAGAATAGAAATAATTCCAAAATCGTAATTATTTTGTGAATTCTTCAAAATTTTATCCCATTGCTATGAAACCAAATGAGTTGAGAAAATTATATTAAGAAACTGCATACATAACAAATAAGAGTGCTATATTCGGCTGTGTCGAATCTTATATACCCCTTACCAAAGTGCGTTTATGTAGTATAGAGATGCATACATAAGCAGAGAGATATGTAGGTACATATTAATTTTGTGAAAAATTCATACTTTTTGTGCAATTTTTAGGTTTTAGGCATTATGTTTAATTTGGTGCTTTTTTGCGATTTTTTTCATAAAGGCAATTTTTTTGGTTTTGGCGATTTTTTCGGTTTTTGGCGTTTTTTTTAATTTTGGCGTTTTTTTAATATTGGCGATTTTTTTGATTTTGACGATTTTTTTTAATTTAGGCGATTTTTTATTTTATATATGTTTTATTTTTTGTGGCAATTTTTTTAGTTTTGACACTTTTTTTCTCGTTTTGACGATTTGTTTTGGTTTTTTTAATTTTGACGATTTTTTTTCATTTAAGCGATTTTTTTAATTTTTGGCGATTTTTATTTCATATAGGCAATTTTTTTTTGTTTTGGCCATTTTTTTTGGTTTTTGACGTTTTTTTTAATTTTGGCGATTTATTTTCCTTTTCGGCGATTTTTCTGATTTTGGAGATTTTTTTCATTTAGGCGTTTTTTTTAATTTTAGGCGATTTTTGATCATATAAGCATTTATTTTTGTTTTGGCGATTTTTTGCGGTTTTGGCGTTTTTTTGTCATTGAGGAAATTTATTTTTAGTTTTGACACTTTTCTCGTTTTGGCGATTTTTTGGTTTTTTGCGATTTTTTTTGTTTTGGCGATTTTTTTCGGTTTTTGGCGTTTTCTTAATTTTGGCGATTTATTTTGGTTTTGGCGATTTTTTTGATTTTGGCGATTTGTTTTAATTTAGGCGATTTTTTTTAATTTTTTTAATTTTTGGCGATTTTTGTTCATATAAGCATTTTTTTTTTGTTTTGGCGATTTTTGCGGATCTTTTTCATTGTGGGAATTTTTTTTGTTTTGACACTTTTTTCTCGTTTTGGCGATTTTTTTCGGTTTTTTGAGTTTTTTTTTTAATTTTTGTGATTTTTTTTCATATAAGCGTTTTTTTTAATTTTTGGCGATTTTTTTTTACTTTTTTTTTCAATTTTTGGCGATTTTATAATTTTTGAATTTTTTAGTTTTACCGTTTTTGAAAATTTGAACAGTTTAGCTCTTACGGTTTCCAAGATATAGCAATTTGTCAAAATTACATAGTCAAAATTTCATTAACTGATGGACCACCCTTTAATTAAAATTTTTTTAATTTCAGTGTTAATTGTTGTAGCATATATAAAAATACACTAATTTTACAAATTTCAAGTGTCAATATGCATATGTATATATATAATACAATTGTATGTATATTACATGGGATTTTAAAAGTTTTCGCCGCTCATTTTGGAACACCCTTTAATTTTTAGTTTTTATATATTTGTTGTTGTAGCGACCATAGTTCTACACACACTGTCCAAATTTCAGACCCGTAGCTCTTACCGTTCCTGAGAAAATAGCCTTCTTCCTAAAACATGAAATATGTTTAATTATTAGAAAAAAAGTTGAAGTTGTCCAACCCTGGAAACGTTTTTTATTTAATTTGTTAAATTCGAAATTTTTTTTTAATTATAAATACCAATTTTATTCATCCGAACTATAATCATAAGTTAATTTAATAAAAAAGTAATAAAAACTTGTTTTCGGTAGTTATTTTCTATGGGAATATTGAGTATGAGTTTTCAAGCTCTGAAACCGTCTGCTCGATTTTGCTGATTTTCAATAGCAAAATTTTTCGGAAAATTTCTGACACACCAGTCCAAGAACGAAGTCTCTAGCTCTTCTGGGAGCTTGGGAAAACCGATTTCACGTACAGACAGACGGACAGACGGACATCGCTTGTTCGTCTTCCCTATGCATAAGGATCCAGAATATATATACTTTATGTGTCGCTTATTAATATTCTAGAAATTACAAACGGAATGACAAACCTATATATACCCTTTTACCATTTTTTGGTAAAGGGTATAAAAATATTAATTAAACTGATATGGTACAGTTCATATTGCTGAAATTTAAGAGACAGAGCAAAAATTTATAAATGCGTATTAATAAAAAAAGAAAAATGAAATGCTTCCCTTAAAACATTTTCGTGTCAGCTTAATTTTCAAGAGAATTTTCTTTAACAAAACCGATTAGCTTTTGTTATATATAAATATAATATTTATTTTATTATTACACTATTTTTCATTTCTCTTATATTATTTTACTTTTTTTATTATACATATATCACTTTATTTAATTTTTTAACATCATTGCAAGAAAAGAGGCATTTTTAGCTTTATATATTTCATTTCCTTAATTTTATTTATTTATTTAAATATGTCTATTATTTATTAATATACATACATACATATGTATTTGTTAATATATATATATATATATATATATATATATATATATATAATATTATTATATTTTTATTATATTGGACTTTATTATATTTCGTTAACATCACAAAAAAACACTTTTGAATAGATTTATATTTTATTTCTTATTTCACATTTTTATTTAATTATTTATTTCTCTATTTTTTACTTTATTTTAAATGCACCTTTTAATTAAAACTTATCAAAATGCCATCAGTGGCATTTATTTTATAATTTTTTTTAACATATGCAAGGAAGCACTTTCCCTGATATTTAATATTTACCTAAACCTTTTTTATTTTAATATTTCTGATTACTATTTAACATAAACGTTTTTATACTATATTTCATATTGTTACGTTTAAATTTTATTAAACGTGTGAGTTCTTTTGATTGCTCAAAAATAAAAATAAATAACAACACGATTTTCTTATTTGCAACTGAACTTCCTTTTATTCTTGACTAAACCCATTACAACTTGTCTTTTCTTATTTGCTTCTTAACGTTATTATCCACCGCACGAGGTCTTTTACTTTCAACGATGTTCACTCTACTAATTTCCAATTAGCACTGACTGACTTGTTCGTTCACAACACAACTGAACTTCACAACTGACTTATTCACGACTGACTTGCCATTGGTTGCTTCGCGCTTTTTATACTGTGCACCAATACCACTAGAAGTTTCAAGCATAGTCCAGACGATCATTATCATCTTAAATGTTGTTTACTAAGTGCCCAATTAAGTTCATGTGGTAACTATGTACATACATGTGTATATGCATACGTGTGTACATCATTAACTAAGCAATGCGTGGTGGTTGTTTACCTTTTGCCTTTCGTTTGAATTAGCATGTATGTATGTGGGTGTGTAAATATGCGAAGCTTCTTAATAAGCAGACGCTTTTTGTTGTTGCTTTTGCTTGTTTACGTGTTACGCATGCTTATTTAGTTCTTTGCTACAGTGTTTGCACGCGAATATGTGTGTACGTTTGTTGCTATAGTTAAATACTTCTAGATAGTTCTTTGCATTAACCCTGTAGGAATCTTTTTACGTAACAATATGAACAAAGAAAAACAAACTAAAAAATTGAATAAGGAGGTGGTTATGGCCCGAAGTAATTAGGGCATTTTTTCATCTAATCTCAATTGTATTGCAATAAAGCTTGTCAGAGAACATTTAGCAAATTCATAAAAAATGAAAAATAAACACATGTATGCATATGTATGTTGTTTGTGAGTAAAAATAAATTATTAAAAGTGGGTACGAACCAGAGAACGACAAAAATCACGTATTTCCTGATTTAATCATACTATAAATTTGTTATTCACTTTTAATCATACAAAATAAATCAACATTGAGTAAAATCATCATCGTAATGGTGAACGCTTCATTTAAGTAAATGTGAGTCGAGTGATCGAACATGTTTTATTCTAATCATTCCTCATACATTAAAATTTTGTTCACATTTAATCATGCAACAAAACTTAATGTTGAATAAAATCAGAATCATACTTACAAACGTATCGTTTGGTAAGTTGCAAGTAATTTCATACATGTTTTATTAAAATTTTTATATAGTCAGGTTTTCATGTTGAATAAAATCAAAGCAGAGGAGTTATGAAAAATATTATTTTTTTAATAAAAATCAGTAAGCAAACACTTTAAAAAGAAAAAATGGAAAACGACCAGGATTTTAAAATAATTTTAAAAAAATCGAAAAGGCACTTTTTCGAAAAGTACCTTTTCCGAATAGTGGCTTTTGAATAGTTAATACTAAAAGTACCCTCCAGTTCCAATGTTCAAGAATACACTATATCAGTTAATAATATTTAACTCAGACTTAAAATGTTTCAACTATATGACTTCCACCGAATTTAAAATTTTTTCGTATATACCCATTTTAGTAACTTTTTTGGCACCTTCTAAAAACACATATTTTAGCTTTTACTATTTGTAAGAAGTCATTGTAAATTATTTTTACATGTACATATGTATATACATACACACATATGTGAAATGATAAGCTAAAGAACAAAAAAAATGAAGGAAAACGGGCACTATTTTACCCCTTATAAGTTCGAGTTTTTAGAAAGTGTCAAAACTTATTTCAGATTCTGTCCAAGGGAAAAGAACGACTCAAAAACCTCTCTGCTATGCTTAACACTTTAGAAGATGTGTCGAGTGTAATAAAGATACTAAACTTGAATTTTTACCGCCTAAAAGTAAATTTGGAGTTTGTCTATCGTAGCTTCCGAGTTACCGATTGTAACCTTTTTGCACCTTGTTATCCCCTTCACATTCGTATTACCAAAAATCCATTCATAGTGGTTCTATATATCAAACGCACTAAATGTCGTTTGGGGGCTGGGCGATGATACGTCTTTTAGACAGTCAGTAACGTTATATAACGTTATAACTTTATATAACGTCAAGTAGAAGGGCCATAACAAGTAATTGCAACTTTACAGGAGAAGGTATAATAGAAACTGTAATATTCACAATGTAACTTTTTTTGTCCAACTGCTTGCAAAAGCGTTATTTTTACACTATTGCATTAAATTTTTTTGACGAGGTGTATTTGTGTGCAATGTATTGGAATCACTAAAAAACTTAATTTCGTAAAAAATACGAAATATGGATTTTCTAATTGATACCATCGGTATATAAATTGCTAAATACATACATACATAAGTACATAATATTCCGTTGTTTCTAAAAAATCATCACCACTTTATGTACTTATGCGCTCAGTTTTGCTTTTTTGATTTTATTCATCATACAAATATTTGTTGATAATCAGAACGAACGCTTTTGCCTACTTATTTGATTTTTCATCAAAATAATCATGAATGGGAAAAAGGAGCAAACACCCGAATTGATTGGTATGATGCGACACATGTTTATAATCGTAGAGCCAACAACAACTGTATGATTGGAATGAGTAAAAAGCAGCAACGATTATGTATGTTGGAACAAGTTTGATTGTATGAACACAAAGGCATGCTTTTAGGATATTGATTACGTATGAATATTTTTTCAATCAGATTTTGTCGTTCTCTGGTACGAACATTAATAAGAAAAGGATAAAACGAGAAAGTGAAGATACCTATAATAATTTTTTTAAGTGATTGAGGTGCTACTACAAGCATAGATATTCTTGGAAATAAAGGAGCCAAGTACTTCGTCTTTCCGAAGAAGTTGCTCAAAATGTGTCCTGGTAATGTACAACGACAAACAGCACGATTAGAGACTCGAGCTTTACAGCTGTTATTAAAATTATTATAATTGAATTCATTTAAATAAAATAATAATAATTTTTAAAACCTCCTGCCGCATTTCAAAAACTCACAATTAGTTTTTTCTAACAGGATAAACTTGCAGTCAAAAGAAAGTAGATTAGAATAGTTTCAGCGAAATTATTAAAAAAATCTTTGATTAATTAGAACATTACTATTTTATATGTACTTATATTATTTACTTATGAGCTCTAATGCATACTTATTAAAGTCCTGCACAAGACCATTTCTAAAACCTTTCAAGACATGAGAGATTTTTCAAATGCTTTACTGCAGCGAAATATTGTAAAACAAACGCTAAACAACACTGTTGGCAAGACATTTTTTTCAGTTGTTTGTCTTGCCAACAGTGTTGTTTAGCGTTTGTTTTAGAATATTTCGCTGCAGTAAAGCATTTGAAAAATCTATCATGTCTTGAAAGGTCTTATAAATGGTCTTGTGTAGGACACTAATACATATGTATGTTTACATAAGTACATTGATATTGATAAGTATATTGATATTGATTTCCAATATATATCGAACATTTATATATATCGAACACTTATCGTCCAAACTATCGAAAGTGACACTCAAAAATTAATCGAAAAAAGTTCACCTGTCGCTCAGTTTTATCCAAAAAACATTCGATCTCGAAGTTTCGCTAGCAATATCAAAAGTGAAAGAATATCGAACAAATTTCGATATCCCAAAAAAGCTGCAGAAAAAGTTAGAAAATAATTTTATTTTTTAATTATTTATTTTAATTTAAATTACTTATTTTATTTATTTATTTTAATTTAAATTACTTATTTTATTTATTTTTTAATTTCTCAACTTACGCTGCAGGATTTGAACATGGTACCTCCATTCTAACAGACTGACACACACACCCACAAGGCTATCGTGACAATTTTATTTATTTTTGTTCAATTATTGCACATACATACATATGTAGGGTAGGTATGATTTATTTCATATTTTTTAAGTTACAGTGCTGTCATGCATCGAACTTGGTATTTCTCGACTACCAGTTTAGCACACATCCACTCGGCTACCGTCACACATTCGACGTTCGAAGTTTCAATGAACTTTCGAATTTTCTTTGATTAGCGAACAAATATAGAAGAATTTTGCTTAGAAATTTCTTCGCTTAGTGAGCATTCGTTTTTATCGAATCTCAGGTCAAGTGGGGTTTGCCTTTACATAACTCAAATTTAAAATCAAAAATTCATGTTTGCTGTTTGTTTTTTGTTTGAGTCGGAAAGACATGACACGTTTTTAAGCATTCTATAATCGCACAAACGTTTACATTTACATCACATTTACATATGTACATTACATCTGCGATTTCTACAGTCGGGTAATGTTTTAAGCAAAGTTATTGAAAATAGTGTGTCTCATGTTATTTATTAGAATTGGTTGTTGTTGGCAAAAGTGTATGGAAATTTAGATTGACAAATTTCTCAAACTGTTTTCCGGTATGTTATAGCATCAAAATCAAATTATTTATTATTTTTCACACTTTGCTCGACCCATTGTTAAAACTACTTGAGTTTTTTTTCATTCCATTGCATGTATTAACATGTACTTATTAAGAAAACAAAAATGTAGGTAGTACTATTAAATCAGAACTTCCTTATCCGCTTAAATTCTATAACATCACTTAAACAAAGCTTCCATTTCAACTTTTTTGAACATTGCATGTACATTTTCATACTTTCTAAGATGTAAACTTTATTTATATATCGAGTTGTTTTTCAACTTTACACCACCTCTTCCTACTCCTAAACCTTATTAAAACTATTTAACTTTACACCATTTTTTCTGCTTTCGAAGATCTGAACCTAATTCTGATTATAGCTCTTCCTATCTTTATACCACCACTTTAATACTTTCTAAGACTTGAACCTTATTTTCTAAGCTATTTTTATTTAATTTTGTTATTTACCACTTCACACTTCGTACAAATGCAACGAACGATCAAACGAACCGTATGATAGAAGAAATGCTACCGGCTCTTCAGCTAAATTAATTTTCACAAGTTTGCACACATATTTCACTAACTTCTTGTTAATTTCTTAAGTAAATTTTTAGACACACACATTGAGCAACACTTTATTAATATATTTGTGCAAAAATATGTGAAGTAATTATATTATTTCCATGAAAATACATTATTTTTCTTGAGCACTTCTACTAGACGTCCGAACCGAGAGGAAATTGCGCGTAAACTTAAAAAGTTGTACTAAAAATTTGACAAACAGGGCCTTATAATAAGGTGCATACATACACAATACTAAATTTATTGGATATACTGCATTGGATATACTGTCAATCACTATGAAAGAATTATTCTCATATGAAATTTTGTAATTGCAAGATACTGGCAGTAAAATTTCTTGGAGACTCTCTTGAGTTTGTGTGTGGTGTGAAAGAGATGACAAGTGCACTTGCCTAAACTACTAAGTTACATTTTTACGGAAATTATAGATATACAAAAGAGATGAACAGGAAGCATAGTAAATATTTGTTAAAATTATGTACACTTAATCCTCGATATGACAGTGTAAATGGAAATTCGGTGCTTTGGTAGGAAAAATATATTATATGTATGTAACTTTATATTAAATATCAACAAAATATATACGGATTTGTATAAAGTTATTCAGTTTTAAACTTTTATTATAAAGGTTGCCCAGCAAACGTTATTTAACTAAAGCATCCTATACACGATTCAATTAAATTTTCAATTAATTCGGTTGTTGTCCAAATCAAAGCGTGTGTGGCTCTGTTTGTAACTTTATTTTGTCTACAAAAAATTACGTATTTTTAAAATTTTATTTAATTTCATTGAGTTTTAAATAAAAAATATAAAAATTAATGAATGAATGCAATAGAAGTTTTAAATTTTTATATTTGTAATTGTGAAAATATATTCATTTGACAGTTGAATGAAAATCTTTCAATTCAGTTTATGAAGTGTGTGGCCAAGAATTGAATTGAAATGTGTATGGGACTTAGGGCCTAATTTTGTAAAGCGAAAACGCCAGACGTTAACAAGTTTTTTTATGTATGTATGTATCTTGTTTTTGTAATTTTTATTTTTCCATTAAAATTCGTCATCGCGTTGTGCTTTCATTTTAAAAAATTGGGCCCTTAATAAACATGTACATTTATATTTGCCTTTTTTTTAGTGAAATTTTATAAGCGAAACATTGAAAATTCTAAATGAATAGAGTTAGTTGAAAATTGTTGTTTGATGTTGGTATGTGGAAATGTATAAACTTGTTTTTTTAAAGGTTGTAGTTGACAATAGCACTGCAAATTACCATAACCAAAAATATTTTGTAGATCAAAGTATGTACATATAACCAACTACATAGTGCATGGATCCGTGAAAAATGGCCCAAACCAAAAATTGAAAAAGGCTTTAATACATATTTTCTATTGTAAAAAAATAATTACACGAATTTTGGGAATATTTTTCCTATTTCTCTGGATTATTTTAAATTTATAGATTGGTGCTGCCAGATACAATTATCTTAAAGTCGTCGAAATGCCAATAAAATATAAAAAAAATTAAATGTAGTTCATATTTTTAACATGAATACATATATTTTATTTCATATATTTATAAGGAATTAGAAACCGAAAGCAGCTAAATTATTATTGCCAAGTTTTCATGTTCTCTAGGAACGAGATCATGCCCTGACGATGACAAAATTATATAATGCATCGCACGTGGTAGTAATCGGTCTCGTGCCAAACAAGAAATTGGTGCAAGTTTTGTTCTTTTTCCACATTTGTTTGTATGTGTGTATACAAAAAATTTCTTTTAATTGAATCCATATAAAACATAAAAATTTGACTCCAAAAAAAACAAAAAGCTTTTTATTTTACCTTGAAAGTATGTACATATGTCTAAGAAAAGGTAAATTTAAATAATAAATTTGATTAAGAAATAGTGGGTAAAGATGCACCAAAATAGTATAGTGTTTATGCATTATGTATATGAATTCTATCAGTAAATTTTGTTTAAAAAGCTTCCATATTTATAATATTATAAAATCGTAAATTTTAAGGAAAAAATCAAATAATAAATAATTGTTTTGCTATTTGCCCCATCATTAAAAATCATCAAAATGAAGATAAATCGTCAAATCTGGCAGCCATATACGTGGGAGGGCATAACAGGCCAGCTCAACTTTCAAAAATTTAAGTTTCAGTTTGGAGGCGTTTTCCATTGAGGCAGTTTTCATGAAGTCGATTTTTTATAGTAAAATATACATAAATACCGTGAATTTAGGGTTAGGTGTACATTCTCTAAATATCAATATTCCTACGAGTATTTTACACCTAGCGCTTTTGACACTGACCTAGCGCTTTTTTTAAGCTTCAATACAAAATTCTTCGAGTCGACGTTAGAATGTTAAATATTTTGGGTTATGTGTTTAAAACTGAAGAATTCCTTTACGAAACATGACACTTACTTAACAAGGTGAATTACATAAAAATCAGCACTATATAAGTTTTATATGTATTTACTTATAACTAGCTTCTACCAGCGGTTCCATTCACATTCTTCTGTTTAAAAAGCACATAAAACTGGTTATACAATCAAACCCAAAACGGAAAAATCTGTTTTTCGGGAAAAAACCGTAGCAAATATAAAAAACCTGTTCTATTTGACGCTAGTAAAACTACCGTAATTTTTTTAATTACGAGTATTAAAAATGTATTATTATATCAAAAAAAGGTGGCAAGTCAGTCGAAAAAGTGACAATTTGTCACTTAAGTCTGTCAAACGGTTTAAATCACTTTAGCCTTAAAACAGTTTAAGTAACTATTACAAATATATTATCTGAATGACTGTAAATCGAACAGTGTCTTGACGTAAAAGCCTAATTAATACGTAATAAACCTCAGATTTTGAGTTGTATTATTTTTATTTTAAATAAATAATAAATACCTAAATACTTTTATTACCAAAATTAATTTCTATATTAATGTCAATTTGTATCCTTAAAGTGGCCCATCCATTATACAATATTATTGCATATTATGGTTGTTTTGACCTATACTATGCAATAAATGGCACAATATTTTCCAAAAAAATACTGCCCAATTTCCTAACAGTGAAAAAGTAAAAGAAATTGAACAATGTTGTTGTTGATATTTGCCAATATATTGTGCAACCTTCGAATATGACATGCACATTGGCGATATTTTTGTACTATACGAAAAATTGCACAATTATATTGCAATTGTGTAAGCCGCTTAAGACAATATGGTAATCACGTCAGCTGACCCCTCCCCGCTTGCCCGACTCCATATGAAAACCATAAATATCGTTTTTACCATATTTTTTAAATTGTTAACTCGTTTTAGTGTTTGTTCGACGAAGACGCGATTTTTATAATTTTAAGTGCTTTTTGAAATTAACAATTGTCAACACTACTATTTCTGCAAGAATATAGCTTAGCCAGTTGGGCAAATGCAATAGCCTGCTCTTTCCTTTTGCGAACACACTCACATACCCAAATACTCCCACAACAAAAAAAAGCTTTTTATAAGATTTGGCTTGATACACCGTCGAAGCAACCTTATAGGTGAAATTGTTAGCGCAGCTGAGCAGCTAAATTATGCCTTGTACGTCAAAAAAGGAATTTTACCATATCGAGCATATCAGGCAAAGAGTTTGTTTTTGTAATGTAATTGTTGTAGAATCACAACCTCTTGGTAAGGTGAATTTACCATATTTTATAGTACATATTGTTAGTACTAAATAGTGTTGCTGTTTTTACAGGATTGTCCCCAAAAATAAAATTCTAAATACTTAAGAACTAATGAAGTAATTTCTTAAGTAGACTAAACAAATTTTTTTATATATGTATATTACAGTATTACATCTCTCTTGAGCGGACACCGAAGGGACCATTGAAATCTGTCCGCACAAGGGGACTGTTCGCTCAAGAGAAAGCAATGCTTTGCTTATTGCTGTTATTACAAACAAGCCACATTACTATATATTATGTGTACATACGTATATATATGTATGTATATTCGGTAGGTTGAGAACAGGTCCTTATCTATCTTTCGTGCCATGAAGTGGGCTGTGTCACGCCCAGATGAAAGAAATATTTAATATCTAGAAAGCTATTCAAGTCAGAGAATTGAAATATTTGTAGAATCGGATCGAAGGAAGGGGAGTCCCCCTATACAAAGTAATTAATAATAATCTAATTTAATATTTGTATTGTGTATATGGATTTGATGTGACCATCCCATTTAGCCCTAAGCTATTAATATAAAAAGTTTCTAGCTTTATTTCTTTGAAATAATACCTATATTAGCCGGAATTAGAAATAATGAATCTTTTCATGTGGTACATTGCTCTTCGTTAAGAATACGATAACTCATAATCGATCGGCCCACATAAGTGCAGCATGTGAAATCTTCTTGAGCAGAAATTTTTTAGTATTTTTACGAAGAGAGTAGAGTTTTTGACTACGATATCTCTATAACGTTACCTTAAAAAAGCGATGTAACTAACAGAAACTTTCAAACTACAATCACTTGAATAATATTATTATTATGATTCTGTTTCCTCCCAAAGTTAAAGGAAAGGTACTAGTGTAATGCACACAATTATTTTTAAAAATTTCCTTCAGGTAATTATGCTTTTAGTACTGACTAATTATTATATATATATATATATTATTTATTATAATTATTTGCAGAAACAGAAAAAAACGGAAACAGAAAAATAAATTCCTTTTAAATTTGCAAGGTTTGCAAAATTTTAAAATTTCACTATACATATTTTTAAAATTTGTAAGAACCAAAAAATTTTAATTTATTGCAAAAAAAATATAATTAATATAAAAAAATTACACAATGGTTTTATATTAATTTTTTTTTATTTCCGCTACAGATCGGTTTAAAAAGACCATGGTGACAATGTTTAACAATTTAATATGGTGTTAAGCGGCCCATACACTACAACAGTATGCACGCGCAATCAAGCTATTAAGCAAACATGCTCGACCCACATAACATACCAGCACGCTGGTACAATATTCACTTTCTTAAAAAATTAAAGAAGGGTGGTTCTGTATAGTGACACAGTTGTTTGCTTAAATTTTTATTGATATTTTGTAAATATTAGCAGCTATGTACAACTAAAGTGCTCAAATTCCATTTTCCATTGAAAAAAATTATTTTTAAACAAATTACAATTTTTAAATGAATATTTACTCCTTGACAAGTTTACTCAACTGAGCTAACTTCACTATACACAATACCAGCAAGCTTGTACCATCAGCAAAATATCAAACTCTATTTGATATCACTACAGCAAAACGTACAATCACACAAAATGCCCATACACGACCCAGCCGCTGGCACAAACACTTGATTGCGTATGCATGCTGCTGTAGTGTATGGGCCGCTTTAGACAATCGGAGTCTCAAGCCAAATACTCGTAATCAGTGTTGCCATATTTGTTTGAGGAAAAAACTTCCTACATCGAAAAAAAACTGTTTTTTCACTAAATACATATTCTATTTTTTAAATGTAAAAAGCATGTTTATGTAATAGTATACCGGAAAAATCTAACTAAAACTTGTAGCTCACAAAATCTTCAATATCACTTTTCTTGAGACTTTTTCTTCACTATTGCTTGCTTCTCACAAGATTTGTTGTATAATGTTGCCTTACGTCATCATATTTTATTTACAGAAATGTTGTAAATTAAATAAGTATTTAATTTAAATACACTAAAATTATATTATTAATAATGTGTTATCATTAAAAACTTAACTGTAGAAAGTTCACCAAGTAAAAATTATGCAGATATATAGAAAACAAAACGAAAGTATCAAGACTTATAAATGTTTTTTTTATAAAAGTCCTTCATCGAAGGAACGCATAGAAATTTAGAATTTACTTTGCCTTAATGTTTAAAACTTGCATTAAAACAAATTCAATATTTTTGACACTCTTTTTTTTGTTTTCCATATAAATTGCTATTATGAACGTGGGGGAAAATTAATAATTGATGGTTTGGAAAATTTATTGAAATTGAAAAATTTACTGAAAAGAAAGAAAGCAAAAGCAAACAAAAATTAAATGTGATCCTTTTTAACTGATTTTTAAACATTCGACTGCTCAACGGCTTAAAAACAGATAAACCTGCGCACTTGGCAACGCTGCTGTGCAATTCAATACACGGTTGCATCTGGATGAGTATGCAGATCAGCGCTACCGTTGGTATTTTGCTACTTTTGCAAAATGCACTCAAATGTGATACTTCTTGTAATTTCTGACACTTTTCTGATACTTTTTTAATAAATTAAGACATATTTTTTGTACTTTCTTTTTAAATAAAACTCCCAGCTTTAATATAAGTTATATTGCTTTAAAATAAATACAATTAGACTATACAAAATATGTTTGGGATGCCAAAAATTATTATTTTTATTTGCTCCACCGGCAGTTTTCAATAGACTGGTCATAAAAAAATCACGTGTGTGCGGAAATCGTACCGATAGCGTACACATACGCCATGCGTTTTCAACTTTTCTCTCAAAAAAGTAACCTATCTTTACTAAAATCCCTTTTGGCATCATAATTTTCAAACATGTTGTTTTTTTTCGAACATTTTTTATCTAAACATTTTTGTTCAGAATAGATTGGATAGCATATTTTCAGTACATAGTTTTTCCCTAATTGTGGCATCATAGTTCTTTAAATTTTTTTGGGAAGCAATTTTTGGACGAATCTCTCTGGATAGCGATAATCATAATCAGTTTTCACTATTTAGCAAGGTAAAATACGTAGCTTATATAACATCATCATATTTGGAGCATAAGGATGAAATCATAATATCCCAGTTAATTAAATGCTTATAAGCTTTGCTTTGTATATCGAAATTATCCTACAGATCGTGATCCATTTGTATATCTTGCAAAAACTATAAAATATACCTTCTTATACAAGATCCAGCTCAAGAACGGTCATCGCAAGACCCCTCAAACATTTTGGGAATCCTCATTAAAAAGGCCAAACTCTAATTTGAGAGAGGTAACAAAAACTTTTTTTTAGTTGCTCTAATGTACATATGTAGATATATTTAAAAGATTTACCTTTTTACAATACTTGAAATGAAACAAATATTTTTAATCAAAAGCTATGTAGTGAAATTTTGTGAAGAAGTAATAGAGCAATAAAATTCTGAGTAGTGCATTAAAGTATTTAGATCCGGTGTTTTTTATATCAATTTACAACATTACCTAAATAATTTGAAATTGTTTCCATTTTTAGTAATATAATAAGTGAATGAACCTGGGCCTTTTGTAAAAAAATTTAAGTTATTATTGAAATATGCGTGGATGAAAATGTATGTGTATCCAAACTTTTATACATACATATATATTTAGTTTGTTATATAGTAGTGATTCCATGAGCGAGTTTCTTCTAATTTGTCTTCATTGAAAAATTAATTACCTAACGGACTAAAAGTTGAAACTTGTCATTATATGATATCTGCTTTAACTTTTTGCCAAAGTGACTTGGATGACTAGGGCTCTAATCTGAAATTTGAAACGAAAGCAAATGCTTTAGAATTGTAATATTAATAACATATAAATTTTAAACAATTTTCTTTCGTTTCGAAAAACATAGTAGACGCCCTGAACTCCAAGTGATTAACCTGTTCAAAATTACAGTTATACAATTTAAAAAAATTGGTATTACTATTAAAAATTTCTCCGAAAGACATTTTTCTATTAATCAAAAAATTCTGTGCAGAAATAATTTACAGAATCTTCTTGTACATTCATGCATTCATCTCTTAAGAATTCAATGTTCAGATATTTATCAAAACTTAACTAAATTTTCTCTGAGTTTATTGAAATGTATCTGTATCTTTAGAAAATTTTAGTAATTTTTTATTATAAACATTATTTAAATATGGAAAACCTAATTTTTAGTTCAAATTTTTCTTGTTGCTAAGATTACCTCTTTTTTTCTTACAAATCCCCTTTTGGGTTCCACATTTTTTTAAAAATCCTCTTTTTTGAAATTTACCAAAGGTAACGCTGATGCACATATGTATGTTTGTGCATACTTTTTTGATCTCATGTGGCTGTTGGCTTTTTAGTACAAAGTTTAGTTTACGCGCAATTTTCACCCGGTTCGGACGTTTAGTAGAAGTGCTTAAGAAAAATTAATTATTTGTATGGAAATACCTTACGTAGTTTATATATTTTTGCACAAATATGTTAATGAAGTGTTGCTTAATGTGTGTGTCAAAAAATGTTTTCAAGAAACTATTAGTAAATTAGTTAAAAATGTTTGTGAAAATTACTTAAGCGGGTGCGCCGCACAGTGGCTGAAAATCGTTTTTCATTGGCCAAAATTCTGTAACTTTTGAACTGATCAAAATATTGAAGTAATTTTTTTTTTAGTGGATAGATATTTAGTTCAGTTTGACTCAGTTTTAATTACATTAAAATTGATTGAGGACTTTTTAAGGAATTCTAGCTCAAAGTTGAACTTTTGAATATTTTTAACTTTTAGAGTGAAATATGGGTTTATTATTTTTTTATTTATTAAAAAATTTAATATATGGAAATTAGTAATAATTATAAATATGTTTTGTAATAATGGAATTTATTTAATGTTACACTCAAAAAAAATTTTACACTAAAAAAAAATAGTAAAATCAACGATTTTGCTATTATTACAGAACAATTAAAAATTTTTTGCTGTCTAATTTGCAATTTTGTTTACACTCAAAGAATAGTTACACTTAAAAAAAAACTTTAATAATATTATCTAAAAATATTGCTATTACTACAGAAAAATTTATTATTTTTTGCTGTCAAATTTGATCATTTTAAAAAACATATTAAAAATAAAAACTGCAATAAATTTTAATAGCATTTGTAACAATGGTAGGTTCTGTTTATTATTATTTTTTACTAATAGTATGCTTTTCGTACCTTAAATAACAATGAAAGGCAATTATGATTATTATTCATTTGACTCAAATATTGATTGTAAATATTCCATATTTTGTTCTGTGCTATTTCTGTTCTTTAGTAGTTTTTTGGCTTCTTCATCTAAATCCCGATGTTCCACTTTCCATTGATTTCGAATACTGGAGATGAACGGATCTGACGTTGCCAATAATATATTAAATAGATCTTCAGTTGCTGAATTTCGTGAAATTTTTCTAGTATTGTGCTCTCTATAAAATCTGTAATCCTTGTTTCTTTTTTCCTGAGCCTCCTCTGATAGATCTCCAAGTGGCACCAAATGATATTTAATGATATCTTCTCCATGATAAAGGATTTTATGAACTGTTGCAGACATATTTCTCCATGGGTAGTTGGTTGTATATATTTTTGCAGTTTCCTTAGCATAATCTCCAAATTTTCTAGAGTCAATTTCTTCATTGCACGCAAGTACTTCTAGGATTATTTTAAACCTGAAAATAAGGTTTAAATCCACTCCTGTTATTTCAGATGCTGTTTCTGGATCTGAAAAGAATCTTCTTGCGGTATTGCCATCATTTGTATTGCCTGACCCTTGTTTTGGCTGATCTATAATCAATCCTAATTTGCGATATTCATCTAGAACATGTTTCTTTTTTGAACTTCTTAACTCTTTTTTGGTTTCGTTGTTTCTTATTGATCCTGAAGACCCGAAATCCAAATCATAACTGATTTTTAGTATGTGTTCCATAAGTCGTATTCTTGCATGTAGTGGTGATAATCCAAATTCATATGCATCGGTATTATCTAATGATTTTGTCGGGACTTGGTTTAATTGGGTTGATGTTGCTTGGCATATAATGCAGCTGGATGCAGCCTTCGTGTTAGTCAAAGCCTGACCTACTTTTCCATCTATCATTGTCAGCACTAATTGGTAGCTTACTTCAGTTTGCTGCCCATCTAACTGTAATTGTAATGGCTGTAGTGTTGCAATTTGGGCCTTGATATCACTAACTTCTTTGTTAATGGCATCATGAGTTTCTTTTTTGAATTCAAATTTAATTGGCCTGCAGTATTTCGTAGAAGATGGTGTCTCATTTTTCCAAATATCCATTGTTTGCGTTGTACTAGTCGAAGGCTCTGAATCTTCCAAAATCTTTTTCAATCGCAATGGTACAAATGATACCATGAACATATCTGAGTCCGAAATATTTTCACATACAGCTTGTTTGTATTGTTTTTGTCCCGAGGAACCATCACATCCCCATTTACAAAAAAGAATTAACTTTGTGTTTCTATATTTCTTTAACTCATTTCCTGTTATTGATTGTAGCAAGCGTTCGGCTGTGTGATCAAGTAGAGATTGTAGTTGTACCTCTGCCGAAATTGGTGTGATTGTAATAGTGTCCTTTGATGGCAAACAGTCTATTTTAGCAGCGGTTATGTAATGATATGCTGGATACATATTTGACCCTTTTTCAATCGCACGCAGTCTGAGCTTAATATATTGCTGTTTTGTTAATTTCAAATCCAGAAATAATGCTAATGCCTCCTCATTTGTGTACTGTATTGCATCACTCGGAGTTGGTATACTTTTAAGAATCCGTTTTGTTCTCACTGGACTAGCTTTAACAACTTTTTCAATGATATCCACTTTTGATAATTGGTTCTGTGATCGTAATTGATGTAGGAAAGATTCTTTTATATTTGTACAACCAATTGCATCGTTAAAATCTTTAAGTTTCCGCCTCTTAGATCTATCACTGCAGTTGCCCATTAATGATTTGCGTGGTCTTCCAGCCTTATCTTGCTTTGCTGTTTCTGCAGCGACAGTAAGTTGGCCTTCTAACCAGTTTGCACTTTTTATATAAAAGTTTTGTTTACTGTAGCTAACTTCTTTGTAGCGTTTTTTTAGTGCTTTGACGAAATTAGATAATTGCTCTTGCATTTCGGTGCTACACGAATTTAAGTTTAATTTTATTTTAACGTAACTAAGAACATCTTCCTGGTTTTTGTTTCTAAAATACTCTTCGGCCAGTTCTTTATAACTGAAGCTCTCCATATTTATCTGAATATTTTTATTTGTTATATTTTATCGGTAGAATTAAAGGATTAACTTATTACTGAGTAATCCCTTATGGAATCCGTAGTTTTATACATTTTTAGATACATGTTATTCACACATTGATCTTCAATTTCATAGCAGGTAGTGCTTAAATTGAACAAAACTGCACATGTTATTCAGACCTTAATATCAGGTAAAACTGATTAGTATCTCGCCAATATGGGGTTGTTTTTTATCTTTAGTGGTTTAATGTCGCCATTATTGTTATAAAAATGTTTATGACTTTGGTTGACCCTAACATTTGATAACAGGTAAATTCAGAAAGAGATCATATGTTTACTGTAGAACCTATTGTGATAATTTTATGACTTATTTTTTGCTGATCAAAACAAAGCCATTAAACCCTTTCGCAGGTATTATATTTAATTTTTTTCGTTTTACGTAGTCTAAAGTAAAAAAAAAACAAACTTTTAGGCAAAAAAGTGAAAATTTAAGACACTATTGTATACGAGTACTTATAGGGCTGTTTAAATTAATTTGAATTTTTTTTAGAGTAATTTCATTAAAATGAAAAAAGTGTTCTACCCACGGGTCGTCACGGGTGCAAAAGTATATATAGCGTTAAAGAGGACACTTTCACCTTTCTCCTGGTGGTATACGTTTCTTGTTCCCTTTTGTTCCCTAGAAGTTCTATTCCACTAAAATTTAAATTTGAGAAAAATATAGTAGTTTCATAAATATTTCATAACGCCCGTAATATTAAACGCTAGAGCTGTGACCACTTACAACAACTAAAGACTATAGTCCTACCAACATTATAAAAAAGACCGCAGGCCGTTATCGATGATAGCTTGCGAGTAGTAACCATTTATTTTTGATAAAAAACAAAACAAAAACACCTTTTTCTGAAATTAAAAAAACGGTTGAGTTTGACAGCATGCCACGCCCACAATTATCAATAGTTTAACCTAAGTTTTTGGCTACCTTAATCTGGATATATTAGCTACAAAAAGGCGTAAAAATTTTAAAAATCGGTGACAAAAAAAAATTTGACTTTTGGCCAATGAAAAACGATTTTCAGCCACTGTGCGCCGGTTGCGTGGTTCCTATCGTTCGTTCGTTCGTTGCGTATCTACGAAGTGTGAAAGAATTTCTTTAAAATGGTAAATAGCGAAGTGAAATAAAAAAAAGAGTTTAAAATAAGGTTCATGTCTTAGCAAGTACGAAGAAGCTTTACGGAACTTAAATAATTATAAAATTTGGTTCTTATCTTCGAAAGTACGAAAGTGTGGTGTAAAGTCGAAAAGAATTAAATAAAAAAGCGTCATGTCTTAAAAAGTTTATAGGAGCTTTAATAATTAACAAAGTTGGGTTGATATCTTAGCAAGTACGAAAACGTGATGTAAAGCCGAAAAAGTATTAAAGAAGTTATGTTGAAAAATAAAGTTGAAAGGAATCGTAATTATACGAGTATTATGTGTATGTATGTATATGTACATACATATACCATATAAATATTAAAAAAAAAGATACGGAATTCAGATACGGATGCTAATCATATTTTAGCATATTTTATTATTTCTGCATGCTAATAAAATCGGAAAACATAATACGACTACATGCTGTCATACATACATACATATATACATATGTATGGTCTCGATTAGAGAATTATTGAAATTTTTCTAGGATTTACTTAATATGTATGTATTTCGAAACAAAAATGTATATATGTATATATTTATGATTTGATCAGACTAAAGTTCATATCGCTTTGTAAGCCAAATTACATGTGATAATTATTAATGAACAAATAACACCAAAGTTAATTGTAAATATTCTGACAAACACGTAGTTGAATGCAACAACTAGTTGTTTACGAGGGCTACTACACCTTCGTCATCAGTTTTCTTCTGTGTTTGGTCCACTGTTTGTGGTGTCAGTTGATGTAGATTTCTGCTTTACATACGCAACTTTTATTGCAAATGTTCTACTTAAGACAAACTTTTTTGGTTTGTTATTATTAAATATATTTTTATTTAATTTTTGCCACAGGCCCATTACTATTAATTTTAGTTAATTTTTTAATTACATATTATTTTTCAAACTTTATTTTTTTATATATTTATTATTTGATCAGACTAAAGTTCGTGCCGCCTTGTAAGCCAAATTATATAACTCAGGCCACTTTTATAATTATGGGCAGATATTTTAAATGCGCTAATCAAGCTCTTCGTTTTACACCCAAGCAGATAGAATGATGTCTAAAATATGTGCGCCTTCTTCCATGCACTTTATATGCAGTTCCTTAAATCCACGCGTTAAGCCTGAAAATATTATTTTTAATCTACCATTTTGTTATTGTTCTCTGACAAGTTTGTTGTACTATATTCTTAAATGTTCTAACTCATATGGATGGGGTTCAATTCTAAGGTGTGCAGGCTATTCTCTATTTTGATATGGTGGTCACCTGGGACACTGTTAATCCCATTAAACTACGCGTCAAGCGATTTTCAGACATATGTATGTATATTGATAAGTATGTCCAAAGATGTCCATTTCATTCGTCATTTTCTGGTTCTGTTCGTTTACGAACGATTTCTTTCATGTTGACCATTTTTGTAGACTTGCCATTATTTTGGCTTTATCAAAATTTTCATAACCGCTTTTATCGTTTTCACGATTATTAAAGAAACAAGAAGTTTCTTTAATTTTTTCGTTTAAGTGAATTTTCTCAATTTTTTAATCATAATTCACTCTAACGTGAGATTTTGAATTGATTAATTTATTTCATGAAATTGAAATTGTATAGGAAAAGTACCAAAAAGTCTTAATATTTCCACCCTTTATTTGGAAGTATTTCCAAGAAACTATTTCTATTATAATACCAAAACCATTAAAATTAAATTTTCACCCGCGGGCGAAACTCGTTTTCATCTTCTAACAGTAGAAAAATACTTAACAATTATGTATTACTAATCTGTACGCTTATTTTTTTAAATTCAATTATAATGCAATTTGAATTGTTATTTTACCTTCATATTGCGTTACCAGTTTTGCATCGATTGGTTCCGAAGATATTGTGTTATAATGTTTATAATCGCTTGGCATTGATTTTTGCAAGAAACAATCACTTCTTAATAAATCTAAATATCAGAAAAGGAATCTAATAGATTCATTTGGTAGTTTAATGAAATGGGAGTTGCATACGAAAATTCCCAAAAGGGAGTACCATTTTTAACTCGTATTTTCTGAATTTCAAAGAAAGTAAAGAATCGTATTGCACATTTTCCAAGTATAGTAGAACAGTTATAAAATGTCTTTTCTATGTGCAGTACTTTAGAAGATAATTAAATGGGGTGGTCCCTAAAAGTAGTTCATCTTTTAATTTTTTATTCAATTGTGAGGTAATTTCAATTTTCTTTCTATCGTAATTAGATCCGGAGATTTAAGGTTACCAATTTTAGCTGTTTTTGTCTTTGTTCGGCTTTTTTCGGAAATTTTGAATTTCCGGAAATCGTTTTTTTCATAGTTTGTCTTTAGTCGTTTTTTATATACAAATAATTTTGAGATGGAAGAGGTTTCTAAAATATACTTTTATGTTGTTATAGATTTAAGGCTTCATTAATCTTTACTTTGTGTTGCTGTTCTGTGCTGTGCCGTTCTGCTTCTAAATTGAGGTACTTACTTTTTCTGTAGTAACTTATCAGCCGGGTCGCAGTTTTGCCCTAAAGCGATGAGTTTTGCATCGGCCATTGCTATGTTTCAATATAATTTAATTTTTTTATTTTAAAAATTATTATTTTTTTTTATTATAAAAACACATTCACAATTTATTTCAAAATATTTTTATTTAATTTATGATGTCACTTACAATTACTTAACAATTTTCTGATTTTCACAGGTTGAACCGAAACAGAACAGAACAGAACGAAACAGAAAAACTAACTACTTGTAATATATTTCTATAAGCAAAAAAGAGTCGGCTGGCTCGTAACAGAACAGAAAGTTAAAACTAGTTCTGGCCTTAGTTTCCCAATTGTAATGAATACATAAATTATGTAGGTATTACAAAAGTTCGATTTTTCAAATAATTTTCAACTAAATACATACATAGTTCGAAGTTTTCAAGCGACTTAGAGCGGGTTGAGCCCACCACACATTAAATAAACCAAATAAAAAAACACCAGTAATTGTTTATAAATTTTTTCTTTACAAATGAGTTCCTACCTAATGTGCAAACCTGATTGTTCATACATAACCGGATACTTATGAACATACTTACCGCCTAATTTCAAGTTTTAAATTTTTGGTGAGAGTAATGAGCAAATAAGCAAATGAATTTAGTTACAGAAAGATAAAAAATTTTGTAAAAAATACATACATATCGTCACCTAAAATCCAAAAGGCCGTAACAACCAACAAATTCAAAATAGACTTTTTGATTGCTTATGATGTGATTAACAAAAATACATCTTTCCTTAAAATTTTACTTTCATATGTTCAAAAGAACCGAATTTATTCATGAAATTCAAAAGGACCCAATTGCAATGTTAACAAATCTATAAGCCAAAAGGCCGTAACTACAACTTAAATTAAAAAAATAAAATTAATTTGAACGAAGTTCGCATTTGTTTTACGTCAGTTACCGTTTTTGAAATTAAAATTTTTGCAAGATAGTAACAAGAATATTTGTTCCTTACCAAAAAATAATAAAATGAGTACTAATAGTGAATATAATTCCACTAACAAACTTGAAAAAAACAGAATGAAAGGAAGACAATACACGGGCCTAACAAAAGGATATATTTGTGAAAAATCACCAAAACAACTTAAATATGGGTGTACTTCAAAATTATGTGCGAAAAGCCCATTGCGAGTGTTTTGCTTTCCGAAGACGATCGCAAGGAAATATTTAATAGCTTTTGGAAAATGTCTTGGGATCAGAAAGAAATATAGGTTCTTGTTGAACGCACAAACGTAAAGCGTGTTCGCGTAGAAAGCTAAAGAATATCAATTTCGTAGAAGTATTATCAAAACATTATTCTATTGTTTATTTTATTATTTTTTGGTTTCTGAAATATGTAAAATGATTGTTTTTTGAATTTGCAAATGAATTTTTTATTTTTTATATTAAAAATACAAAGAATACATTGAAAAACATAGTTTCACTAAATAGCTCTTTAATTACGGTTGAAATCCATTATTTTTTCAATCTAATTATAACTTCTATTAAAAACATTAATGTACTTACGGCTTTTTGGTTTCAGAAAAAACGATTCCAAAAGGCCCTAAGCACCATTACTACAAGATTATTATTATTTTATAAGTTTTTTTTATTAAACAAATACATTGATTTTTTAATGATAATTCTAAAATTTGGCACCTAACAAATAAATAGTCATAAATTTATAAAATTTTTTGCTTCTCCTGTAAAAAAGCAAAAAGCGTACTTACGTTCTTTTGGATTTTAGGTGACGATATGTAGTTCGATTCTTATAAGTAAGTAAATCGTTTTTCTCCTATTTCTGCTTCCTTTCTTGTGAAATTTTGCAACAATTATTTTCTCGTTCATTCCATTCCCACAGAAAAAACAATCTATTTTCATCTATTTCCTTCTAGAGTTGTGTCCAAAAATGTCAATGTAAATTAAATGGGTTTGAAACAAACAACTTTTGATTCGAACGCGAACGAACTAGTTCAAAAAGACCTGAACAACTATACTTCTTTCCATATGCATACATATGTATACAATTGGGGCATTTAAATGGTACTCATAAATTAACACATTTTAAAATTTTTAAAATAATAACACGAAAAAATATGACTGCTGCAAGCAACCCTTCATAATTTACAGCTACATATAAATATTGTACTTATTGTACTTTGGTTTTAGTATTTTTTTACATTGATTACTCTCTCTTTCTCTCAATTAATTTGATAAACTCTCACGCATTTCTACATGTACTTATGACAAATAATAAACATAACTGAAAAAGTGTTATTACCAGGGAAACCATAAATATACAATTGCATGTTTTTTCTTGTCTGATATATCAATCCGGAATTAAGATATTTATCCGTTTCAGAACTTTTAATGAATTCTGGCATCGATTTGTTAGTGCATATTTTTGCATATTTTACCCTTTAAAGCATGTTTTTGCATACTTCAGTCTAACGCGCATATTTTGAGCATTTGTCGAACTTTTAGAGCATATTTGGCGTTTTTAGGGCATATTTTGGTACTTTTAAAAAAAAAATTTATTTTATTATTTAAAAAAATTTTTTTTTTGGTAAAATTTTCTACTTTTTCTGTCAAAATTTTATTTTGTAGTGAAAGAAATAGTAGTATTCGGAAGCAATATTTTGCTACCATTATGAAGTAAGACTTTAAAGAAGAGCATTGTGCATATTCTGGCTTCCGAATCGATTTCACACGTTTTCTTGTGAGTTCTGATGTTAAATCACATGCTACACGTGTTTAAGTTGAAATTTAGAATGTACTAATTATTAGTATGTATTCTGACAACCAAATTTAGAACAAAAGAAATAAATTTTTGTTAGTTTTCACTCACTTGTAAGCAGTCTTGTGAAAGAAAAACGAAACAAGAATAAAAAAATGTAAATCTTAAATATCCAATTTTTTTCTGCTAAATTTTAATGCTGGAACAAATACTATTGATTTGCATATTCCAAATTTCAACTTAAACAGGTGTAACATGTGTTTTAACATCCTAACTGGACGCTAATTTCAATAAAAACTAGGTTTGGTAATTGTGACGCACGCTGTTCCGATTACATCAGTTGAGGTTGAAAAAGAAAATTTTCAATGTATAAAAGTTTATTTAGATGCGACCGGCTGCGATTTTTATTTAAAAAGCTAAGTGAAGAGTTTTTGTTTATTGCAATAACAATTATAAAAAACCGTATCTTATTCTTCAAAATACAGTTCATGATCGCTTTTGAAGTAAAGTTAAATTTTCGCTCTTAGTTAATTTTTTTATTGTTTCCTTTTTATTTATTTATTTATTTTATTATTGTCTTGTTTTGTAAATTTTGTTGAATTGCTGAATTAAAATTAGTTTTTCATTTCCAAATAATCCAATTTATGTTATTTTTAAGAGCATATTTTTTGAGTTTTTAGTGCATATTTCGAAGTTCTTAGTGCATATTGAATGCGCATAAAACACTTTTTTTTGAGCATATTTCTGGTTTCCCTTGTTATTACTTTATTACCTTTTTGCTTGAGCCACACCAAAAATTTTTAAACTATGTTAAAATGTTACGACATTGTGACACTTAGGAGACTTAAGACACTAGTGTGAATACCCCGTATAGGCATAAGCTTTTAGTTTGTTTTGTACTTGAACTTTATTGAGTTGCAATAAAAATTCAACTAACTCCGAATCGTCTCAAATTTTGGGAAGGAAAAAGTACTTAGTTAACAAAATTACCTGTTGTGCTTTTGAAATAGGAACTATTCATTAAAATATTATTCGCTGCATAATTTTGAGGAGTACTTAAGATCTTTGTCTTGGTCTCGGCCTTAGCTAATAATATATCTAAGTGCACAACCGATCAAGCTAAAAGGTTGTGCGAAAAACTATTTGAAAAGAAAAATAATATTACTAGATGAACTTGAAAGTTCAAATAAGAATATTTGCAAATAAATTAACTCACTGTTTATACGGCATAGTAAATGCATAAAAACTTGATAGCACTTTTATAAGTTAAAGTTAATTATGTTAACAAAAAAGTTGTGCAAATGAATAAATTAACAAATAATTACATAGTACCAAACCACTTTTTATATAATTTAGCTAGAAAATTTCATTAATATCACAAAAAAAGAAAAAAAAAAGATGTGCTAAAAGGGAAATACCGATCCCGGAAATCACTGGCCTTTCGGCACTATACAAATCCCAGAGTCATATTATTACTGACGAGAACATCGCAACATTTACTTTTCTTCTCAAATAGCCTTCCTGAATACCTTGTAGGTTCTGTTAAGTGGGATTTCCAACAACCATTTCCCTCATTTTGTTGTGTACTTAGATAAAAGAGCACATTTAGTATGGAGTGCTCCAGGATAGGAAACAAATAATTTCAAAGTTGAATTTCCTATTATGAGAAGTGGACAGCATTTAATCAGTTGGTACTTTTGGGATTTAACTAAAACCATACCCTAAAATTCTAAAAAAACAACAAAAACCTTATAAGAAAAAATAAGAAGGGACAAAAAAAATAACAACAACGAATCCGTCGAAAGAGATTTGTTTTTGCCTGGCTTTTGATTTGCATTCGCAACCAAAATGCAACGAACTATGTTGATAAATATGATATGTACGCACGTACATACATACATACATATGTAAATTCTTATTTAGTTATATGCCGTTAGTTTTTTTACTTTTGCAATTGAATAAAGGAAAATCATTTCTGTATGTAAGTATGTATGTGATACTGTTTTATATTACTTACTTCATTTTTTTTTTACATTTACATATGTACATATGTACGAAACGACCGAACCGAAATTATATTAATTAAATAATTGGCCTAACATATTTATTTACACTTATGATCTTCTTTTCCAAAAATTAAATTGGCACACTTTGATTTATTATTTGTGGGCATTTGTATTTGCCTCTTCATTTTTTTATTATTAAATAAACTTGATTTTTAATAAGTAAATTTCACTTATTAATTTGTCTTACTTACATACATACATACATATGTATGTATATTACACATACTATTTACAACTTTATATGTATACATACACTTTTTTTTTATTAAAATACGAGTATTTTGCATTATTGCAAAACTTCGAACCGAACGCGACAAAGATTTTCAAATTACTAAATTGATTTCTTCTTCTTAAATATGGCACTTAAATTTTTCCGCTAACTCTATATTTATTAAGGGAGATATACTTTCCACGAATAAGTATTTGTTTATAATTGGAATTAATATTTTTGAACATGATCTAAATAGTAAAAACTGAAAATTTAAAATGTTTTAAGCCAAAATGTTTAAGAGATCGGGTTTCTTGAATTACTACAATAAAATTTAAGTACGTGAGGTGTATTAAACATTAATAACTATATCTTCTATATACATATGTATGTATGTATTTAACTGCATATGTAACCGTTGCTTAAAGAACATCATAAGTAAAAATATGAAACTTTTTAATTCATATGCCATTTTGTATAAGCATTGTTGTTGCCACTATCGAATATTCATTGCTAGATTTAGCAATTTTTTTTTTGTAAAAAAGTGCTAAAGTTTTTAACAAAACTACTAAAAGAATCTACATGTATAAATTTAAAATTCTTCTGTAAAAAATTTTAGCAAAAATTTTGGACAGATTTTGCATTCTCCCGTTATAATTTTCTGCCAACACTGTTTATAAAGATACACTTACCTTTTCAGAGGAAAATTTACGAATTTTCTTTAAATATTGTTTTTGGATGGAACTAGTAAACAAAAATTTGTTTGAAAAAATAAATAATACTGAACTAAAAGTAAAATTATTTTCTTTCTTTCGAAGTGCAGAACTTACAAGGTTTTTGGAAGGGCTATTTCAGTTTCAGTGTTGCAAAAACGTAAAATAAATTCATTTCACAACACTGAATAAATTGTAAGCAAAATCAAATGTGTGTGTAAATGTGTGCAAAAACATATGTATGTACGTACATACATAAATATGTAGGTACAGATAAATCCCGGTATAATGAACGATATAATATTAGGTCCATTAGTTATATCGAAAAATTCTTTATATAGCAAAGTTTTTTTCAAGTGTTATTTAATTTATTATTATTATAGACATGATACAATACAATAAAAAGGATGAGGACAATTTGTTTTCAAATAAGCTACCACATACAAGCTAATGGTATCAAATTTTTTTTGCAATTTCATTGCTGCTGTAGATTTTGTTTAATATTTTTTGCCGTTCGTTATACAGGCCAAAGCTTTATCAAAATATTCGCTATTTAAAGTAGAACTTAATGTTAGAGATAAGTTCTTAGCAAAGTTTTTCGATATTATATACAGTGTAATATTAGGATAGTATTCGATATGTGTATGAATGTATAAGGTTGTAAGTGTAAAAAAATTGGACGTTCGTTATATCGGATTTTCATTAAAGCGAGATTCGTTATAATTTATATTAATAATAATTAATTAGAACAAAGTAAGTTCACATTCCGCCTTGGCTCTATCTGTCCGATCGGCCGTCACATGAACGAATGCCAAAGTGACTGCTGAACTGATTTTTATTAAAACGGATATACTTTTTTATCTATGTATAAATCAAACTTATGTCGAAAATAAAATAATTGAGGGCAAGGCAACGTTTAGCGGGTTCAGCTAGTCTTTTACATAATTGAAAAAAAATTATTCTAGAGGATACACCACTCATTTACTAAACCAACGTCATGACTCATATTACCAGTGAAAAAAATTGGCACTATAGTACTCTATTTCCAAAATATCAATATTTTTTTAAAAGTAACACTCAGGCAATGCCTGAGTGCCTACTACTTCTACTGGAAGTTATCTTCTTAAGGAGAGGCATAGTGATAGCGAGACAGGTGGTGAATGGCGACATCACTTCTTAAGCCCTACAATTTTTGTTCTTTTCCACAACACACGAGACTAATTCATCTCGCATAAAATGTATACGCATAAACAGTTTTGTGTGTGTTAGTGTTTTCTATGCATTTGACGTTTGCCTTTTTCTGTAGTTGTATATGTATTGGTTTTGTGATGCTAAAGTGGGGTTGCTGCTGTTTGAAAAATTATGCCAAACGAAATTATTTTCTTCACCGAATTTGCCTACAAGGTGCTATGTTGTGCCAGCATATTGAAATTGATTTTTACGTCTCCGATATCTTTTCAAAACTCACTTACACTTAAGATAAGGAATTTTTTAAATCTCCAAAGTGTGATATAGATCTGTATTCAGTTTTAATTTTTCAATGTGTATTCTTTCGAATGTTCTGATAAAAACTTTGGAAAAAAAGTAAAATAATAGTCCTTGAAGCTACGCAAGGTGTATATAACTAGCAGGGTTACTTCAGCTGAAAATTTTTTGCTATATGTGCTTTGTAGATGTTAAATGTCAAAAAGTTCGTTTTGTTTTGGTACAATTATTTTTGTGCTTTTCACATTCTTCGGTTCTTTATCGCTATGATTTGTTTTTCTTACATAAAACTGAACCAATTAAATAAATAATAAGGGAAACGCTAATGTCTGTATTTCTTATTGTAGAAACATTTGCATAACCGGCCTGTTTCAAGGCTTATTTGTAGTTGTAGTTGTAGCCAGGGGTATTGTTAGGGGCATTGTCATGGTTTAATCGGTCTTATTTTTAATTCCACTGCGTTTGTTTTATGATGGCAACTCCGCGATGTAAATGTATTCTTACATTTCGCAGTGTTGTATTTCATTTTGATCGTTATCTTTAAATTGCATTTTATCGTAGCAGCATATTCCCTTCCGTATACTAAACAAATAATAAAGTATGCTAATTATGCATTTAATTAAATTATTAATTTGTGATCTTATACATATTAGTGATGCACGAATATTCGTATTCGTATTCGAATTGTCGAATATGCTGCCATTTTCAGTCGAATACGAATATATTCGCATTCGGTAAATTCAGGCGGAGGCGAATACGATTAATTAATTTTTTATAGAAATTTGTGCTTTGTATCATTTTCAAATATTATTCAATGGCGATCATTAAAATTTTGGGTATTTTTTATTAACTTTAAAGTACACCAACAAGAGTGTGAAGTCCTTTTTCATAATAATTTTTTAATATTTCATATTGCATATAATATTCGTGTTCGTATTCGTATTCGCGAATATCGTTTCAAATATTCGTATTCGTATTCGCTAATATCATTTGAAATATTCGTATTCGTATTTGTATTCGCGAATATCAAAAATTGACATTCGTTACATCACTAATACATATGTATGTATATGTCCAAGTAAATATAATCAAAAAACGCACATTCAGTGTGCTTAAAAAGTAAAAAATAAATAAAAATATATAAAGTAAATTAAATATAATTGAGAAAATAAAATAAATAAAGCCATCAATCAGTGTTTATATAATCATTTTAAAATGTAGATAAAAAATTAAATGAAGTGAAATATCAATATATAATAGAATAAATATATTACACAAATATATAAATTAAATAAAATAAAATTTATGAAATAAAATAATTATGTAAAGCTAAAAGTGTGTGTATAATAATTTTAAAATAAATAAGTCTAAAATTAAAATAAAGTTTTATATAAAAATATAGTAGTGGAAGAAAAATATATACATACATACATATGTATGTATATTATATAAAATTAATAAAATAATATAAAAAATACATACAATTAATACATAAACGGATAAAAAATTTGGATACAAAATACAGAATTAAATATTTCAAAAACTGAGAGGATACGGAAATGTGCGCTTTATATTGTCCTTAAAATTTACTAATAAACATTTAAAATTATTATTATTATTGTAAAGTGCCAGTATGTATAGAGTAATGACTAAATATTTTTATACTGCTTGGATAATTTGAAATTATGAGAATGCCGTATTGACCGCTCATAGTGTATTACATATATTCGTGTTTTTTAAATCGGCCACAGTTTGAAAAACGTGTTTCACATATTCTGAAAACTGCGCGATTTGTTACTTTTTGAAGTTGTGTGCGAGTAATGAAAGCATACATATCGTTGGTCTCATTTAGACTGGCCCTAGTAAAAAAAGCCCTATCTCGCTTTATCAAATCAAGTATGTACATATGTATATAAAAATAATAATAATTTGAACACCAAATTTGTATTTCATTTTAATTAAAACCTGCATTTAAAAATAGTTACATTTTGATAATTACAGTTTTTATAATGTTTTTATCGTCGCCTGTAAAGTTACAATTATGTGAGTTAGGATCTTTCTCCATGATCCAACGATATGTTTTATCATAACAAAAATAAACAAATAAACAACAGCCGTATTTATAAAAATTATTAAGGCTTTATAAAGACTTTTTAAGAAAGTTTTGTATGAAAATTTGTTTTAAAAAATCTTTTTAAAGCCTTTATTAGTTTTATGCATAAGGCTGTAAATTTTTAATTAAAATGTCTATAGCACTTTTGCTTGCTATATTATATTTTCAATTTAAATAAAATAAAATAGACCGTGGGGTAGTGGCGGATTTATGTTTGATGTCGCACTAGGCACCGTGACATAAACCGGCCTTTTTGTTCTATGAAGAAAATATTATTAAAAATACTTATATATGGGCATTTTCTGGGGTCACGAACGTACGTTCATACGATTTTGATTTACAAAAAATATCGAAAACAAAGCTTTTGCAAAGCATTTTTTTGCAATTTGATAGCATTTTGGAAGCTCTATGTTTAGTGAAAAAGATGGATTTCATCGAGTTTAAGTTTTCATAATAATAGTTATAAACATGTGGTCACGAACGTACGCAAAATAGAAGTCAACTTTGGATGACAGTAGTGAAATGTAAAAATCTGCGAAATGGAACAGAATAATGAAAAGTGATTAATTTATTTTAAAAGTGAGTGTATTAATGTAGTTCTCAATCAAGTATTTACACAGTAAAATATCTCTACTGGTTTTTGTTTAATTGGCTTAATTGCCGGTTGCGAACGTACGGGTCGTGTACGTACGACTTTTCCACATGTTTTTTTTATTATTATCACCATGCCTCCTTCCCATTTTCGAATTTTTTTTTGTTCTCCTTACACGTTTCTCTTCTTACTATTCGGTAATAGAGAGATTTTGAAGAAAAGGTGCAAACATAACATATTTTTTGCATGTAAAATAATTATACTTATGTATATAAAAATGTCTTTACAAGTAGCTTAAAAAGAAAATATAAAATTTTCCAGCTTCCAGCCCAATTTCCTCAACTAAAACAGCTGAGATATGCTATTAAACCATTATATTATATAAACATAGACTTTTTTATAATTATAAATAATAAAACACGAAGATAATCAACATTTAATTTTTTCATCGTGGTAGACCATTCCGGGGAAATGCCCATATGCAATTTACAAGTATTTCAATTAAATTTTTTTGTGGGCCTCCACAGATTTCGAAAATCAGTGCACCCTCAAAAAATGGTGCTATCAGTTTTTAGCCAACAGCTAATTTATAATTAGTGATAGCGCTTTACTATGCGTGGCAATAATGTAGCTAAGACGGCGGCAGGAACTAAGTCCCCAATGAACTAAGTCCCCAAAACATAAATGAACTAAGTCCCTAAAGTTTTATATGGATTGCAACAAAAACAATTTTTGGGGAATTAGTTCTCTTTTTGTTAAATTTTTTGGGGCCAAGTTCATTTTTATGTTTGGGGACTTAGTTCATAGCGAACTAACTCCGCAAACTTTAGGGACTTAGTTCATTTATGTTTTGGGGACTTAGTTCCTACAGTCTGAAGGCCATAGGAAGTAAGTCCTCTATGAATTAAGTCCCAAAAAAACGAACTAATTCCCAACCAACAGAAAGAGTTATAGATATCATCGAAGCATTTAATATTGAAAGCGTGTGGAACGGCTTTGGCTTGTCGAAGGACAGGGCAAAACCCAAGCATTTCTTCACCGCGGCAATTAAGGAGGAAAATTTTTCATTCTGCTTGTTTTCATCATTGAAAACAATAGAATTAATGAAAGCAAATATATCGCCAACTAAGAGAACATATCTCATTGATGCTACGTTTAAAATAGTACCACATGGCTGCTTTAAGCAGTTTCTTTTTATTTACATACAATATTGTGAAGAGGTAAGTAAGTAAAATTTACTCTAGCGACAGAAATAACAATTTCTTTTCTAGATTTTCCCATATTCTTTGTTCTGATGGACAAAAAAACAAATGAAATTTACAAAGCACTTTTTGAATATATTACGGAAAATATATTTAATTTGGATCCAAATATATTTATAACCGACTACGAACAAGCGCTAAGAAATTCGTTAAGTGCAGTTTTTACACGAGCAAGACTTGTAGGATGCTGATAAGTAATTTTTTGACAATTTAAAATTTATGAAGATATGTAGTGAAATTATAATTATTTTTGGTCAAAACTTTTTAGTGATTAATTTTTAATCCACTTACATTAAAAAGTTCTTAACACTAAAACCGAAAAGTTTTAAAACGCATTTTATCACATACTATATAAAAAGATAATTTATATAATTACAATAATGTTATCTATGTTGATAAAACTTCAATCATTATAGTGTTTGTGAAAAAAAAAACTGGTTGAGTGCAAATGGGTTGTAAATTAAGATTTCGCGCGAAATTGTAATTATATATATTATTGTAATTATATAAATTATCTTTTTATATAGTATGTGATAAAATGCGTTTTAAAACTTTTCGGTTTTAGTGTTAAGAACTTTTTAATGTAAGTGGATTAAAAATTAATCACTAAAAATTTATTAATTTTGTATGGAAAGAAGTTATTTAATACAAATACAATAATATTACCTATTGAAATTTGCCTGAATCGCAACAGTGTTTCTAAAAAATTAGGTGAGTGTAGCATACATAATTATAATTTCACTACATACCTTCATAAGCTTTAAATTAATATATAAATCTCAAAATATGGTTTCTTAATTATAGGTTACATTTCTGCCAGACAGTTAGACGAAATGTGACAAAACATAAATCCCTATTAGATTTTATTAGGTATCAAAATATGCGTCAATACTTTACTACAAAATTTTGGCACTTCCTTTATTACCGCCTGATTTAATAAAAAGTTCTTTTGTGGCATTAAGATCCAAAATACTATTGATGGATACCAAATGCTTATTGGGGTTTTAGTTCATTGGGGACTTAGTTCCTACTGCCAGTCTCGGTAGGTGATACATCTTTAATGACCAAACACCCCAAAACAAATATGAACAAAGCCCCCAAAGTTTTATATGAAAAAAAACAACGATTTTTGGGGAATTAGTTCTCTTTTAGCTAAATTTTTGGGGGCCAAGTTCATTTTTATGTTTGGGGACTTAGTTCATAGCGAACTAACTCCCCAAACTTTAGGGACTTAGTTCATTTATGTTTTGGGGACTTAGTTCATTGGGGACTTAGTTCCTGCCGCCAGCTAAGACTCTAAGTCAATAGTATTTTGCGCCAAAAAATTATTTCTTCATGCAATTTTTTTGCAAAAATAAAGGAAAAAACTTTGATTCACTTCTTTCTTTTAACTAATGTGTACCCCTAATTTTTTTCTAATAATCGTCCCTGTTCTCTGAACCGACAATAGTAATATTTCTTAGATTTTTTTTTAAATTTTTTTATTATATCATATCTGAAAACAAATTATCATGTATGATTTTGAACACGTCTCACAGTAAAAAAAATGGAAATAATTCTGAATTTTCTAAACGAGCCGTCCGATTGTTGTTTTTCCATAAATTTTGTAAATAACGCTTTTTAACTTTTAAGCGGTAAGAGCAAATTCAAAATTTTTGTTTTAAAGTATTTAGAACTAATTGACCTTTTAACCTACATACAGGCATGTTCTGAAAATCACTTTTTGTGAAAGTGATTTGAAATCACAAGGTGTTCTGCACACAAAACTTTTTGAATTTTTGTGATTTTAAACCGGTCAGCTAAATGCCTGCCGATTTGAAATTAATTAATTGAATAACTTAATATCTTTTTTTATTGTTTTTAAAGTAAAATGAATAATTTTCTATGAAAGAATTTATAAAATTATGAAATAAATTCAGTGAAGTGCGACTTTGACCCGCGCACGAAGGGTTCCGTACGGGCACGAGATATTTAAGTCAATACGAACAATATAAACTAAAGTTTTGGCATTTTTTTCGTTTTTGGGTTTTTTCGGTTTTAAGCGTTTTTTTAGTTTGGGGGTTTTTTGAATTTATTGGCGCTTTCTGAGTCTTGGCACTTTTTTCACGTTTTGGCGATTTTTTTTTGGTTTTTTAAGTTTTTTTAATTTTTGGCAATTTTTATTATTTTGGAGTTTTTTTTATTTTGGCGATATTTTTATTTTGGCGATTTTTTTCAATTTTGGCGTTTTTTTTCATATAGGTTATTTTTTTTGGTTTTGGCGATTTTTTTAGTTTTGGCACTTTTTTTTCGTTTTGAGGACTTTTTTCGGTTTTTGGCGATTTTTTTTTAAATTTGGCGATTTTATTTTAATTTTTGGCGATTTTTTTCATTTTGGCGATTTTTTTTTACATAAACAATTATTTTGGTTTTGGCGCATTTTTCGCGTTTTGGCGATTTTTTTCGGTTTTTGGCTTTTTTTTCATATTGGCAATTTTTTTCATTTAAACGATTTTTTCGAATTTGGCGATTTATTTTAGTGCTAGAATTTTTTTTTAAATTTTGTAAATTTTTTTCGATTTGGCTATTTTTTTTAAATTTGTTGCGATTTTTTTCAGGTTTTGGCGATTTTTTTCGGTTTGACGATTTTATAATTTTCGGATATTTTAGTTTTACCGTTTTTGAAAATTTCAAGAGTTTACCTCTTACGGTCTCCAAGATATAGCAATTTGTCAAAATTACATAGTCAAAATTGCATTAACTGATGGACCACCCTTTAATTTAAATTTTTTAATATTTTAATGTTTATTGTTGTAGTCTATATAAAAATACACTAATTTTACAAATTTCAAGTGTCAATAAACATACATATGTACATACAATTGTATGTATATTACATGAGATTTTAACATTTTTCGTCGCTCGTTTTGGAGCACCCTTTAATTTCTAATTTTCATGTATTTGTTGTTGTAGTGGCCAAGGTTCTACGTACTCTGTCCAAATTTCAGGTCCGTAGCTCTTACGGTTCCTGAGAAAATACCGTGTGACGGACAGCGTAGCGAAAACAAAAGGGTTCCATTTTTCACCTTTGGTGAACGGAACCCTAAAAATTAAAGACACTTTTTTTGCAAGAAATGTTGTTATTTGCTTTGTGATTTGCATTTGTGATTTTGCATTTACAAAACAAAACATCAGCTGTTTTCTTGTGGTTTTTGAAAGGCTAAAATCACACCGAAAAGGTAAAACTTTTGTGATTTTCAGAACACCATCAAATCACAATTGTGATTTTAAAAGCACAAAGTGATTTGAAACCTTGTGATTTACAGAACATGCGTGATAATTATTTTTTTTTAATTTTTATAAAAATTTTAAAAGTTGCAAGGAGTTATTTACAAAATGTATGGAAAAATAATGAAAAATTGTAATGTAGGCTACCTAAAAAATTGAAATTCATTCCAGACACTACAAGTTTGCACACAAAAATAAAGCTTGGAAATTTTTCTTTGAAATTGTTTCCTCAAAGTGAAGAAATTCGTGGTTATGATTAAAGTTATGAAGAAAATACAAAAAATGGCCAGAAAACTCGTTTTTTCTAAACCTATTTCGAAAAATCTGAAAAAATCTCAAAAATACTTGACCCTATAATGTTTCAAAATAGGCGTAGCTGTATAGCTACATACATATATATATTAAAACAATATATTCAATTAATACAGCTACCAGCAACAATCCAATAATAAACAAGTATTAATTTTCTTATAAAAATAAATTTTAATTAATTTTTTAATAATCTGCTTACAACAGAAAAGGAGTTTTCCGAGCAGACGAGCTCTTAGGTGGAAAACTATGCAATGAATACACAAAAAGTAAGCCCACATAGAATTTTCTTTTGAGCTCCCGGCAATTCCCAAAAAGATTTCATCAAATCCCAAAAATGGGATATTTTAGGAAATATTTAAAAACATTTTTTGGTTCCAGATTTGAAATTTGAAAAAAAAATGCATTATATTTGATATTTATAACAAATATATGTCAATTTTAAAACGATCTGGAACCTTTAATAACGAAAATTTTTAACAAAAAATTTCTTTGTAATGTTTCTTTTGAATAAATAAAAACATGAGGTTGTTGGTCTTGCAAATTTTTTAACCCACTTTTTTCTGCAAAAAATCGACTTTTTTAAAATATTTAATTTATATTGCGTGTAACTTTTGACTTAATTATGATTTTGATACCAAATTTTTTTCGAAATGTTAAAAATTTTGTTCTTAATTCATAACAAGTTTCTTTTTCCAAATCGAACAAGATTTGACTTCTCCATTACCAGAAAAGTAGGATGAGGTTGGTAAAAAAGCCAAAAATTTAATTTTTTTTCGAATATTTCCTCAACTGTAAGCGAAACTGCATAAATGTAACAGAATTTTTTAGCTTTTGGTTAGAGAAATCCATTTGCAAAAAATCTTTTTTATCAGATCAATAACATCATCACCTTGGCATCGGTTTGAATTTTTCATTAAACCTAGTTTGTCCACTTTGGGGATTTGTGGCTCCGCCCCCTTTAAAGGTATATAGTCAAAATTCCAGACTTAAGCTTGACAACACTTCCTTAAATGCTGTAACCATCGGACGGCTCGTTTAGAAACTGCAGAACTATTTACACTTTTTTTTTTTAAATCCCCCATTGTGCGTCTGCAGGACCATTATTAATTTTTTTGAAAACGAGAAATTTACTCAGATTCGGTTTACAGAACAGAAGTAGCGAAGTTTTAGCTACGGTAAATCTGGACAACTTTTGTCAACCTATCAATATAATCTGAACGTCTCTAGGCACCCTAATACCTCATACAAACCTCAAAAATTTTAGTTTTTCAAAATTATTCGATGCAAGCTTCTTTGTTGTATTCTAATTGGAAACGGAAGAAATTTCTCGCAGAATTTTAGTCATGATTGCCCTGATTGTTCTCTTATATGAGGGCAATCATTATAAAATTCCACTAGAAATTTCTCTCTTTTCCAATTAGAATTTTTGTTTTCCTTATTACTTGCTATTGTTTGAAATTTTTTCCCGGGGTAAATATCTAGCAGAATTTTATTCATGATTGTCCTCATACTTTTGCGATCAGAAAAGTGGGCGATGGTGATAAGGCCATATAATATTTTTCAAACAACTCACTCCATCGACTCTATCTTCAGTCCCAACTGATGCCAGATGTTTCGAAAGGTAATAAATACTTTTTTTTTGGAGCTGATGGTGTTTTTCTTGCACTGCACGCAGAGCTAACCATAGCTAGTAGGTAATGGAAGAATTAGTAGTTCAGTGCTGCGTCGCCATAACTACTTTTTTGTTAGCTCCTGCCAGCACCGTGGGCAAAATAAAAAATAAATAAAAAAATCAATATGTACAACGTTAGAATTGTCCAGTGTGATTTTAAAAAATATAACAAATGTATTCAGTTTTTTTTTTACTTTTTTTATGATTTTATTGTATATTTATGCTTTTCAGCATTAATGCATAAAATGTATAACTAAGTAAAAATACTATAATAAAAGTAATAGATAATACAAAACTAAACTGGATTAATTGGAAAATTTTAATTATCAGTTGTGAATGATACACATATTAATGTACATGTGTATGTACATATGTATTTATTAATCATGATGATTTAACGACTATGAGATTTAGTAACAAGCCAATGATTTGCCAATTAAGGTTATTGTGTATGGAAGGAAAAAAATTCAATAAAATAAAAACTAACGCATGACTTATGAAAACGTATTATAACAAGCTCTTTAATATTTATATCATTCGTTATGAAGAAAAGAAGGCAATTTGTGTATGTACGATTTAGATATAATATTTTAGCAATATAAAATATATATAGACAGATATATTTATGTATATTATTTAGTTAACATATTTGATGAATTGTATGTTTTGAAAAATTTACAAACTAAAATTACAGATATGCACGGTAAAGAGAAAACATAATTTTTCTTAACAAAAATTTTTTTAAGGGATTTGTTAATGCGACAAGAAATGATTTTTTGAATTTCATACGTAAATATAAATAAATTATGGTAAGTGGCACAAAAGATTTTGTTGTTATGTTTTTTAGTTATTTAAAAAAAAAGACATTTATATAAAAACGATGGGAGAGATTATTTATTAAATTTAATTCTCTTTCAAAAATAAATACTAATTTCAATATTTAATACATCTTCTCATTTTTCGCTTTTAAACTGAGCAGCAGGACATCTTCATTGTAGTATTCCTGATTTCATTTATTTTAGGCAGGAACTTTAACAAATATTTTCTTTTTTAATTTCCATAACTATAACAATTTCAAAAATACTTTTTTTTATTAATTATGTATTTGAGCAGAAAAAAAAAATCTACAATACATAAAACTATTAATTTAATTATTTTCTGTTTGTTCTGTAATAAATGCGACCAAAGCATTATCGAAATATTAATTAAGTCGTAGTTAGTAGGGTTAAAAAAATTGTTAAAAAAAATGTTTATGCAATGAATGAACAAAAACTGCATTTCGCTTAATACAACAACAGTTTAGCACATGCCGAAATATAAAGTTAGACAAAGAATTTTAATGATAGATACTCTAACATATTTGAGAACTAAATTATTTTACGAGTTAAAAAAGAGAGCATTTTGATGTGATTTGTATAGGAAAACTTAGAAATAAATGATTTATTATTTTATTTATCAGTTTTTATAAAACTTGATGGTCTTGGAAGTCCACTGCGCTTTATGTTTGAAGGCGGCCTAAGGCCAGATGGTTTTGGAATACCCGTGGAACCGATAGATATTTTTGTCAGAGCAGCTGTGGCAGTTGCTTTAACATTATTACTATTATTCGAGGCACCAGATGCTTTTACAGCTATAGTTTTATTAAGACTTTGAGCGCTTCCTCTGGAAGATGCTGACGACATGCTCTGAAAATTAAAGTTGATTAGAGAAAAAAAAACAAACAAACAAACTGTAAACTAGTTACATACATCTGTGGGCGAATGTCTGCCTGCATCACAATCAGTGTCTGAGGTTGCCGGTTGTACGCCTTTAGCTGTAACTGTAAGACTATAGTACCCCGAAGAGGGTCTCACTAAGCCAGCACGTTTTGCCGCTGCACCACTTTGGATTGCTGCTCCAGGAGCTCGTATACCAGATACAAGTTTTGGAACTTTAAATACTGTTTCTTCAGACTTCTAAGATTAAAGAAAACAAAAGAAAGAACAAATTTTGCATGTGCTACAACAAAAAATTTGATTTATCTATACTTGTTGTGTGCTTGGCTGCTGATTGCCACTGGGGTTGCTCAAACAGGAATTTCGGTTTGGATTTGTTCTGGCCTAACCAATGAAAACCAAAATACAATAATGCAATAAATGACTAAATTAAAATATTAACAGTCTCTTACCAATTTTTCGTTTGAAATTCCCGTAACACTTGGTCTTCTAAGGCCAAAGGTTTTCAGTGCTAGTAAGCCCCCTCCACTACCGGCAGCACTGTTGGAAACTGAAGCATACGTGTGATGGCTTGACAAATTGTGAAAAGATTTTGATTTGATACCCATAGGGCTTTTAAGTTCGCCAGTTTGTTTCACACTAGGTGCAATAATTTGAGTTTGATTTAAGGATACATTGGCAGCGCTTGACCCTTTCGTCAGGCCAACATTTAGTGCTGATGTGAGTGCATTTAGGTTCGTATGTTGCGGAATAGACTTTTCCAATTCATCAGCTGATGTCGCCTTGCAAACTGCAGAAAATTTCGTCAACCCGCTCAAATAACGAGGTCGAGATAATGAACGTGGTTTAGAAGTTGCAACATCCGCTGCTACATTAGTTGTTGTAGCATCGGGTGCAACCTCTGGCAAGTTTCGAGCATTCGATTGCAGCTTGTCTTTCGGTTTCTTATAAGTTAAAAAGTTTGGATTAATTTTCGATGTAGTTTTACTTGAAATATTCGTCTCAACTTCTGATTTGTTATTATTGAAAACAGGGGAAGCTGTCTGATCTCGCCTGGAAAACCTTTTATGAATCTGCTCAGAGTCTTCAGTAACTTGAACATTTCCCTGAACTGGGTAATCATCAATACAAGGCACATTCAATTCCGTTCCTGGAAGACCATCTCCACTGGCCGAGTCTCCATTGCGAGTCCTATTTATTTTAATAGTTTTGAAGCGATCACGATCCCGTTCGCGTTTTTCGGCAAGCCTGTACTGCGATATTTGATTTGATGTCGTTTCCTTGGCATTATCCGAAGTTTCTTCTGAACCAGTCTCAGTCTCAGTCTTTTCCTGCACCATTTCAAGAGGATTTTGACCACTTAAATGTTCAGTCTCATGTGTTATATACGGTCGAATGTCTCCTATGGCATCATCTTCTTTGTTAACAGTAAACGAAGTTCCCAAAGATGTTTTACTACCTTGCACAGAGCTAGACGACAACGTGGACATATTGAAATCATCATACAAACGACTGCGGCGGCTTAAAAGACGTTCACCGCCATTACTGTTACTGCTTGCTGATGACAGACTAAGACCATTCGAAATCTTCGAGTCCGTTATACTGCTTGTTGTCCCAGAGTCTTTTAGAGAGCTTCTTATTATCTCAGACGACGTATCACTTAAAGCATGTGGCGAAGCAACTATATGCTCTTTTGGTTTCCTAACCTCCTCTCTGGACTGCGTAACAACATCCATCGTTAGATTGAGATAAACTTTGCTAGAATTATCATTTTCGCCCATTATGTCAGCGGAAACTCTCACCTTATCGCGCATGTCTTTAGCTTCTCGTGACATTTCTCTTTGTTGTGACTTGTCTCTGTTGGGACCGTAGTTAAAACGCCTTTTTATTGAATCTAATGATTTTTTCATTTTCAACTGTTCCGCATTCAACTGAACTTTACCAAATTCATCCAATATATGATCGAATTCATCTTCGTCGTTATTTGATGCCAGGAGATTAGCTTCTGCCTCTGCCAAATCCATTACATTTTTCATTTCAATAGAAGCTGGACTTTGCTGCTCTAAACGATTAAAGGTTTTATCAAATGTTGGATTCTCAATGTTTTCTATCATTTCAACATTATTTATCATGGATAAATTTCCTGAAAATGTATTTGTATTAACGCTATTACTAGTTTTATTTAAACTATATTGATCATTTGCAAAAGTATCGTTAAGAACTCTTGTGGCATTGGGTGAAGTATTATTGGCTTGTGCTGCAATAATCGGTGATATACTTCCATCACAAATCATTTTCAATTTTGGAGTATAATGATGTTTGCTATAACGTACATTCGATGTATGTGGAGTGGACACGCAGCTTTTCATCGGCGCAATATTTTCTTCTATGCCCTCCGGTGTTTCACATCGCATATCAGGAGTAGCATTTTCACAATCAAAGGTAGAGTTTTCTACCTTCCCATTTGACAGTCGGCTGTCAGTTGCGTCGCATATGGTTTCATCTAAATCTGAGCTAGGGTTAGTTATATTTTCATTTACTAAAATTTCCCTAGTTCCCAGGTTCTGAGTCACACTGAGAGCTTGATCTGAAGGTACGCTGGAGTACATACTATTTTCAACCAAATTGTATGTAATATCGCCTATCATTTCATCGGACAAGACCATGCTGCGCTGAAGGGCATTGTGTATATTACTTCCAGCGCCACCAGTGTTATTGCATGCCGCCAATTCCAATTGCACACCACCTGCGCTGAAAGTTGTATCTATGTTGCTGTTGACAATTTCTACTGTACGGTTATTAACCTCTACACTTTCTGTAGAGTTATCCATAGTGCTGCAATCCGAGGCTGTTTTGCTTAGCGTCAGTGAGATGTCATCGATTTGTCCAATGTGTAAGTCTTTAATCAAGGCCCCATCACTCGACATGGTCAGAGATTCTAGGGCCTTTCGATCTCGAATCATATCGCTTAGACTGTACCCACCACTAATTACTTTATTGGTTAAATTAAAATTGGGGTATCCAACTGCATCCAGGCCCCTAAGATCTAAGCTGTTCGTAGACTGTAGAAAATTTATATTCGTAAAATCTGCCGAAGTAATCAAAGAGTTATTCATACGATCCATTGATGCCTCCATGGAAGAAAATGGTGGAGGCGAAGTGTCTTGTAAAAAAGATTTCTGCGTATTTGTGACCAAACCCCCAATTTCAACATTAAACATTGGATTGTCCGGTTGCGAATATATAACATTTTGATGATGTTGATTATTTGGCTGAGGTTGTGAATTATTTGTCTGCAAAGAACAAAGCATAATTAAATTTAAAGATACACCAACAGATTTTATAGATTGAGGTTTTATGATAAGAAAAAAACTTTAAACATTGGAGAATGTGCCTTGATTTGTGAAAATACTTTTGTTTCTCTAATCAAATATAAACATATTACCAAATCATAATCTACTTTTCAATCAATGTGGAAAAGACCCAAAAAGGCTTGTACCGGTGCTCTTCACTTCTGTCAAATTTTAGAATAAGGGAGTTTGCTCCACATAGTGAGCGATCGGCAGCTGTTAAATATTTGAATGTAAAGATCACACTAAAATGTATCGACGGATGCTGCTACCTGACAGAGAATAACAACACGATGGATAAGATACGAGGGTTGATTTTTAACTCATACACAACATTCACCACTTATGAAGCGCGGCATAATATTGTTCTCAGGATCTCGCTTTAGACCTGAACATTGTCAAATTAAAGCGGAAAAAGGGAGTGAAGTTTCTCAAAGTGGTATATAATATATTATTCATCGACTACAGATGCATTACGGCAGAGATGCATTGCCCAAAGCTGATAAGGATAATATAAACATAATATGATGACCTTCTTTACTGAGTTCTCTACAAGAACAAACTGTCTAATCTACGAGTACTACCACTTCTGGAGTACGTCAAGGCATGAGGCAGGCTTAGTATTCCTAATATTTCTGGACGATGTTTTAACACGGACCATTGATGATAGTAGAATCCAGTGGAATTTCAAACACCATCCGGAAGATCTGGCATATGCTGACGAATATTTGTCTGTTGTCTTCAAAGCACAGTGACATGCAAAAGCAAAATCGTTGACATCATTACCGAGTCACTAGCAGTTGGTTTAAAGATAAATCCTAAAAAATACGAAAACAGTGAAGATAAATTTGCTTGACCCCAATATCAATTTTAAATCCAACAATAATTTAATTGAAAACATCAGCTCTTTCAATTACTTTGGAACTGTAATTTTAGCTGCCAGCGACATTCTAAGCAAGACATATAAAGCCCAAGCTGCCTTTTCACAACTCTGACAAATCTGGGGACCGTCTTCTATATCTAATCGTACAAAAATGCGTTTATTCAACTCTAAAGTAAAATTAGATCTGATGTACGTACATACACTCGCGAGGAAGCTTCAAATGTTTGTCAAACAGTGTCTGAGAAAAACAAAAAATTATGGAATAGAAATAAACAAATACCCATACAAATAGAGATCAAAGACAGGAGGTGAAAATGGAGAGCTCACACTCACGAGAAAGACCAAAACACAAAAGGAAGCAAGCAATAGAAAAAGATATACAAGGTTAGGTTAGCAGGCTTCTGGTAAGGAAAGGTGAAATTTAGAGTCCAGTTCCCTTGGGCACAATAAAATGATTCCTTTTGTGCTCCCTGTGAGTTGAAGAGAAGATACTGAGAGAGTGTGATAGGGTATCCCTGCCCTTAATAGAGACAGGTGTTGAAGGAAGAGATAGAGAAAAGCTTCATTATTTTACAACTCTGCTTTTTTGCACGTTTTTAATAATGCAGTGTTGCAGCGCATCTGGTCTCAATGAGGCGTATTAAATTTTTTTAACTGTGTTTAGTAGCCATTTTATTTGTTATATTACTTCGCCTATGATTCTGCTACACAATGCCGACGAACGAGGGCGCACTGATGTTACATTAGGATTAGCATCCGCTGAAGCCGATGTAGTTAGTGACCACTGCCTTATGCCTGCATCTCTAGAACTTTTCCTGCAACAACTGATAGAAAGTATATTTCGAAGAAACACAAGTTTTTATATAAAAACCTGCAACAAAAACTCAGACAATTCAAGCCATCATCGTAATTACATTCTTGTTTTTTAAGAGGTACTAAGACTTCTGTCTTGCAAAAATATTGAGTTACCAAAGTTTCAACGCCTAGTTTTTTCTTTTGTATTGGATTACGAAACGAAAGAGATATTAATAAAATAACTAATAAAAGAAATTGCATTAAATGTTTTTTTTGTAAAATTGATGGACTTTGCTTATTTCAGCTAGGGTACCTTGATTTATGCTGGACACTGTATGTGTATATGTATATATGTATGTATGTATGTAGATCAATACGGCAGTTAACTGCCAAAATTTTCTATCGCGGAAGTGACTCAGAAGTGACGCAAAGAAGTTGAAATTAATCGTGTGCGATACCATTTTCTCATCGTAGAAGCGTCTTCCGTATTGAGAAGTTGTCACTTTTGCGTTACTTCAAGAAGTTTTTGCCTTTACAGATAATTCACTCATATTGACTATGGGATAATTATCAAATTAACAAATAATTAACAATTATGTAAAAACATCAACAGTAACAAAACAAAGTCACACTTTACCACTGACTGACCAAAGCAAAAGCCAAAAAAAATAATCTCGATGATGTCGAAAACTTCATTTTTGCTCTTTTAATTATTTTAATTTTATTTCGCAGTCACTGCGACTTTCCCAGAAGTGCATAATGTTGTTTTTGTTTATTATATCCATAACGGCACATGTAATTTTCGGTGTTGTAAACAACAAAATATCTTCCGAACGTCGTCTGTATGATTAAAAGGCGACTGCAATGTAAATTGTTAAGGCCCAACTATAATATGAATAAGCTGGCTTAAGCTAATGCCAGATTTGAACGATAAGTTGATCAAATACTTAAGCAATTCAAATGTGACTTTTAGGTGGCCACAATATATTTACATGCACTTTAGTATTTTTAGCCGCAGCTGCACATATAGGTATAGTTCACAATTTTTTTTAGTAATTTTGTTTCTTCTTATATACTACGTTTATGCGAGCACTATTTGCAAATAAAAATATTTGCAAATAAATTAACTCACTGTTTATACGGCATTTTAAATGATAAAAACTTTGTAGCACTTACATGGAAATGTTACTTAGGTTTGCAAAAAAATTGTGTAAATGTGTAAAATAAAAAATAATAATTTGTGTTTATGGTAATTTTTCTTCTATCAATGTTTTTTGTGCATTATTTTCTCAATTTATAGTTTTTTATTAGCAAAAATTTGTAAGTGTGGCAACCTCAATCATTTTATTTGCAAATAGTGCGTTAAACGTGAATAGTTTTCTAAATTAGTAAGTCGCAATAAAAACAATAATATGGCAACAATTTACAGTTTTATTTGCAAATAATCCGTGCGTATAAACGTAGTAATAAATACTAAATGAATGCAATTCAATCAAATTAAATTGTTGGAATATCCTAATCTATTTAAAATTCAAGTATAATTATATCCAGCACTTTATTACTTGTTTTATTTGTTTTGCCTACTAAAAAGTACAACAATGAACCAAGGCGAATTCAGTATCATGTGACCTTATCAGCCCAGCTGATTATCAGCTGTTGATGCGAAATTGAGCAATTTGAACCAAAACGTCAAAATTTGCTCAGAAATCTTTTGACAGATTGGTTTTCTAGCATACCAAACTACATGTTGTTTTTTTGTTGTAAGATTGTTGTACTGATAAGCTCACCTGAATACTGATACTGAATTCGCCTTGCAATGAACATACATAAATAAACTCATCTGTATTTTAAAACATAGAATGAAAAAAAATGTTTTGCTTTCTTTTCTGAGTTTAAAATAAGAAACAATAAAAAAAATATTTAAAATCAATGAATATTTTAGTGTTGTACTTATAAGCTCTTTTGAGTGACCGCTCTTTTCAGCTCAGCTCACTTTACTGAAGTAGCTCAGTTCATTTGAAGTGAAACATTTTTTCAACAATAAAGAAAGAGAGAAAACCAAAACATAAAAAGTGACAGATTTATACAGTGTGTTTGTGTGTGTGTGTCATACATTGCAAAACGAGGCAGATGAATTAAAAAAAATAGATAAAAGTAAAATAGTTTAATGAGTGGAATTTGTTAATAAATATACATACATATATACATACATATGTATACTTTTTTATGTATGTATAACACGACACAAAAAAATTGCTGAAAAACCACAATACTTGTACCGAACTCTTTCATTAGGTCGTTTTAGACACAAATCCACTTAAATGACATAGGTTTGTGTCTAAAACGAGCTGCTGAATAAGTCCACATGATTATAGGTTTCTGTCTAAAACGAGCTACTAAAAGTGTTCGATACAAATGTAGAAACCACGCAGTACTGAGCTGACAGCGCTCAGTGAACTGAACGGCTCACAGCGCTCAGTTAAGTGAATCGTTCAATTGAACTAGTTCGATCATGAGCTACACAACTCTAGAATATTTTCTGATGCTGTTTGCTTGAGTTTAAAAAATGCACAAACAGTGTTTTCCGTACGGAATGTGCGTTCAGTTTGGCACTTAGCTTAAGCAAATGACATTTGTCGAAACTTGACGAAAAGTTCAATAAGTACATTAGAGTTTGCAACATACGTTTTATATGTAACCGCACAGTTGCTTAAATTCGCTTATTCATATTATAGTTGGGCCTTTATTGTGAAATTCAAACTATCTTCCAATTAACGTCTGGAAGTGAGTAAGACATAACGCCTTTGACGATGGACTGCTCGAATATTAGGTCTGTTCATTTACTTTCCCAGCAGAAACTAGCAAGGAGAGAGTAAGGCAGAAATTTACAAAATTGCTCTCCTAAATATGAAAAATTAAATCAACGCTTTACTTGTAAAAACTTGCAAGAAAATGTTATTCATATCAGAACCATGGATGGAAAGCATGATACAATTAAACTTTTTCTGATGTATTTTGCTTGATAATTTTTTAAATTGAAATTTTTTTAGAAATTTATATTTAATAGGTATAAAATTCGTTACACAGTTTCATGCATTTTTATTATTTTTATGCATTTTTCGTAATTTTTTAATTTTATTCATTAAAAAATACAAAAATGCCAATTTCCATCTCTGATCATATATAAGAAATAAATCAAATTATTTGCCATTCAAATTGAAATTTTGTGGCTCAATGAAAGAAAAACAATATATTAAGAAAACATGATTTCTTTTTACATACATGTGTACATGCTTTTTAACAAAGAAATGCACATTTTTTCAGTTTTCCTTTTTCAGATATTTTTTTATTATTTATTTGACAACAAAACACACAACAGGTGTTTGGACAATTCTTGCAAGTAAACAATTTACTAGTAATAATTTTTAGGAATTTTTTGTCTTAAAATTTTTTTCTATCTTTTGACGCTCTCTCTTGCAAACTTTTTGTGTTAATGAACACTTTCCAGTAAAACTTGTTGCAAATTCGTTACAATTTTTAATAAATGAACAAACCTATTGCAATATTCAAATGTGTCATTCAATTTGACAATTCAAAAGCATCTGATATGTTTTTAAAAAGCTATTTTCTATCTATTTATTTTCTAGCTATTTTCGCTCTTTCAAAAGATGTTTTATAAAATCGTATATGAAAAGCCATTGAAATTACTTTACCATGCACATGAATACGTGACACATGCATATACATACATATGTATGCACATGTATCGCAGTTATGAGAAAGTTTATTACAAATTAAAAATTTATTTACATATTATCTACTTTGCCAATATAAATTAACACAATTAAATACTTACGAATTGTAATTCAAGATTTTGAGCAGGTTTCCGTTTGGGTCGCGTGAATGTTCTGGAGTCATATTTATAAGCTGCACGAATATTTTCCCATTAAAGATTGCATGCAGAGCAGGTAAAATTTCATTTGAATGAATGCGTGGGAAATATGAAAAGAAAAATAAACACACACACAATTAAAATCCATTAAAGCCAAAAAATAAGATTTTAATGGAAATTAAAATAGTTAATGCAATTGGTTTAAGTAGTTATAGTTACATATATTTCCTCAACAGTTGAGTTTTTGTAAAGAGGTCAATAAACGTTCAAAAAATTTAAACATTTCATAGGAAGGAAAATGCAATAACAATTTATCGCTTTTATTATAAAGATTATTAAGACTTAATAAACGGGTTTTTATAAAACATATTTTCATAAATTTTTTTCATAAACAAGAATGTAAATAGAAACATGTTCAGCAGTGTTCAATTTCGTGTAATTAGTGCAAAACATTTCGAAATTGTTTTTTGAAACCGCATTCGTTTCCACACAGTGAAGATTTTGTTTGTCAGCTTGATAAATTTTGTCATAAATATATAGATTTTTATTTTAATTTTCCATTATCCAGATCTAATAACTCTATTATAATTAGTGGCCAGTGCTATTTGAGATTTTATAAACAAAAGGCCAACATCAGAACAATCATTGAAGTTATAAAATTTCATTCAGAAATTGATGTTTAATTTGGAAAAGTTTTGTTTCATTCAATATTATGTTCAACGACAAACATTTACTGTATTCCCAATTATTTAGGGCAATGATTACGGCCTGTTGGAATGGGATGTTTGCTTAAATTGTTTTTATTTTTTTAAACAAATATTTCACAGCGTATCAAATATTGGAGCATTTCCTCAGCAGTTACATTAAGTTATTTTATGTGCCAATATGCTTAAAAAGTACTTTGGAAAATAGCGTCGATATGGCATAAATTAACATTTATTTGGCTTTAAAAATAAAGTATAAAATCGTCTGGGTTTACAAAATTGGGAGGTCTACATGAAACACACACATTTGACAATCTCTAGTTGAGTTATTGGCAACATTTCTGTCTTTTTATACCCTTTACCAAAAAATGGTAAAAGGGTATATATAGGTTTGTCATTCCGTTTGCAATTTCTACAATATTAATAAGCGACACATAAAGTATATATATTCTGGATCCTTATGCATAGGGAAGACGAACAAGCGATGTCCGTCTGTCCGTCTGTCTGTACGTGAAATTGGTTTTCCCAAGCTCCCAGAAGAGCTAGCGACTTCGTTCTTGGACTGGTGTGTCAGAAATTTTCCGAAAAATGTTGCTATTGATCGAGCAAAATCGAGCAGACGGTTTCAGAGCTGGAAAACTCATACTAAATATACCCATAGAAAATAACTACCGAAAACAAGTTTTTATTACTTTTTTATTAAATTAACTTATTTTATACTTCGGTATGAATAAAATTGGTATTTATAATCAAAAAAAAATTTTAAAAACTTAACAAATTAAAAAACGTTTCCAGGGTTGGAAAACTTTAACGGATCAAAAGAAGCAAAACAATATTGAAGAATATAACTACAACGATCCAGCAACACAAAATTTGATTTATTTTATAAATCATTATATAATTTAACTTTTTTCCTAATAATTAAACATATTTCATGTTTTAGGAAGAAGGCTATTTTCTCAGGAACGGTAAAAGCTACGGGTCTAAAATTTGGACAGTGTATGTAGAACTTTGGTCGCTACAACAACAAATATATAAAAGCTAAAAATTAAAGGGTGTTCCAAAATGAGTAACGAAAACTTTTAAAATCCCATGTAATATACATACAATTGTATTATATATATACATATGCATATTGACACTTGAAATTTGTAAAATTAGTGTATTTTTATATATGCTACAACAATTAACACTGAAATTAAAAAAATTTTAATTAAAGGGTGGTCCATCAGTTAATGAAATTTTGACTATGTAATTTTGACAAATTGTTATATCTTGGTAACTGTAAGAGTTAAACTCTTGAAATTTTCAAAAACGGTCAAACTAAAAAATCCTAAAATTATAAAATCGCCAAAAATTTAAAAAAATCGCCAAAACGAAATAAATCGCCAAAATGAAAAATAAACGCTAGAATTAAAAAAAAACGCCAAAAACCGAAAAAAATGGCCAAAACAAAAAAAAAAGGCTTATGTGAACAAAAATTGCCAAAAATTAAAATAAATCGCCTAAATGAAAAAAAATCGCCAAAATCAAAAAAAATCGCCAAAACAAAAATAAATCGCCAAAATTAAAAAAAAACGCCATAAACCGAAGTAAAATCGCCAAATCAAAAAAAAAATTGCCTATATGAAAAAAATCGCTTATATGAAAAAAATCGCCAAAAAATAAAAAAAATCGCCTAAATGAAAAAAATTGTCGAAATCAAAAAAACTGCCAGAACGAAAAAAATCGCCAAAATAAAAAAACGCCAAAAACCGAAAAAAATCGCTAAAACGAGAATAAAGTGTCAAAACTAAAAAAATTGCCACAAAAAAAATAAAATATATAAAAAATAAAAAAATCGCCTAAATAAAAAAAATCGTCAAAATCAAAAAAATCGCCAGAACGAAAAAAATCGCCAAAAATAAAAAAAAAACGCCAAAAACCGAAAAAAATCGCCAAAACCAAAAAAAAATTGCCTAAATGAAAAAAAATTGCCAAAATTTAAAAAGCAACAAATTAAACATAATGCCAAAAAACTAAAAATTGCACTAGAGAAAAAAGTATGAATTTTTTCACAAAATGAATATGTACCTACATATCTCTGTGCTTATGTATGTATCTCTATACTACATAAACGCACTTTGGTAAAGGGTATATAAGATTCGGCACAGCCGAATATAGTACTCTTACTTGTTTTTAGTCATTTTAGTACATTGGGCTCCAAACAAATTTACTGTAGTTGAGATTTCTTTATGCTTCTACATTTTTAAAACTGGACAAATATATTAGTGTAGGAGTTTTACTTGTTAACCTCGTTAACATACTTGATTGGAAATGCAGAAAGCTTTAAAAACTATGTAGGTATTAGAAATTCCTACATACAATTACATACATACATGTATGCATACATACATCGTATGTACAATTATGTGTGTGTACATGTAATATTTCTTTATTATGACACATTTTTGTAAAATATTTTACTTTTATGGACAAAACAAGTAACTGGTTGGTGTCTTGATTGAGAAAGGCCGTTACTGCAGTAACCCATTTTAAGAAACTGAGTATGAATTATAAATATGAACCGTCATTCTTTGCAGACAGACACTTAAAAGTTTGTTTTGTGGGATGTTGCAATTTACCTTGTTCTTGTTGCTGGTGTTGTTGTGGCTGTTGAGTGATGTTATTCGAAGGCGGTATGCAATTACTACTTTTCCATTGTTGCAATATATTTGATATATCGTCATGGGTTTTGTCTTCAAGAAATCTAAAATGTCAAATTAATATCGTTAAATTTTTTTAATTGTTTGGGAATCTTTATTTTCATTATCTACTTACATAAAGGAATCATCTTTAAGGGCCTCATCAACATCAACAATGTCCATGATGACTAAAACTAGTTCTTTAGCAACCAAAAAAAATAATTGATAGCGTTCGTACTTTTTTCTTGCCGTTTTATAAAAGCAAGGGGGTAAAGTCTCAAGAAAAACAACTACACGCACCTATTACTTGAGATCTTGTTGAATTGACCCTTTCCCTATATTAATTAATTCAATATACTGGTTGCATACGCAATAATTTATATTGGCTCTGTATTTTAATTATTTATTGCCACAAACAAATGCAATTGAAAATAATGTATTTTTCTATTAAAAACAAAAGGCACCACACGACGTAATTTTTTTTTGCAATTTCTTTTTATTTTTTGTTTTGTTTCTTTTCACTAAACTTTTTTTCTTTGTACGAAGCACTAGCAATGTTTTATTTTTATAGCATTAAATATATATTTACATTTTACTAATTTATTTCTAGTGCGATTAACGTAACGTTTGAAGTTGTAAATTAAATACTTTCGCACCAATGCCTTTTAAAATTACGAACATTATTAGTAAAATATAGAATAAACATACAATAGTTGCTTCCTCCTTCTAGTGATTCAAGTCGAAAATTTTTTAAAGCCGTCGGTTAGACTTTTAGACGGCGACGGAATGTCGAAAAGACATAGCGGCGTATAAAAGTGCAGTCCAGCAGCTGGTATTGGCAAAGCTGCAATTGATTTATCATCACTGCTCTTAATACAGTAGTTTAAATTTAACGGAGGGTACCAACTCGGGTATTTTCAATATTGCTATAAGAATGTTATCAATTCATTTGCTCATACAAAATTAAACGGAAAGATTTTTAATGGTTTCTACGTCTCCACCTGACATGAAATTTTTCTTTAACTTGTAGTTAAGAGTTGTTATAACTTGAAAAAAGCATAAACTTGACCAGTCTACACTGAACATTAACTTGAAGTTAATGATAAAGTTAAAGTGAGTTTACATCTGACATTTCTTGTGTGTCATGTGCCCAAAAAAGGGTGACAACTAATTACTAATGAAAACCTGTTTGATTCAGACATTTATTTATTTATTTAAACTGTTTCCAATCATGTCTTTTTTTGTTGCAATCTTGAACCAAGTAAAAATAATTTATTCCATATATTTAGATTAAAGAAAGAATATCACAAAACCCTTGGTTTGTTAAGGTATAGCACAAAAGTGGACATTTTATCTAATTAAAATAAGACCAAGCAAAATTTTGAGGCAAATATTTTAATAACATGTACATATGTACATATGTAAGTTCGTTTCGACTTCATTTTTATTTTTTGATTATTTTAATAATGATAAGACATGTATAATTGTTTCTATTTTTGAAACGCAGTTTGTTACTAAATCCACTGTAGAATTAAGTGCTGCATGAAGATTTAAGTTTTATTTTAAATTTGAACTCACAATAAAGTAAATGTCGTCATGATCTCTTTTATTATTTATATTATAATTATATGTATGTAATTCACAAATTTCCATAAAAAGAAAACAAATTAAATAATGTTTATAATAAAGGTATTCATTTCAGGTTTTTCTCCAAAAAACTGAAATGAATACCTTTTATATAAAGATGTATGTATATATGTAAATAAATTAAACAGCTTTTTTAAATTACAAGATTATACAGCAAGCTGCTCAGCAATAACCCTCAAGTCCAAGGCGGGTGCGCGTAGTAAAAAAATTATTAAATAATAGAAAAATGTACCCGTATTAGACGTCCTTTAGATCTGGTGGCATTTCATTTTTGGGATGTTTATTTTCAAAATGTTGTTTGTACGTTTTAGGATCGGGCATTTGGCTCTGCAGATTTCAAAAGAAACATATTATTTATTAATCGTTTTGGGTATAAGATTTTATAATTCATTACTACCTTGCATACGGCGCAAACATGAACTAACGCTTTTTGGGCAGCCTTTTTCTGTTCATTGGCATTGTGTCCTTGTTGCTTTTTTAGTTTGGCTTGTTTTTCTTGTGCTTTTGCTTGTGATTGTAATTTTTGGTGACCACGTGCCATTTTCACTCTTAGATATCTATAAATATATGTACATGCGTATTTACATTAACGTTTGTTTGCAATTTAGCTCAAAACTAAAATAAGAAAATTGCGTTGAAAACTATTTTTATTTTTTATTTTCTCAAACGGAATGAAAATTGGGAGGAAAACCTAAGTTAAGAAAAAATTTAAAAATCAGTAATAAAATAATATCGCCATATATAAAAGATGTTGAAAACTAGTTGTTTAGAAACAAGTCCGCAAAATTGATTGAAACCCATGAAAGCTATTCAAACCATTCGTAAAATATTGTACGTACCAGAAAAAAATTTAGTATTGATTGCAATTCATTGACAATTTTAATATATATCGTTAGCTAAAATGCAAAAGAGCGTAACTAACAAAAATATAATTTTACAGCAGAAGCATAAAAACGAAAAAAATCAACCAAACTTGTAGTTAAGTCCCATTGTTGTTTCTTAATAAAACCGTAATTTTTGATCGCGGAAATGTAAAATTTGTTTAAGTTCAATGGCGATGGCAGTAATCAATGAAAAACTCAATTTTGAATTTTTTGTTAGTTACTCCTTTTTGCATTTTAGCTAACGATATGTAGATATCAAAAAATTCCGAAACAGATGCAGACATTTGTACATATCGCTCATTTTCTCCAAGAACGTCATAACTCAAAAAATGGTATTTTTAAGTTAATGATGCAGAATTAATCCCCATATCGTTCATGTTGTGTAAAAACTCCATACAAATATCTTGTTTACGCAACTCTTGACAGTAAAATAAATTTTTATTTTTTTATATCAAGTTGTGTGTAAATTATTATATTACTATGTAATGCGCGTTTTTGGACTGAATTGTTTTGTATTACATTATGAAACTCAAAATAAAGAAATAAAATTAAAACTTCCCTGTAGTAAATAAAATAGTCGATTGACAAAAAACACTAGCTATAAATTAATTATGTTGCAAGTGACTACAAACTGGTTTAAATCTCATGCAGATATCAACCAAACATATTGAATAGAAGCACACGTAAGAAATAAATAAAAGCAAAATAAGTAAATGAAAAGAAAATAAAAAATATCAAAAGAAGTATGCCATGAAATCAAATGCCAAATGTTTGTGTTAAAAAAAAAACGATAATAATTTCAATACTTAATATGTATAATATTTTCTATGAGCACGACAAACTTTCGTATGAATGTATGTATGTATTTTTGTTTTAAATATAAAAATACTAATTATTTCTATATATAAATATACATGTATTCATTATATATAGTATATACATATGTCAGTATGTATATGATACACAAATGTGTATGAAGATTTACATAAATATTTATTTAACTATAATAGATATTAGTTGAATTCAGAGTGGTTGAAAAATAAGTAGTTAGTAGTCGAATTTAAAAGTCATGCAGAGATGGCCAATTGACTACTGCCTATGACATGCCTATGTTAAAATAGTGAGTCGGCAACAAGGAAAAAAGTCACTTAATCAACCAGTTGTGGTTATTAAAAAACCAGTTTGAAGGTACTACAAATGAGTTTGAGTTCCTATAGGGTTTAAACTCGTTTTCTGGCAAAGTAGTTTTTTGAGTTATGAGCTATATGTACATACATATATAACTGATATACCAAAATGTAAGAAATATCATTAATTGTATTTGAACTAATATAAATTTTTAATTCAAGGAATAGTTTTTAGTTCAGTATTTTAAATTTTTTTTTTTTATTAAAAATTAAAATAATTTTATTAGTATTAATTTTATGCATGGTGCCGGAAATGCATTAAATTAGTACAATTTTAAATATCTATGTATATAATTCATGGGAATCCTAATACGTACTCCTTGCTAAATGTTTCAAGCTCGACTAAGTTAATTCTAAAAACATCAAGATCTACTCTTTGAATTTCTGCAATAGTAGATATATGCAAGCAAGCAAGAAACGATTGAGCTAAAATCCGATTACATCTTTGTCAAAAAGTCATCAGTGCTGCGTTTACACAGAAAGGAGCTGGAAAATGATTAGTCCACTAATATACTATGTGTGTACATATGACCGGTAATGAACTATTGATTCTCCAGTACAAAGGAAAAATAATAATTTTTGAAGAAATGCATCATAATACAAGCTACATTTGGCGCGTAAATGCCGAACCAAGTTGCTATTTAGACAACCGAATGTTGCAAATTAAATTGATTCTGCAGTACTTTAAGCACTTTTTCCAAGAAGTTTGACAATTAACTTAATCAACTTTTCGAGCTGTTCGATTAGATTTACAGTGATATTCTCGAATTCATGATAGCTAAAATTCAATTATTTCTAGTCACATATTTATTGTCACAATTAAAAAGCTTTTATGTTCGTTGAAAAAATATAAAACTCAATTTTTTTTGATATAGCAAGAGCTTATATTTGAAAACATACTTAACCCTTTCTAGGCCGATGTTAGATACATGTTACAAGTTTTTAATTGTTCATCTTAATAATGTTAATCTTAAATAATGCTATGTAATTGGCATTACATATCAAATTATTAATATATTGACATATTCGTCGCATTGCTTTCTTCTTTATACGTAAATAAAAATGGTTATCAAAGAATGGTTTATTAACATTTATAAAATTATTGGTCTGACGAAAAAGTAATATCACTGCGCTTTCGGTATTTTCGTAATTTAAGTGAACTATGGGATCTGCTGGTTTTAAAAATATTTTATTACTGGGACACTAAATTGGTCTAAGGTAAATCCAAGAAAACTTACTTTCAAAAATGTTTACTTTATTTCAAAATGAAACCATAGTTTTTTAATAATAAATTTTTTATATGCGGAGTTAGGGATTTATAATGAAGGGATTTCATCAGACCACTGATCAGATCATAGATGCTTGTTTTAGCCTGGTTAGTAATATTGGTCTTGTTCGTCGAAATATTTATATGAAATAAATTTCGAAACTTTTGTTAACAAGGGGTTGAATTTAATTTTTGAAATGTCAATCTAATAAAAAAAATCAAAATATTAATATTCTCCAATTTCTTAAAATAAACGCTGTGTATATAAATGATATGTATTGGGCGCTAAAAAATAGGCACCCTGTTCTGGATTTATCGGAAAAAGTAAGTTTTTAGTTGATTTTTCACAATAAATTATTATTGTCATGTGCTGTTGTGTATATACACAGATGGACAAAAATCACCGTCATTTGGTATCTAGAAGATTATAACAGCTCCCATGCCCAGAAAATAATGGAAACATAAAAAGTAGTATATATAACAAAAATTATTATTTATTTAAATTCTATTTCAGTTTAAACATAAGGCTAATTCAAGAGTTGTTTATAAATAAATGGCATTTAATTGTTGCTGTGTGCATTTTTGGTGGACAAAAGTCACCGTCACTTCAGCTTAGCTTGCCTGTTAAAATAATTTTAACAAAACTTTAAGCCAATCTGGCTCCTTTTATCAGTGAGTTCCTTCAGTATGGTAGCTTTAAATTTGATCTGTATACATTTTATAACGGTAGTTAATTAAAAATTTTACTGACACCGCGTGATTGTTAAAAATGAATCAAAAAAGGAAAGAAACCACTATTGAAGAAAGGAAAATTATTTTAAATGCGTATAACCAAAGCAAAACCATTCGGGATATACATATGCTTATTAGTTAATCGTCCACGCACCACTATTACTGGAATAATAAAAAGATTTAAAGATGAACCAGAGTGCAACTATCTGCCAAGGAGTGGACGACCGCCCGCACTATCTGTACGCGAAAAGCGTGAAATTATAAAAATAGTTAAAAAAGAGCCCAAAACCCCGTCAACAGAAATTGCTGCAGCGATAAAGGAAAGCACTGGTACAGTTGTTCACCCACGTACTGTACGCAGAGCGTTGAATTCCGCTGGTTATAATGCTAGAGTATGTAGAAAAAAGCCAAAAATCAGCAAAGTCAACCAAACGAAGCGTCTCTCCTTCGCAAAAGAGCATCTAAGCAAGCCAATAGATTTCTGGGAAAAAGTTATCTTCTCAGATGAGAGCAAATTTTGTGTATATAAATCGGATGGACGTGTTTTAACGTGGAGACAGCAGGGCGATGCATTAGCAGAGAAGCATATACAAGCAACTGTGAAACACGGTGGTGCTGGAGTCATGGTATGGGGATGCATGTCGGCGGCTGGTGTTGGAGAGCTCGTCTTCAAAGATGAAATAATGGACAAAAGGCTTTATTTGAATATCCTTAAAGAAAATCTGCAGAAAAGTGCTCAGAAGCTTGGGATTGAATCAGACTATTACTTTCAACATGACAATGACCCCAAGCACACCGCAGAAATAGTTCGCTTGTGGGTCTTGTACAACACTCCCCATACCCTGAAAACTCCGCCACAGTCACCCGACCTGAATCCGATCGAGCTCTTATGGGACCATTTGGATCGGCGGGTTCGGGAGCATCACATTACTTCCAAAAATATGCTTAAGCAAACACTGCTAGAGGAGTGGCAGAAAATAAGCCCAGATGTTACAAAAAAATTGACTCATTCGATGCAAAAACGTTTGCAAGCTGTCATCAAAAACAATGGCAAACACACTTCATACTAAAATAATTTTAGCCCTTAAATTGGTGAAGTACTTTATTGAATGACGGTGACTTTTGTCCTCCAAAAATGCACACAGCAACAATTAAATGCCATTTATTTATAAACAACTCTTGAATTAGCCTTATGTTTAAACTGAAATAGAATTTAAATAAATAATAATTTTTGTTATATATACTACTTTTTATGTTTCCATTATTTTTTAGGTATGGAAGCTGTTATAATTTTCTAGATACCAAATGACGGTGACTTTTGTCCATCTGTGTATATGATAACTATCATTATAAATTATTACAAAAAAGCTTTTATTTGAAATCTAGAATAGCTTTTTATTATTGTCACAAAACTTTTTACTATCACAAAAATTTTGTTATAACTGGTTCGAGAATAGCACAGGTTAGGTTATATCTGTGGAGAATAGCACTGTTAATCATTGGAATTAAAAAACAAATCGTATAGTTCGATAAAAGTATTACATAAACAAAAATATTACTTCTTATTTATACGAGTAGGTTTCCTTTTCACTTTCAAACTGGAGGAAATTAATCTCATTTTCATTGCTGAATTTATTGATAGCGAGCGCACAAGATTTTAGGCCATATATGTACATAATTTCATCAAGCACATCATTAAATAATTAAATTTTTATATTGGAACAAATTACTGGAAAAATCCTACACGTATTTCACATTATATACATATGTACATATACTTATGTATGTGCATATATGTACATAAGTATATTATATGTACATTAAGATTAGAAAATCTTTGCTTGCTACATTAAATTCAGACGAAATTCGACTTTTCTGCGGGATGCTAAAAAATTTGAAGGCACATCCACGTTTTACAAGTTTGAGGAATGTTTCTTTCAATATATTTTTTTAATCACATTTTGTGTTACTTATAAAAGCTGTTACGAAAAGCGAAAATGGAGAAACCCACGACATTATAAATACATATCGCATACTAAAGAAAACAATAAACAAACTGAAAAATCGGCAACCACAACACCTGCGTCATTACTTTTACATACATTTCTAGACTGGTTTTTCCTGAATATATGTACATATGTATGTATTTTTTGTTTGTTTCATAAATGCATTTACAAAATTGCACCAAGCCGATTGTGAAGATTTTCTCCTACTTTTTAAGATGAGTTGTTATTCAATTTGAAAAGCGTTAACCACGTTGAATTGCATATGACATGTATGTGAGCACTTGAGTTGAGCCATTATTATACGTAACATAATTTTTCTTAATTTTATAGAGCTTGTTAAAAATATATAACTAATAAATTTAGAGCTGCCAAAGGAAATAAATATCTATTTTCTCGACCATTATGTTCATGTGGTGGCCTCTGTTAGCAGCGCGCCACTGTTACTTACCTAATTTGTTGTTGTTTTGTTATTAAATCCAATAACTCTTGAATGTCTTACTAAAACGAATGTAAAAATAGTCGGTTTTGTGTATTTTAAACTGCTTTTTAATGCTATTTGTTGATATTAATAAACTAATTTTTGTTTGCAATTATTTTCTGTTTTGTGATTTTTTTTCTCTTTCAAACGAAAAATGCACGACAAAATACTTCTGCTTGTAAAATTAAAGATTTCCAAAATTCTGCTGGCGTCGCCAGGTTAATTGCGATTATTTCTGTTTCTTTTTAAGCAAGGCAATTCGTAAATGTTGGTAGAGAGAGATGAGCCGATATAAATAAATGTGACCAAGGCCCATTTATTAGGTCTATGCAACTCTACAAAAACACAGCAATACAAAAAACAACTTTGTGTTTAAGTTGTCAGAAACACACACAAACATGAACTAAAGTATATGGTGCAAGCAGCTTTTGACAGTTTAAATAGGCCTTGAATGTGACCATGTGTTAGATATTGCCAGACTTTTCGTACAACTGTGCAGTGGCTCTCTAACTGTAGCAACTAAAATAGTTAAGAAATAATCGGTTGGTTATTGGCTTGCTGCAAGACATATCAATCAGGTTCATGCATCAGGCAATTTGCTTATCCGCTGATTTTTTGTTTACACGTTTATCTACGTTTATAAAGAAGAATTCATTTGGCAATTACTTTTGTGCTTTGTTTGATGCATAGAATTTTTTGACAATTACTTTGTAAAACTATGTGAGAAGCACACAGTTGCCACAGGCTTGTGTCTAATGCGTGTACCTGATTAAATGTGCTTTGGTTTGCAGCAAACATAAGATATTTTGAATATACTGTGCCCGAAACCAATAACCAACCGACGTAATGTAGATACCGATGCAAACTCAGCGGGTTTCCTACTACAATTAACACTTTTCGAAAAGCTACAAAGCGCATTTTTAAATCAACGTTTTTTATAAGAATGGACGTTAACTGGACAAGTTTTGTAGAACCAAAATTAAAATAAAAGAATGTGTATCACTCTCATAAGGGGACACCTCTAATAACCGGACAAAAATACGACGACGGTTATAAAAGGTTTAACTGTATTCTGTAACGATATTTTCGGAGTTTTTATACCCAAACTCTTATGGTGAGTATAGACGATACTACAAATCGTACGATAAATCGTGAAATTAGTAACGTCTATCATGCTGTCGTACTTATGAAGTATACTTTGTAGTATGGATATCAAAGATTTTTGTTTTTTGTGGGCGGAACTTCGCCTAGTACGATAATAGGTCTGTCTGCGTACACATATTTTGCATCATTTTGTGCAAAATGATGCAAAATCTTACAAAATGTTGTCTGCGTACTCCAAATCTCTTGCAGCGAGAGAGCCAAAAAGAGAACTTTTTGACAGTTGGAAGTTAGAGAACTTGCAAAATGTTACTGGAGAAAGTTCTTCTTGCAAGATTTTGCAACTAGTTTGAACAGCTGTTTTTATTACTTTTTGAATGAAATAATTTTTGTGAAATGAAAATAGAAATTGAAATTTAACAATGGCAGAGGTAAATAGTTACAATTGTGTTGATTTTTAACGATTATAATAAATTATAATAAACAAAACACTTTATTTCATGCTAGAAACTTCCAAATATACAGTGCGACCGTGGCGTAAAAGCAGAACCAATGATTCCAATAATGCTATTTTTCTGGCTAAAATTCTTTTGCTTTGTTATTTTAATTGTTTACACACCGATCAGCTGTTTTCTTGCAAGATTTCACTGGATACTGTCTGCGTACTTTTTAAGATATTTTCAGTCGACAGAGTAAAATTGGTCTTACTCTCCCAAAAAAGTTGACTGAGTATTTGCTACTGGAAAAGTACGCAGACAGACCTAATAAGTATTGTGTATCATGCTGTTGTACATCAAAATTTGTTTTATGAGGAGCTGATTTAGAAAATGCAATGTTTCTGCGACTCAATTTTAAAATAAGTCTTATGTAGCGGATATTTTAATTAAAAAAACCATAAAACAATATTTTAACCATTCTCTACAACATGCCCCTTTAGTTTTTGCATTATTTTTTTATTCTTTTCAACTGCATAATTCATTTATCAAATGAATTAGTATGATTTGTAGTAACGTGTATCTGAAAACCCGTACTACAACTCATACTAGGCTAAGTACAAAATTAAGCATCGTGTATATCCTGCATTAAGTGGAGTACACACTATCGAATATGAGTGACAGTTTTGCTCAAATTTTGCATTGATCGATAGTGTGAACACGAATCACAGTTGTCTATGACACGAATTTCGTCAGTCAACAGTCAACCACAGAATTTTTTGTGGTTAAGTGACACTCAGCGGCCATGTTGACTTTTGAGTGATAGTGTGTACCAAAAAGCGTCAGTCAAGAGATATTTTCGTAGCATAAACTGTACTTTGTGATATGGACGCGGAAAATTACTTTTTTAAAAAATGTACATATTTTTATGAAATGCATGGTTGTGTGTGATGTTAAAGATAAATCCCCTTATGAAAAACGATTGTTAAATTTAAAGTTGGTTTAACAAATGAATTTTGTATGCCAAATCCGGGTTTAACGCATGCTTTAACTTTAACAATCGTTTTTGCATAAGAGCGAAAATGTTAACACAAAATCGTGCAAGGGGTTGTTAGAGATAAGAAAACATTAAAATAATTCAATATAAAAAAATTTTGTTAGCGCATCCAATTTGTGCTCTTTCTGTGTGTCCAATTTCTTTCTTGAATAAAGGATTGAGTGTTAAACATGATCGATAGTCCGAACAGCCAACACTATCATTTAAAGCTGATGAATTTTTTTTACAAAAGAACAATTTTCCAACAAGTTTCGGCATAAAAAAATGACGAACTAGAAAATGAATTATTTTTTCATAAACAATAATAAAACCAGCTGTTAATATTATGCAGCACTTATGCCCCTGTAATGAAAATGAGTGCTGAGCATGTACATAGCATTTTCCTTCTTTTTAAGGGTAAAAGAGAAGAGAAAAGAACGCATTAAATTTTTAAAATAATACATACTTTTCACAAAAGAACACAAAGATAGTTAAAAGGCAGTATAAATGCAGCATATTGCTTAGAAAAGAAAACGCCATAATGTTCGATAATGTGTACCCCACTTTAGACTCGGCAGTTTTAGTTGCTCAACTTTTGATTTAGTATGAGAGAGTTGAGAAAGTAATATATACCTTTTGTATACCTATCTTTTTCTTTATTTATTTATTTCAGTCTATAAAAAGGTAAATTTTGTCTTAATAACTAAGATTAAATAACTTATATATATAGTAAAATAGTAAAAGATCAACAACAAATAAAGAGAGCTAACTTCTTAAGGAATGAATATACAAAGTTGTAAAATTTATAGCAAAATTTCAAATAACAATATTATTTTATTACACTTACGATGAAAAGCAGCGTTGTCAATTCGTTGCTTGTCGCACCGTTTTTAGTGCTTTTTGAAATTTTCGACGCGAAAAATTTTGAAGTTAGTGCTTAGTGCTTTTTTAAATTCATATCGGTGCTTTTTGTTTCGAGTCGGTGGCACTAAACCAAAAATTCGAAGAAAAATTTCCTCACCAATTTTTTCCTTCGGAGAAATCTTTATATAAAAAAATAAGCTCTGAACTTAAATGAAGCATTTAAAAAAATTCTACCAAGATTGTACAAGGCTTGGTGGAAGAAATAAGCGCCATATTTCCCTTAGACTTTAACGTTTAAATCATAATTAATATAAAAAATGCAAAAATAATAGAAGTATTTACCCAAGTATAGTTTAATATTGAAATTTTGTCTAGTCTAGGGAAAATATAATTAGTCCACTATCGAGTTTTCAGTTGAGAATTATCGATTATTTCTAATTTGATTGAATTCGAAAAATACGTTTCTTTCCTGACGAAAAATTATTAAAAATAAAAATGATTAAATTAAAAATTAAAAATATAATAACTACAAAAGGCTTCGTCAAACTGATTTGAGAATTCACTGATTCTTATACAATTAAAATGTGTATCGGATGCCTCAAATTTATAGTTTTAAAAATGTATTGCAAAGTCAACCGATTATTATATTTTTTATATGCATATTTGTGCATAACAAATTTTTTTTTAATATATGATAATAATTAAACATTTAGTGCTTTTTTACTTAAATTACGCGCTTTTTTAGTGGTTTCAGTGCTTTTTGAAATTTAAAAGTTGACAACGCTGATGAAAAGGAACATCAAATAGCTTAGTTAACCTGAAAATTCTGGGAGGTATAAAAAATGGTACAGCATGAAGCAAATCAAGGCAGTCAATGTATAATATAGAAATAGTCACTAAAAGTAGCATTACGAAAGTATAATTCAATTGTAAATACAATAAGGCCTCGTTTATCCGTGGTTAGATTAACCGGTGACGTCGATTATCCGGGAAAGAAAAATTGTAATTATTTTCTTTTTGTCCATCGCTTTATTTATTGTTTTCATCGATCAACCGTGATTATTTTTATTATCCAGGATTGTATGCACGCAACTGTTTTCAGCGAAATAATTTGTTTCCTTATAGCACATATTTATTTATGTATGTTTTGATCAAGGTTGGAAACCGAAAAAAATAACGGTATCGGTATTGATACCGGTACGACTATTTTTAAAATTTTTTTTATTTCGGTATCGGTATTACCGGTACATACCGTTACCGAGCTTATAGTACCGGTATACCGATATTACTGCGAAATTTATTAGTTTAGATAGTGGGCATAGCAAAAAATATTTTTTTTTTTTATTACTTCGAAAAGGGAGTATTTTTACATTAGCATATAAAAACATTTAAACTTATCTGTTTCTACATATGTATATACGTTTTTATACTTTTACTAAAAAATAATTTATTTAAAAAGTAAAATAAGCAAACTGCAGTTGAAACTCTGCATATATAAAGTATACATATTGGTAAATTTAACAAATAATAAAGATAAATACATACAGTGTATGTACATATGTTATACACGATATACATTTAGAATTGTATGCACTTAGTAATGTACGAATATTCGTATTCGAATTCCTGAATAGTCGTCCGTTTTTAGATATTCGTATTCGTACTTGCCAAATTAAGACGAAACGAATATTTAAACTTAAAACAAACAAAACTAATTTCTTGTACAATTAATATTAAAAAAGTTAAAGTAAGTAATTTTCTTCACCTACAGAGAGCAATCTTTAACTTCAGATATAAAAGTTTAGAAATCTTTTCTCCGTCATATATTTGAATTAGACTTATTTTTGTTATAAATATCAAATTCCAAAGCTGTAAACAAAAAATTTATTATGCCACCTTAAGACAAGATATATTTTCAAATATTTCAAAAAATGAGACATTTTTTAAATTTTAGTTGAGCTATAGTGAATTTTAATCAGAAATAATTTTTTAATCGGGCTTAAGTTCAGTAATTTCAATTCTTATTGAATGAAATATTTTTTTATTAATTAATTTGAATTTGTAAAGAGAAAAAATTAAACTAGACTTATAGCTGGGGAAATATTTCCAAAAATCAAATCTGCGTGTGGGGAAAATAAGAAGAACACTGCAAAAATACTGAAAAGTCCCATTTTTGAGATTTTGTAATTTATTTCGGAATTGCCAGGAACTCAAAAGCAAATTCTATTGGTTATTACTTTCTGTAAAATTCTTTTATAATAGCAAAATAATTAACCTAATTTTTTTTTCTTTAAAAATGGCGATAATATACTTTTTTAAAAATTTTAGTTTAAATTGCGTATAACTTTTAAATTAATCGTGATTTTTATACTAAATTTTAAATTGACAGATTTAATCCCTTATTCATAGCGAGTTTCATTTTTTAAATCTAACCAGATTTGACTTCTCCATTAGAGCAATGGAGCAAGGTTGGTAAAAAAGCCAAAATTTCAATATTTTTTTTCTAATATTTTTTTAACCTTTAACGAAAACCCATAAATGTGGCAGACTTGTTTTACCTGTTGGATAGAAAAAAAATCGCCTTGCACAAAATGTTTTTTATCTGATCAGAAACATTAGCTTGGCATCGATTTTAATTTTTCATTAACCCAAGGTTGCCTACTTTGGTGCTTTGCTCCAGACTTGAGCTCTGTGACACCTCCTCAAATGTTGTATAAAATTTCATACCAATCGGACAGCTAGTTTAGAAACTGCAGAATCATTTCAATTTTTTTTACAAAATCTTACTGTGTATCGGGTACTTTAATCCCCACTAGGCACCGTCGAATCGAGCTAAAAAAATTAAGACCGCATTAATGGCAGCAATCCTCATAGTTTAGACAGCGACATATGTAGTATATCAATTAAAGAAAAAAATCTTTGTACATATAAAACTTTAAATCTCCGCATTAGTTTGTGTATCTGGAACTTTCGCGATTTCATAAACCTAAGTGTGGCTTACAATGGCTTTGCTCTTTTCACCAATTTAAAATATATGTCTAGACTCTAGAGATACGTTTTTCGTTCCTGTAGGCATTAAGCAGCTCACGAAATTTGTTAGTGTTTCGCATTAGTGATTAGTTGATTAAAAATACAGGGCTGCATAAGAATGTGCAAAGGAGAAAAAAAACATGTTTATAAAAGAAAGTTAATTGAAATATATTTGAAATTTTGTTTTTGGTGGGAATCGGTATACCGGTACATACCAGTATAGACGTAAACGGTATACTGGATACCGGTATTTTCTAACCGAAATGGATTTAGGTATCGGTATCGATACCGGTATCTAATTTTATCGGTATTTGAATCGGTATCGGTATATTTACGATACCGTTTGCCAACCTTGGTTTTGATTAAACATTAACTTAATTAAAATCCATTAATATTTATTTTATTATATGTTGTACATAAAATATATGTAATTAAATACATATGAATACAAAATATGAAAAAAAAAACTAAAAACTATGTTCCCCTATTAACGGTGAAAATCAATTATCCGGATATATGATATATGTATGTATGTGCTCAATTCAGTTATTTTTTTAAATTAATTACATTAATTTTGGTCATATGACGACCCTCCCTGGTTACCCAAAGTAAAAATAAAACTTGTAAAATTGTATTGATAGGAATTTAAAAATAAGTTTTTATTTCATATATTTAAAAAAATCTTTGTACATTTACATACTTATGTATGCATCATTATAAATAACAGTTTTTCATCTATTAAAATAAACTTAACAAAACATTTCAAAGTACATAATAATAAATTGGCAATATACGGCATTATGATCATACTAATATCTATGTATGTGTATAATGGGTGTTATTTTAGAGCTATAAAACTATAAATTGACATAAAATCAAAAAGAAATTAATTAATTTATTTATTATTATATTAACTTATAACTTAAGCTAATAAAACAAAAAATCAAATATTACATAAAACTAATTACAAATTTATTCTTAGATTTTTCGTGGTATTAAAAATATTTAATAGAGTATCAATCAAAAAATAGTTGAATAGTAAAAAACTTATATATTTTTCAGCACTATATGCAGTTGGAGTCAGCTGTTTCCTTAATATTGCTAGTTTTTATTTTTTTTTCCGTTCGATTACTTTTTTCAGCAACAGCTCTCTTCGCAAGTAAATTTTAAAATCTTCGCAGTAATTACTCTTTCAAGGCGAATTCACATTCGCCTTGTACTCTTTATTGCAAAAGTAAACACACAACTAATAATTGATATTGTGTGTGTTTAAGCTTGTTAGGTGTTTACTTTTGCAGTGAAATGCAGTGAAGTAATAATTATTGCAAAAATTTTGCTTTCAAGGAGAGTTGTTGCCGAAAAAATATATAATAACGCGTTTCTCAAGGCACATTTAATACAGGTACATGCATTAGGCAAAACTCTCTGGCAACTATCTGCTAACTCTCTGGCAACTCTCTGCTTCTCACATAGCTTTACATGGCAATTGTCAAAAATTTGTATGCATCAAACAAGGCAAATATTGATATTGTCAAATGAATTCTTCGTTATAAACTTGTAAACAAAAAATCAGCGGATGAGCAATATGCCTGATACGTGTACCTGTTTGATATGCCTTGGCGTTTCTCTAATATTTTTATATTGTTTATTATTTTTCGAGTCAATTTATTCATTAGGCTCTTGCTTGTGCTCTTGTGGTTTTAGTCGTTTTTCGTTGCTTAGTTTTCGAAATAAAAAGACAAATTAAAAATACTTTAATTATATGGTGGCGTGACCTTAGTTTTGCTGGCGACTGTATTTAACTAGGTGACAGCAGGGAAACAAGAAAAACAAAAATGCTTTAACAACATGAATTTTTGTTTGTGTATTGTGCTAGTGCTGGTCAAAAGCAGAAAATATAAAAATATTTATAAAAACCGTTCTCACAGCACTATTAGCAATATATGATCACATCGTGAACGCAAGGGAGTGAATAAAAAGCATTGATGAAATAAATATCAAAAAGTTCCCTGACTGCTGCGCGCAGGGTGACCGATGACATTTTTCAAAAAGTGACACCAAAAAAGAGATTTATCAAAGAAGGGTCAAAATTAAAAAAAAAAACTATAAAGCTACATTAAACTTTTTCAGACTTATTTTTAAAAACTATGAAGGCTTTATAAAGGTTTTTTGAGAAAATTGTGTATGAAAATTTGTCTTAAAAAGCCTTAATAAGTTTTATAGATAAGGCTGTTTATTTTTAATGTATTTGTATATAATTCACTATAAAAAAGGGAAACAAAAAGTGGCAAAAGCACTCGAAAAAGTGGTAAGGCAGTCGAAAAAGTGGAAATTTGTCACTTTAGTCGGTCAAACAGTAAGTTTTGTCGCAGATACGTCACCCTTCACCTAAATGGGTGCGTAGCATTACCATACTGAAAAACAAAATATTGGCAACATTTTTGTGCAATGTCACTCTGTGATTATCAATACAACTCAGTATTTAAAATTTTGTGTGATTAAAAAGGAAATAGTTGAAAAATATTAAAAACATATTTAATTTGTTTGTTTTGGCCTTTTTTTTTGCTAATATGTGTTAAAAACCGCGCGATCGGAGCCCAAACTAGTCAGCAAAATAATATAATCCGCCACTCGAAAACTACACATAAAAAACATTAAAGTTAACCTCTAATCTCGAACTGAAAGTGCCTCCAAAAGTTATTTCCTCTTAATTCATAATAATTGGGCTTCCCGGGGGGTATTGTATTGTATAAAAATAAGAAATAAGTTAAAAAAAAAAACAAAATATCAAACTAACATACTACCATTATTGTCGCAAAACTCATAAATATTGTCAACGAATTGCATTTGTTCACAATTTGTTGTCGTTATTGGGTTAGTGGCAGTTATTTTTACTTTCGGTTTCAAAGCGCTTTCTAAATCAATTGGCACGTCACACTTACTTAGATCTGTGTCTAATGTTAAGCGTTTTAGATTATTTATAATGGAAATATCATGTTTTATTTCATTTTTAACCTCGAGCAGTTGGTGTTCAGTCTGTATTATGTCTCTTGCACAGGCTTCAATACTTCGTTGTATTTGTCCAACAGAGATTTCAAGATTTTTATCGGATGTTGTGTACAATTCATTGTGAAGTTTGTACATTTTACATTTGCTAGTTAATTGTTTGGTAAGGGCATATTCACGTTCATACAGCTCGTTCATTTCTACATTCTTCTGTGCTAGTTTATTGCGTACTGAACCGCGTATACCGGAATCTTTTCGTTTGCGTAAAAAATTATTGCCTTCACCATTTCGGCTGTCACGTCTTCCCTCGCGAGATATGTTTTTGTTTTTATGTCTTCTGACCGATCGTCTCTTACGAACAGATGATCGCGTTTCCGATAATTTGTATAACTTTTCTCTGTTTATTTGCGTTTTGTCTGGAATTTCTGTATCGTTGCTCTTGGCCTGTTTGGTGTTGGAGCTTTCGATTTTGTTGACAATATTTCTCGAACAAGTTTCCTTTGAACATTTTGTACTATATTTTGCATCAGGATTGATATATACCATAACATCTGTCTCCTCGCTTTTCGATTTTGTTGATTTATTAGATTTTTTCGTTTTCGAGTTACGTTTTTTATTCTTGCCAAAGTTGAGCAATTTACAAATATAGCCACGAATAGATGACAAAGTTGTATTGGTTCTTAATGCCTTCATTGGATCCTGTATATCCTTTTGATGCTTTAAAATTAAGCGAATCTGTAAATGTAAACAAGAAAAGATTTTATTTTATTATTTGTCTTAATACCAATTAGAAAATTACAATAATATACATATGTATGTACAATAATATATGTATATACTACAGAAGCTAAAAGGCCTAAAGCCTGTGTGCGTGTTATTACAAAAAATGTACACAACAGTAGCAGTGGGTGTTTTTTATTGAGGTATAGAACTTTAAGTTGGCATCACTTTTTTAACTGGCGGCCATTTTGTCAGCTGTCAAGTGATTAATATTTAGTTTGGTTTGCCATTTCATCATGAACAGGTTGACAAAAGAACAACGCTTGCAAATAATGCAAATTTATTTCGAAAATAATGGTTCAGTTCGCGAAGTTTACCGCAAGCTCCGTCCATTTTATGGTCGACATAATCGTCCATCAGAGCAATTAATTCGGTTAACCATGGATCGTTTTCGTACTACGTTTACTCTATGTGATAATACGCATCCGCAGAGACGTCGAACAGTGCGCACCGAAGAAAGAATTGCCGCTGTAGAGCAAAGTGTTGAAGAGGACCCGAATGAATTGATTCGCCACCGTGCACAGCAATTGGAGCTTTGTCCATCAACTTTATGGAAGATTTTGGATGGCATGAATGTGGATGAGTTGTGGTTCCAACAAGACGGCGCTACATGCCACACAGCGCACGTCACAATCGATTTATTGAAGGAAACATTCGATGAGCGCATAATTTCGCGGAATGGACCTGTCAATTGGCCACCAAGATCGTGTGATTTGACACCATTGGATTATTTTCTTTGGGGATATGTGAAGTCGCTCGTCTACGCCAACAAACCAGAAACGTTAGGGGACTTGAAAGCCAATATTCGTGGCGTTATTGCCAACATACGGCCCCATATGCTCGAAAAAGTGGTTGAAAATTGGACCTGTAGAATTGGCTTTATTCGAGCCAGCAGCGGAGGCCACATGACCGAAAACATATTTAAACATTAATGGCATAAAATTATCCTTCCAATAAAGCCAAATTGATGGACATTAAAACGATTTTCTTGTGTTTTACTTCAATTCAAGCGAAACTTCATATGTTTGGTAAATGTTTTCTAAATAGCATAAACATATTCCCGCCTGTTCTGCAAATCGAGTCGATTTAGAAACGCTCAATTTAGAACAATTAAATCTACTAATAGCAAATTATTTTCAGACTTTTTTGGTATTTTTTTTATATTTTGAGCTTGAAATATATCTAAAATTAGTTTAGTATATATGAATTAAAACACATCAATGGTGCCATTATTTATTTTTGGAAAGTCGTTAAGCAGCTCTGGGTTGGGGAACATCTCTCGCGTCATCATAATTACTTCTTAAGTGCGGTCAGGCTTGTGTTTGTTGTTTGGCCTTCGAAAGTTTTTCGTCTCACTCGCACTGGTTGACTGATCTGCCATATTTGTTCAACACCATATTATGCAAATTTACTTTGCATTAATATGTTTGAAATAAATTAATATATAAATAAAATTATTTTTGGAAAACGAGAAATTTATTCCCAATCTGTTTACAGAAAGAACATGGCCGATTTTTTACATTTCATAATTTTCATAAATTTTCCAAACTTCCCTAATTTACTCTACCTATAATTTTGTGGGGTAATTTAGGCTTTTTACATAAATACATAAAATATTTTTCTAAAACTTAATTTGCACTATAAAAATAGCTGCATAACACTTTTTTTGTTTTTTGTTCGTCAATTGGGGGGAAAAGTAGAAATTTTATTTAAATTTGGAAAAGCCGTCCTTAAAACAATTACAAACATTTAAGAGTCAATTTTCGGAATGGTAAGTTTTATTTTTTTTAATAGTGCAAACATTTACTTGGTTTTTTTACAAGGTATCTGTATACTATTAGATTTATTTACAGGGCAGTTATGAATAAAATTCCGCGTGAAATTTCTCCCTTTTTCAATAAGAATTTTTTGGTTTCCCTATCACTTACTATTAGTTGGAATTGTTCTCCGGGATAAATTTCACGCGGAATTTTATTCATAATTGCCCTATTAGTTTTAAAAAAGTACTTTTTTGATATCTAAAAATTTATTTTAGGAAGTGTTTTTTAGAGCTAGTTTTTAACATAAAGATAAACTCTAATTGCGAAGATTTTAGTGGTTATGAAACCAGAATAACTTGGATAGGACAATTTTGAGAAAAATAAGAGAGATTAAAACACGTCAAAATCATCAATCGTGTGCATAATGAATTGGAGTTTTTGCAAAGATTTCGTTTAGCAAAGAGGTCTGTGTATAATGATTTTAGAATTAATTGGAAAGAAATTATACTTCGTTGAGTTTAAAATGTATGATCTTTTTTGGTTTTATTTTTGGAGCGTAGATATTTTTTAAGTCCATATCATTTAATTTTTTATTTTACAAAAATTCTGAATACAGTTATTGAAATTTTTTAAAATTTTTTTTATTATTATTATTGATTTAGAATCAAGCATTTAAGTCCAAATATGATTCATATTCTACTCACAAAATAATAGTAATTTGAGTTTAATAAATAATAAAATAACAACACTATTTACATAGTATTTAAATTTCAAGATAAAGCATTAATATAATTATGAACAAAAGAGAAACATTAAGGGGTTTCATGAGAACTCTTAAAATTGCCATTTGTGCAATTGGGCAAACTTACGATACTTGTTTCATGAAGCCCCTTTTGAACTTTTGCGTAAACAGTTTATATAAATTTGAAACAAACGTCAAACATTTCATTAAATAAAAATAAAATAAGAAAATTTCAAGCAATTTTTAACAAAGTTGGAAACCGAAACTAATAACGGTATCGGTATTGATACCGGTACAACTTTTTTTTAAATTTCGGTATCGGTATTTTTTTATATTTCGGTATCGGTATTACCGGTACAGACCGGAACCGAGCTTATAATACCGGTATACTGATATTACTGCTAAATTTATTAGTTGACAGTGGCCATAGCAAAAAATCTTTTTTTTTTGTTAAATTACTTCGAAAAGTTAAATATCTGATGTTAATAAAGCTATGTACAGACGATTGTCAGATCTTACAATATTGTCAGATCTGTCAATGTGCTGACAATGTATTGGCAATCGCAAATTGCCAGTACAATATTCCTTGTCAGTTCAGACGGTTGTAAGAAAATCTTACAATTTATTGCCAGACGGTTGTATGGCAATAAATTCATCTGAAAAAATCGAGAGTAGAAAAATTCTCAGTTCACACGGTTGTCATATGCACAATTTGTCAGATCTATTGTTATGCGTTGCCAGACTCAAAGCATTTGTTGGAAATTTTTAAATATCAATCGTTTGCGTTTGTTTTAAATATAAAAAGTGAAAATATAAATTATTATGGACTATAAAGAAGCAATTTCAATGATTTTGTGTGCATATATTTTACTATAAATTTTTCTTTAAAAGAAAGCGTATGCAGTGTTGCCCATAGAAATAATTTTCTTACAATGACGCCATTGTCAGATGCATGAACTTTGCACATCTTACAATATTAAAATGTCTGACAAATATCTGGCAATAATTTTACAATGTGTTGACATGATTGTAAGATGTCTGACAATTTGTGGTCAGCTGCTAGTCTTGCAATGGACTGACAATGCTTTTTCTGGCAACGACATCTGACAAAATTTGTCAGTTCACACGGTTGTAAGAAATTTTGAGCACATTTTACTGGCAATATTGTAAGATCTGACAACCGTCTGTACATAGCTTAAGAATCTCTACCCAAGTAGATAGACTAGAGTGCTGATGAAGTGCGTGGCTGCACAGAAAAGTATCGGTATTTCCCCAACTATAAAGTCTAGTTTCATTTTTCTTCTCTTCTTTAGAAACTCACATTAATTAATAATACTATTTCATTCAATAAGAACTGAAATTACTGAACTTAAGCCCGAATAAGAAATTATTTCTGATTAAAATTCACTACAGTTCAATTAAATCTAAAACTGTCTCATATTTCCAAAAATCGTATCTGCGTCCGTCGAAAAATAAGAAGAATAATGCAAAAATACTGAAGTCCCAGTTTTAGGATTTTGTATTTTTTTTTAAATTGCCGGGAACTCAAAAGCAAATTGTATTTGTTATTACTTTCTTTGTATTGCATCATTTTCTACCTAAGAAATACTTTTTAGCCGAAAATATTTATTTGCAACCCTTTTTTTTAATATCGAAATAATTAACCCACTTTTTTAATGTTAAAATTTTGTCCCTTATTCATAATAAGTTTCATTTTCTAAATCTAACAACATTTGACTCCTCCATTATTAACCCAAGTTTACCCATTTTGGTTCCCCCTTTAAAGATATACGGCCTAAGTGGCTAAATTGAACATGGTCTTAATGTGCTTTGCCATATAATTTTACATTAAAAATTATGCTAGGATGTAATCGTTTGTTAAAACTACATTATGTGGAGATTTTTAATGTAAAATTTTATAGAGGAATTCGTCAACACGTAATTCAACTTTGTCACTTATGCTAACTTCATGTCATTTTTTGATTATACATGCAGCCGATATAGTCTAAATTCCAGACTTAAACTCTGTGAATTATTTCGAATTGTTTTAAAAAATCCCCACTGTGTATCGGCTACTTAGGCCCCACCAGAAGGCACCGTTGGATCGAGCTAAAAAAATTAAGACCTCATTTATGGCAGCAAAGCTCATATTTTAGACAGCGCACATATGTAGTATATCAATTAAAGAAAAATATCTTTGCTACCATAATAATAATAATGTACATACATTACAAAAGCACTCTTCAAAGCTTTAAATTTCCGCATTATCTTGTGTATCTGGAACAGCCAATATACTAACTTTCGCGATTTCATATAAATAAATGTTGCTTACAAAGGCTTTGCTCTTTTCACCAAATTAAAACATTTATATGTCTAGAGATACGTTTTTCGTTCCTAAAGGCATTAAGCAGCTCTCCAAGATTGTTAGTATTTCGCACTAGTGATGATTATGATTGCACTTTCATAAGAATGTGTAAAGGCGAACAAAAACGTGTTTATATAAGAAAGTTAATTGAAATATATTTTTGAAATTTTATTTTTAGTGGGAATCGGTATACCGGTACATACCGGTATAGACATAAAAGGTATCCTCGATACCGGTATTTTCTAACCGAAATGGATTTCGGTATCGGTAACGGTATCTAATTATAGCGGTATTTGAATCGGTATCGGTATTTTTACGATACCGTTTGCCAACCTTGATTTTTAATTTAAAAACATATTTATATATTTCAGATTTGATGAAGGTAGTTCGATCTAACGGGTAACTTGGCACAATTAAATGAGTGAATACTTCGTTATGGCACCTGGCATCTGCCTTAATCCAATAACTTGATAATCACATATTCATTTTATTATACTTTTGTTTCCGATAAACACGAGTTTATTTCAATTGGTAATCAGATTTGATGTAATGTATTTCAGTTCTCGTTGTACATTCATAGTGAACAGTCAATTTAGCGGAGTTTTTATTTCATACTAAACAAAAAAAAATTGTACGAAAAATATTCGGAATACATATTGTTATTGTTAGCTTTATTTGCATTGCTAATATTTTTTACATAGTCATAATTAACAAAAATAAAAAAACCGTAATAAAAAAAAACAAACAAACAAACAAAAGTGCCCTTGAGGAATACTCTATATGAGTACCTCAAAAACAAATAACTGTGAAGTGAGTTCTAATGGCAGAAATGCCTATTTTACTGTGAGTTCTGAAGCTCTTAATGAAAATAATAAAAAAAAAAATCTAATGATAGACTTACTGAGAGCTCTGAAGCTCTTAACGATAATAAATTAAATAAGAAATCTGATAGTAGACTTTTTTTAACGGCGAGGCCACTTTTTCGTCAGCGATCAACTTCGCTTTGTCCAATGCCAACTAGTGATTCGTTAACATTACCGTTGCCTAGTACTTCTACATTTAACTCAGCGATATCATCCGCCTCGGGCTCGTGGTCATCACTTAACCAAGTTTTTACTGAAGTTAAGAGCAGCCCAAAACCCAAGGTCCAAGTGGGAATGGACAGATATATTACAGTGGTAAAGCGCGGACGAAGCCCAAAGTCTTCGAAAATTTCATCTGCTCCAAAAATGTCTAGGGATAACAGCGCATCCTCTATTAACCGCCAAAATCGTTTTCAAATATTACAAGTTGACAACAACGAACCCGATGTATCTACGAACAAAACATCCAAGCCGCCTCCAATATATTTGAGAGAAAAAAATTCAAACGCTATTATAAAAAATTTAATTTCAGTCATTGGTGAGAATAAATTTCACATCGTTCCAATAAAACGTGGTAACATTGATGAAACCAAAATTCAAATTTATGAAGAAAAAGATTTTCGCAAACTGATTACTGAATTTGAAAAAAGTAAGAAAAGTTTCTACACATATCAGCTTAAAAGTGCTAAAGGCCTGCAGATCGTATTAAAGGGCATCGATTCCTATGTTGCTCCCGAAGAAATAAAAGATGCACTCGTCCTCCAGGGATTTAAGGTAAAAAATGTATCTAACATAATAAATAGGGAGAAGATTCCTCAACCTCTATTTCGCGTCGAACTTGAGCCAAACGATATAAAATTGAAAAAAAGCGAGACTCATCCAATTTATAATTTGAAATATCTCTTATATCGGAAAATAACAGTTGAAGAACCACACAAGCGTTCTGGACCCGTACAGTGCCATAATTGTCAAGAATATGGTCACACAAAAACTTACTGCAAGTTACCTTCAGTTTGTGTTATCTGCGGTGAATTGCACGGTACTGCTGGTTGTACTAAGCCTAAAGATCTAGCAGAAAAAAATGTAGTAATTGTGGAGGTAATCACACCACTAACTACCGAGGATGTCCTGTCTATTCTTTCGTTAAACAGACTATGGCGCAAAAACCTAAATTAGCTCCAGCACAAACAGCAAACGCTTACTCCGCCACTTTTGCTCAAATGAGCCAACCTGTCACTTCACGTGTATCGTATGCCGATGCAGCTAAGACTAGTCATATTCCCACACAAAATATTCCGCCTCAAAATAATTCAACGAATGCAAACTCAAGCTTTAATTTTAGTCGCCTTGAAGCTACTATTGAGAATCTAGTGCTGACTATAAATAATTTTACAGCAAATATGACTAGCATGATGCAAGAAATGCTACGAATGCAGTCTACACTGCTTCAAGCATTAGTTAATAAGCCATGAACACGTTAAAAATAAGTTTCTGGAACGCAAACGGCATTCGCCAACATAAAAATGAACTTGAGCACTTCCTCACGGAAAAAAATATTGATATAATGTTGGTTTCTGAGACTCATTTGACTTCAAGAAGCCTATTCAAAATTAATGGCTACATTTTATATGATTCAAAGGACCCAAGAGGAAGAGCTTGCGGGGGTTCAGCAATTTTAATAAAGTCAAGACTCAAGCATTATATTCTTGACAACATTTGTGAAGAACATCTACAAGCAACGAATATTTGTATCGAAAATTTTTGCACAAATTTTGTCATATCATCAATTTACTCCCCTCCTAGATTCGCAATTACTGAGGATCAATACGAGGATTTCTACAAATCTCTCGGCCCTTGTTTCGTAGCAGCTGGAGACTATAATGCAAAACATACTTTCTGGGGTTCGCGTCTTATCACACCTAGAGGACGAGCGTTGTTCAACACAATTTCAAAAATGGGCTTGGACGTCATTTCGAGTGGGGAGCCCACTTACTGGCCTACTGACATACATAAAATTCCAGATATTATAGATTTTGGCGTCATGAAAAATATTTCTAGGGAATTAATTCACGTCGAACCTTCCCTAGATCTATCGTCCGATCACTCTCCCACGATCGTTACAATCTGTAGCCCACTGAGAAGTGCTCTACCTCACCCATATGTGAAAATGGTCAGTCGTGTTAATTGGCTGCGATTCAAAAAATATCTTAGTAGTCATTGCACTGAAAACATTAAGCTAAGAACTCATGATGATATTGAATCTAATATTGCTAATCTTAACGAAAATATTAAGCAGGCAGCTGAACATGCAACTTCCTCCCATCCGCAGACTGGGTTTAACAGAATATATTCTACAGATATTGAACATCTCGTATGTGCAAAAAGAAGAGCTAGAAGAGAATGGCAACAGCACAGATCACCCCAAAATAAAATTAAATTAAAAGAGTGCACTAAAAGACTCCAAGAACTGCTTGCATATGAAAAAACTGCATCTCTTAAAAACTATCTGGAAAATCTCGACGTAACACCAGCATCTAATTACTCCTTGTGGCGCGCTGCGAAAAAAATTAAAACACCGGTTGAGTTTAAACCACCTCTGCGCACTTCTACCGGAGTTTGGGCCAGGAGTGATATTGAAAAAGGTAACTTGTTTGCAAAGCATTTAAAATCCGTATTTACCCCAAACACATGTACTGGTGTTGTTAATTTCCCGAGTGTAGTTGCGCTACCCCCTCGACTCATAAAATTTAAAATGTGTGATGTACAAAATCTAATTGCTGAACTCAACCCGAAGAAAGCACCGGGTAATGATGGAATTAGTAACCAAATGCTAATAAAATTGCCTCGTATTGTAATTAGAATCATGTTATTCATTTTTAATGCCATTTTACGACTGGAGTATTATCCCCACAGCTGGAAGCTTGCCAAAGTTAAAATGATTCCAAAGCCGGGCAAAGATCTTACCAAGGCAGAATCATACAGGCCAATAAGTCTGCTATCAACAATGTCAAAACTTTTCGAAAAACTGCTCATGTCAAAATTGTCCCCAATTCTAATTGGTAGTGGGTGTATCCCAGACCATCAGATTGGTTTTAGAAGTCAGCATAGCACTATTGAACAAACGCATAGATTGGTTCAATGTATAAGAAGAACATTTGAAGAAAAGAAGTACTGTTCTGCACTGTTTATTGACGTTTCGCAGGCATTTGATAAAGTGTGGCATGAAGGCCTAATTTTAAAATTAAAATTATATCTACCAATAAATTTGGTGAATTTATTAGAAAGTTACATTACTTCCCGGAAGTTCACGGTTGTGGAAGGAGAATTCATGAGTGTGCCCGAAACTATATCATCCGGTGTGCCACAGGGGAGCATACTGGGGCCAGTTTTGTATTTAATTTATACTTGCGATATGCCTTTGAGCAGCAATATCCATACATCTACGTTTGCCGATGATACAGCCTGCCTAAGTATGCACGAAAATCCTCATGAGGCTTCCCGATATCTACAAGAACATATAACACAACTGGAACTATGGTTAAAATTATGGAGAATTAAGGTAAACGAGCTAAAGTGTGTTAAGGTAACATTTACCCTGCGAAGAGATACTTGTTCCCCAATTCGAATCAACAATCAAGTTGTTCCTCAGCATTCACATGTAAAATACCTTGGTATACACCTTGATCGACGACTTACATGGAAACACCATATTGACTCAAAGCTAGTACAAATGAAACTTAAACTAACTCAGATATATTGGCTGATTGGTAGAAACTCAACACTCAGCCTTGACTGCAAACTTTTATTATACAAGTCGCTCTTGAAGCCAATATGGTGCTACGGAATTCAGTTATGGGGCACTGCTTCAGCTTCTAACGTCGAGAGAATCCAACGAAGGCAAAATAAAATTTTACGTTTGATAACATCGGCTCCATGGTACATAAAAAACTCAAATATACATCGTGATTTGAATATGCCACTAGTGATTGAAGAAATAGCAAAATACGCAGGCAAATATTTAACAAAACTCGAGTCACATCCTAATCCGCTTGCTCGTAACATCTTGAATTTCACTGGCCACATTCGCTTGAAAAAGAAGGACACAAGGGCTCTTTTACTTAACACTCCAGATGGGATTGCTTGAAAATATTTTTTTTTTCTCTTTTTTTTTTTTTATTATCACTACTTATGTATTATTTATAACTATCACTAAGTTTATGTCCGACAGTGGTCGGGCCTAATACTTATATTTTAGATTTAAGATTTGAATACTTATTGTTAGTTCATAATTGAAGATACAATAAATAAATAAATGTATTAAAAAAAAAAAAAAAAAAAAAATATTTATATATTTCAATAAAAATAAAAAAGTTTATGTGTGTGTCTAAAAATACGTAAAGAAATCCAAAAAAGACGTTGATTTTTACAAAATGCACAATTGCACAGCTTAAGTTTAGGAGTTAAAATTATTGGGCAAATTTTACAGGTTTGTGTAAATAAATTTCTATAAAATTTTTGACATTTTATTTACGAGAGTGTAAAAATGCACAATTGCACAGTTTGCGAGACTTTTGAACAGTCTAATGAAAACCCTTATTATATATGTAGGCATATGTATGTAATGATATGTTTTATGTATTATAAAAATTTTTTAACAAAAAAAAAAAATAAAAGCAAAATAGGATATTAATTGCAGCGGTCATAGTGTTGAAGCAGAGAAAAAAAATTTCATTTTACTTTTAAAGTTAGCATTTGAGAACGAAAACAACTTTAAATAAATGGGAAGGACTATCCACCAATTATCTAGGAGAATTCATCATTATGGTCTTTCGAAATAGACATAAAATTCTAAACTTAATTAAATTTTCAAATGAAAACCCAATAAAATCTATAAAATAAGCAGAGACATGATATCTAATTTTCAATTTATATACAAATCTAATAATACGATTAAAAGTCAAATGAATTTTCTTTAGGATAGTGTCGTTGGTACCCGAAAATACTTCTAGGGCGTAGAGCACTTGGGACATTAAAAGTGCGTTTGCAACGTTTTTCCTCACACGCAGTGGTAAATACTAATGATCTGCACAAGTATGATTGAAACGCTGTTCAACACATTCTCAAATTTTCAAACAGTCTTCCTATTCTCATTTGTAAAAGCGAAACGAGCAATGCAACTGAAAAAATGGGTGTTGCTCTTAGAGAATGGAAACATGAGAGAATGGAAACATGAGAGAATAGAGACATGAGAGTAACGAAGCATGAGAGTTCGAATAGAATAGTACATCAATCTAGTTGTCGTTTGTTTCGTTCAAAAAAAGCGAAGCAAACGAAACATGGATGTCTTTGCCAGAATGACAAACGAAACACACATTTACTCTCATCTTTCCAAATTATTATGGAAACATTGGAATGTTTCGTTTTAAAAAGCGAATCAAAGGAAACATGCACATCTGTTTGGAAGTAAATGCGGTAGTTTGTTGTCATCGTTTCTGAAATAAGGATACTCAAAAAATGGATTGCCAGGACGTAAGTGAAGCTTGTAAATACATATGTAGGCGTTATACTATTTTAAAATGTTTTTAACTGAAAATATACACGAACATCAATAGTTCGTGTATATGAGTGTTTACAAGAGATGTAGAAAGATTTTCGAAAAGTATCTATTTTGCTATTTCTGTATTTAAGCTAAAAAGGCCTTGTAGTTTGTAAAGGAAAAATTGTACAAAAATTTTATACGGTGTCATCTAAATTAAAGAAAAGAAATAAACATTCCATACTGTATTTTCCGGCGTTCTACATACACGTATAAATCTGCATACTTCTTAGAAAAATTGTACATATGTCTGATTTTACAATAAATTTACTTGCGTTAAATCTAAATGCCAACATTAATATTGATTTTGTTTGAAATCTGCTAAACTGCAGAGACATTATTTATATTTCACTTATTAAAACAGTTAAAAAGAAAGTTCGGTAATGATTTAATACGAGTATTTCTTTATTTGTATGTACATGCAAATGTATCTTTTCATATTTATGTACATATGTATGTACATACTAGTGATGTAACGAATGTCAATTTTTGATGTTTTTGATGTTGAAACGATATTCGTGAATACGAATACAAATATTATATGCAATATGAAATTTTAAAAAATTGTTATGAAAAAGGACCTTACACTCTTGTTGGCGTACTTTAAAGTTAATAAAAAGTACCCAAAATTTTAATGATCGCCATTGAATAATATTTGAAAATGATACAAAGCACAAATTTCTATAAAAAAATTAATTTGTACAAACTAAAATTTTTAGTCATTTATTTAAATTTCGTTTAGGACTTATGCATTTATTTATTTAATTTCTTTGAAAAAATATTCGTATTCATTTTCGTCTGAATTTGGCGAATAGGTATACATTTGTATTCGCCTGAAAATCGTTGAATATTCGACAATTCGAATACGAATACGAATATTCGTGCATCAGTAATACATACATATGTATGTATGTGTTATGTTTGCCGCCTGATACCAATTCGTTGGTGCTAAAAGGAAACAATTCAACTGTTTAAAGGTGAAATGTGCGGGTGTGTATAGATATTTTGTATATATGTATGTATGTATGTATGTATGTATGTATGTATGTATGTATGTATGCATGTGTGTATGTATGTATGTATGTATGTGTTGAAATTAGTATCAAGTACAACACGTTTTAATAAATATTACCTCATTGTGCACACGACTCCAAGCTTTCCAAACAGGTAAAATTGCCATGTTGCCATTGTAGCTGCGTTCGATACCACGCCAACATTCTGTTATAACGTAATCGCTGTAGTCACGCGATGCTGTTCCATCTTTTATTATACAAGTGTAAACATATGTGTGCGATTTTCATTTTATTTTGAGTTTTTTTTGGAAGAAAAAGTTACATAAGACATTACACAAAAATGGCGCCATTGTTATGTGTGTGGTAGTAAAAAACGGAAGTACAGCCATTATTAAATAAAAGTAAAAGAAAAAGAAAAATAGAAAAAGTATTTACAATCAATTTAATAACTGCTATAAAAATTAGCATAAGCACTCGTGTGCAGTTGCTTAATTTCTATTTTTTTTTGTTGCATTTTGCCGAAATGCAAGATTTGTAATATATGTACATACATATCGTTAACTTAATACGAAAAGGCCCCAACTCATAATTTTTCGAAATCGATATTTTTACATATTTCTAGAGACACCTCTTCGAAAAAAATCGGATGAATATAACACTAAATTTTTAAGGTATTTTTAATAAAAATTGCGTTTTGTATCAATATTGCATCTTTTTTTATTTAGTTTCTTTCTCCTCCTGTAAACTATGAAAAACATGATTTAAGACATTTTCGTATTAAGCTAACGATAATACTTATGTAGTATATCTGTGCTTTAATTCTGCAAAAGAAAATTTCATATTTAAATAAAATACTCATTGCTCTGACGAAGTTTATTAAAATAAATACATAAAAAGTCTCAATAAAAGTCCAACAAAATTTTGATTAAGCGCCAAACTATACTAAAAAAATTAATTTTCATAGAATCTTGGGTGCATTTGTGAATACAGTAATCTTTATTTTACTTTAAAATTATTGTAATTTAACCATTTTGGTTTCTTTTAATAAAACGTTTATACTTTAAGTGATTTTGTGGTTTGTCTGAAAACTATATTTTTTGACTTACGCTATTATTGCTTGTGACCACAGATATTTTTTTTACCTTTTTGCAGTTTACAGTATTCATAATTGCCATTATTGATTTCATCATCAATCAAAGCCTTTATTATGTCATTGCATTTAGTTTTGTTAGTGACACCAGATACATAACGTGGTTCGTTGTCAAGCCATATCGTTATTTCTGCATGGCCCTTTTCCTGAAATACGAAAACAGATTTTTATAAAAGCATAATACATATAACAATTTTTGACTAAAGTAGTAAAAGTGAAAATGAAAAAAAAAACATTTACCGCCCCTTTTCACAATGCATGATTATACAATAACATGAACTTTAACCGAAAGTTAGGTTTAATTGCCTTTCACAATGATATGATTAAGTTTTAACCGACACCATTTAACAGAAAATTGTCTGTTTAACGAAACAAAATTTGTCTGTTGATTTGAATACTAATTGTAAGAAAATTTAAAAATAAAAAGGAATATTAAGGAAAATGGAAGGACAACACTTATATTTTTCGAACGTATATAATATAAAAAAAGCAATGTGAGTCCGATCACATGGGAGATGTGTAAGCATCTAGTAATTATTTTTTTTTAATATTGGCTTATGGTAACTTAAATAAGATATATAAATTTTTGACTCTACTGTATTTAAAAATCCATGAAAAAGTGCATCTATAGTAGTGGAATTATTAGTTGTGAGGGTTTGTGGAGAATTGCTATATGCAAGTGGAAAATGTCAAATGAAAATTTTGATTAAGCTTGCGACTGTGGGTTTGCAAAATTTGTATTAAAATCTCCACCCATAATATTTGCAATGAGATGGAGATTGTTACCCCGTTGTCGTGCACCAGCTTCAGTGTAACAGTACGTAATGAAGATACATATGTTATAATATAATATTATAAATTCTTTATAAAGACTGCTATATATCTTCTATGCAGCTGTTAAGTTTCAGTGTAGTTGTTGTTCGTATGATTACACTAATACACTAGTACATAGCTCACACCGATTTGATAACGCTTTACGATCTTACTCAAAATTTGTGATTGTATTGTGAAAAAGATTTTTACCCCTAGCGTATAGATGCTTACACATCAAAAAGAAAGGATCAGAAAAAGAAGTTACGCTCATCGCAACTATTTTTCTCTGTCAGATACGGATTTTATACAAGGATTCACAATGTCAAAGCAGTTAACAGACGGATGGTGAAATGGAAATCAATAACCGAGGCAGAAAATGCCCTCTACCATCCTCTCAGTTCTAGTTTTCTATGTAGATGCATATTTATCTCAGTCGTAAATATACTGGAATTGCCCCTCTGCTCCTTTCCTGCTACATATTAGTTTTAAAAATATATAAAGCTTTTTTTTGCATTTGTGTCCGTTTAAATGCCGATGTAAATATTTTTGGAATTTCATAAGAAACGGTTGGATACTTTCAGAGAGCCGATATTGCCAACTGATTTCTCTTGGTCCTACCTTATAAAAAGTTATATGTATTTTATCTTTTTTGTGACATACAAAATTTGTTTCTTAAACATTTTTTTATTTAAAAAATGATATTCTATGTTTATGTTTTGATTAGGCTAAATTTCGAACAATAATCAGGGGGCAAATCACGGGACCCAAGACGACTCGTAATTTACAAATATATCTATATAAAAGTGACCATATCTCAAAAACTAGCCACATGATAACAAAATCCTTACCAGTAGCTCGTTTCTGTATTTCTCGTATCGTAAAATTTTTCACATGAAGTGTGAAATCACAAAATTCCGTCGTTTCTCGATTTGTGAGAAAAAAGTGTTTCTGTATTTGAATGCGAAAACAGAGAACACTGATTCTGATTTTAATGGAATATTTCCAGTAATCGAATGTGAAATGAAAACAAATGTCCAAAAAATATTAGGTTTATTCATTTACTGAAAATTGTTACGAATTTGTAACAATTTTTACTGGAAAGTGTTCATTAACTCAAAAAGTTTAAAAGGAGAGCGTCAAAAGAGAGAAAAAAATCGAGAGACAAAAAAATGCTTACAAATTATTACTAGTAAAAAACAAGCAGGTTTTCTTAATTCATTGTTTTTCCTTCATTAAGCTATATAAATTAAATTTTAATGACAAATAAATTTGTTTGTTTCTCAAATATGATCACAGATGGAAAGTGGAGTTTTTGTACTTTTTAATAAATAAAAAAAATTCATAAAAATAGTAAAAATACATGAAAACTGTGTAACGAATTTATAAAAAAATTTGCAATTTAAAATATTATGAAACAAAGTACATCATGATTTCCATCCATGGTTCTGATATGAATAAAATTTTCTTGGAAGTTTTTACAAGTAAGAGTCTAAACACAATGTTTGAGGTGCGGTGTGATTGCTCGTTGCGGGAGAGAAAAATAAACATAATACAACGGAAGACGGCGCCGGCAATACTTGTCATTGTGTGTTTAAATTTCTATTATTTTTTTGTGCACACATTTTTATAACTAAAAACAAAAAATGATTAACGTTTTATACATTCGCAGATATATTTGATATGTTTTTTAAACTTTTATATTATATGACAAAAATGTTTGAACTTCAAAATCATGTTTTTTTACAATAATGTTGTGAACACAGCCAATTATTCAAAAACTACGGCAACGTCAGCAAGAGAAAATTGGGAGAATAAGAAAGTTCTCAATGGAAATAAAATAGATTTTAATTTTATTCCGTCGCGCACTGCGGATTTTTACCAAAAAGTGGTATGGAAATCCGCACCGCAATAAAAAATCGTTACATTGTGTTCAGACTCTAAGGCGTTCCTTTACTTTTTCATATTTAGGAGAGTAATTTTGTAAATTTCTGCCTTACTCTCTCGTTGCTAGTTTCTGCTGGGAAAGTAAATGAACAGACCTATTATTTCAATAACAAAAAATTAAATAATTTACAAGAAAAAGAAAATAAAATAATGAATGAATATAAATTGAATGTAAGGGCACTGCTACACGTTTAATATATATTGAACGCGATCCAGTATCGCGATATTTATTAAACGTTTAGCATGCAGTATTGATGGATTGCAATCCATATCGCAGAAAGGCCTAAATTATGGAATCCAGATCGCGTGATAAATATTGAACGTGTAGCATTTTCATGATATTTGATCGCTATACGTTAATAAGAAGTGAAATAAAACAAATAAGTTAAAAGACGCAGTGAAAAATTTAAAAAATAAAAAAGTAAAAAAGTTTATTACGTTTATGTAAAGTTTGTTTTAATAAAGGGTAATGCCAGAACGTAGTGAAAGCGAGTGGGTTATGCCGGTGGAATCAGAATTAACGACCGAAAAAATAATTTTGAAAGACTTTATTTTTAATTTGGTGGCATTGCCGGAGTTGTGGGACTCGTCGGCTAAACCTTTTTTTTGGTTTTCTCGCGACATTTTTTTAATAAACGTAAATACTGTCGCGATAAATATTGAACGTGTAGCATATGCATGTGATCCATCAATCCATTAAAATGGATCTATTAACTGTCTCTACATAAGAAAATTACAGAAAATAAAAATATAAAAAATGTAATATCGACTCATTAAAAATAATTTTAGTTTAATAATTCGTTGCATAATGCAAATTTAAAAATTCATATGCTTTTGAGAAAATTTGATTGTTCTCGCACCAATTTAAAATGCGAGTTGTTTTGTATTTTTTGGGAGAAACTTTTCACATAATATTGTTACAGAAACACTTTTTCTCACATCCTTTCAATAATTGCTGGAAATTTGTTTTACTGACACATGTTTCTCGCAAACTAAAGGTACAGATACACTTATGTGAGAAAAGCAGCCATTTTGTGTTTCAGTTTAAACTATTTTTGTTACGATTCCCTCGATTCATGCGGGAAATTTTGCGATGCAAGAAATACAGAAACGAGCTGCAAATTTATAATAAATTTCTAGTTTTTTAAATATTTTGAAAATATCCATGGGAGTTAATATTTACTTTCACAAAAAAAATTATACTTTGAGATAGCAGAATAAAAAAATTTAAATAAAACGAGATTGTCGTCATAGCGACGACAATAGTGAGAGAAATTCGGCTGTGATATATATTAATTTGGTTTTTAATTTGTTTAAACAATTTTTAATATACATATTTAAGTTTGTGTTTTGTGTTTGTCCAGTTTACACAAAACACTGTGATATTTTTAATTATGTGGTTATTTTAAAGATTAAATATTTTAATAAAGAATCATCCCTGAAGAAGTTGGAAAAATACCAACGAAACGTAGGATGGAAAAATAAATTTTTAATAGATAATCTTTTATTTATTTAAAAATATAATTTTAAATGACCTTGAAAGCCTGATTTTTGGGGGAAAAACCCAAATAACACCAAAATCATAGAAAATAAAAAAGGTCGATAATTACATTTAAACATTTACACAAATCATTTTTTGTTTTGTTTCGAAATTTATATTACAGATGAATATTGCATAGGGGAACTATTTGCCATCGGAAACTCATCTTGATTAAATTCGAGCTGACGTAATTAATTAATTTTGGTTAATAAAATTTTTTCTTCTAGTTGTGGCAACACTGGCTACACACTCACTCAATACTCACCACTGTACTGTTGACGCCGTATAATGAAATTGAACGACTACGGTGACTGTGGCCACTTCGGAAATGTTTGTTTTTGTAATAATGGCAGTGTTCCTTTTCCGTTAACTCCCATTTGGGAATATGGTTGACATTTTGATATTGCTGATAATTATTTTTATTGTTCTTATAATTGTTATTCTTATCGAGATTTTCTTTGTTTTTGGGCGGTAATATGGGACTGTAGCGATTAAATTCTCCAGGTATGTTCAGTAGTGAGGGGCAGCTTTCAAGATTTTCATCGATAAGTGTAGAATTTTGTTGAGGTGCCATAGTCGCCATTTGGAAATAAAAATATAATAAATACACTGGAATGGGAAATAAAAGTAAATAAGAAACAATTTAATATTTCTTGATGATTTTTTATTTTATTTCTTAAAAAAGTATGTATGTATGTATATATGTACATATATCTTACATACATACACACATATTTATGTATGTAGTGTATGTATATACATATATGTATGTGTATATATACGTATACAATATGTGCTTGCATTTATTGGCTTTGTTATATGCAAATATGTAATGTTTTTATTTATCTAATTACTCGTATTCATGCAACCTTTAAATTTTCACAAGACGAACTGCCATGCTAGCATGTAATTTAAAAGAAGCAAAAATACATTATGCAGTTTAACTAACCTGTTTCAAAGTTATTTCAAAATATTAAAATTTATACATTTCCAAAAAAAAAGTTGAACTAAAAAGGTAATAAAAACCACCTCCATTGCAATGGATTGCAAAGAGAAACATTTATTTAGTTATTTGACCTGTACTAAAAAGCCGCCACATAGTCGCAGTTAGCGTATTTTTTGTTTGTTTTAACTAACGATCGAAACGATAAAATAAATTACCCGGTGCACGTGAAATTCTTACTATAACGTTTCTTCTGTTAAACTATTTTGACAACATTTACTCCGAGCAAAAGGGTAACTGACTGATTGTTTGATAGTTGGAAGGTGCAATTGCTTTTAATACTGAAAATTAGAGCTTGCGTGTGTGTTGATAGAAGTTTTGGCATACATATATGTATATACAGTGGTGGTCATATACTTAAAGCATTATTATGACACCTGCTAAATTTTTTTTCACATGCATTTGCATCTCTAACTTGCATAGATGTTCCCAACACAATAATTCATTTTATGGGGACAATTAATTCTGCAACTATTACAGTAATGATGGGGAAATAAATAAATTTGGGACTTGGATTTGAATTGGCTTAAAGCACGCACCTTTCTTTGACAAAAACCTAATTTAAATTAAACATTTTTTAATGAAATTTCATAAAATGTCATATTTTTTTCAAAGTCTGCTTCAACGAAGTATGTACTTTTGAAAACGCAAAATTTTAGAATTTTACGATGGCGTGGAACAAAGTTATGAAGGGGTAAAAACACGACGAATGGCTTCGTGTAAATGTATACACTGCGTGCATAGGCCGGAACTTGGCCTGGCGCACACCGTGCTTTTAAATTTTTTACAAAATTGTTATCAGAATCTACAAATTTATTTGCAGGTCCGTATTTATAAAAAATATTTACTACTGCCAGGAATTTCGCTACTGAAAATGAAATTTAGTTTTTTTCTGCCGTAAAATTTTTAGAACGCAACGAGATTATATAATTAATACGAGGCTGATTTCATGAGAAGTGAGCGTTAGCACAAACAAATTTATTTAAAAGTAAAAGATTTTTCATGAAGTTGTAGCCAATACATTAAATTTTAATATTCTATAATAAATTAAAAAAAAACAATTTTAATGTATTTTTTTTATATCAACTCTGTCAAATTATCTATCTTGATAGTGTGCGCATTCATAAGACGTAACTGTTGAGCTCAAGAGTTGTGAAACTGTTGGCAACTGTTGCCCGCCACAGTTGAATCTTAGAAACGGCTTGATGTATATAATTTAATTGTATATCTTTATTTCGTTACTTCATCACATTTTTAGTGTAAAACTTGACAAATATTTGCTCGTGCCACCTAACAAAGCACATAAAAGAAAGAGCTCTATTCGATCAGATGTTCAGGCTGAGCACAACGTGTTGACTATAGGTAGCGAAAAAATTTTATGATGGAAAATTACTCAACTGTTGAGTGGAGCGGAAATACTCAAATATGCGTTTCTAAGAGAAACACTCAACGGTTGCGCAACAGCTACTTCTTATGAATACACCCATTGTTACCCAGTGAAAATAAAATACCACGATGCCGCATGTCAGCTGTGCATAATTTTTTGACATTTGAACATTTCGAAGAGGTGCTTCGGTTTATTTTCCTTCAGCCCATCAAAGGGAATATCAATAAAATATATGTAATTTTAAAGATTTTTTATATTTTTATGTTGTGTTTTCGAATGTCCCACCCGTGACGAAAAACAAATAAAAGTTAATATGACTAAACAATGTGGCAAGCAATTTGTTTGAAATTTTAAAACTAAAGGTAGAAAAATTTTTTAATGCCAGATTTATCAAATAAATCATTTGTTTGTTGAAAAATGAGGTCGCAAATTTGAATTTATTGAAAATATTCTCAGATGGCGCTGCATCTCAGTTTAAAAACAAGTACATGCTCTCCAATCTTTGCTTTATGCAAATGGATTTCGGCATTACTGCGGAATGGTTTTTTTTTCGCAACTGCACATGGCAAGGGTGCTGTAGTAAAAAAATTTGTGAGATATCGGGTCATGCAACGTATATGCAGTATAAATACTGGACAAGATTTCGTTTCAGCTGTCAAGAATTGTGTAAAAATATAAATATTTTGTATTTATGGGAGCAAAAGATCGAGGAAAGCTTTGAGTTGCTTAATGAAAAGTGATAATAAAGATAATTGTTGCTTATTTGAACACTAGTGCTAAAATGCTGAAATACAAAACAAAATACTTAAAAAATAAATATTTGTTATAAAAAAAAACAGTAAATATGTTTGTTTTTTAAATGAATATACATTTTCAAAGGTTTGAACTTAAAAAATATATCCAAAAACAGGATTAAGTTTTTGGATAAAGTTTTCAAACTATATTTGAAGTTACTAGATCCGTTTCTAGTCAAATTGCTACTACGAAATCGCACGCGTCCCGCCCATGACAAAAAAAAATGTCCCACCCGTGACGCTACAAAAATTTAATTTTTTTGCAAAATATAAACTTGTTCTACTTAACTTTTAGTGAAGGACCAATTGATACCTCTGCTGCTGTCATAGATTTGCTACATTTTGATAAACTATATAATTTCGCAGAGTTTTGAGTATGTGTCCTAAGCACTCGAAACGCATTTCTTTTTCATGTCCCACCCGTGACGAGCCTAATGGGCACTAAATTTTGCATTAGCAAATCTAAAATAGTCTGTTTCCGTGTAGTATCTTATAAAGACAAGTCTGAACTTTTATTTTATAAGAAAGTCATGTAAAAAATAGTTTAAATTTTCTTATTTTTTTAAAACTAAACACTTAAACTACTTCTAAATGTCCCAACCGTCACGATGAAATCAGCCAAAAGTAAATATTTTTAAAACTTATCAAATAAAGTTACCTTCTTATTATTTGAATAGTTGATGTGTTTCTAAAGTTAGTTTTAATGAATAGTTTGCGTGTCACTCAACATATTTTTTATATAAACGGCTATTTAATATTCAAATTTACATACATATGTATGTATTGTATGCAGTATGTGTGTAAGTCTAATGCACTAATATAAAATTTTGAATCAAGATAAAAAACACTTGCATGGATTTACATGCCATATGGAAGCAAATGTCGCTTTGTTGGTATACCAGCTATATATGTACATACATGTGTACACACAACATTTTAAATATTTCAGTGCAGTGTAAATATTGTTAATCTTTAATACGCTTTCTAATGTACTTTCATAAAAAATACCACATAAATACCATAAAGCATTTGAAATGAAAATTGTATTTTTTTTTGTTTTTGATAAATTTGGGCAATTTGAATGCAAATGAGTAAAACTTGTCACTCCTTTAAAAGATATCAATAAATTTTATTGCTGACTACACAGAAAGAAAAAAAAATTCTTTCTTAATTTAACTTTTTTTTCTTGTTTGCTTAAGCACCAATATTACTGGAAAATTTAAATAATAATTAAACTAAATTAGATATCAAACAAGCAGAAAATTAGATTACCTATTATTCTTTATGTGCATATACACTTCGACAGTAGCTTCGTCTTAATTAATCTCCGTTTAATTGATTTTAAAATAAATAGATGGCTGAAACGCTTACTTGATCTTAGAATAAAACCTAAAAAAATTATTAAAATCGCATGTAAAAATTTGTATTAATTTTAAGTTGGAAAACAAATACAATTACATGAATTTGCCTCTCTCAGAGGCCACTGTTTTACAATGTTTGTCCCGGGCTCGGCTGACCCACTCACATAAAAAGCATTAGAAGTCAGCAAAAAGCTTCCAATTAGAATCATGATAACTTATTTTTATTTTTTCGATGGTATCCTTCATACCTACAGAATATGCAACTGGGCCAACAGGCCAACTGTCAAGCTTGTCTTTGATAAATATATAAACAGTCTCCACTTGTCTGGGTCGCAAGGTAGCCTCAGTTCAGCCATAAATTTATTTGACAAGAGAATTTTAAGAGTTTTTCCAAGAGATGCCACTGCTGAGATTCAATGAGCTGAGAGTTACTCCTAGATAACTTCAAATTCCTAGACGAGATCATTCAATTCAATTAAAAATCTTCATAATCGCTACATGCTTCACTTCATAGTCTAGACTGAAGTTAAGAACCTTATGTTTCTTGCAAGGTTAGCAAACGGTATCGTAAAAATACCGATACCGATTCAAATACCGCTTAAATTAGATACCGGTATCGATACCGATACCGAAATGCATTTCGGTTAGAAAATACCGGTATCCAGAATACCGTTTACGTCTATACCGGTACGTACCGGTATACCGATTCCCACCAAAAATAAAATTCAAAAATTTATTTCAATCAACTTTCTTTTATAAGCACGTTTTTGTTCTCGTTTACACATTCTTATGTAGCCCTGTTTTTTTAATCAACCGTAAATTGAAATCATATAATAATCATCACTAGTGCGAAATACTACCAAACTTCATGAGCTGCTTAAAGCCTTTAGGAACAAAAAACATATCCCTAGACATATAAGTAAATATTTTAAATTTGTGAAAAGAGCAAAGCCATGTTAGCCCACGGTTATGTGGAGATTTAAACTTTTGATGAGTGTTTTTTAATATGTAGTATATACACAAAGATTTTTTTCTTTAATGGATTTACTATATATGTGCCCTTAATTATGAAAGTGGTCTAAGTTAGGGCTATTCAACCTGTGGCACGCGTACCACTTGGGGTACGCGAAACTTTCCCAGGTGGTACGCCAAATCTTCGCCTCCACATATTTATGTGAAACAGGATTTTCATCAATGGTGGCAATCAAAAATAAATACCGAACAACATTGAATTTGGAGCCAAATCTTATATTTCTTAAAGTTAACAAACATTGATTCAGATATAAAATTTCTTTTTAATTTTGTTGTTTTTTATTATTAATAAATGAAATGGATTAAATATTTTAAAATTGTTTTGTTATTTATTGAGCCCATACTTGTTTATACACATAAAATTTTTTGGTGTTACGCGAATTGTTGGTTGTGAGTTTTGTGGTACGCGAACCAAAAAGGTTGAATAGCTCTGGTTTAAGTCGTGTGAATTTTTGCTTCGAAATATCAAATAAATCTTTGAAAAACTTCAATAAATATATAAAAAAAATATAACTTTATATAAATCGAGACTAGTACAACTCTAAATTAAAATGCTGCATAATATAAAAATACTTTATAATTTGTTCAAATGTAATCTTCTAAATATCTAGACCAGAGAAATATATGACTTAGATCAATTTCATAATTAAGGGCACATATGTGCGCTGTCTAAAATATGATGTTTGCTGAAGAAAAAACTATGTTAATTATTTCGGTATTACAAAAGCATTTTGCCAATCAATATTTTCGGATGAAAAGTCTCTCCTAGGTAGAAAATTATGCAATCAATACACAGAAAGTAATAACAAATCGAATTTGCTTTTGAGTTCTCGGCAATTCCCAAAAAAAAACAAAGTCCTAAAAATGGGACCTTTCAGTATTTTTGCAATATTCTTCTTACTTTTCGCCGGGCGCAGATCAGATTTTTGGAAATATCTTTTTCATCTCTTTAGAAACTCACATTAATTAATAAAAAAGTAATTCGTTCAATAAGAATTGAAATTACTGAACTTAAGCTCGATTTAGAAATTATTTCTGATAAAAATTCACTATAGTTCAACTAAAATTAAAAAAATGTCTCATTTTTGGAAATATTTAAAAAAAATATCTTGTCTTAAGGTGGTCTAATTCAAATATATGGTTAAGGCGTTGATAAGGACGATGAGAAAATTTTTCTAAATTTTTATATCTGAAGGTAAAAACCGCTCTCTTGAGGTGAAGAAAATTACTTTCTTTAACTTTTTTAATATTAATTGTACAAGAAAGTCGTTTTGTTTGTTTTTAAGTTGTTTACAAGAATATCGTTTATTGTTTGAATTGAAATGTATAAATATTCGTTTCGTCTGAATTTGGCGAGTACGTATACAAATATCTAAAAACGGCCGAATATTCGAGAATTCGAATACGAATATACAATTCTACATGTATTTCATATATAATATACATACAATGTAATGTATTTATTTTTATCATTTTGGTAAATTAACCAAAAGTTATACTTTATATATACAAGGTTTCAACCGCAGTTTGCTTATTTTACTTTTTAATAAATTATTTTTTAATAAAAGTATAAAAACGTATATAGAAACATATAAGTTTAAATGTTTTTATATGTCAATGTAAAAATACTCCCTATTCGAAGTAATTTAATAAAAAAAAAAGATTTTTTGTTATGTCCAGTATCTGAACTAATAAATTTAGCAGTAATATCGGTATACCGGTATTATAAACTCGGTAACGGTATGTACCGGTAATACCGATGCCGAAATAAAAAAATACCGATACCGTTACCGATACCGATACCGATACCGTTACCGATACCGAAATTTAAAAAATAGTTGTACCGGTATCAATACCGATACCGTTATTTGTTTCGGTTTCCTACCTTGGTTTCTTGTTATAATTTATAGTATTCCGGATAAGGGCTATTGGGTCAAAATTTATAAGCTATATGAGGGTAGCGCGGTCTTAACAGACTGTTCAAAAATGAAGGAAGGCACGGTAAGTGGTGTCTATATCTAGACTACCGAATGAATGTGGCGTTTTCCAAGCTGACATCTTGGCGATCCTCACTGCCATGGAGCTTGTGGCCAGAAATATGACTGAAGGTGAGAACATAACCTTCCAATTCGACAGTTAGGCAGTGCTAAAGCTGCCAATATACTACATGTTTTTGCTTGTGTTTTTTCAAGTTTACAATTCACATGTTTTTTTTGTGTCTGTCAAACAAGATTAATTTACATACGGTTTTTAATTTCTGGTCACCAACTTGTATGTACAATTACACGCGGCATCGGCCATGATTGTTTAGAACAGCTGATATGTTCAGCATTAAAGCCGCTGGAAATTTCTTTGGTAGCGTTGCTGAAGTGCCGACGTCACAAATATTTATTTATTTTTTTTTTCTTTTTAATCTGCAAAATATGGAGCTTGTATCAACACTTGTTATATAATTTATATCATTGTTATTAAAATTTTTAAATTCGATAAAAAATAATTAATTTATCACTAATGCAGATACTTTAGACGGGCGGCTAATGATATCAGAGACATTCAACTGTCGATAAATGGTTTCACATAGCATAGACATTTGAAAACACATGTGTGAACATAAGAAAATAGAACATGTTCTAATTAAAAATTTGTCTTATGTTTTTGCTTGTGTATTTTACACAAGCAAAGCTTTTGAGGTCACCAACAACATGTTTTTACCGAATTATCTAAAATTTGACAGGAGCAATGTAAAAAACATGTAGTGTATAGGCACCTTAAGAGTTTTGAAGGGAGTTTTGCCTGTAGGAGAGCCTTCAACTTGCTTATGGACAAATATAGTGTCAGACTATGTCGGATTCCTGGCTACAACATAGTTGAGGGAGAATAGGGTCGGCGTTAGATGAGGTATTTTGTAACAATTCGCTGAAATTACCGATAGGTCATTAATACAGGGAAATGAGTAATTTGGTGGCGAGTCGGATGAAGCGTTCATGGAGAACGCGAGAGACATGTGACCAAAACTTAACTCAAGAAGATGTAAACTGCTACTGGATGTGAGTAGGAAAGCATTGCGAGTCTTGATATGACCGCTAACTCGTCACTGATCGATTAGAGTGAAGACTAACTTTTGGGAGATGAGCACTCCAGATTTCTGCAGGATGTGCGAGTATGAATAGGAACCAGAAACCACTGAGCATATTATCTTCCATTGCTCGAAGCTGCAACGCTATATGCTTAGAACTCATTTAGATGAATAGTGGCCTAGCTGCGACAAGTTGCCTGCGAGTCGTGTTTGCCGACGTTAAGTGAAGAGAAGCTTGCGGGGAAGCAAAAGTCGCACGTACTGGTAATCGAAGCGACAATTTTAACTCTTCTCTCTCACATATTTTTTTCTCTCGTATTTTTTTTATACATGTCCAAGCAGTGTTGCCAATTTATTATAACATACATGAAATAAAGAGTTATAATATAAAAATTATAAACAATAAAGTAAATAACAATTAGTTCCTTTACGGCAACACTGCTACGAATGAATGAATAAATAGTATTGATCAAATTAATATCAAAAAGTCCCCTGACTATTGCGACAAAAAATCTTCATGTATACGAGCGTGGAGTTAAGAAGGGACAGCTAGGCGCAGCTAGGCCGCCCTTCATCTAATGATGAGATAATTAGTGATATCGGAAAGTTTAAACTAGAGGATATCAGGGGCTTCATTATGGAATGAAGCGGAAAATTACAGATAATATGCTAAATGGTTTCTGGTTCCTCTTCATCCTCGCACATTCTACAGAAATCTGGAGAGCCAATCTCCCAAATGCTAGTCCTTACTCTTGGGTACAATTGGGTGTTAAATTTTTATTAACGGTTTTAAACAGAAGGGAATCACAATGGACCCAACTGGGTATCCCTGGTCTTAAAGCTGAAGGAATATTTGCATACTGAATAGTGTTTTTACTGCTTTCTGGGATGACAACTAGGTTTCCGCTAAAACATGTTCACAGCAAATGCTATCGATTTACAAGATCCTTTATGCCGTTAGGTTAAGATAATGTAACAAGTAGTACAGAAAACTTTTGGACCCCAATGCTTGTCTTGATCGCCAACTTGGAGATCAAAGTAAAGTTTATGAACAGTTTATTGTTCTTTTACACTCAACTCCCCGCAAACACAGCAATAGCTATTAAGATGATTTTTACACTGATGTGGCATAGTTCAATAATAAATGAATGCTCTTCAAATCACCTTAGAAAAATCGGAACCAAAATGTCAACCATTTTACTCAATTTAGACGAAATAAAAACACTGAGATGTTGACTTTAAGAAATGCAGTACAAAGCTATAGATGAATTTAACAGCCCATCTAAATTGAATTCATAACCATCAGATTATTGAAAGGGAGAGAATGAGGGGAGAGGAGGCACTATGAAATAAGTCCCATCGAAATAACGCCCAAATAAGAAAATGAAATAAGGCCCAATAAAATTATGGAGTTTTTAATTGGACTTTATTTAATTTATTTTAGACTTTATTTCATCTTAAGTTTGGTTGAATTTGATTTAATTTTTTTGAGTTTTATTTCATTTTGATTTTGGTTTCATGAAGCTTTTTCTTGGGTATTTTTTCATAAATTTTCTCTTAGGCCTTATTTAATTTTTTGTGGGATTTATTTTATTGGGGGTTATTTCTTTTCTTATTTGGGCCTTATTTCATAGTGCTGTGAGGGGGGTTTTCCACCTGGAAATAGTGGGTGATTAGGAAAAACGGAGGTTATATGTGATTTAGGTAATTCAGAATTTTACATAAGAAACACACAGAAAAAACTAATTTTCCATTTCAAACACGAAATTCTCTGAATCAAATATTAATTTTTTCAATTTAGGTCCTACAAAGAAATTTGTAAATTCAAATGCAAAAATTTTTTATAGTTTGTTGGAAAAAAAAACGCAAATTTTTTCAATCAACAAATTGTTTCATTCAAACAAATTTTTTTACCGAAATGAAAAAGCAAACCAAAGGAATAAGTGTTCTATACAGCATGCCATTGCCATATTTGAACAGAAATCTTATCTAAACAGTCTTGTTGCAAATGTTATTTTATATAAGTTATATGAATTATAATTTTTTACTCCACACTTACAGTTTTTTGCATAAAATAAAATTGGAACAAACAATTTACTGGATCAGTAAAAATATTTGCTGCAACTAAATTACTGTTTCAAAAAAACGTTTATTTGAAAATTTTTTGGGAATAATTTTTTCTGTGCAGCTTAAACGGTGTAAGACGTCTCAAATTTTTATTTCTTGCAGGACAGTGTTTTAAAATTAAAATTGTTTTGTAAAAAATTTCTTTGTAAGGTCAGCAAAAGCAATTTAATAATTAATGCGTTTTAGGTTGTTGAACTTTTGTCATTTGCTACAAATAGTAGTGCATAAAATATTATATCGACATACATATATACATGGTATGCACACATTTCTTAACTTGTACTAACGTATAAATAAATATTTGTTCTGCTTCTATTTCAAGTTCTATAATTCTATTAATGTTTACAATTTTTGTTAACACTTTTCAAAGTCACATGAAGGTTTATATCAGTGCAGTTAGTACGAGTTGTTTAAGAGCTTTTGAGTAGTCACTGAGTGTTTTCTATAAGTATTTATTACTTTGAAGCATCATTAAGGCAAATTGTAAGTGAAAGCAAATGAGGACGTTTAATAAACAAATTTTTAACGCCTCAAAAGAATTTTTCAATTGCTTTAACGCTGCAAGAGTTACTTCAAATATTCAAAGTGGAAGTATGGGCGCTGGTGTTTGCAAAGCTGGATTACAGGTACTCACTACATTACTTGTAGAAGAGAGTAAAAGCGTTCATTTGCAATGGTAGGGTATTCAAAAAAAATGTTTGTGTTTTGCGCGAGCTTAAAATATTGGATCACATTATTCACTACATTTCGCGATGACGCGAAAAAACTGTCTGTCATTGAAAAAGTCACGGACTTATTGATGTTCCTCTATAGAAATATGCAAAAAACCCCATTAAAAACTAATGTGTTAGGGCCTTTCCATATTAAGATAACGATATGTAAAACATATTTGAATATTATAAAAAACCTTCTCCTGAAAACTTTGATTTTTGTTGCTTACGATAAAATCGAAAATAGGGCTCGATATAAATAAATGTGTTTCAATTCCAATGTTATATACTAGAAATTACGTCGTTCGTTACGGTTGTGTTCACACTGAAAATGACTTAACACTTGTTTTTATACGAGGGAAGATCAATAAGTCCATGACTTTTTGAATGGAACACAGTGTTTTTTTTGCAAAACAAAAATTTGTTTTTCAACATAATCTCCTTTTAACTCAATACACTTAGTCCACGTAGTTCCAGCTTTTGTATCCCTTTAAAAAAATTGGATTTTTCGAGGTCCTTAAAATAGGCATTTTTTGGTCAATAATTTCATCGTTGAAGCTAAATCTCTTTCCACCGAGAATTGTGAGCAAACGCTGCACCCATCTTAGGGAAAGCTTTATCATGCCCAAGTAATCATTCAAAATAGAAACCACTGAGCCATGTGGGATACCTACGGCATCAAAAATCTCATGCAGTGTTACTCTTCAATGGGCCAACACCATGTCGTGGATATTTTCGGGTGTACTGACCTCAATTGGCCGTCCAGAACGTTCAGCGTTATTTCTACTTGTGCGACTACAACGAAACTCAGTAAACCACTTTTTTACCATTGAAATCGATGGTGCAGAGTCCCCATAGTATTTATCGAGTTTTTCCTTGGTTTGATTGATGGTTTTTTTTCAAAAATAATGTTTAATGAGCACTCGAAATTCACTTTTTTCCATTTTTAGAAAAATACACGAGGTTGTATGTTTTGAACAGCTGTTAAACGAAAAGTAAATGACGACACTTGCTCAAAATTTGACAGTAGTCTATTAACAGGTGGTATTTGATGGGAACTGTTCCATGTTGCATTTCATATAACTATGAGGGAAGTTCGAAAGTAACGGACTTATTGATCCGCCCACGTATAATATTACAAAATAAGCAATTCCAAAAGTTATTAATAATTTTGTTCGCTATTTAAAGCCATTGAACTTTAATAACTTTGACAAAAAGAAAATACTGATGCAAAAAAAATTGCTTAACTATAATGAAAGTTCACATTACAGCGATTTGATTGTATAATTTTCTCGATGCAAAAATGTCTCTCATGTACAGACTTCAGTCAATGATAAGCACTAATTTAGATAATGTAGAGAGCATTTCTATTCATCTGATATTTAAGAGGTAAACGATTGCAATTCCATTCAAGTTATTTTAATCAGTATAATAATATGTCTTCGCTTATATCGCCCTGGTTGCCGTGCGTTTGAATTAACCCCCTATTTCCACAACCCAGACGGTCGGCTGGAGTATAAAATATTTGAGGCTATCACCGCAGAAGTTGTGTAACCGTCATATATGAAAACCTTAAAGTTTTTTCTAGAATAAAATAAATCTCCGAATTAAAATTCACCTTCGTTTTACAAAAACTGGTGGTTAAATTCAAATTTAATGGACTGTTTCTATTAGAGGTGAGCACTAGATCTTTGCTTGCTTAATCTTCATACAGTACAGTATTGAATTGTTCACTTTTTTTAGTGCTCTTGATTTTATGAGAACACTAAGACTGGTATTATCTTTTGGCTAAACTATGCAACAGCATTTGTTTATCTGCCAAGCAAGGACATTCGTTGTTGTAGTGTCGAATCATATTTCACTAGTGCACACCGAATGACAATTGCAAGATGAGCACATTAGTATTAAAATATGTGTATGTGTAAAAGAAAAATCAAACAAGGTAGAATGTTTGAGCGTGTTAGTTCGTATACGATACTTTTTTTTAAGTTAAGTTTATGATTTTATGATTTTTTTTTAAGTTTTATGATTTATTAATTTAAGACTAAAAAATAAAACAAATAAATAATAACATAAAAATAATATATTTCACAATGGATATATAATTGTAAAAAGTTTTATTTAATCGCTTAATATTTTATAAAATTTTGATTTTGTGAAATGAAATATTGTGCACTATGAAGTGTACAATATAAATATTGTACACATAACACAACTGTCGCTTCAACTGTTGTACAATGGCTTTGTGTGTTTTTTGTTTCATTGTTCTCTATTTTTGCTTTAGACTCAATAACGATCTCAATATTCGCTCTTGAAAAAAATACAATATTGGTCACTTTTTCACGGCTTGTGCTCACTTCTAGTTTCTACGTGAGAAGTAAGCTCTCACAGGCAAACAAGGGATATACAGTCAAAAACGTAATCAAATGAGTTTTTATAGTACACTTATCTAGTTTACGTTATATTTGATAGCACTTTTAGTATTTTTAATATCATTATTGTCACGGTATGAGTTACTTTTTTTTTCCATACTACCCGCATTACTCTGAATGGCAACCTTAGGACAAAATTATACAAAATAAAAAACAGCTACTTTTAAATTACAGTCCAATATTAGGTCAGTTCGTTTCTTTTTCAAGCAAAATCGATTAACTGAATACATCCTGAGTATTTTTGCTAGCAAAGCAATAAAGAATATTTGAATAGATTAGAAAAGTTTACGTCATAGATTTTTAATTAATACTCTTAAAATCGATAGTGACACACTCATCCTTATCGGGAATAAAAGGCGAACATTTTGTTCACGTGAAATATTTCCTGTCAACAAAAAAAATGGTGAACAAAATTAGAAAATAGTATACTGACACAACAACAACGCAAACATTGGCGATCACAATTAAAGGGAAGGGGAACAATTTTCACGTTAAGTTTTATTCCCGATAAGGGTGACTATTTTTATTTTCAGTATATTATAACAGTCTCATTTATAAAAATTATTAAGGCTTCATAAAGGTTTTTTAAAAAAAATTTGGTATGAAATTGTTATTTAAAAACCCTTTATAAAGCCTTAATAAGTTTTATAAATAACCCTGTAAATTTCTAAAAACTTATTTAGATTTGGCTGAAACAAGTCAAAAAGCTTTCGTGCTTCATGTCTTTCAAGTAATTTAAATTATTGCATTTGCTTAAAGTAACATTAAAAAGTAGAATAAGGAAAAAGTGCTTAAGTCATATTTTACTGTTTTGCAGGCGATTACTTTTAAGCTTTCAAGTTGATTTTCAGAAATTTATTTTTTGTTTGCAGGTAAATTGGGAAACTCTCTGTTAAGCTTTATTTTTTTAAGCAAACATCGTCCTACACACTATAAGTAATACATATAAGTTGAAATATACCAAAGTATAACCTAAATTAAGCTATTCCCCCATATTGTGAATGGCGTCGTCGACGTCACATCAAAACGACAGTATATATTGTCACTTGTCTATTTTTTATCGGCAACAGTTGGCTCTTATTGATAATCTCTCTCTAATCTATAAGGCTTTTTAAATTAATGTAGCATGTTAATAGAAGTCAATTGTTGTTGACAAAGAGTAGACAATTGAAAATTTTTACAGTCGTCTTGATGTGACGTCGTCGACGCCATTCACAATGAGGGGGATTATTCCAAATCAGATTAGAAGTCTAAAAAATAAAATAAGTTTCAACTCATAGTGGTGTAACTTCCTGAAAAAACAAACAAATTATTGTAGATTTTGACCAGGGGGAATTTAAAATGTGTAGATTACGCCGGTAAAATTAACTCAAAATCAACTTATATCGACTTAAGCACTTTTTCCTTTTTTGCCACAGACATATCGTCAGATGGTTACTAATTTTCCGCATTTAATGGAAATGCTCCCAATTTTCTTGCTTTGAATACATCTAGATTCAAGATAATAATAATCAGGGAAACCGCAAATATCCAATTTTTGTTTTTTCTTGTGTAACGTATTAATGCGGCAATAAGATATTTATCCGTTTCAGATCTTTTTATGAATTTTGGCATCGATTTGTTAGTGCATATTTTTGCATATTTTAAAGCAAGTTTAAGCATATATCCGTCTTACACGCATATTTTTAGCATTTTTTTTTTAATTTTGGGAGTATATTTGATGCCTTTAAAAGTTTTTTTACTACGACGCTATTACGGACTCTAGTTTCAACAAGAATTTGATTTTGCTATTAGTAGACATTGAAGGGACATTGTCAATGTATAAAAGTTTATTTAGATCTTACATGCAACGATTTTTATTTGAAAATCTGGATGAATATCTTGTTTGTTGAAATAACAAGTACAAATAAAACTTGTCTTATTTATCTAAAATACAGTTCTTAAGTCTTAATTCTGATATCGTATTCTCTTTTGAAGTTGAAGTTAATTTTTTTAGCCGTATACAATAAAAATTTATTTGTATTATTTGCTTTAATAAAAATTTTTTATGACAATTTTATTTTAAGGTACGTTTCAAACTCAAATAATTTTTTTTATACGGCAGTTATTCTTTGTTATTTTTTTTGTTTATTATATTTTTCATCTAATAAGACGTTTTGAATGCAAATGTTATTGAATTGTTAAATTAAAAATTTGTATATTTCCATTTACAAATAAGCCAATTTATGTTCTTTTTAAGAGCATATTTTTTGAGTTTTTAATGCATATTTAAAATTTTTTAGTGCATATTGAATGCGCATAAAACACTTTTCTAAGAGCATATTTTTGGTTACCCTGATAATAATGAATAACTAATTTTATAGAATGAAATGGGTGCATGTTTTTGCATATTTCCGTTCTGCAAGCACATTTTTAGATTTTTTTTCGATTTTAAGAGCATATTTGACGATATTAGAGCATATTTTAATGCTTTATAGAATTTTTTTTACTTTAATATGCTTGGTCGAACTTTTTATTTTAATTTTTTACGTCTAAATCTCGTTTTCTATGCATGTATTATTTATTAGTGTCCTGCACCAGACCATTTATAAGATCTTTCAAGACATGAAAGATTTTTCAAATGCTGTTGGGAAGACAAACAACTGAAACAAATGTCATGCCAACAGTGTTGTTTAAGCGTTTGTTTAGAATATTTCGCTGTAGCAAAGCATTTGAAAAATCCTTTCTTTAATTGTCTTGTGCTGAACTTTATTATTTATTGTGCGATGCTAAATAAGTTTTTAATAAACACAGTTGCTTTGGATAAAACCATTCACTCCACAATTATCCAACTTTTGATGATTCAATAAAAATATGGGACGTTAATTTCAATAAAAATTAAGTGTTGCTATTTGTAAAGGACGTAGCCCCCGATTAACTACATCAGTAGAAGTTAAATTAAAATTTTTAAATTATAAAACTGTATTTAGATGTGACAGGCAACATTTTTTATTTGAAAATCTAAGTGAATATTTATCCAAAACACAGTTCGAAAGTTTTTTATTCTGATATAGGGATCTACATATGGTTATTTCTCCGAAAATTCCATTTTTTTGTCGCGTGCGACAGCAAGCATTTAACCTTGTATTTCTAAACAACGTGGATCGATTTTTCTCAAAACGTTACCTAATATAGACTTGCTCACGGCCTACACAAATATATAAAGAAGTAAAGCAAGCGTATTAGCTTGGTGTTGCACGCTACAAAAAGTTGACATTCCTGTGGAAAGGCCTATATTCTGAAGTTGAAGTTGAATTTTATTTCTTTATTATTTTTTTTATTTTATTTATTTTTATTTAAGATGCAAATTTTATCGAAGACTTGGATTAAAAATATAGATATTTTTCAAATAAAACAATTTATATTATTTTCAAGAGCAAATTTTTTGTGAGTAGTTTTTAGGGCATATTTTTTTATTAAGGGCATAGTTTTTAGTGCATATTGAATGGGAATAAAATACTTTGCAGTTTCCCTGGTTATATAAATACTTAAAAAATTATGAAATGTAAAATATTTTTTTGTATATAGTAGTTGAGGAATTTATTCGAATATTCGACAGAAATTATTCGAATAATTATTAATTCTAAATTGAAAAATTTTATTCGTTTTAACAAAAATTAAATTTTTATTCAAATATTCGTACAATTCCACTGTGCTAGTTCAAAAATGTAACAAGCGGGGGACCTGGTGGTTAAACCTAATCCGAGTACGCTGAATTCAATGGTCTTAACCATTTTTTTAGGTTAGCTCTTGTTTAAAAAATAATTAAGATTGAAAACTTGATTAAAAGCACCTAAAAACCGCAATTTTTCCCAGTTTTTTACTATTCATTCATTTTTATAGCAATTAAAAGAACATATTATGGATGAACAGGCGTCCTAAAGAAATGTTTGAAAAAAAATTTTAAAAATTGCCCCAAAAAATTTTTATTTTTTTCCAAAAAGTTTTCTCAGGACGCAAGTTCATCAATACATAAATGGTAGAAAACTAGAAAAATTTTTGAATTTTTGGTCCTTTTAACCACGTTTCCAATCTTAATTATTTTTTAAACAAGAGCTAACCTAAAAAAATGGTTAGCACCATTGGATTCAGGGTATTCGAATTAGGTTTACCAACTCGGTACCCGGCTTGTTACAAAAAAAAAGTTTCAAAGTCGAGCACACACTTTAAAAAAAGGAAAATTTTCAAAACTTATTATATTATTATATGTGTGTACTTAGACTTAAAGAGCTGTTTCTTGTAGATGATGTTCCGGCATAGAAATTTGGCACCCAAAGAACCACAGATTTTATATTTGAAGCAACTGTGAATTCTCCCAGTGCCAAGATTCAACACTGGCAGCAATTGTTAGGCCAGTAGTAGGCTGCTGAAGATATTATAAATACTACATATAAGTGTATTTAGAATAATCTCTTAAACTTACCAATAATATTGTTTTATGGTTTATGAGTGAAACAGCAATCACAAACTCAATAAATATATTTATTGCAGTTAATTGCTTAAACTGGTTGAACGTACACGATCAAAATATGTATTATAACTTTTTTTAAATAATATAAAAAACACAAATTTTTTTCGAATAAATGTTAAAAGGAATTTAAAAAAAATATAAAAATAAAAGATAAAATTAAATATTTTTGACACTTCGTTCAATACATTTGAATGTATAATGCTAATTATGTATTTGATGTCATCAATGTTCAATCACTTTTCTTTTGCTTGATTTAGCACGGCTTTCATTATAATTTAATATGGTAGTGTGGCTAGAAAGCATGTTAATCCTTTGAGCTTTCACCCTTGACTATTTCTCGAATTTGAATTTCTGTTACGATTTCAGCACTTGGCTGTAAAAGAAACTAGCTTGATGCTAGGCGTCACTAGTTTCCGCTGAGCGATTTTTTTTACTATTTTTAATTTTTTGGTCGTTTTATATGTTTCTATATACGTATGTATGTATGTATGTAGAGCCTGTCTCTGTTTGGCAAAATGCACTACACTACCAACACTTAATTCGTTTTTAATATGTATTGTTTGCTTGCTGCCGTGTAACTATTGTCTTACTTTGCTTAGTCAGGTCCTTGCTTTTTCAGGACATATAGAAGAAATATTCTCGTATGTTAATATTTCTCGGAACTGTAGGCTATACTTATTTGATATACATGTGTACGTATTATGCATACGTTCGATATAATAATAGTGTGTTGTTGGTTTAAAAACTACTGGAGTATAAGAGTGTTTTCGAAATTGTTGTTTAATAGTTGTTTTTTCTTTGAAGTTTTGAAAAATTAAAGTTATGGTTTTTCGTTTGACTTTAGTAACTACGGTAACTGTTCAAAAATAAAAAAGGACTCGCGAGCTGTGTTGAATTGTAACGCACAGTATCCTTGACGACGAATGACTAACATGAATTTCATTTGTTACCACAAAACTTAAACTGCCAACTACTAATATTGAAACGATATGAAAGCATAATAAAAAATATTAAACAAAATAAGACAAAAACTCCCTAATATAGAACCTGTCGCTGGCACCTTACGTCTTAACATGATATTCGGTGCGGTATGGCCGCTTTGATAGGGGTAGGTTTTTTTTTTTTTTAAATTCCTATTAACTTGGTTGGTATGACAATAGGAATTGTATGGGTGTGTTTGTGTGTTAGTGTTGGTAAATGAGTGAATGTTGTGTGGCATGTGGTGGTTAGTGATATGCGTGTGTGTGTATAAATGCATACATATATACATATACATATACATACATACTTACATATTTATGTATATATTAAGGTGTAGTTGTAATGACATGCGATAGAGCCAAGCACCAGAACTTTATGTAAGAATAAGGAACTACTCTACTTACCATCAAAATACCGCACTCAACGATGACTCGAGCTAAAATAAAATGTGGAAACAATAAAAAAATAACCAGATAGAACAAAAGCCAAATTACACCAGCTGAGCTCAGCTGAACTGAACTGTGGCATGCGGCTGTTCCTTTTCGTATGTTGTTGCTTTTAACTTTGTGCTAACAATCAGCATGTTTCAGTCTCTTCCACCAACTGCCTGCCTGCCTGCCTGCCTACCAAATTCATAACCAACTTGTTCTACCAAATTTTAAATTTTATTCACATTTATACAAACATTAATGTACTGGCGAATAAAGTATGTTTTTTTCAGTTATTTGCTTGCGAACTTTGAAGTCAAATTAAGCCGTGGAAAACATTGTTGTTTAAATGTTGGTTAGGAATTCCAAACATCATTGCCACTATTATTACATACATATACGAGTAGTCAGTACAAAATAAATACAGCACAGCTAATAAAAAGAAGAGCTAATTTTTGCAAGTGTCACGTGCTTAAATCAATCTTAACAGTGCACTACAGGCAGAGTAGCAAGCCGTACCGGCGCGGCTGGCGGCTAGCTAGTCAGCCGTTTTTTTTACACAAGCCGAGCCGCCGCCGAACCACTCGGCTTATCGGCGGCTTATACTCAGCCGTTATTTTGTCTTTTATTTTTTATAATTTTTTAAATTTCGTCCCGGAAAGATAGTTGTTTTTGCTTCCACATAAAAAGAAAATGTTTATGTGAATGGTAGCGTAGCTGCGACAACACTTACGTTCTCTTTTGGAGTCCGTTCTTAAATACATGGACGTTTACATTGACTTTTTTGTTTAAGCAGTCAGGCGACCTTTTGATAATTAATTGTTCAAAGCTTTTTGTTTGTTGATCCGTAGCAGTGTTCCAATAAAGTAATTAATTTTTAATTCAATCCGAAAACTTAAATAAAATTTATGTAGAAGGCAATCATGAATAAAATTCCGCGAGAAATTTTTCCAGGGGAAAAATTCCAACTAATAGCAAGTAATAGGGAAAGAAATTCTAATTTGAAAATTGAAAAATTTCTCGCGAAATTTTATTCATAAATTGCCCTGATAATCTAGAATATGTTTCTATGATTTAACAAATAATTTACGAAGCTATTTTTAAGGATATCAATTACTGCATATCAATTAATGTAACAATGTGGTGATTCAATAATTCACGTATTTTTCTAAAAACAGACTGGGTTAAAATTTTTTTTCAAATGCTTAAACAAATCGGCGTTAAGCCGTTCAGCCGCCGCCGCCGAAAATATTTGTCATTCAGCCGCCGCCGAAATTTTTTGCTCGGCTTGCTGCTCTGACTACAGGTCAGTCAAATTACCACTTTTTCTGTGCGAAATCAAAACCTTAGTAGGCGGTTTCAATTTCATGATATTCAAGCCAAACTCTGAAAATATTTCTTCAAAATTTAATTTAAGCCATTATCGACCAAAAATTAACCGTCTAATAACAACAGTACATACATACTCTTATAAGCATTAATAAATTTTAGTTTTAACAAAATATTAGGTAATTGTTTAAATTTAGTGCATTTGGTAAATTTAAATTAAAAAATCCTCTTCATATTCATTAATTTCATCAAGAGCTCAGCTTTGTTCCTAACAATGTTATCTACTAAACAGAGGCATTACTTGCAAAACGCAAAAATCGCAAAATAACTCAATAAAAAATTAAAAATAACTCATTGATTATTACCAGGGAAAAATTGTTTTATGCGCATTCAATATGCAATAAAAACTTGAAAATATGCACTAAAAGTCAAAAATATTCTCTTAAAAATAAAATAAATTAGCTCATTTGTAAATGAAAATATATTTTTAATTAAAAAATTCGACGGCATGTGCATATAAAACACAAAAAAAAAACAAAAAAGTAAAAAAATTAAAGAATAACTGGGTTTGAAGTGCGGGTTAAAACAAAATTACCATAGAAATTTTGACTAAAACAAATAATACAAATAAATTTTTATTGGCTGCTCGCTCTCATAAGAATTTAACTTCAATTTCAAAATATCACGATATCACAATTCAAGCTTTTTAACTGAATTTTGGATAAAAATAAGACAAGATTTTTATTTATAATTTTTATTGGAATAAATAACAAAATTTTGAGGTAGAATTTTAAATAAAAATCGCTTTTGTCTCATCTAAATAAACTTTTATACATTGACAATGTTCCTTCAATCTCTACTTGTGACCCACAAATAGCAAAACTGAATTTGTATTGACACTAACTAAGAAAAATTTATACATTGGAATAGAGATTTAGACGACGAAAATTAAAATTAAAATTATGACAACCCCCAGATTGCTCTGGAAATATTTTTTCTTTAAAACTTAAATTTTTATTTTGAAAATTAAATTTTAATAATTTTCTAGAAAAAAAAATTATATAATTTTTTTCGGAATGGCGTGTCGTTTCAAAAGGACGGTTGCACCACGTGGGTTAAAATAAAAAATATATAGAATATCAAAATATGCCCTTAAAGCGTTAATTATACTCTTAAAACTCGAAAATATCCTAAAAATTTGCGTGTAAGACTGATATATGGAAAAATATGTTTTAAAGGGTAAAATATGCAAAAATATGCACTAACAAATCAATCCCAGAATTCATTAAAAGTTCTGAAACTGATAAATATAAAGTCCCCGCAATAATACATCAGACAAGAAAAAACATGCAATTGCATGTTTGCGGTTTCCCTGCTTATTACTTAATTTATACTTTAAACTTGAAAGGGTTCAAATGGGGTCAATATTTTTGAGGGCCTACATAAGGTCGGTACTTATGATAAATTATACCGTTTAAGCTAAAGCCCATTATAATGAGTTATTTTAAAGCATAGCGTTATAAATATAAAACATTTTGTGAAAAATATCAATACTTTCTTGTAGCTTTATTTTCCATTTCACAGCAATCAGTTAATACCAACACAATTCGAGTAAAACGCACTTAAAGTTGACCGATTACTATTGAAAACTCAAATCTATTGACTTTGATGCTCAATATTTTTCGAAAATTAAAAAAAAAACATGTCCTTATTTTAAAGCATTAACAATTGAAAACAACAAAAAAAAATTAAAATTTGTTATTAATTTTCAACGGAAAAAGTGATCATTTGAGTACTGAAAACTGTCAAAAAACGTAAAAATTACATACATTTTTATCGTTGATGATGGAAACACTTCAAATATTTTAAAATAGATACTTAGAAAAATTTATTTCTGCAATGTATGCCATAATATTTAAATTCCCCAAATTTATTAAATTCGAACGTACAATCAAAACAATGCAAATTTTTTGACATTTGAAATATGCCGTTATTTTGAATCAAACAATCATTCAAACCCATGGTGTTTATATGGTACATGTACTAAAATCCTCCTCGCAGTCGAAAACTTCAAAAATAAATTAAAAAAACCTTAGCTACACTGAAAGAATTTTCGGCAGAAATTCTATGAATTTCGATATTAATCTAATGAAAAATTCATTAAAATTCAACCAACGTCACGCTTCGTTGGATTAATGAAACCAGTTTCGTTAAAATTATTTTATTGAAAACTTCATCAAATTTATTTAACAGTGTAATTAATGCAGTGCTACATATAACTTCATAGAAACAATAAAATAATGTCATGAAAAGAGTGAAATAACTTAAATATAAAGGGGTTTCTTAATATTGTTGTCATAAATCCAATAAAATATTCTTACGAAACCTGAATACCAAGAAAGCAGTTCCAATGAAATCCTTTCACAATATTCATGAAATTTTCATTGGATTTGTGTAATTATCATTAGATTTGTGAAAAAATTTTAATGAAATTGTTTCATTGGACTTGGGTTTTCTTCTACTATCATAATCTTTCAGATTTTGGTGGTCTCAATTGTTTCAAGATTTTAAAGTTGACAAATGTGCTACTGTGTTATTATTGTGATTTATTATTGCAATTTATTTGCATCTGAATGTCTTTGCGATTAAGAAAAAATAACCTTTCTTAAATAAGGTTTTAACTACACAGAAAAATCTGTATTTTGTATTCAATTAATAAACTAAAAAAATCAAATATTACACGACAAGACAATACCAAAAAAAATTGGGGATTGTCTTCCCGTTGTCAAAAACAACTGGCTATTATTCACAGGCTTATGACATTTTGTAGACCTTAGGGGACAGAAATAGTCCGCCAACAGTACAACATTTTTCTCTAGAGCATTTGGGAATTACTCTGAATAAAAGTTCTCAATTTCGCGTTTAATTTGTATTTAAAAAGGAGAAATACCCGGTGAAAAATTTGTTGACTGTAAAATAAAGCTGATGTAAGTTAATTTCTACTACGCCAAGTGTCTTGGTTTTTGATCTCATAACAAACTTTTACTTTTACTTATTACGATGTCAGCCCCTACGTCAGCTTCAGTGTCAGCCATACAAATTGTATCGTCCATGTCCTGGCAATGACTTATTTGGACAATGTTACGTCAACTTTTCATCAATGTAATAACTATTTGATACCTATTTGTAGATTTGTAATTTGTAATTTTGAGAAACGGGCCCCAGGTTGATGACAGTTTTTCGTCAATAACATAGTGTTATTAAAACATAAGTTACAACATTTTGGTTTTTATTTTTTTAGCTTTGATTTCATTGATGTCATAATGTCATCATTACAGACATATGCATTATTAGTACAAAGTCGTGCAATCTACGAAAAACTACAACCCTGGTGTGATGAATTGTTATTGTCTTTTGAAAATTTTCATAAACACCATCATACCAGGGATGTACTTTTTCGTAGATCGCACGACTTTGTACGATAGTGTATCACGGCCTTAAAGAACAACATACAATGCAAAGTCTGTTGTAAAATATAGGCGGCAAATTTGATCTTTCATTACAAAAAAGCTTTCAGCAAGTTCTCATACGATGAGTCATAACAATTCTCATATTCCATTTGCACTGAAAAATATGTATATACCCGTATTGCATCAACTGACACCACACACAGTGAACTAGAGATTATCGAAACTGTGATTTTTTAATAATGTTGCTCCTTGTGAATGTGATGTCTAAATCGCTGTTCTTTTAAACACGGTTTAACACATTTCAGCTCTTCTGCTTTAAAAGTATTTATTAGTATTGTTGTCTTGATAAATACTAATAAGAAGAGCGACAACAACAAACAATTAGCAATTAACCCCGTCCAAATATTGAGAATTGTCGGATAAGACGCAGATAAACAATAAAATTGTACAAATGAAAATGTAAGCTACTCATACTTGCCAGAAAAGACGATTTGATAAGATTTGACGATTTTTTCTTGACAAAAGCTGAAGGTATAAAAAAAATAGTGTGATAGCTTTATTTACTGTAAACTAAGCATACAAGAACAATTACAGTTTGTATGAAGGAACTATATTTTCAAAACCTGTTCCTTGATAAATTCAGTCACAGTTGTGATTAGTGATTTTTCAATCGCTGTAAAAAAGTAACAGGTTTCTAAATATCGCTCAACTCTACAGGGAACCAAACACAAAAACGCTAATGATAAAAGTGTGGCTGCCTTAGAAAATAGCATGTTGTTCCGTTCTGCTTTGTTTGTCAGAATATTTACAATTAACTTTGGTGTTAGTTGTTACTTAAAAATGATCACATATAACTTTGGTTCCTAAAAATTTAAACTATTTTGAAGGAAAAATTTGTACTAAAACTTAGCTTTATAATACATACATATTTTTTTTGTAGTTAGGCTAAAAATTTTATATATACATACATACATATATATGTATATATTAATTTTTTTTAAGTTCCCAGTGAAAAAAATGGAAGTCATTCTAGCAGAAGTAGATTTTCATTCCTTCCAAAAAATCGATATTTTTAATTTGCCGAGATTGAGCAAAAAACCATATAGAAGCTTATTTTAGTCACACAAAACCTTGTAGCTCCTCCATAGTGTTAGAAAATACTCACCAGAATTTAAAAAAAAAATTATTTTTTTAAAGAAATTTATGAACTATTTTTAGTCTAAAATTTAAAAGTTATTTGCTTAAATTTACATGGAAACACTGTTTCGGGCTTAAATTCGTATAAAAAGAAACGAATTGTTAAAAAAGGCAACTATTTACCATTTTTCCTAGATGAAAATATTATCATAGAACACAAAAAAGGGAATTTTTCTTAATATCGCTTCCAATTCAGTGACCACGCATCGAAAAAGAGAACTTCTTGCTATGACAACCCTATGTAAAAATCATTAGATCGGATCGAAATTTGCACTACTTCCACATCGTAAACTCTACATTTTCATGACTTTTTTGGAGTCTCTTTTTTTACAGGGTTATCTCATGGCGCACTTAAACATACGTTAAGCAGTGTATACATCTATACCACCACTGCTACGCTACCACTCTGAAAGTTTTCTACTAATGACTTGGTTGTTACCAATTTTAGTGGCGATTTCCCCGCGCATTTGCTTTTAGCTTATTTTATTTAGTTAAATGAGATTGTTGTTGATAAAAAAATAAAAGCTAGCTAAAGTACACAGGGACAAATATAGAATGGAATATTTAACACAAATAAAAAAAATTAAAAAATATATTCATACTGTCATTTACATACATATACATATTTTATTGTTAATGTAGTCGTACTTTTTTAGGCTGTTTGAAATTTTTTTCATTCTAGTGTTTTTATTGTCAAATTTATCAATCTGACAGTGTAATAATGTTTGTCTAGTATCTATTGTTGTGTAATTTTATTGTATTCGTGATGTAATTGTGAAAAGTATGTACTTGTTTATATAATTATTTGGAAAATTTTACATACGAGTACATGTCACATAAGATAAGGCGTGTGAATGCCTGTAGTAGTTTATTTATTTTTTACAAACAAATATACATATCGCTCATTTACTTAAGCAATGTCATAACTCAAAAAATGAAATTTTTGAATTAATGATGCAGATTTAATCCTCGTATCGCTCTTCATATTGTATAAACATTTCATACAAATATCTTGTTTGTTTTTGAGTTATGACGTTGCTTGAGCAAATGAGCGATGTGTACTCGTATATATGGTCATATGTATAAAATATGTCCAGTGTACATTGTACACATATTCATATGTACATATTCATATGTATATGTATGTAAATTTAAGAAATTCATTAAATTAAATTTAAAAACTTAAAGTTTTGGCTTGTAAATTAAAAATAAAGTCATGTAGTAGCTGATAAAAGAAGCTACAGACCTACCAATTTATAAGCCCACATTTTATTCAGTGTCAATAATGTTCAATATAACAGTAGGGTAAAAAAAACTTCTAAAGAGTTAAAAAAATTCCAGTGATCCAGAAGCAATGCAGCAGACTATTGTCCTTGTAAGAAGCTCTTCTTCTTAAATATTAATTAAAAAGGCCACAGAAATCACTGAACACATCGACAGCTTTTGCTACCTCGGAAGTAAAAAAATCAAAGACGGGGAAGATCTGAGACAGACAGAAATCACAACATGCCAAATAACGATGATTTAAAAAAAATTATCATTGCTTTTGTAAATTTCACGATTTATAGCTTTGGAAGTTGGAAGAAAATATTCTATTATAAATGCAAAAAAAAAACTTAAAACGCTTACTTTTTAATTCACGTGGTTTAAAATCACCGTGGTTTTCAGAACAGGCCCGCATATTAACAAAAATTAGGAGTGTTTTTTTTTGCAATAAGAATTTGCAACTGCAGTCTCAAATCCATTTTATTATATGGCTACACAACTTGGAGTTTGACGCAATCGGCAACTCACAAAATCCAAGTTTTCATCAACCGTTGTCTACTTCAGTTATTGAGAATTTTCTGGCCAAACCGTTTTTAAAATAAAGAACTATTAATACAAACAACACTAGTCCTGTCAAAATGGAAGTCCGAAGTTCCAACACTTTGGGGTTGAACTTAGGGGAAGATAGAGGGATGAATGCTAAGTCAGTCATTTCCAATTGTTCTTAATATAAATAACTTTTCTGATTAATTATTTGCAGAGATGCTCCCATTTGCTTTAAAAAATTATAGCTTGTGGCTGCTTTCTTCCATTTAATAATATAACAATGAGAATTTTTATTGAAGGTCGGTCTTCTAGTGTAGTTCAATAAGCAATCGAACATAATAATAAATAAACAAACGTAGGGTGATTTGTTAATACGTATTAGACCCATGCAAAAGACAACTTGCAAGAACTTTTAAGACATGAGGAATTTTGCAAATGCTTTACTGCATCGAAGTCTTCTAAAACAAACGCTAAACAACATTGCTGGCAAGACATTTGTTTCAGTTATTGCAGGTATAAGAGTAAAGATGAAAATACTATGTGATGTAAAAATTTGTGATGCTTGCTTCCTCATACGGATGGGCGCGTATGATCTTATATTTTTCTGGGCATATGCAAACGCACATAAACACTGACATTAGTTGTGTGCGCTTGTTTTAAAAAACCACCCTTAAACACATAACAGCTTTCCTTCAACATCTTACACACACTCATATACACACACATACACACGCAAACGTACAATATGCAAAGTAACAAGCATACACGCATCAACGCTACTTCTTTTGAGTGTTTGCTACGAACAAGAAGTCTTCGCGACATCGCTTGTAAGCTCTCGTATACACTTACATCAATACATTCATTGTGCTTCGCTTATTAAACGACAGTATTTATTATTAGTTTAGTATAATACATGCCACAAGAATACATTTAAAAAACAAGACATATTTACATTTCAAGACTGTTTACGCAGGCCTCTAATACGTTGTATGTATGTAGATGTTCATGTGCATGTATTAAGATGTCACATTTTATCGATCAATCTTTCTTACAACTCTATTAAAAACTTCTACACGGTTGGGAGTTTCCACATCTCTTATTTTAAAAATGTAGTTGGTTAGGATAGTAAAATTACATAATATATAATTTTGTGTATTCAGATAGATATAAATGTTTGTTTTAGTTCATTTCATTGGTTCTTGGAAATAGAAAAAACTTTAAACGAAATCAATAAAATCCGAATCTTGTGAACCAGAAATAGTGCGTTTAATTTTTCTGACAATTTATCTTTTCATTAGAAAATTTAAACAGATTTTGATAATTAAACAATCAGTAATGTAATGTTACAATAAAGTAAAATTTTTATTGAGTGATTATATTAGCTTTCCATCTTGTAGTGATCAATAAAACCCTGTCTGTAAACTTAAAATATTTATACTTTTTTGTATCGAATATTTATTCTTAAACAAACACAAACTAAAAAGCTACCTTTTGCTTACCTGCAGAAACACCCAGAGTGTGCGGCAGGAATCAAACCTACGATCCTCCGACTACTAGACTAGTATGCTGCCTACCAATTTCCATATTCACTAAATTATAATGTGTACTAGACATTATTATTTAAAAAGTTAGATGTTGTGAAAATGCTATTCCTTTAAAATAACTTCCACCCTTTTGTTATGATATTCTGAATTAATATGAGTAGGCTATGAATGAATGAATTAAGTCTAGCGGAAAGCACAGGACACTGCAACCAAAGTAAATCTATTGTATCCCTTGCGAAGTGCTAGAGAACCTCATCAACACCTACTCTCCTGATGAATCTCAGGATTGCCAGTGGGTCCAGAGTTGGCAGTTCCCAATCTTCCAATAGCTGCTTGTCCAATTGCCTATATCTTCTGTAGCATAACGCTTCACAGTTCTTCAGAATTTGCTCTGGGGCTTCATCTTCATAATCACAGAATCTGCACAGGCTGTTACTATCAATGCCAAGTCTGTTGAGGTGTTTTAACAGTCTACAATGGCCTGTAAGAAAGCCTGTGAGCATTATTAGATTGTTTTTACTCAGGGTCATGAATGCTATGAAACGATTTTGGTTATACGTTCCAATCATTAGCTTTGCATGCCTCAATTCTGGGAGATTGAACCAGAGGTGTTCTCTATTATTCTTGATCTCTGTCGATATATCTCCCCGGATTTTGTCCAATCCGAGTCCACAAAACGGTTCTGGTCCAACCATGGGTGTACTAGCCCCCTTCTGGCCATTTTGTCTGCATTTTCATTTCCTAACATCCCGGCGTGTTAGCAGAGTGTGACCTTATTGATGCTGCTTAGCTGATTTAGCTTAATGCGGCACTCCCACGCTAACTTGGAGGTAAACTCATATGAGGTGAGCGCTTTGATGGCAGCCTGACTATCCGAGCAAATGGATATTTCTTTTCTTTTGTAGCCCCTATCAAAATTGAATTGTGCGCATCATCCAATGACATAAACTTCCGATTGAAAAATGGTAGGAGATTTTCCCAACGACTCATGGTAGTTAGTCCTTGGTCAGTGTACCACCTGATGGTGCCAGTTTAAAAGGAATACCAGGGTTCTATTTCCTCCCATTCGCTTCTATTGGCCAGAACATTTTAAAAAATTTTCTTATCGAAGTCATACACTTTATTCATCACGTGAGACGGTTGTGCAAGTAAAAAAAATTGTCCTGCCAGGGATGATTGATCCAATTGGGTAATTAGACAGTCCCTGTCTGTGCTTTTCCCCGCGATGCTTAATACTTTTTGTATGGCAGCAGCCTCTATCACAATCTTAAGAGGTGTGCATTCAATAAGGACTTCCATAGCCGCCGTAGGACACGTCCTCATAGCCCCTGTTATACAAAGGCATGCTGGCCTCTGTAATTTCTCTAACCGATTTCTGGTCGTAGCCAGCTTGACCCTGTCCGACCAGGCAACAGCACCATAAGTGATAATAGCTACTATTTAATTTTTGTAATCGTTATGCTAGAATATTAAAGACGCTATGAAAAGTTGGTATCTGTATTTTCCTCGAAAAAAAAATACAGGCTATAGGTGAAATGATTGAGGTCCTCAAGTTTTCTTACACATCTCTTATGCTATGTCTGCTCATTACTGTTCTGACACCTTACATATGCCCAATTTGATTGGTTAGAAATCAAATCTATTGCTGATTATATATGTAACGGCACATTAATTGATTAATTCTAATAATTGTTGATTGTCTCACACTCGAACATCGGTTCAAATGATACATATATTGAAATGTTCAGCTTGGTCATTATTTATTTTGTTTTTTGTTTGTTTTGTAAGCCAAATTAATAATGTGTTTTCTTGCCATGTAAAATATTTGAGTTTTTACTATATGTATCGAAACAAAAACACACCTACAAATTGAAATTCCATATGTTTCGGCTAAAAATGCAAGGTGCAGGAAGGCAGGCAGGCACGCACAGCGAGCGGCACTAATCTTAATGACCTCAACAATGAAGTACATGCTGCAGCGAGTAGATATGGGCGTGTAACATAAATGATCACGCAAGATTTTTTTCTTCAACGACGTGAGCATGTATAGACGCGATTAAAAGAGTGAGGGAGTATGTATGGTGTAAATTGTTAATTAATTGTTTGATAGTTGAAAACTATTACGAGAAGTGATGCTACATAGCCAGCAAGTTGTTAAAATAAATAAATATGTATATAAGACAAATGCTTCCGTGAGCGTGACTTGTTGAAAGCGTAATTTATTTATTCTTTGCACTCACCCGAACATTAGTCAAAAACGAATGTGATCATGAGTGTCCCTGGGATATTTATTGTTTCTTCTGACCGTTTACAACCCCCTTTAATAAGAAATTCCTCACCATGCTATCTCTAGCAGCAAAGCTGGCAATTGCAGAAAAACGCGGGCAAATTTATAAAAAAAAACATCCATTCAAAATACTCAATATATATAGAACAGAAATTAATGTGTGGTATGTATGAAAGGGAAGCAGCCAGCTAGCTACCTGACTTGGTTAAGAAAGAGGACAGTAATAAAACATATAAACAACTGACACGATTAAACTAACAAATATTTTACTTGACTTCCAGTTCCCCTTCCATTAGTGATGTCTTGTTATTCTTACATACGAGCATTTGGTAGAACGTAAAAACATTAATGAATGTTCACCGATTGTATTACATGTTTGGGGCAAGAAAAAAAAAGAAAAAGAAAATTATTTTTGAATAAATGGCCTTACATATTCATACATTTTTGTATTATCATTCAAATGTGAGTACGAACTTTAGCAGGTGTCAAACGAGAGAATATCAAAGATGCAGGCAGTCAAACATACATATATACACACAATGTTGAATGCTGTATTTATAGCATACAACCAGTACTCATAAGCATAATAAGCCCATTCTTCATTAAATGTCTGAAAATATTTTATGCAACATGTCGATTAAATGGTTGGTGTTAAATATTCAAATTGAAATTTTTGAATTAACGGCCTGATGTGTAACAAAAAATTTAGCAGCAGTTTATATAAACTACTAAGGGTCGCTTCAGACTGTAATACAAGTATTAATACTTTTGTGGAAAATGCAGCTCTGACATGTTGAGTTTTAATTTTTTTTTTAATTTTTGAAACAAATATAAGATCAGGAATGAATTTTCGTCAAAAGTATTAATACTTGTATTATAGTCTGAAACAGCTTTTACCACGAGCTACTAACTAAACTGTCGATTTGTCTTAGCTAATCGTTAGCATAGAGAACATCTTATAGACAAGCTGCTAACTTTCTTAGATATCAACTCTGAGCTCTAGGGATGCCACATTATAATCAAAAAAATGTAATTATGTAAACATTCTGCCCCAGTGACATTTTCAAGATGTCATGAACAGTGTAAATTTAGATAATCTTAAGGATTTTTATATAGGCTTTTCATTCACTAAATAGAATGCGATGTTAAGAAAAAATTTCGTTTTGGCACCCTATAGTGATATATTCCTTTTCTTTTATGCAAATTTAAACGCCATACATTTAGTGAGTTCACAATAGCGATCGAATATATGTCTTATAGTGATATCTTTTCAGACAAATACATGTTACATGTTTTACGAACACAGAATCATTTATATAAAAAATAGAACTGTGTGAACAATTTTAAATTTCTTTTGTTAACATATTGCATGAAAAACATGTAAATTAGAGGCCTGCGTAGACAGTGTTGAAATGTCTTGTTCTTTAAATGTATTCTCGTAGCATGTATTATACCAAACCAATAATAAATACTGTCGAGAATACATTTAAAAAACAAGAGGTATTTACATTTCAAGACTACTTACGCAGGCCTCTAGCATGTATTTATATTAGGGTGGCCGTTATTTTTTTTTGGTTTCTTTTTCTCTCACTTTTTTTTGCTTTAGTTTTATTTTGCCTATTTGTATGTGTATGAAGAAACAATTTAATATATATAAGCTCGTATTGTATTGCTTAAAATAAAAAATTTCCATATAAATATAATTTTTTTAAATGAAATTGTTGGTATTTTGTTGGTTATTTTCCTCATTATTTTCTAAAATATTAATTTTATTAAAAAACTTGCCTTTAGACTAATGTTGTTGACTTGAAGAGCTAAAATAATGCCATATGTCATATTCTTGTAAAATGATTTTTAAAAAAGATAGTCATATGCAAAAAATTACATTGAAAAATGGGCTTGAAGGCCAACTTTAAGGTCCGGACGCACCCCCTAAATCTAACTTATCGGTATGAATGTATTTTTTGTTACATAAAACTGAACCGATTTGGGGGTGATAGTAGAAGAAATCAAAAAACAAAAAGTCTTCATGCAATTAAATGCCACTCTAATGTACATGCATGACGTTTGTATACTCGCCCATGCGTATGAAGAAGCAGGCATCACAAATTCTTCCGTCTCAAAGTATTTCCTCTTTACTCCTGTAATCGCAATATCTAAATGAAATGTCTTTCCAACAGTGTTGTTTAGCGTTTGTTTTAGATTTCGCTTAGTAAAGCATTTAAAAAATCCCTCATGACCTTAAAGTTCTTGTAACTTCACCAAATTCACAAATTAGGAGTCCTTGTGAGTTATTTTGAAAAAAAGTAAAAATATTTTCTTCTTAATGTGAGCGAAGAAAGTATTATTTTTTTGGCATTAGATGTTAAGAAGATTTTTTCGGTAGACTCGCAGCTACATTATTGCCATATAAAACTTAGAGCTATCACCAAGTCTGAATAAGCTGTTGGCAACAAACTGAAGACAAGCTTTTTTGATATTCGAAATCTTTGAAGGCCCATAAACAATTTTATCACCAAATTTAACACAATTGTGATAGCTAAAATCACACACATTCTTATTCTCTTTCATTTAGTCGTCAATGACACAGCAACGATAACACATGCACTGAAAGAAAAAAGTTATATGCGAAAAATATTCTATGATCACTAATGCTTTTCGCGACAATGTGTTTTATGTTACAAAACTTTTAAGGAAAGAAATGAACATGTCTTAAAAAGATATTTTTCTGCAGCTGCTTCACTAAACTGCGTTTTCCAATAACTCGGGAAATATGAGACGCAGCCAATTGATTTTATTAAATTTTACGAAATGCTCAGAGCACCATAACTCGGAAAATATGGGCCGCCGCCAACTTTTTTTTTAATTTTTATTTATATTTTCTATCACATAAGGCCCCTTTCTATTTTTTTGTGGAGCTGATTCATTAAACTGCATTTATTCCAAATAATTATTTTTTTCTGTGTAATACAGGCAAATGAGTCAACTTTTCTAACACATACAGCTATAATTCAATTTTTGACATCACCGGTATAGGTACTATCGAACGTATGCTGTCCAGTTAGTGTGTTTTTACCCGAATACGCCACGCAAATAAGGGTATTGTGTGAGCCTATGTATATATGGATGTATATATATATATATATGTGTATATATGTATGCGTGTTCCTTTGCGGCACTATGCTCGTAAAAAACAAACGCGTGGAATGATTTGGATGATTCATACATCAATCGTTTTGTCTTAACCCTGTGAGCGTCCCTAAAGATATAACACTAGTCAAAATACGATAAAAATAAAAAGTCGGCGAACTATATCAAAATGGGTATCATTGACAGATATTTTAAAAACATCGCTTATGATTTTAGTTTAGAATGACCATTTAGGATATTTAACGGTTCAAGGTTGGTCGAAGTCGGGGTTTTGATTTTTTTAATTACTACTTGTTCCAAAAGTCTTCATTTGTTGCATAGTGTTATAGCTAAAAATAAAAAATAAAATTAAAATCTAGAAGGCGATGGCGTATCTGACCTATTATAAAGCCGAGAATGCCTTGGAAGCTGAATGAAATCTTCCTGAAGAGTAAAAATTTGTCCTTTCATAAATTGCAGGCTTTCTTAAAGCGCCCACTGTCTCTTAACGCAAGCACCACTTCTTGAGGCATTCGGGAATCCCTTATTTTCTTTTTGATTTATGATTTATATTCAGAAAAATATATTTTCTTATAATAATAACAAATTCAATTCTTACTTTCCACCAACTTTTAAAATATCTCCAACTTCGTCCAAACAACGCATTCCTTTTTTTCAGGTCCTTAAATCAGGGATGACTTTTGTCATATAGCCACTGGTAGTCTCTCACAACTTCGACAAGCTTTCCGTTGTCTATTTTAATAACTACACAATTTAAAATAAATAATTTTTATAAAAAATAAGCTAAAATTAGTAATTAACATTCCAAAAATGAAAAAAGTAACACCTCTTTTCCACACGCAACGTTTACTTTGCAAAGTTTTAATTTAGTTGTGTGTTTCTGTCTTTCTCCCCGCTGAATTAAGACTTCGCAAAGCAAACTGTGAGTGTGGAAAAGGGGCTTAAAAGCGCAAAAAAATTCTAATCAGCAAACAGCTGTTCATGATTAAAAATCCAAAATTAAACTCAACAAATCAGCTATAATCAAGTACAGTGTTGCTCATAAGGTTGGTTCGAATATCTGTTGTGTATGGTTGTGGTTTATATCATGAACATATCGTTATTTTAATATAGGATCGCCCTAACTTATTATTTTTTTGAAATCAAGATTTTTGGATATTTCGATAAAAAAACACCTAATGTATCGAAAAATGCAAAATATCGATTTCAAAAAAAATAACAGTAGCAGTAATATTTTGATTGTGAATCACTGCACGAGTAAGTAACCATGACAACTCATGATTTTGCATGTGTAAATTGAGCAATCGATTATTTTTACACTGTCTGGCAAAATAAATGCTGGCATCTACCGTTTGTATTGGTTTGGAACGAAATAATATACATATAAACATAAAAAGCATATTTAATTCGTATTTCATATTTCAACTGTAATTATTAATTATCCAATACGAATTTAAAAATATTCCTAAAAATTTCGAAGCAACAAAATCAACTTCCAATTCATATCTATATTTGTACATCAGAAAATAGAAACTAATTAATAGTATGTTTCCACTATGAGCTAAACTAGTCGTTTTTCTCAAAACACTTCGAAGCAGCGACCTAAGCACTGAGTGTTACAGAACTTTTTCGCGAAATTATATATTATAGATTTAAGGCAGACAGCTGCAATAAAAGAGAATATCATTTCATGTCCAGCCATAAGTAAACATGTTTAATTTTTTTCTTCTAAATCACCACTTGGCATAGAGTTCAAAGCTTGGTTGTAAAAAAGGATAATAAACGTTATAATAATTTTTTCAATAAAAAATTACACGCAACATGCTAATTCGTGCAAGTTACGTGTTATAAAATCGCCGCCATAATAAAGAATACGTATTAACAAAAAATAAAAAATAAAGTGATAAAAAAGAGTAAATTGTCTTGAATATACAATAAATTAATTTGTATAAATAACAAAAAATTAAAAACTACATATGTATTTTTCGTTATTAGTTCCAGTCTGTTGAGTCATAATATTTTCGTTGGAAAATTTTTAACTCTTCCGGCCACAAATGAAGCTTTTCTTAATATAATAAAAATTCGCGTTTTTATGGGAATTTTTACAATTTAAGTTTAAAATTTGTTAACGCACAAATAATCCCAAAATTACTATTTTACTTATTCAGTAAAATATTTTTTTATTAAAATACATCGAAATTGATTATTGAGGGTTTAGCTGGATCCTATGCGCATTTCACTGTTGCTAATGCAGATCATCAGGGAACCTTTACCCAAAGCTTCTTAGAACAACTAGAGTTATTATGTTATAAACTTTCATTTAAACAAATGAGAAGCTCAACAACAAATAACAAATTTGAAACAAGAACTCAATAATCAACATGTTTTTTATTTTCTTACTTTACCATTACTACATTGGCTGACTTTTTTCAGCTTCAAATTGTAGATATAAAGAGTATGTAAAAAGAAAATAAATGTAAATAGCAACACCTATTCAAGAATTGAGTGTTATTTTTTTGACCGGGTGCAGTCAAATTAATAATTAGTGTTTTTTTAATAAAAATTCTCTATGATTTTTTCTTTTGCTTTACAGTTTTCAAAATGTTAGAAACAGCGATTTGCATTTTTTGCAATTATATTTAAATAAAATAATAGTCCTACCGGGACTTCAAACCACGATCAATAAGTAGTGCATTTTCTGCGTTTCTTTTTTAAATAAAGAAATTTAATTCAATTGTTCAGTTGACAGTTCAGGTAAATTGTTATTGGAGTTTCAATTAAACAAATTTTTTTGTTTTTTTCAATTAAACAAAGTTTCGTTAGTGTTACCTATTGAAATTTTGGGTGTTTTTTTTACCACAAAAAGATCTTAAGATATTGTGAGCCAGGAGTAAAGCGAGTTGAAATCCCTTCTATTCTTCATGAAATCCGAAAATAGTTAAGAGTGTTAAAAAATAATTATTACTTTTACATGTTTAGGTTAGGTTTGGCAGCTTGCCTGGGAAGAGTCAGTGAGTTTTCAGCTAACTTGGGTCCAAGTGACAGGTACTCTGCTATTGCGAGTTTGATAAATTTTTATAGCATGATTACAGCGCCTGTTGTGTTAGGTAGCCACATTATTTTAAGCTATGTGTCCATTTATTTTATTTATTTTACTGTGCATGCGATTAATTGCTACCAATATCGACATATGAAGAAAGGAAGGAAGGAGGAAGGAAGGGATGATGGAAGGATGGGAGGAAGGAAGAAAGAAAGAAAGAAGGAAGGAAGAAGGAAGGAAAAAAGGAAGGAAGGAAGGAAGGAAAAAGGAAGGAAGGAAGGAAGGAAGGAAGGAAGGAAGGAAGGAAGGAAGGAAGGAAGGAAGGAAGGAAGGAAGGAAGGAAGGAAGGAAGGAAGGAAGGAAGGAAGGAAGGAAAGAGGAAGGAAGGAAGGAAGAAAGGAAAGAAAGGAAGGATGGAAGGAATAGAGGAAGGATGGAAGAAATGAAGGAAGGCAGGAAGGAAAGAACGAAATGCATAATATTTTACTCAAAATATTTAAGTATATTTATTTTTATATTAACAAAATGAGAATTATACCACAAACATTTTCCATTTCTTTATTTTATCCTTCGTTTATCCTCGTAAGCTCTGTTTATTAAAGAAAAGGTCATAATTTACGTTTTTATGTGATCGATTTTATCTGTTTTTTGTAAAATGAAAATACACTTGTCAAGGGGTAGTTACTGGCAAATCCTCCCAAATGGAATTAAAATGTATATTATTCATATCAACATACATACATACATACATACTTACATAAATATATATGTATGGACATACATACATATTTACATAGTTAATTATAGACAACGAATAATGAATACAACCTGACAAACTATACGGTCTAATGACTTGGAGGGGTAGAGTGTGGGAAATGTCTTAAACATTAACGCAACAAATACCAAATACACTAAAGCCGCATCTTGCGCCGTTTTGATAAGCGACACTTGTTAAAATTTGACTCAATTTGCTTGGCTTGCGTAATTTTGATTATGATTTGCGTCACTACACACTATTGAATTTAATTTAATGAAATAATAACCTTATCAAACGAACTTTTCAGTTTCGGAGTAAAAAGAGAAATTTTGTTAGGAAAATTATTCTAACCATAGAATTAGTAAGGATGAATTTAGTCTAGTGAAAATTAAAACCAGAAAGCACTTAAACTGAAATAATTATTTCTGCTAAAAAAACCGACTTCAATGCAAATATCTGTTAGAAGAAGATAAGAAGTACGTGAAATAAAAAATTAACTTTTAATCGGTGTCACTCCACCCATTTCTTTAAATGGAGGATTGTGTCTAATTTAGAACTCAAGATGTGAAGTAAGTTTCGTAAAAATCGGTTAAGTAGAACCGCGTGAATTATTATAATAAACTTTAAGGGGCGTAACTCCGCCAATTTGTTTAACTTTAAAGTTGTGTAATTACAAGAACCAAAGGTGTTTTAAAGGTTTCGCAACAATCAAATAAGTAGAATACCATGGTCGTGTCCACGCACACTTTTTTTACAATGGGACCAATGGGAAGCTATACCCTCTCAGACAACAAAAAAGTTTTTAAAATCGATCTAAAATGTACTGATTTATGAACACACTTAAAAAGAAAATAGAGACGAATTGTAAACCTCCTCCTTTTTTTGAAGTCGGTTAAAAAGTATTATTTATTTCTTTGTTTCGGCTTGCGTCACATTTACCTGGTCACTAGTAACGACGCAAACCGAGTCTTCAGTATGTAGGAATAAAAGTTTTTAATATAATTTTTTTCAATTTATTCATTTCTTGTGCAGGCAGTAACACAAACATAGATACATGCATACAAACATATGTATGTATGTGTTATAATTCTTAAGTTTGTGTACTAAAATAATGTTCACACAAACATACATATGCACATTCATTTGACACATGTATACATAAAAAACACCCACTCGCAGTCCAGTTATCCTAGAAATCATTTATTTAATGACGAAACAGCTGGTAATTTCAATTCATGGGAATACTTTGACTAAACATGCTCAAAGCAAAAAGAAAAATTGAAAAAAAAATTGCTAGAATAAAATTATTGAAATGTTGACAACTATTGGGCTTTATTGTATGTATCTTGTATTTAAATGAAATAATGATTAATCATCGTCTACATCAAACTTCTTGAGCTAGAACTGTGAAACAGAGACTGACAACGAGTATGCAAAAAAAAAATATACATAAGTAAATAGTCTTAATTTTAGTAACTGCGTATACTCATAATTGTAGCGCAAGCAATTTGTACCCTCACATCTATGTTTGTAGCTGATTCCAACATGCAAGATAATGCAAAAAACTAAAATACGATACAAAAAAAATAAGAAGGCACATGTTATAGATATTTAATCGGACAAAAAAATATTCGCATGATACTCGGGATATTTATTCATTATTCGCCATAATATGAATAATGCTATGATATATTCATATGAAATATGAATATGCATAATGATATGAGAATTAACTCTGCATCATTAAGTCAAAAACTAATTTTTTTAATAAATAAGCGAAATATTAAATTTGCGGTTTTAACGTTTTCTGGTAACCAAAGTATAATTGCATCATCCTTAAGGAAAAAAATAATTTCAAAACTTTATAATCTATTTTTATTTTCAAATACATATTTTCAGCAAAATCAAATAAACACAAGTTTACCCATTCAATCCGCCTCCATAATTATAGTTCATTTTTCTTTCTTATATACGTACATACATATTCATTCATATGTATTTATATATTTTGCAACTATTTACTTAATAACTGCAGTGCATACGTAAGGAAATTTGCGCAAAAAAAAAAGTTTTATTCCTCCGATTTAATACCTATTCCTACTATTCGTTAAGAAGTGTGAGGATGGCGACAGGCGCTGATAATAACACGAATGGATCGCACTATTTAATCCTACATATAATACTTAGTAATTTAGCTTACAAGATTTTCAAAGGAGTAAATTGTTTAAGGAAAGTGAAAAATAATCAGTTCAGTTAAGAAAAAAAAAACAGGAGGCAAATTACAGCATTCGATACCTATCAAAATTTTAAATTGTATTGAAATATTTTGTAATTTAATTAGATTTCGAGTACGGATGATTTTTCCCCTTAATTTAGTTTAATTTTTTTCTCTGAATATACCAAAGATCGAAATGCAACTTAAACCGATAAAAACCGGGCTTGTATGAATTATTACTCGTAGAATTTTAAATTTGTATTTGTATTTATAATATGTATATATTTTAGAAGAATTTATCACAATTTCTTATTTTTATTGAAGGCATATCAAAATGAATAAGACTTCAAAAAATTATGTTTTTTATTGCTTAAGAAACTCATGAGTAGACTTCGACCACAATTCAAAAAATCTTACAAAACCCAAATACTTACTTATAGGCAAACTCACAATATATTATAGAGAATTAAAAAAAGTGTAATCAGACTACATAGAGCAAGAAATTTAAAAAAGGACAACAAACAATTAGGGTATTAAAATCCCAGTGAAAAAAATGGAAGTCATTCTAGCGGAACTACATTTTCATTGCTTCCAAAAAATCGATATTTTTAATTTGCCGAGAGTGAGCAAAAAACCATGTAGAAGCTTATTTTAGTCACACAAAACCTTGTAACTCCTCCATAGTGTTAGAAAATACTCACCAGAATTTAAAAAAAAATTATTTTTTTAAAGAAATTTATGAACTATTTTTAGTCTAAAATTTAAAAGTTATTTGCTTAAATTTACATGGAAACACTGTTTCGGGCTTAAATTCGTATAAAAAGAAACGAATTGTTAAAAAAGGCAACTATTTACCATTTTTCCTAGATGAAAATATTATCATAGAACACAAAAAAGGGATTTTTTTTTAATATCGCTTCCAATTCAGTGACCAGGCATCGAAAAAGAGAACTTCTTGCAATGACAACCCTATGTAAAAATCATTAGATCGGATCGAAATTTGCACTACTTCCGCATCGTACACTCTACATTTTCATGACTTCTTTGGAGTCTCTTTTTTTACTGGGATGGTAGTCATAAGTTAATAGGTTTTAAAACAGCGATCTTCAAAACCGCGCACGCGTGCGAGTGCTCTCACAAAATTAAGAGAGCAATAAGAGATAATTTGTATTTTTATTTAATGTGTACTCAATTGTTACCACAATCAGGGTTGTGTAGTCGCATTTAACTAGACAACAAAGGATTCTTTTTAAATTAGTTTAATTTCAAAGTTTTATCCCTTTTAGAGCTTGAATAATCATATCTAAAACTAAATTATTATAAACTATTTAAAATACATCAAATGTGCATTAATCTCTTTTTGAACACAAGAAATTGACTCGAATTAGAGTTTTACAAATATATTACAAGTATATCGTGGCAGCCCTGCTATAAGAAGAGCAAACGATATTACGCTCAAACACGAAGCACCAACACAAACATAAGTTTGAATGTATATGTGTGGGGATCGCTGTTTTAAAATAATAAGACGAAAAAATATGACTGCTCATAATTGACAATAATAAATATTGTACTTATTTCTATTAACGCTTAAGCATGCTTAGTGCACCTTTGTATATTGCTTTACTCTCGCTCTCTCTCAGTTCGTTAGCTGGGCTCTCTCATATTTGTGCGTGTAGCAGGGTTGCCGTTGAAAATTTTGAAAAAGTATCTTAAAAAGAGTATTTGAGAAAAAAGGGTCAAAAAAGGGTATTTTAAAATATAGGGTCAAGTTTTTTGTGAACAAAGAAAAAATTTATTTTAATTAAAAAATAAACAAACATGAATTTCAACAATTCAATACATTAAGCCATATAAAAAAAATCACATGAAATATTTATGAAAAAATGTTGCAAAACTTGTACTCTGTTCAAGTCGTGAAAAATTTGTGAAATGTATCTGGCAACATTTTCTTGCCATCTGTGAAATAATGTGACTGGTATTTATTTCGCGCGGAATATTGACAGCTGATGTTTTTGTTTACAAAAGTCGATCAATGTTGCATACTTCTAACAAATAAAAATGAAAATTTTTTCTAAAAAAGCGGTATGGGCATCACTTGTTACGTGTAAAATTTTTCACGCGAAATAATCAATGTTGCTGAAAATTTTTTACAACTTCGAAGAGAGTACAAGGCTTTAGACCAAAATACAGTCAAATCCCAATAATTCGTACCTCAATAAATCGTAATTCCCGATAATTCGTAATAAACTGTAGGTCCCTTAGAAAAATCTCGTTAATTCGTAAATTTTCCATACATTTTGGTCCCCTCGCTAATTCGTAATCTTGTTTTAATAATATCTTCTTTACCTCTTATAAATCGTAATTGGTTGCTAACTACCACTTATAATTCGTAATAAAAACAACAGAAACATGTAAAGAATGATTTTTTGTTCACCGCTACTTTTTTTGCGTGGGTTTTTGGCTCGTGGCTTTTGATTGTTTATTTTCTTAAGATCAGGTTTTTAATGAATAATAAAGAAAAATGTTTTTTTATCGTTTTAGTAAATAAATTTAAAACCCCTTTAATTCGTATTTAATTTATTTTAACCCTGTTAAATCGAAAACCCGCTAAATTGAAAAACCCTATAATTCGTAAGAAATGGCCGGTCCCTTGCGATTTCGAATTATCGGGATTTGACTGTAAAATCAATTAACATACTCTAATTATAAATAAATGTTAGCCCTTTAACTGGCAGTAAAAATTATCGGATGAAGACAATAATTATTTTTAAAGTGGATATAGTCAAAAGAACCGGTAGTTTTAATTTACAGGTAAAAAAAGCATTAGGAACGAACGCCAGGTAAACCTGATGTGCTATAGTGTCCAATTTTTGAGCATATGATTGCCCTACGGCACACATTTTGTAAAAATAATACAAAGGCATATATTAAAGAAAGGTCACAAAAAGTGCCATTGGCACGAAAAAGGTTCAAAAGTGATACCTTAGTGTCACAACGGCAACGCTGGCGTGTAATTATGATAAAACTATAAATATATCTCAAAAAGTATTATTATTTTATGACTTTTTGTTTGAGCCCCAAACAATAATTTTTTTAATTATAATAAAATATTAAGACATTATGACACTTATCACACTTAAGAATTTTGAATAGCCCAAATGTTATTCAACTGTTATTAAGAAATATAGCGGGAGGAGATTATTTTTAAATCGAAAATTTTCGCAGACTTTTTTCTGAAATACGGAATTCAAGGAGTATCCCAGAATTTTTTTTTTCTAGGATCAAAATTAAATATGCCAACCATGATAAGATTGATTATTTTAGGGTCCGAGAGTATTTCTAGTCCGTTTTCCAGAAATGTAAAAATCATTTGAAACATTGGGTTTTTGTTTGCTGGGTATGAGGTTTAAAAAATTTAACAGTACTGCTGTATTCAGAAAAAATAATTTTGGTTTACGAAAGGTTTACAAAACAAATTTTGTATAGAAATGTGTTTGATAAACGTTTTGTAAACCTAAATTATTTTTTTTTCTGAATAAGGCCTTTAGTCATTTTTATTTATCTACATTTAGCCATTATTGTTAAAAGAACTTTGACTTTTAGGCACACATCCTCAACTCTAAAAAATACACAATCATGCAAATTTAATATTATATTTCTCGTGCTTGTACTTAACCGATTTTTACACACACTTGGAGCCTTTAAAAAGGCACAATCTTGAAGCCACGCCCTTTAATATTATATTTCACTTGCTTGTACTTTACCGATTTTTACGAAGATTGGCAAAACCGTGAGCTCTGAAAGTGACGCGATATTGAATTTTTAAAAAGGGGACACACAATAATATTTATCAAATATTGACCACGTGACCGCGCCCCTTGAGAAATCGCCATGTATGATAACCCTCCATTAGACTTCAACCAAAATTTTTTTTAAATAAACTAAAAACCTTCATATTTTTATAATAAGAGTTTTAATATGTTATTGATAATCACAATGGCGCATATTCATAGTCAAAACAAAGTATACTTTAAGAGTTTAAATATGGTAATAACGGTTTCAAATTTCGAATATTATAAAATACTTTTTATGCCCTGTTTATCATACCACTTTTTATAGCTAAAATTTTTAGTTGTTAGAATGAATGAAAAAAAAATCGTTTTCGTGTACGAATTGAGGTAATTGTTTACATGCACACTTCCTTAATTATTCACCAACTAAGTGGTCATGGGCGCCAATGACTACAAACAAATCAAAAATTCATGTTCATTTTCTAAATGGCTTTATATTTACAAAAAAACTAAATCAATATTTCTTTATTTATATAAAGAATAAATAGATTTCAGTTAAATTATGCACTGCAATTCGTTTTATAAGGTAATGGTGGCGAGCCTGATATTTTTTTTTAGCTGGTAACATTATTAAGGCACTCATATTAATTGCAGCAATGTTATTGTTTTACAAACTATTTAATGAAATGTGCCGCTTGAAACCAATCGCTGTAATTATCCTTTAGGTTATGTGCTAAAAATGAACAAATTATACCTTATTTGGGCAGTTGAATTTATTTGATAAAGGGTGTGTTCGTAAATGCATCACTGCTCTGCATCATACTTCCAAAATTTATTTCAAATACAATACAAGTTCGATGATAATCTGTTTTTTGGTAGTAATCATGTTTGTACACCATATTTGACATTTATTTGTGCGTTATATAATTCAGTGAACCAGTTTAGAACATTTAAATTTCCATTTACAACGCAGTGATGCATTTACGAACAAACCCAAAGTCTCATTTGTATGAAATACATATTTAGAACCAGACGACAAGCAGTAATTGTATGTTGCATTCCACAGTACTTAAAATGTATATCACTTAAGCGCTATTCAGACTATCAGGGCCTGTCCCACGATGTCGACAACCTTCGATGACATGTATATGTCAAAAATCAAAATAATACGTATAAATGCGATAGTGCGCCTGCAAAACGTCATGACGAATTGTAAATACAATATAACATAAATTTAGTAAAGTGCGACTTTGACTCGCACACGAAGGGTTCCGTATAGATACCAGATATACATATAATACTATGTGGACTTTAGCCTAAGCCTATATTATATATAGTTTTGGTATTTTTGATATGGCGTTTTTCGGATTTGACGATTTATTTATGTTTTGGCGCTTTTTTCTCTTTTGTGCAATTTTTTTGGGTTTTTGGCGTTTTAGTTTAGGCGATTTTTTTTCGATTTTTTTCGCGATTTATTTTAGTTATACATTTAAAATTTTTTAATTTGTTGCTTTTTTTAGTTTTGGCGATTTTTTTCGGTTCGGTGATTTTATAATTTTGGCATTTTTTAGTTTTGTCAAAATTAAATTTCTTAGTTGTGAAAATTACATAATCAAAAATTACATTAACTGATAGAACACCTTTTAATTTTGATTTTTGAAAATTTTAGTGTTAATTGTTGTAGTCTGTATAAAGATACACTAGCTTTAGCAATTTAAAGTGTCAATATATACATACAATTGTCTGTATACTACGTTTTCGTTGCTCGTTTTGGAACACCTTTTAATTTTTAACTCTCATAAATTGAAATGTAGCGGCCAAAGATCTACATACTCTATCCAAATTTCAGGTCTGTAGCTATTACGGTTTTCGAGAAAATGGCCTATGACGGACAGACAGATAGACAGAGGGAAAGCGTAGCGAAAACATTGCGTTGCTTTTCACATTTAGTGTACGGAACCCTAAAAAGATATGATGAGTTATTCTGAATTAACGCCTCTTTGTGTGAAAACGTTGTCTTCCCAATGCATTAAAAATATATTTTATTTATAATTTTTCATTCACAATTACATATTTAAATTGACTAATAACATGGAAACACAGCTGATCAGAATAAACAAGGGAAATTCGTGATCCAAAATTCAATTGTTTTAAAAAAATTATGGCTCCATTATGGATTAATTAAAGCTATCGAAAATGCAATTATCCTTCCACTAAAGCCAGATTTGCTTTCTCATTTCAACAAGTTCAAGGTGAAAATCATCCAAATGTCGTAAAATAAAATTTCTATTGTTGCTATATAGCTGTTTTTATTAAAAACTTATGTGTTTTATATTCCAAAGAATGGTTTGATACAAAAATTATTGGACAGCAAACAAAACATTTAAATATTGTATTAAAAAAAAGTAACGTATTTCAGAAAAACCGCGCCATCAGACAATCCAATGAAGTAATTAACCACAACATGTACGCGTATGTACCTGTTATGGTCTGTTAAAGAAAAGAAAAAAATATTTAAGAATTTTTACATAAAAATAGTTTTACAAGATGGTTTTAACCTTCGTGCTCTTTTTTTTCGCAGGTGCATAATCATTGAATGGAAAGAAGTTGCGTTAAAAGTTAATATCAAATATTTATCAGCACACATGCTTTTTGAAATGATAAATTTAAAATTTTGAATGAACAAACACTTGTCGCTATGCTTGTTTTTTTTCTTTGCAGACAGGTAGACATACATACATATGTAGTTAAAAAAACAGACGGAAGGAAGGAAACCTGTTATTGTAAGATGCCTTTGATCGCTACAATTATTACTATTGTTAAGATGACAAATGGGAACAAGAATACTAAAAAAATATTATAGTTAAATGTTTCACTACATTGTTTTTAGGTAAACAACAAGGGAGCTAAAAATTATGTGTATAAATAAATATATATATTTATATGTCAGAGTATTACATACTAACTTTAATTCAATTTGTTTTTTTGAGTTAAGTGAAATTTGCTGCAGTTTCGTCCTGTAGAATTAAAAATACTTATAATTCAAAGAATAATTATAATTAATAAATATTTATATTCGACCACCTGTGGAGTATCCAATACTATATAGAAAAATAATTTTTAAAATCGCTCCAAAAATGACGAAGAAATCAGTTAATTAGCGATTCCTTTGTATGGGAGAGAGCCCTTCGCCTACTCTTACAAAACCATCTTTCCGCTGGATTACGCGCATTAACTATAAAGTAATTCTCACCAAGTTTGAAGCCTCTCAATGATATAATATTCCATATATGCCATAATTAATAATTAATTTGTATGGCAGGTATCCATTCCCCTGCTCCTCTCGCATGTTGGTGAAAATGGGACCAAATGTGGAGTGTACAATTTCATATAAAAAAGAATTTCAAAAATCGCTTCACAAATTGCGGGGAAATCGGTGAATATATAAAAACATATAAACTTCTCCTTTTTGAAGTCGGTTAGGTTAGGTTAGTTTAGCAGGCTGCTGGTAAGGAAGGGTGAACTTTAGAGTCCAGCTCACTTGGGTCCAATACAATGATCCCTTTGTGCTAGCTGTTAGTTGAAGAGAAGATAGTGTGAGAGAGTGGTAGGAAAGGGATAGTGGTAGAGAAGGCAGGTGGTGAAGGAAGAGACAGAGGGAAGCTTTATTCTTTTACAACTCTGCTCTTTAGCACGCTTTTTGATAATGCACTATTGCAACGCCTTCTGGTGTCAAATGAGACGTACTAAATTTTGAAGCTGTGTAGCCTTTTATTGGTTATTTTACATCGCCGATTATTATGCTATACAACGAAGGAGGGCGCTCTCATGTTACATTAGGATTAGTATCTAATGAAGTCGGTATAGTTTTTAGTGAGCAGTGCCTGATGCCTGCATTTCTAGAACTTTTCCTACAACAACTGACACAAAGGACACTAAATCACATCAGAAAAATGCGTTGTGTTGGTATTTTTGTGACTGTCGGAGACTGCGATCGAACCTAAGACCTTGAGTTTCGTAGTCAGCGTGCTTACTACTTCAGCCAACGCCACCCACTTGAAGTCGGTTAAAAATAAAATAAATGCTCAAAACCAAAAAAATCATCAAAAGCAAAAAAAAATCGTCTAAACGAAAAAACCCCAAAATTAAAAAATAACTGAAAAAATCGCCGAAACGATAAGAAGCGACAAAACTAAAAAAAAAATCTCAAAGTATTAATACGTCTTGTAAAAAAAACGAAAAAAAGTCAATATCAAATAAATCGCCAAAAACGGATTAAAATCACAAAAATCCCGAAAAAATCGCCAAAAAGAAAGAAGCTTCTTGCGGAATTCTTAGTGGGCGAGTCCAAGTCGCTCTTTACCGAATTCATTTTGAATTGTGGTTAGTGTCAGCTGATGAGTTGCATTAAGGAAATGCATCAAGACGTTCTTAATTAATAACAAACCAACTTTTTTTAATGAGATAGCAAAGCTTCCATTGTTTACAATTGCTACAAATGTGGGCGGGATCAAAACCACTAAATTGTATCCTTCGATTTTATATACTTTTACTTCCCCCGAAATATATCAAACACTGTGTTCTTGGTATGCCATAATCTTGCTTACTTAAACACGTGAGCGGGGCAATGTCCATTAAAATTCTGTACTGATTCCTACACATCCTGAACTCCGAAAGTGACACAATTTTGCATCTAAAAAAGTGGGCGGGTTCGCACCAATTAAAATTTTATTATATTATACATATGTATGTATTTCTACACAGTAAAAACTAAATTTAATTTTTAGTAACCAAATTCATTGCATCAGTTAATATTTTGTATGGATGCGGACCTACAAATAATTTTGTAAATTCTGAGAACAATTTTGTACAAACAGAGCTCGTCTGAGAGAATTTGTTGTTTAAGTGTGTTGGTGTTTATCTGGTTTGTTGATACGCACTCAGCCGTACAAAAAAATTTTCTAGTGCGTATCTACGTCATCATAGAATACACACGTGCATTTGTAGTAAAAAGTGCGTGAGAGAGAGAGAGCACATTCCACACGCATATGTATGTACTTTGCTTACAACAAAAATTCTATGTCTACGTCACAAGCAGAAAATAAAATAACAGACCTGAGCAATGCACAATCTTGTTTTCTTGATGCATGGATAGAACGTACTGTTGTGCTCTTGTTGTTGTTAATTTTGAATGATCCTGGATGTACGTGTAAATGCCAATAAATAGCGAAGTCGTAGCGAATAGCGATTCGTGACCTATTTCTGCGTTACACATTTTTTTTAAACAAATAATTTATTGGAACTGTAAAAATTATTTACCGAAGCTAAAGTTTTGGAAATGATCTCCATTCCCACTAAACTTGGCTCTTGTAATGATGTAATCTGATGTTTGCAAAAAGTGGTGTAACACGCCCCGTAATTTAATATTGCTACCAAAATGCAAAAAAAAATCTATCTGACTTCCGAGGTACAGAAAAAATAATTATTTGTACATATAAATATATCATATTGAGCCTTATTTTCGATTTTATCGTAAGCGATAAAAATTAAATTTTTCAGAAGGTTTTTTTTTAAATATTTAAACTTGTTTTTGTACGTAAATTGTCATTTACGGTAAAATTGTACATCATGTATCTTAAAATTTATCAAAAATTTTGGCATTTGAATAATTCTAAACTATGGATAGGGCCATAAAATTTAGATTTCAATCAAAAATTAAATTTTTGATAACATGTCGCTTAAGATAAAATCGAAAAAAGGGCTCGATATGTATACATATCATACAAAGAAAAAAATAACATCGAAATGCGATCAGCAAAACAAATTATTAATATTTAATTTAAAAATTAACAATCCTCGTTGTTAATATAACAAATTTAATTTTTTGGAGTCGATTAAATTACTCAACAAAATTATTTGTTAAATTATATCATAACGGAATGCGCATCATGTTTTTTGTGTATTCATTATTTGTGTATCTAATAAGGGGTTGCTCCTTAGCTGAGAGGTAAGCAAGTTAGTTTATTATCGCTAAGGTTCCCGGTTCAACTCCGCCCAAAGACAGTTAGTGTTTAGACAAGGAAAAAATCGTTTCGAGGATTGTGATTGTGTATAGAAATAATACTGCTAATATAACAATTATGATAATTAAAATTTGTGCGGAAATTCAACAATTCACATTGTTAATATAACATTAACTTTAATGAAATAACTTTCAAATCTAACAAAAATAAATGTTGAAAAAATAAATAAATTTTAACAAATTATTTGTTGATGTCTTTAATTGAAAATATTTTTCAGATTTTCCTTTAACTTACAATTTCGTTAATTGTATTTACAAAAATCGTTGTAGGTTCAAAATCAATTAATTATTTAATTGATATTTTTTTTTTAATACATATATTTATTTATTGTATCTTCAAATATGAACTAACAATAAGTGATCAAATCTTAAAGCTAAAATATAATTATTTAGCCCGACCAGTGTCGGCCAAAACTTAGTGATAATTTAAATAATACAAAGTAGTGATAATCAAAAAGGAAAATTAAATGTATTTTCAAGCATTCCCATCTATAGTGTTGAGTATTTGCCTGCGTATCTTGCAATTTCTTCAGTCACTAGTGGCATTTTTAAATCACGATGCAAATTTGAATTCTTAATGTACCATGGAGCAGATGTTATTAACCTTAAAATTTTGTTTTGTCTTCGTTGAATTCTCTCTACATTGGAAGCTGAAGCAGTGCCCCATAACTGGATACCGTAACACCATATTGGCTTCAAAAGCGACTTGTATATTAAAAGTTTGCAGTCAAGACTAAGTGTTGAATTTCTGCCAATCAACCAATGAATTTGAGATAACTTAAGTTTCATCTGAGTTAGCTTAAAGTCAATATGATGTTTCCATGTAAGCCTTCGATCAAGGTGTATACCAAGGTATTTCACTTGGGAATGTTGAGGAATATTTTGATTGTTGATTCGAATGGGGGAACAAGTATCTCTTCTTAGGGTAAACGTTGTATGGACACACTTTTGTTCATTGACTTTAATTCTCCATAAGTTCAACCAGATTTCCAACTGTGTAATATGTTCTTGAAGATATCGGGAAGCCTCGTGCGGGTTTTTGTGCATACTAAGGCAGGCTGTATCATCGGCAAACGTAGATGTATGAATATTGCTGCTCAAAGGCATATCACAAGTATAAATCAAATACAAAACTGGCCCCAGTATGCTTCCCTGTAGCACACCGGATGATATAGATTGGGGCAGACTCATGAATTCTCCTTCCACAATCGTAAACTTTCGGGTAGTTATGTAGCTTTCTAATAGATTCAGAAAATTTATTGGTAAATATGATTTTAATTTTAAAATAAGGCCTTCATGCCACACTTTATCAAAGGCCTGAGAAACGTCAATAAACAGGGCAGAACAATACATTTTTTCTTCGAAAGTTCTTCTTATAAATTGCACCAATCTATGAGTTTGTTCAATGGTGCTATGCTGACTTCTAAAACCAAATTGATGGTCTGGGATGCACCCACTATCAGTTAAAATTGGGGACAATTTTGTTATGAGCAGCTTTTCGAAGAGTTTTGACATTGTTGATAGCAGACTTATTGGCCTGTATGACTCAGCCTTGGTAAGGTCTTTGCCCGGCTTTGGAATCATTTTTACCTTCGCAAGCTTCCAGCTTTGTGGATAATACTCCAGTCGTAAAATGGCGTTAAAAATAAATAACAGGATTCTAATTGCAATATGGGGCAAGTTTATCAGCATATTGTTACTTATTCCATCAATACCTGGAGCTTTCTTCGGGTTGAGTTCAGCAATTAGTTTCTGAACATCACGCGTCTTAAATTTTATGGGTCGAGGGGGTAGCGCAACTACACTTGGTAAATCAACAACACCAGTACATGTGTTTGGGGTAAATACGGATTTTAAATGCTCAACAAATATGTTACCATTTTCAGTATCGCTTCTGGCCCAACCTCCGGTAGAAGTGCGCAGAGGTGGTCTATATTCAACGGGTGTTTTAAGCTTTCTAGCAGCTCGCCACAAGGAGTAATTAGATGCAGGTGTGGCATCAAGATTTTCCAGATAATTTTTAAGACATACAGTTTTTTCATATGCCAGCAGCTCTTGGAGTCGTCTAGTGCACTCTTTAAATCTAATTTTATTTTGGGGTGATCTGTGCTGTTGCCATTCCCTTCTAGCTGTCCTTTTTTCACGTAAAAGACGTTCAATGTCTGTAGAATAAATTCTATGGGAAGTAGTGGCATGTTCAGCAGCCTGTTTAATATTTTCGTTAAGATTTTCAATGTTAGATTCAATATCACCTGGTGTTCTTAGGTTAATATTTTCCGTACAATGGCTACTGAGGTATTTTTTGAATCCCAGCCAATTAACACGGTTGATCATCTTTACATATGGGACAGGGAAGTCACTTCTTAGTGGGCTACAAATTGTAACAATCGTGGAAGAGTGATCGGAGGAGAGATCTACAGAAGCTTCAACATGAATTAATTCCCTAGCGATATTTTTCATGACTCCAAAATCTATAACATCCGGAATTTTTGTATGTCCGTAGGCCAGTAAGTGGGCTCACCACTTGAAATGACGTCCAAGCCCATTTTTGAAATTGTGTTGAACAATGCCCGACCTCTAGGTGTAATAAGACGCGAACCCCAGAACGTATGTTTTGCATTGTAGTCCCCAGCTGCTACAAAGCAAGGGCCAAGAGATTTGTAGAATTCCTCGAATTGATCCTCAGTAATTGCGAATCTGGGAGGGGAGTAAATTGATGATATCACGAAATTTGTAACAAAATTTTCGACACAAATATTTGTTGCTTGTAGATGTTCTTCACAAATGTTATCAAGGCCATAGTGTTTAATTGATACAACAAAAAAATTAATTGTATTTACAAATCATTTTTTTCTGTGTATATGATTAATTTTTCTGTTAATACGAGTACATACAATTAAATTTTGCTTTCGGGCAAGAAGTACGTGAGTATGTAAATAAATATTATTCACCAATTCATTTTCATATAAATACTTATCCACAAACATACATATTGTTAATTTAATATAGAAAGGCCGTAACTTATTATTTTTTGAAATCGAATTGTTTGTATTTTTCAATTTGCAATAAAACCCATATTGAATTCAAAAGGAACATTGCGAAAGTCTAGTCGTGTTGAATTTTTTTATTTCAATATGGAAAAATATTAATTTACAGTATTAATTTATTAATTTTAGTTATTTTTAAGTATCTCATAACATACATTTTCTATTATATTGAAAATTATTAAATTAATGTGACGCGTTATTATTTTTAAGTTGCAGCTTTTCCCTGGTTGTATGTTATATTTATGTTCACTTATATGTATATGTGCCATTAATTACAAAGTGGTATAAGCTATATGTATATCTCATTGGTCGAAATATTTAATAGATTACATATGAACAAATCAAAAATGATGTTTATGTTATGCAAACTTTTAATTTAGAGTCCCACTAGTATCCAGTAATATAATATTTATTAAATATTTATTGAAGATTGATTAAGATTTATTTCATATTTCGAAACAAAAATTTATATGACTTTGACCAGTTTCACAATTAATCATGTAATTTAACTTTTTTGTTCTCATATAACAACGTTTTTCGTTTTGGAAAAAACCTTTGAGGAATTAAAAAACTATAATTTAAAAAAATATAGTTCCTGTCTTAAAATTCAATTAACATACGAGTATTTATGTGTTATTAATACATAAGATATGTTCTAATTAGTGCTTAAAACTTTCTAATTAAATTTGTGTTAACGGCTGGCAAATTTAATTTGTATTATTTCCTTCGAGTGTGATCCCGGGATCCCGGGATATTTAAAAAAACTTCCAGCTTTCCTGGGAAATGAATAAGTCCGGGAAAAAAATCTAATCGAAATATACAAAAATCTCGATTTAAAAAAAAAAATAATGAGTGTAATAATAACGGTCTAATTCATAAATGATTATTAGTAGTTTAATAACACATTAATAGTCAAAAATCGCTAAATGTGTATTCATAAATTATTAATAGCCTATTAGACGTTTAATAAACGTTTCATAACTCAGAGATTTTTAATGTAGCCTCCATGCTATTTTAAGCGTTTGATAAACAATTATACATAATATTTTCTTGATTTTTTTATCCCTATGTGAGGTTTTCTGTGGTTTCTCACTTTTATGTTTCTTGTCTACTGAATAATGTTCTTGGGCAAAACTATTAATTTATGTAAGTTGGTACATGTATGTATGTATGTATGTATGCATAATTGTACAAAAAGAAAAATACATACATATAAACATCGTTGAAAATTAAAGAAATCCCATTCATTGGCAAAAAGAAAAATAGAATTATAAACATAAGGGCATATGTAAGTGCAAGCATACGTATGTTTGTATGGTACTGCATGCTTACATATGTATGTATGTATGTACAATAACATTTTAAAATTAAAACAAAATAGTGATGCATAATCGACCGCTATAAAATGGGTATTTGCCTACCTCTGTACTTAGCCGAATATAAATGTGTTTAAATACAATTTTTTGTAACATATAAATTTTTTTTGATTTATTTATTAATAGAAAGTGAAACGTCTAATTTTTAAGTTATTTTTAATAATATTATGCGTAATGATTTACTTATTTTTCGACTCAAACAGACTACCTAGATAATCGATTCTTCGTTGTATGCATCACTAAACATAAAATGAGAGCGAAAGTAGCATGATGTTGCCAACATAAAATTACAAAAGAAGCAAAATCGTTTAATAGTTAATTCACTGATATTAATCAGTTATGAATACACATTTTTATTACAGCTTAGTAAAGCAAAATCTGTTTCATAAGTAATCTACAGATTAAAGCTGAAATAACGAATTTTTATGAATTAGACCGTAAGTAAGTGTTTCTCTATGCATAAAATTTTTTGAATTTTGTTGTCATATATAACGAAACATATAATTGAGTCAGTTTGTTGAAAAAATCTTTGTTTGTCATACCGACACCTTATGTATTTATTTTTTGGGTTGCATTTGGATGATATTTTTTTCTGTGTAAACACTAAAAAATGATACACATATAAAAATATTTATTTAAGTAAGCCTATATTATTTTTAAGTTTTTTTTGTGCTTATTTTTGAAATAATTTAAATTTTTATTAAGTTCTTTTAAGTTATACATATGTATGTTTGTATGGATATGTAAATACAACTTAAGCAACTTCACTCTCATTTAAACTTTCCTTCGACGTAACTAAAGTCTAGAAAATTAAAAAAATTCAGAAATTTGAATCGCCTAAAAAACAACGTTGTTGTAGATAATTATTCATTTGACCACATTTTTTCAAATCTACTTTCAATAGATATGAATGTGCATTGTACATACATACATATATACATACAGGGTGTGTTTTTTAGAGGTATAGAACTTCGAATTGAAATAAAACACAAGAAAATCGTTTTAATGTCCATCAATTTGACATTATTGGAAGGATAATTTTATGCCATTAATGTTTAAATATGATTTCGGGCATGTGGCCGCCGCGGCTGGCTCGAATAAAGCCAATTCTACAGGACCAATTTTCAACCACTTTTTCGAGCATATGGGGCCGTATGTTGGCAATAACGCCACGAATGTTGGCTTCCAAGTCCCCTAACGTTTCTGGTTTGTTGGCGTAGACGAGCGACTTCACATATCCCCAAAGAAAATAATCCAATGGTGTCAAATCACACGATCTTGGTGGCCAATTGACAGGTCCATTCCGCGAAATTATGCGCTCATCGAATGTTTCCTTCAATAAATCGATTGTGACGTGCGCTGTGTGGCATGTAGCGCCACATTCATGCCATCCAATTCGGGAACAGAATAGTCGGTTATCATGGCTCTATACCAGTCTCCATTAACGGTAACTGACTCTCCAGCATTATTTCGGAAGAAGTATGGCCCAATGACTCCACTAGCCCATAGAGCACACCAAACAGTCAGTTTTTGTGGATGTAATGGCGTCTCAAGGGTCTCATATGGATTCTCTTCACTCCAAATACGGCAATTTTGCTTGTTGACGTAGCCATTCAACCAAAAATGAGCCTCATCACTGAACAAAATTTTGCGATGAAAAACAGCATCGAGATCAATCTCATTTTCGGCCCATACACCAAAATCACGACGCATTGCATGGTTCGCGGCTTTAATTCTTGCACAAGCTGGATCTTGTAAGGTTGCAAGCCAAGATCTTTGCGAAAAATCTTCCATAAAGTTGATGGACAAAGCTCCAATTGCTGTGCACGGTGGCGAATCGATTCATTCGGGTCCTCTTCAACACTTTGCTCTACAGCGGCAATTGTTTCTTCGGTGCGCACTGTTCGACGTCTCTGCGGATGCGTATTATCACATAGAGTAAACGTAGTGCGAAAACGATCCATAGTTAACCGAATTAATTGCTCTGATGGACGATTATGTCGACCATAAAATGGACGGAGCTTGCGGTAAACTTCGCGAACTGAGCCATTATTTTCTAAATAAGTTTGCACTATTTGCAAGCGTTGTTCTTTTGTCAACCTGTTCATGATGAAATGGCAAACCAAACTAAATATTAATCACTTGACAGCTGACAAAATGGCCGCCAGTTAAAAAAGTGATGCCAACTTAAAGTTCTATACCTCAATAAAAAACACCCATTACATATTCTATACCCACTACTAAACGAAACCGTTTAACCAAAATTGGTAGCAACAGCCACAGTGACAATACTGGTTGCCTTATGTATTGTATGTGTGGAAGGACTAACCAAGGCAGCTCAATCGGGTACTAGCACAAGCACATGTGGTTAATGCCCTGTCGGAAAATGTGCAGTTGATTACAAAAATAATCAACTAAGGCTAACAACATACAATGTAATCAAATGTGGCCCAAAATCAGGGGGCAAATTACGACATCCGATACGACTCGTAATTTAAAAATATTTCAATTGAGTTTATGTGGAAATATTTTTAAATTACCAGTTGCGTATCGAATGCCGTGATTTGCCCCCAGTTCTTAAGTTGAGTACGTAACAGAAACTGTATGACCTGAATCACTTTCGCTCTCCACTCATTTTTACAATGCTTTTGTTTTGTTTTTTAACATCAATATGTAAATGATATTGCTGGCAGAGTTACCTCTCTAACAACTGACTGTCATTAACTCACACTCTTTTTTTTTTGGTGCTGTTAGTAAAAATCAATAAAATTTCTTACTTAATTTTTAATTATTATTTTTCGAACTTCATTTGTTTCTATAGTTATGATTTATTTGAACGGTCTAAAGTTCGTATCGCTTTTTTAAGCCAAATTACAGGTGATAATTATTAATGAACAAATAACATCAAAGTTAGTTGCAAATATTCTGACAACACATAGTTGAACGGAACAGCCAGCCGTTTTCGAAGGCCACTAAACCTTCATCATCAGCGTTCTTCTGTGGTGGTCCACTGTGTGTGGTGTCAGTTGATGTAGATTTGTGCCTTATATACGAAACTTTCTTGAAATGAAATACGTGAATTGTTTTGATTCATCGTATTTAAATTTTTCTGAAACGTGTTTTGTAATGAAAGCCCAAATTTACCATCTCTAATTTACAACAGACTTACCATTGTCGTTTATTCTTTAGTAATTATGCACATTTTAACTTAAATTAATAGCCAGGGGCCTGTGGCAAAAATTAAATAAATATACTTAATAGTAACAAACCAAAAAAGTTTGTCTTAAGTAGAACAAAAAAAGCAAATTAACTAACACGTGCATAATTAGTAAAGAACAAACAACAACAATGGCAAGAGAGTTGTAAATTTCGAGATGGTAAATTTGGGCTTTTATTACAAAACACGTTTCAGCAAATTGAAATACGATGAATCAAAAATAATTCACGTATTCCATTTGCAAGAAAGTTTCGTATATAAGGCAGAAATCTTCATCAACTGACACCACACACAGTGGACCCCAACACAGAAGAACGCTGATGATGAAGGTTTAGTGGCCTTCGAAAAGGGCTGGCTGTTCCGTTCAACTATGTGTTGTCAGAATATTTGCAACTAACTTTGATGTTATTTGTTCATTAATATTTATCACATGTAGTTTGGCTTAAAAAGCGATACGAACTTTAGCCCGTTCAAATAAATCATTAAAATTCTTACTGCTGCTTGATTGTTTTGTATAGTAATCAAATAACTCACAAAAACTTGTTGACTAGATGAAGTCTTCAGTTAATAAAACATGGCGTATTAATAGTTTTTCTCGTACTAAAAGAATTTATAAAATAAAATGGGGCTAGCTATATTATTTTATAATGTTACATAAAACTATATTTTTAAGAAGGGGTTTTAAGAAGTATTCAAAACAATCATATTGATTCATTGCTTTAGTGAATCATATGAATGAATAGAGATTGCAAGTAGTGGAATGAATTTATTAACAACAGTCTCGTTGATATGAATCATTCAATAGCATTATTCATTATTTTAATGTGCAGATCACAAGCACGTAATCGGAATTGATGAGAGCCAACAGATTTTTTGAAACTTATTTAAATTTTATATTAACAATTTTGCTGTTATTATTTTAGATGGTACCTTAGCTGGATGCTTAGCGCGTTGACTATACAATGTGTGATGATAGTTCGAACGCCAGCATCATCTTATTGCTAAATTACTGACTACCAAATGACTTAAATAAAGTCAACTTTAAGTTAGTAAAAAATAGTTACTTGTTGCCATTGGAAAGTAATCCAAGTGTCAATCAGTACTAGTTGCGAAATAATTAGCTTAAAGTTAGTTTAAGGTTATTTCAAAGTTAACTGAGTTTCCGACAGGGTGCTTAAAAAACTTATGACTTTGCGTAAAGTGTGTGTCAGTGTATGTGCGTGTGTGCTAAGAACTCACACAGGATAACACATAAAAATTTTCGCACTATTCGCTTTGTTTCCACCATCAAAATTCGTGTGTTTCTTGTTGTTTTAATTTTGTTGTAGAATTGGTGGTAAATATGTGCCTTTCAATCCACAAGGCACATTTTCATTAACAACATCTGGCAGCAACTTTTTTATCTAGTAAAGTCTCGAACCGCTAAAATGTGTTTATTGAGAATTATTTATTTTTTAATGAGAATTGTGGCAACCTAAGGACAACATTAGCAGGAGAACAAACTGTGTTACCTACTAAAATAAAAAATTATTTTCACTCAACAACTGTTTTAGGGGAAATTAACTTATAAGAATTTTTTTTTCTAAATTACCTTGTACAAAGTAGTGGCACTCACCGGGAGAAATGTATTTTTGTATGTGTATTAATTTTGTATAAGAAGCCGATTAAACTTCGTTTCGCTGTTCGCTGCCTTTGTAAACAGTGTTGTCAACTTTTAAATTTCAAAAAGCACTGAAACTATGAAAAAAACGCGTAATTTAAGTAAAAAAGCACTAAATTTAATTATTTTATTATATTAAAAAATTGTTATACATAAATATGTATATAAGATATATAGGGATCGGTTGACCTTGCATTTTATACCTAAAATTTCAAATTTGAGGTATCCAATACACGTTTTAATTCTAATTAATTATTGGTAAAATAAAATGATAACTATTGTTTAACTAATACTTTTTGATTACATTTATTATATTCTTTCTTAAAAATTGATAAAAATAAGTGCTCGCTCATCTAAGTTTATCGTGAAAGATATTAACTTAGTGCAGAAATTGGTTCGGGAAAACCAAAACATAATAGAAAATAAAAAAAAGAATGTATTACAAAGAAGATGCTTTACAACGTACATATGTATGAAATGTATCAAAAATTGTTCACCACAGGATATTATGTTGTTTACCAAACATCAATACTGATAAAAGTTAACAACGAAGCAGCTGTTGTATAAAACTATTTCTTAACCAATGACGTTTGGCGGTTTAGCTAATGTTAAACCAAAAGCTTTGAATCAAAAATTATTGGTTAAACTATTGCTATTAGCTAACTTAATTGCAGAGATCTTAATATTTCAATCTTGAAATTTGGTCAGTAAGATTGACGTTCTCAAATTTAACATAAATTCTTAATTTATAGAATGAATTCTTAAAATCAAAAACGTGGTCTTAAACTTTAAAAGCGCAGTCTTAAAATCAAGAACGTAATATTAATTTTAAGATTATATCCTTAAATTGTTAAGAATATGATCTTAATTTAAGATTTTTATTAAGAAAAAAATCTTGAATTTGATCTTAAAAAAATCAACATTTTATTCTTAAATCAAGAATTTTCACATTTAACAGACTATAAATATTAAAATGATTTGAGTTTTGAGCGTAAAATCTTGATTTTAGCACGTTTTTTCCCTTAGTGTATAAAAAAGTATATTCACAATTAAATTTTCTCGTTTCAGACCTTTTTTTATTATGAAGCGAAGTTATAACAAAGTGTAAGGATATATTGTTACGTTTGTTAGAATTAAATAAATTCGTAGAGGTAAAAAATCTACTTCTGCGCTCTTAAGCATTGAAGTGACAAAATATTGATGGAAATGCAGTTTTTTATAATGCCTCAAACGATTTTATATCCATTAACTTGACATAAACTTATTAGATTTTACTTCTGCCCAAAACTCGACATTGGACTCAAAGTTTCTCCATTCTCCATCCATTGTTATAGTAACTAGACAAAATGATACTATTAAACTATATTTTGGGTACCCACTTGCTTAATGTCTTCTTTACATTAATTATGCTTAAAATGTTAAAGTTGGAGGGTATTTCTGCAACCAAGCATTGTACAACCTTATTCGAATTTTTTGAAATGTTCTGCTTTTTGAACGATAGCCTTGCTCGAAAAAAAATAGATATGGAAATTAATTTTTGAATTTTGGGTCTAGTGCCACCGCCACGAAACAAAAAGCACTTCAACTAACTTAAATTTCTCGCGTCGAAAATTTAAAAAAGCACTAGAAACGGTGCGAAAAGCACCGAGTTGACAACGCTGTTTGTAAACAACACACATTGTCACGAGCTTAGACAAAAATTATTGCAGTCGATGCAAGGAAAGTTGATTTATTTGTTAACTCTTATTTTTATAGAAAACAATTCTATTACTTGACATGTGGAATGTTACGAGTGTCTAAAAGTTTTGCTTAATGCCGAAATATACGCAATTTTGACGTCATCATGAAGTTAAATTTTCTAAATGCCGTGTATTAGTAACATACACATGTACATGTAGACATTACATGTTTATACATCTGCTGATTTGAATTTTGGGACAAAAATATTATAAAAATTTTACACAATGTAGTCACTACCATCTGTTTTCAAAAGAAGTGGGTTACAGAGAGGACAAGTGGTGAAGCAAGAGAAAGAGGAAAGCTTCATTCTTTTTCAACTCTGCTGTTTGCAACCAATATACTGAAAATTGTAGTCATTACCACATATTGAAATTACAGGTGTAGTTAAAACAGAATTTAACTCATTGTCTCACTTAAGTGATTTGTGATACCAGGGTGACCGATGACATTTAAAAAAAAGTGGTACTAAAAGGGGATTTATAAAAAAATGGGGCAAAATTAAAAAAAAAAACGAGAAAAGTACACTAAACTTTTTATTTTTAATGTATTTTTATATAATTCACTCTAAAAAACGGAGACAAAAAGTGGCAAGGCAGTCGAAAAAGTGGCAATTAGCGGTCAAACGGTCACGCGGTATGAGACAGATTAAAGCATGGATGTCCAAAAATATTTTGCAGCTGTATTGGTGAGAGAATTTGAAGTACAGTGGAACAAAAGATTTTAATTAAAATTTAATCACAAGAATTTGTTTTTGTTGTAAAAAAGGTAATAGGGTATAGTTCACACTCAATTACTATTTTTCGATTTGGTAAAATGAAAAAGTTTTCAATATCTTTTGGTGTTTTAAAATTTAACTTTTAAGAAAACAAAATGTACTGAATATTTTCTGACTTTATCGAGTAAAAAAATGGTAAATTCCTTAACAAAACTCCATTAGTCTACCTTACGTAACAATATATAAGGTCACTACGCTTGAAATCATATTAAAACTAATATGTGTGCAAAATTTTATTAAGTTATATATTTTCCACTTCGCTATGGCAACTTTTAATTTCAAGATATATGCCAAGGACATGAGTCCTTGGAATTTATTTTATCAAACCTTACGTTTGATTATGTTTTATCGGTTAAAATATTTGCGTCCAATTTCATCACCTTGTGATAACTTCTTCTATTTTTGATCACTCGTTATATTAAAGCCACGACACTGTGCGACATCGATGCAAAATAAGTTCTGATTTATTCTGATCCAGACTCAGAGTTTGCAAACATATTAATTTTGCTGCTTGTTTAGTGAAAGTTCTCAGTAAGCAGTAGACCAAAATTGAATATTAAAGCATTTTGCTACGTTTCATAGTAAATCAAATAATTAACTGAGTGGTACGAGTTTTTTTTAATAGATAATAGAGGTGTTCGGTGTTTAATGCAAATGGTCTTGCGTAAGTGTAAGTCTTTAAAATCCAACAACAATAAACTACACACATAATTCAAGGAAAACCTTTAATATTTTGCATTTGTATTTGCGCAAGACCATTTGCATCAAACATCGAATACCGCCATTATATTTTTAAAAGAGTGGACATGCATACATAGCTATGGTTGTTGTTTAAAATGCTATTATAATCTCCTATGCTAATGTATAAGCAAATTGAAAGTACACTTTTAAATTTTATTTAAGACTTTTATTAATGCCAAGCTTTTTCTGGTGTATTTACAATAATTTTAAGTTTGAAATTTACTAATAAATAAATAATTTTATAAAATAAATATATAAATATTGTGGTTTTTGTTTCATGTTTTTCTCTTCTTTTATTTATACTTAGTTTATACATATATATATATATATTTTTTGTATTAAATTCAATCATATTTTTCTTTAGCTTGAGACTTAAATTAAAAATAATCTTATGTAGTTTTTGTAGACTCTTTGAATTTTATCAACATAAATAAAACAATTAACATTATTAAAAAAAATGTTTCATTTGACTTTAATTTTTCTCTTTGGTATTCGAATATTTAACAGTAAAATTACAATGTATTAACGTTTTTTCAAAAGTAAACATTAAAGGGCGAAAGTATTTGTATGTATTTAAGTGTAAATTGTGTAAAAATGTTTTTTGTTGTGAAAAAAATTTAAAAAAATCACTCGTATTTGCTTCAAATACGTATATAATTATTTTAACAAATATTAATTTTTCTGTTTTTTTTATATAAAATAATAATACAGATTTTTATTTAATATATAATTTATAACAAAAATATTTAATCGACAGTACGTTGGCGGTTGTCAATCTGTTTTGGGCGAAGTATGTATGTAGGTATGTAGCATATGTTAATATGTATGATTAAAAAATATGATTTGATGTAGTAAACCTTTGTATGGATTTATGCGATGACGAGTTGCCAGATTTGAAAAAATAAAAAATAACACTTCGACGATTTGATGATTTTTTTTCTCGATTTGGAAAATTTTTAGATACTAAAATTCTTTAGTATTCCAAATAATAGTAATAAACTCGTAATAGCAATAGAAAAAGTTTTGAAAATTTTTAGAAATTCTGTAGTATTCCAAGGAAATTGTTGATTCCAAATTATTGAAAGGTTATGTATTTAAAACAAACTATTAATATTTTATGAAATATTAGCAGAGCCCGACAAACGTTGTCTTACCCTAAACTATTATATATTTTTTAACTTCAAATTAATCCACACAATGACTTTTTTAAGAGCAATTTACTCCACACAGTGGTCACTTGTTGAAAAAAATAACAAAACGAAAACCTACCAGGTATTGACTTAAACCTGTGTTAAAAACTTCAGCTCCACAGTTCTTATAGTTTCAGAGATCATGCATTACGAAAAACACACACTACGATTTTATATACGAGGCTGGATCATTCAGTGTCAGTGTCTTTTTGAATTACACGCCTCTTCGTGGAAATGACAACACTGCTCCTGTCAACATGCAACTCTAAGTTGAGTCCTGTCTAAATTTGAGCAAGCTGCGTTATTTAGTTTGTGTTTGCAGCTGTTGATAGCAGACTACCGCGCCTTTTGAAAAGAAAATGGAAAAAAGTGATTTTCGTGAGATCATTACACATTGAAAAATACTATGGGGACCCTGCACCATCATTTGTTAAATGTTAAAATAGTGATTTACTTAATTTCGTTATGGCTGTATAAGCCGATCATTCTAGACGCCCAGTTGACATCTCTACACCCGAAACAATTTAAAAAAGTTCACGTTATGGTTTTCACCAATCAGATATTGAAAGAAGCTATAAGCATCTCACATGACTCAGTGGTTCAGTGATCACTTAGTTATGAGAAAGCTTTCTGCAAGATGGGTTCCGCGTTTGCTCACAATCGACCATAAATGCATGCAGCTTCCATGAAAAAAAATCAATGAATTGGGCTACTCTCCAGATTTAGCACCCAGGTGACTATTTTTGTCACTGTCTCTGCGGAGTTAACAAAACACCCTCGCAAAAACTTATATTTATATATGCATTTTATTTAGGTATACGGTAGTACGAAGCCATTCGTCCTGTTTTTACCCGCTCATAACTTTGTTCCCCTCAGTGGTAAAATGATAAAAAATTTGCAAGGTTAGCGCATTGTCTAGAAATTAAATGACACCCTGACGATGACAAATTTATATAATCCATAGCACGTTCTAGTAATCGGTATTATACCCAAACAAGAACTTGGTCCAAGTTTGGTTCTCAGTACTATTGATGGCCGAAATTGTTGATAACAACTTGGACTTTTTTCACATTTATGTTTTTGTCAATATATCAATTTATACAGACATCACTATACATATGTATGTACGTACAGATGTGTGTATGCATAAAATTTCTTTTAATTTAACCCTTGCACATATGTATATACTACTTGTGCAGCAATATAGTATTAACTCAAAAATTCAAAATTGTTAGTAAAGGTACTTATGTCCATGAATGGGTAAATTTAATAAATAAATTTTATTATGAAAGAGATGGTAAAGTTACACAAAAATATTCTAGTGGGTATACAAATACCCACTAGAATATTTTTGGTCACACAATTTATTGCAATAGTGTAAAAATAACGCTTTCACAAGGTATTCATATTATACTTTCTCCTGTGCCTTTCTACTTGAGACCAACGATATATTCCAAAAGATACTTTTATATTATGCAACATTTTAATTTAGAGTTGCATTAATCTCGATTAATATAAATTTATTTAATATTTTTTAAATATTTATTAAAGCTATTTTTGAAGATTTATTTAATGTTATTTCTAAACAAAAATTCATATGACTTTCATAATTGACCACTTTCATAATTAATTCATAATAATAAATATTTCTTAAGAAGCTGTCATATTAAAAATTTTATAAAATAATAAATTTTAAAGAAAAATAGTCAAATCTTATGCGATTTGCTATTTTCGGCATCAAAAATCATCAAAATGACAATAAATTGTCAAATCTGGCAGCTCTGTGTCTGTCTCTTGCATACATTTCCGCTAAATATTTATGTATGTGTGCGTGCATGTTACTGAATGAATTAAAGCATGTTAAATTTACATTGTAAATAATATGTGTTTGTTTATTTGTGTCTGTTCCTATTGTTTTTGTTGTTTTTATTGTTTATTTGTAATTCTGTTATTCAATTAGGTGTATGCAAAATAGCAAGACTAAGCAAGCTGTGTGTTTGCAGTACATGGTATCATGATGTTTGTTGTTATTATTACACATATCATACTCGTATTGGTTGGGTGCTTGTTTGTGAGTGTGAATGTTTTATATGGCTTTTATATCATTGTGTATTTGATTTTACAACTCTTCTTCTTTCCAATGAATGTGTATATTGAATGTGTATATTTTTTAAAATTTATGTGACTATTTCAAGTAATCAAAGAAATAAATGAATATGAGTAAAGCTAAAGCTGTTCTCAATAGTGATTTTTACGCACACTGAAAAAAATATTCCTGCAATAAACAACCTTAACTGAAAATAAAACCAAAAATCAATTACAAATGTATTTAAGTCAATTAAGCTTTTGTTTAAACATTTAATTAATTACAAAGTTTTATTGATGCAGTTACCTTGTTTACAACTTTTTGGTGTTATTTTCAATTAAAGTTATTTATTGCAGAAATATTTTTTTCTGTGTATGAGTACATGCAATGTATTTATTTATGTATGTATCTGGGAAATAATTATTTAAACCACACATTTGCAAATTATCTAAACTATTTATTATATAATGGTTTTAATTTTTTTTGGTAATTATTTATTAAGTTTATTTCTATAGAAAAGGCACAAATTGACACAAATAATAGTGGGAAATAAATTATAATTTCGTTGTGAGTTCTCTTCAATACTCTTTAAACTTAAAGTATATGAATCTGTTGCTATGAAAACAAAAAATTTTATGGTATTTCAGAGACAGAAATCTAAACATTATAACAGTGCTATTTCGTTTTATTACGAGTATTATGCTTATGCAAGATTTTGAATAATTAAGATTGATTATTTTGTAGAAATGTCATACATACTGATTTGCTCTAGAGCTTAATATGGATCATATAAAAATTAATTTATTACTCATTTTTTATTAGAATTTGGGAGAACGTATAAATATAATTCAAATGAAGATAGGCAATTTTATTTATTATTTTAAAAATTTATTATATGGATATGAACATAAAACAAACCATAAAAAAAGTATTTGCAAATTAAAACTTGGACTAATAAGACAATTTAATATAGTTTGAGCATTTAAGGTTGCGAAAATAGGTTTAAATGACAATGTTATACAAGATTTTTTAAACTTATGTATGTATGTATAGTATATTTGGCAAGCAGAGAGGGAATTAAATATTAACAGCCTTATTTATAAAACTTATTAAGGCTTTATAAAGACTTTTTAAATAAAATTTTCATACAAAATTGTTCTTTAAAAGCCTTTATAAAGGCTTAATAATTTTTATAAATAAGGCGGTAAATTTTTTACAAAATAATACTTAATGCAACTGAAATTCCCTTTTCAAATCGGATGTATTTAACTAAAAAAATTATAAATAAATAAATATTAAAAGTACTGCTTACAAATGATTGTTTCTAATTTATAAATATACTAAATTTCTTCTGAATGAAATATTTTTAAGGCAAACTTTTTTAGACATATTTTTGCTTTAAATATTGAGTGATTTTAGTATTCTGTATGTATCTAACTAACCGACAATATTTCTCTAACTAAAGTTGGAAAAATATTGCGGAAATGACCCATTAATGTGTTGATATGCAAATTTCTGGGCAATCTGCAGATATTCCATTTCTTTCAACAGTTTATCTAAATACATTTTCAGTTAATTACCTCAAATGCATGTAGTTCAGTTTCTTATCAGTACATAATCCATTTTTTTAAAAGAAATACTAGCAGCTGTCTCGTTAAATTGTTTTGAAATATAAATCGCTCATTTTTTCAAAAAACGTCATAACTGAAAAAACCATTTCGCCAGAAAACGAGTTTAAAGTTTTCAATTTACACACAACTTAATGGAGAAAGAAAATTTTATTTTCTTCATGTAAATAATAATTTAACGCTTTTCTTAATTAACGATCCCTGAAGGAAATGTCGATGGTAAAAATGTACTGAGTCACTTTTGTCTTTGTCACCAGTACTACTCTACAATTATTCCCCATAAAATAGTTTGTGCTATAGACATTTAGCATTTGCTTGTCATTGAAAGTCTACTAGCAACACTAGAACAATTGACTAGGTACTGATAACGTAGTTCTTATGGCAACATGGAGACATACCCACCAGACATTTACTGGTACATTTCTATACCTTACGTACACACAAATTTATTTATATTGACAAGTTGTTGAAAAATTCACCATAAATACACCACATCTGTTGTCTCTCTTTCTTTTATACTGACGAATAGAAGAGAAGCTGTAGACAATGTAACTACTCCTAGAATTTTAGTGTTGACATGAGACATTTGGCCCCAGTCTGATCTGAGGGATTTGATTGTACAAACGTGTTTTTTTTTACAAACATACATACATACATACTTTATCAGGAATAATTTCTTAATTATTGTTATTAACATCAGTAACAGTAGATAGACATTGCTGCTAATGAGGTGCGTGTCAAAGGAACAAGTCGAAGCAAAATGAACAGCGGCAGCGGCGCAGTAGTTTTGTGAACAGTGGCGGCTCCAATAGCTTAAGAAAATTTAAGGAGAAAATAAAAATTTAAACTGAAAATCGATTTTAAAATTTTTTTCTCATAAATTTGTCTTTTTGAGCAGATAAAATTTCGGCTGATTTTAAGCCGATGCGAGCCGATACAATCGGTGGTGGCTTGACATACAGACAAATAAATAGGCGGCGGCGGCGGCTTGCAGTAGGCTTCGAGCCGGTTGACTTGTGTTTCTCGTGCGCGGCTGCACAGAAAAATTCCGGTATTTCCCTCATTTAAAAAACTCTAATTTAATTTTTCTTCTCTTATTTAGAAAATCACATTAATTAATACAAATATTTCATTCCATAAAGAATAGAAAATATTAAACTTAAGCCCTATTAAAATACTATTTATTCCTGATTAAAATTTATCGTATTTCATATAATTTAATATGTCTCACATACATATTTCATCACTCTAAAGCTTTGAAAATTTACTTTATCCATATGGAGTATGTTTTATATTCTATTAAGGGCCATTATTACAACTTAAAGTTAGTTAAAAGCAGGATTTTGTCGGACGTATAAAACGCTATTCATTATTATAAATTTAATTTAACTTACCAGGAAGGATACATTTGTCTCTACCTTAGCGCTTACTTTAGGTTAAGCTAAAATTGTACTGATGGATAAAATCCGATAAAATCCTACTTTTAACTAACTTTAAGTTGTAATAATTGCCCTAAATAAGACATTTGCTTTTAGTAAAAAATAAATTAAAGCATTAAACACATTCACTACGGCAGACTACCGACTGCAATCTGTCAAAAATCGAGTACACATATATAAATGAGAATGATTATTTTGATGACAGTACGGTAACTCGGCGATAAATTATAATAATTTCTATTTTTAGTGATTTTTATTGGGAATTGTTTTAATTTAAGTTTAACATTTATTAACGCACTAATAATCCCAAATTATTATTTTACTTATTAAGTAAAATATTTTTTTATTAAAAATATATTGAAATTGATTATTGAGAGGTTTAGCTGGATGCAGATCACCAGGGAACCTTTACCCAAAGTTTCTTAGAACAACTAGAGTTATTATCAACAAAGTTGAAACAAGAACTCATTAATCAAATTTTTTTCGTACCTTACTATATTGGCTGACTTTTTTTCACCTTAAATTGTAGTTGTAAAAAGTATGTAAAAAAAATAAATGTAAATAACAAGAACAGCTATTCAAGAATAGATTGTTGCCACACAAGTATTTTTGACCTGGTGTCGTCAAGTTAATAATTAATGATTTTTATTGGGAATTGTTACAATTTCTATTCTTGTTGGCTACAATTAGGAAATATATTGCTGGCAATATAATGCAAAATGAATGATAGTTTAGAATTATTTAATATATAGAGGGCAATCATGAATAAATTTCCCGGAGAAAATTTTCCCGGCGAACAATTTCAAACAATAGAAAGTAATAGGGGAAAGAAAAAATTCTAAGAACTTTTCGAGATTCATTTATAAAAATATATAAATTAATTTTTGTACTTTTAGGGGGCATAAAAGAATAATTTTATTTTTATATATTTTAATTCCTGGAAAGTGGGTACCACTGAAATATGTACTTGAATATCAGCTGCTTATGATGCTGCTGCCATCTCTAAAATATTGAAGTACCTGTCTACAAGGAGGGAAATGCGTCTTGAGGTATTTGAATCCATGTGTTCGTGTAGCCCGCTTTAGTCAATATGTTTAATGCATTAGTGTGTATGTAGTTTTTAAACAATTCTTTTTTTTAAGAAAAAATATATTGTGAATATTAATTTCCCAAAAAAAAACATTTTAAAAAAGTCATGAATGAATTCATCTAAATTGGACTTTAGAATTACTTTTAAATTGAACAAAAATATTTTAAAGTAAAGTTCATTCCATGTTGTTAATGGCTTTTAGTAAGCTTTTGCATCACATAAAGGTAGTGTCATTTGTTTAATCACCATCAATCTTATAATCTAAACATATTCTTAATTTATATATCGAATAATGCAATAAGAATTGACATAACTAAAAATTTTCAACAGAAAATGTTAAATTAATGTTTATAAAATTAGTTAAATAAATTTTTCTAAATATTTTTTTTTTATTTTTACACGTAATATGACACATTTTTGTATGAACTTATGGCATTTTCTTTTCTGGAAAAAAGTGTTACACTTCTTACACTTTTCAAAGAAAATTCGCAATAAAATGATTTTCTGACATATACATTTTATTATAAATTTTTGTGTCATATCTTGCGAGCTTAAATTTTTTCTTTAAACGAACGCTGAATTGTATAGTTTTTAATAAAAAGCTAAAAAATGTTACACTTTTTTCAGAAAAGAAAACACCATTAAATACAATTTTATAATATTCTTTATCTAAGTTTTTTTTTCTTTTATACAGTGGGTATGATTTTATAGTTATTTTCTAAATATTATATATAATTAATTCGATATTAATGTTATTTAAAAAAATTATTTTGTAACTAATAAAGCGTAGGGATTTTTTTCGATTTTTGGTACATTTAGCTTTTCAGGATTTGCTCTAAACGGCTCTAGAGCGTTTTAAATATAGGCATCTTGTTTTTTTATAACTTTTGCATGACATTTACTATTTAAAATTTTTGGTTATTTGAATTTTTTTTTCTGTGAAATATATATATATATATATAAATACATCTACTACATGTGTGTACTTAAATATGACCTCAATTTTCATATTTCAAAAGTACTACGAAATAAGTTTGAACATTTTGACTTCAGTGCTGAATAAAATCAAAATCTCTTGTTTGGTTTATATGTAAATCTATTAGAACACATAATTTAGTATTCGAGTTCAGGGGTATAAAATGTTTTTTACACTAAAAAAACTAATTTAGATATAATAATAGGGAATATTATCTGGAAGTTGGCAGCACTTTTCTAAAGTTGGTTAATTTTTTTTTAAATCTGGCAGCACCATTAATTTTATTTAAACTACCATCGACAAACTGTATTAAATGGAGGGCGAATTTAAAGTTCCGGTTCACACACTTAAACTCTTGTTCAGGGTTGTTAAATTTTTTCCGACCTATCCCGCCAAATTGGTTTAAAAAATCGCCAAAATAAATTTTATGTAGTTCTTAATATATATTTAATAATAAATTTATTTTAATATAACCTTTTTTTTAACATAAAGTTTTATAAAATAATCGCATAAAAATGTAGCAGAAAATCGCTAAAAGTAGATAAAAAATCGCCAAAAATTCTTTCTTATAAATGTTTCCCATCCAAATTCAAAACGCATTAATTACTACAATTAATATGTGAAAAATCATCAATATCAATTTCTTTTAACTTCTTGCAGACGGATTTTGGCGGAATTTATTTTTGAAATTACTTCTTCAACAAACTAAGATTCTGGAATTAAGAAAATTTTGAAGTTAAATTTTGTTAAAAACAATATACAACAAATATATTTTTCGCTAGAAAAATTAGAATGTCGTCAAATCAAAAATGTACACACCAGTTGAAAAATTGTTACGTTTGGCGAGAAATCGCAATGTCTGACAACCCTGCTCTTGTTCGGCAAATTTTGAGTTTATGGGAGAGAGAATAATATAAGGAAGAAGTGAGTTGTCATACTAGATTTGGGTCGAACTCACAGATTTTTGTCTCTATTCCATAGGCTCAAAGGTGCTCAACGTAAGTTTAAGGTCGCGACACAGGAAAAAATTTTCAAGATTTCGTAATGGGTAGTACTCTTTTAATGGCTTACAAAGTAATGAGTAGTACATATTTATCTAATTATTTTACATGTATAATAATGACTGTCCTGTAATGAACAAAATAACAACTTATTTATATCATTACGTGAAAGTACTTATTGTAGTACTTTCCAGTTAATAACGAAATATATCAACAGAAAAATTTATTGATCGTGAAAATGAGCTTCGAAGACAACAAAAAGAAAAAAATGCTCATTAACTATTTAATAATTTTAAACAAAAAAATTAATTTTGCATATTTGTAAGCAAAAAATAACCCATTAAATTTTGAATACTTTTAGGCAATCAGTAATCTATAAGCTTTTGGATATTTGTAGGCAAAAAGTATTGTGGTACACTATACTTTTTGAACTTCTCAAATAAAAATAATGGGTTATTCAGTTAAATTTTAAGTATTTACGACTTGGGGAGTACACACACAACTTTTTGCATTTTAGAACTCAAACCTTTTTGCTGGGGAATCGGGACCTAATTAAGAAACTATCGGCAAAATAATGTTTTTGACATTCTATGTAAATGTTTGCATTTAAGTTACCAAAAAATTTTAATAATAAAGTTAAATTTTTTTTATTAAAAGAAAATATGTAAACATTTTAATGAAATAAATTAATACGAAATCGCCGAACAAACTTCTACAAAGACAAATATTTTGTGAAATGTTTTTTAAACTTCGAAAAATAGTATAACAAATTCTTCAGAACTTAGAGTTGAGTGCGTGTGGTGTGAAGAAAATACATGCATATTTTGAATCGTCAAAAGCGCTTCAAGTTGTGAAATTAAACAATTGTAGAAATGAATACATATACACGAATACATTGCTCTCGTTGGCCAGCACAGATTGATTTGAATATAAAATAATCACACTTATCGGGAATAAAATTTCACGTGAAATTTGTTCCCTTTCCCTAAAATTGTGATCGACAATGCTTGCGTTGTTATTGTATCAGTATACTATTTTCTAATTTTGTCCACCGTTTTTTGTTCACGGGAAATATTTCACATGAACAAAATGTTCGCATTTTATTCCCGATAAGAGTGAATATTCTTGGCCAGCGATGGCATTGAGAAATTTAAAAATGTACCAAAAACATTAAAAAATTTTACTTTCTTTACCTTAATTCTACTTTTTAATTCGACTTACATATTTTTATTTGTTTTTATTAAAATAATCGATTTTTTCTGGCTACCGAATCGTTTTCAAAAATTTGCTTGTAAGTTGGGATGTTAAAGCATATGGTTAAAACTGTTTAAGTTGAAATTTAAAATATACCAATTAATAGCATGTGCTTATCATTCGAATTTAGAAGAAAAATGATGTGCAAATGCACGAGTTCACATTTTTTTATTTTCTCGGCTCGTTTTGCTTTCACAAGACTGTTTTCAAGTGAGAAGAATATGCGTTTCATTGTTCAAAAGTGAAAATTGACGTATGCAATCGTTTGATAATAAATGCGGAGTGAAATTTGGGAGATTCCTTACATGAACTAAATTATTCGTTGGTGTACAGTACAATTTCTGATTTTTAATATTACAAAAAAAGTATAATTGTACCAATCTTGCCAACCCAGTTCTTGGCTATTCAATTTGAGTTTGTTGCCTGTTTTGACGTGTTGGGAAATTTTTTCGCGTGCGTGTTTCGTATGTGTTGAACATCTTAGTATTCGTGTTCAGATCGTATATTGTTTCTTATCCGTTTGGTCATTTAAGATGCAACGCATGACATAAATAGCTAGCTCATGAAGATGTGACCCAAAAAAATATATAACCAGAGAATATAACATAAATAAAATAGATTGTAAGCTGGTTTTCAGAACCTGGCCGATAGTAACAGTAGTAAACATTAATGGACTAGGTGTTATATCTCTTAATTAATTTTTTTTTTAAACTCGATTGTCGGCAGGGTTTGTGTTCCGGTTGGAGTTTTGCTTTGTTAACATAAATAACAGCATTTTCCGGTGTTTAGTCTTTTACATAATTATATGGAAAACGGCAGCAAAATCGTGAGTAGCTCGCTTGCCAAGCCCTTTTCTTGAGTTTATTTGACCCTAAAGTTGGCAGCACTGCGCATGTAGTTATACAGCTGAGATGGCGTCAAAACCAGTGTTGCCAATTTATGTGTAATTACACATATCATGTGTAATTTTGTTTGTCATGTGTAATTGGCTGCATGTGTAACTAATGTGCAATTTATCCTGTTTTTTAACAGTTTTCAACACTTGTATTTGGGAAGATAAATGTATGTATCTACGTCCTTTTCTATCAAATAAGAATATACATTGAGATATATTGCATTACAAATATGGTACAACTATAGTTGTGCCATCCAGCATAAAGAAGAATAAGGAAGAATCACAGACTTACAAAATTCGTATTCGGTTTTTGTTACAAGCTATCTGCTGCAGAAAGAATATTCAGCAATTTTAATACAGATTTAAGAAATAAGCTGTCACCTGATACGATTTCATTATATTTGCTATAGAAGGAGTTCATAGAAATGGTGGACCAAATTTTGAACCTACTCAAAAAATAATTACCAAAAAGTGGAATCTTCAAATACCTGAAAAAAGCCAACATATTTAATCTCAAAATAGATGTGATGTGTTTCACTTTGCTTATTTCTAAGCTATAAATTACTACATAAAATAGAATTATTTTTTTGTTTTGTTTTTGACTGTTATTTATATGAAATAATAAAACGATGCATCTTTAATTAAAAAATAACTATAAATAAAAATTTTTAAACAAAAAAGGCTTTTATTATTAAATTCAAAACATTTTGTTATTTTGCAGAAAAAAAGAAAGCATGTGTAATTCTTAATTTCATGTGTAATTTTGGGATGATCGATGTGTAATTTAGCATTTCATTGATGGCAACACTGGTCAAAACACCCATCTTCGTAAAAGCATGCGCATTAATTTTTTTTTACAGATTGTGGTCATTAGCATTTTGTGTGTGGCTTATGTTTAATTTCTAACACGACAACCTAAGATTGTTGTTAGTAAGAGAGCAGTTCTCAGTTTTACGTATAAATTAAATGATAAATTGAGAGCTGTTCTCTTATATAGCGGCCTTTTCAGGATGCCCGAAACTTAAACTGTTAAAACATTTTAGTATTGCTGAACTGTAAGAGCTACCCTGCAAACATAAAGTCAAGCCTTTAAAAATATCGAGCAATAACCGATAAAAAAGCTTGAGCGACACATTTTTGAACTTGTTTTTTTTAACGAAAATAGTTTATTTACGATCACAAATAATCGATCTGGGTCAAACAATGAAGTTCGAAAATTATATCGCTTAAGCTTTTTTTGGCGGTTAAGGCACGGCATGGTGCTTTTTTACTTTTTTGAATAGTTTAAATCAATGATGCGCACACAATGCCCCCGGGGGCCGAACAATTTTCGCGATTTACACATACACAACAGGAATGTTGACGAAGCGCACTGCAAAGAGTACAAAAGTTATAATTTTATTCAGTTGTATGCCAACTTTTAAGAAAGAAGGTTGATGTCGCTTGATTTGTTATGATACAACAACAAAATACACAGTTGAGATTACAAGTTAGAGAAAAAGAGAAGAACAACTGAGTATTTTTATGATTTTTTTCTAGCATTTGAATACACTTGGAATAATTTTATGTTTACATATTAACCATTTTTTTATTATTTTGAAATGTAGATGGTATATTATGAGAAAAATTTTTTATTTTCACTAAAAATATTTAATGAAGCTGAGAGTGCCTTGTATGCAATCAAAAATTAAAAAGAATAAGTGCATACAGTTTTAAGCGTCATTATGAAAGTCGTCATTTAGAAATGTGTAGTGTGTCAGGGGAGGACAGAGATAAGCTTATAACAAAATTAAAAAAGAATTTGGAATTGAAAAATAATAAAGCTTTGTGTGATTGTAAAATCAATACAAATACCGCAACATGCAGCCAACTAATGGCTACATACATTATTTAAAATTGAAATTTTTCGACAAAGCAAATGCTTTACATTACGTAAAACAATCAATCGTAATTGAACTTATATTTTATTTCCACTTAATCTTTTTCATGATATAATATTTGATTTTTTTAATGTTTCATTCATACTTCAGTTCATGTTATTAATTAAACATAAAAAATGTTGTAGGTATACAAAAACATTATTCAATACATTTACCAGCAAATTTCTCCCAGTGCACTAACCACTACACACACATATTGAATCTGTTTCTCTTTGTGGACAACGCTGGTTTAAATTCGCTTAATACATTGATTGACTGAAGAAAATGAGTGCTACAGTTTTTAGAAACTCCAAATATAAGAAAAGAGACTAAAAACAAAGTAAACACTAAACATAAAACATAAGAATTCGTTGTATAGTATTGTGAATATACCTCTTTGATGGAACTTTGTATTTTAATGCTTTTGTTGCTTATAGTATAGAAGATGTAGACATTTTTAACGCACTTTATATTATTTATTTGCTAAAACAACATTGATGAAAAGCCTATAATATTATGATTGGAAAAGATACCATAGATCTTATGGAGTTCCTTGAATGTTATCTTTCGGCTTGAAATTTAGTCTTGTTTATGTGAATCTCTTTATCTGTAGCACTCAATTTTATTTTCGGGTTTTATACATTAAAGAGGTCGTATAATTCTGAGACCAACATATAATAACACATTTACGATACAATATGTACAGTACAGTGGAGCACAGTGTGCTACAGTACAGTGCTGTAGACTGCAATAAAAAACAGTAAAGTACATTTAAATCTAATACAGTATAGTGAAATGCAATCAAGTACATACATAGTGTATAGTACAGACACGTACTGTACACTACAGTACATTACAAGTTGAAACAGTGTAGTAGAGTATTTATTGAAATTTAGTTCAGTAGAAGAAGTTATTTGATTTCAAATCATCTAGTAATTTCATAAAATGAAGACTTCATAGTAATATCTAGTAACCATGTCTTATATATTTTTATTTTTAAGGGGTTTCTTTTTGTCAGCTTATTTGTTTGTTTGTTTTTTTTTATGTTTTATACTTAAAAAAAAGGCAGTCAAAAATATTAATTACATTTAATTTTTTTTTGTAAGGTTCTTCAATTACACGCTTTATATATTTATTCGTTTTTTACCTAAATTAATTATATATAATTAATTTACTTATGAAATATTTGAATAAATAAATAAAGTTAACATTCTTTTAGATATCGCTTTATTTTTATTTGTTTCATAAATATTAATAATTATAGTTTGAAAAATAAAATAATATTAAAATACATTAAATAAATGGAGGAGGAGGGGGTCTTTTACATGAGTATTTTTTAAGTTTAAATAGATTTAATCTTTTTTTAATAGTTTTTTTTTATCGAAATAATTGTTTTATTTATATGATTTTATCACGTTGCTTGTGTTTCCCTTTGTTACTTTTTGTTTTTAAAATAATGCTTAGAATATAATTAAATTAAGTGGTGTATTTTTTATGTATTTTTGGTTTTGTTCTTAATATTTGATGACAAGTTTTTTTTAGAATGGTGCAATTATGTAATTTTTTTCTATATATTTATAGTATTTTGTTTTGTATTTTGAGCTTCAATGAGTTGTTTATATTCTTTATTTATGTATATTATTTTTTTGTAATTGTTTTCTAACTTTTTAACGTTTTTGAAGAAAATTTGTATAAATGCTAATTCAATTTTGATAACCAAATGTTTTTCATTTAAATTAACTAACTGTGTGTACAAAAAAAATTTTAAAATAATAAATTGGTAAATTTAAAACAAAAACATTTTGATGGGAATTATTGGAGTCAATTACGATGCTTAAACATTTTTTAACTAGGATTGTAATTTATTCGAGTTAAAAGTTGCAATTCAATAAATTGTTTTTTAAAACAAATAGAACTAATTCCAGCAATAAAATTGTGTCGAACAAAAGAATTCATTTTATTCAGTTAATCGCGTATATATTATTCCAGTAGTGGATCTAATTTCTTTGCAGAAATTGGGTAATAAAATAAAATAAAATAAAATAAAATAAAATAAAATAAAATAAAATAAAATAAAATAAAATAAAATAAAATAAAATAAAATAAAATAAAATAAAATAAAATAAAATAAAATAAAATAAAATAAAAATAAAAAACTAAAATAAAATAAAATAAAAGAAAATAGAATAAAATAAAATAAAAAACTATCAAGAAATAATATAAAAAAAATAAAAAAATATAATAAAATAAAATAATATAAAAAAATAAAACAAAATAAAATAAATTAAAACAAAAAAAATTAAATAAAATTAATTAAAATTAAATTATAATAAATAAAATTGTAGTAAATTGAATTAAATTAAATTATAATAAACTAAATTAAATTAAATTAAATTATTTTTATATTTGTTAAGCTTCAGATCTTGGTTTTTTTATGAAAATAATTAATTTTATTTTTATTCCGATATTTCGTTGCCACAATGGGTAACTTCTTCAGGGAATATACATATTTCTTTATAATAAAAACATAAAGATCTGAAGCTTAATAAATATAAGAACCAATTAAAAACCAAAAGATCGACGAAATTTAAACGAATATCTAAATTAAATTAGATTAAATTAAATTAAATTTTAATTTGAAATTTATTTGAAATTATATCGAATAATAAGTTTCTTAAATATTAAATTAAATTAAATTAAATTAAATTAAATTAAATTAAATTAAATTAAATTAAATTAAATTAAATTAAATTAAATTAAATTAAATTAAATTAAATTAAATTAAATTAAATTAAATTAAATTAAATTAAATTAAATTAAATTAAATTAAATTAAATTAAATTAAATTAAATTAAATTAAATTAAATTAAAATCATTTAGAGATATTCTCGTTTGAGTGTAGATACTGTGTTAGCCTTGTGCAGTATTACCATCTTCATGTAAAATTGTCGCTTTTACGAGTCCTTTTCAAGCGAGAATATAACTTAGAAATGCTTTTTGAACTACTCCCATCTAACAGTAAGTTTTTTAAAGCAAATAATAAATATAAAGTAAACATTAAATAATCGATATTAATATTTTTTTCACTTTGGTTTTTTGCTCGAACATTTGTTAAATTATTCCTGAGCTGTTCACCCTAACTTGAGTTTCAAATCTTTGCTAAATATTTATTTATATTATGATTTTCGTCTAAATTATTCGTGTTGTATGATGGCATTGACAAAAGCATTTATACAAATCTTTTCCTATAAACTTAAAAAAATTTATAATTATATTTCATCAGAGCGTATGAATGAAGTTTTTTATTATTCTTTTGCGAGGGAAAATTAAAAGTATTTTGTCACAATTTAAATTTTATTTGAGGGAACTTTGCTTAATTGTTAAACTTAATTAATAATTTTATTAATAATTTGTATTATTTCTTACTTTTGTTTTGCAGTTTGATAATTATACTAATTTTCGTTTTTATCTCTTCTTATTTTCTTTGCAGTGAGTTTTATGGTAAGTTAAACGGCTCTAGTGTTTGTATCTTTTGTATAGTTTGTTTATTTTTATATATGTATTTTTGGTTTAATAATTTGTTTGGTTTGCGTTGTAGTGTTATTATTATTATTATTTATTTTTTATTACTTTAATTAGCTTGATATTTTAATTTTATGAAAATCCTTTATAGTGTACAAAGAAAAATATTAAGAAAATGGCATATGCTGTTGGAAAAGTTATTCTAGCAATTACATCTATTGTTTTTGCGATACGTATAGGATGTGGAGGCTCTTTCTTGCGCACCTGGACAAAGCAAGTCTAAAAAATATATAAATAAGAAATATTGTAAATAAATATTATTGAGCAAAGCCTGAAAAACTGCCTAAAAGATTTATAACAGTTAAACTATTTTTCAAGGTTTAAGGCACTCACCTCGGTGGCGCAGCCATTATTGGCTGAATGTGTACAAGGACTGCCACTGCTTCCGCCGCATGTGGTACAAGCAACAATTTCATTTGGTCCACCTCCTTCACGTTTCTTTTCACCCTGATAGACGGCAGTAAATTTAAAGAACTTGAGTTATAATTTGATATATAGTATACGAGCAAATAATCACGTACAAACATAAAATATTAGGACATTTGTAGCGGGTATTTATAGACATTATTATTATTTTTTTTCGGGGTAAAAAACATTATACAAAATTTACAGGTTCATACGGGTTTGTAGGAGGTATTCATAAATATATACAACAATTACATACTCAGAAATATTTTATATATATAGGGAAAAAAAGTTTACACAATAAAAGGAAGTACACACGAAATTGGCATTGGGTGGGAAGGAAAATCATGGTTAAAATACATTTATTTATATGTAAGTACACAGATATGACAGTTAAATAAGTTTGATTTATTGAATTCATATATTTATTACACAACATTTATATAAAAATACACGAGATTAAATACATAAATAGCGGAGTAAACAACAAAATTTTTAGCCAAAAAAGCAATAAAAATAGAAATAAAAATAGAGAGATATAAAAATGAATTAAGTCAAAAACAGACAGTTTTATTTTTCATAAAAAAACAATATAAATTTACTAATACATCAATTAAAAATTTTAAGCATTTTTTGCAAAAGAAAATTACAAATACAAATTGATTCTTTAAACATTTTTAATACTTACGGGCTGGTTTAGTTTATATAATTTCATTGAAAGCATTAAAATATTAGAAGAGGAGAAAACAAAACACACAAACATTGTTAAAAAAAATATTTCTTCTTTAGGGTTATTGAAGCTTTATATACACTGAGAAATATTTGTTTTTTTCTGTTTCTGAATTAAAAGAATTTAATTGTCAAACAAACTTACAATAATTTTTTTCCCTACGCTCAAATCGTTCATAAAGCATACGACAGTTGCAAAACAGTTTCAGAAAATATAAAAAAAATTATCAAATGTTTGTGTTAAATCGATGTTATGCAATAAATATGTTATAAAATGATTTAAGGTCACGATTTGAGTGTAAATTTTATGCACTTTTGAACAAATGAATTTCAACTATGAATATTTGTTTTCAAAATGAACATCATAAAATTAAGAAAAAATTTTTTGGATCACCATTGCATCCAAAGGGATGTAATCAGGCAACATTATTTTTTTCGTTTCGAAAATGATTAATGTAATGATTATATTTTTTTATAACCTGAATTGGCTGGTTTAAGAAATTTATTTAAGCATCTCTTTATGCTTTTCATTAGTGCTTTGCCAGATCATCAGTAGACTTCAGAAACCGTTTGAGAGTTCACAAATAGTTTTGAAAATCACAAAATAATAAAATAATAATGGCCGTATCGAAAAAAAAATTATTTGAGCTTGAAGTGTACGTTAAAACAAAATGTTCATCACAATTTTGACAAAAGAACACTTGAAGTGCAAATTATTTTTCTGATACGGCCAAATTTCCAAGCCGACTACTTTTTTTATTATTTTCTGATTTTCAGAAATATTATTATTTGTGAATTCTCAAATAGTTTTTGAAAGTCTGTGACTGTTCAAAATGTGCGGTTGACCTTTACTAATGATTTGGCAAAGCACTAATGAAATGCATATGGACTGCTTAACACCATATATTCCATAATGAAATATCAATGCCTCGCTTTGATATGCACACAACATATTCAACAGAACCGAACAACAACTAGACTCAGAGAAGAAATGAGATCATACGTGCTGAAAATGATCACATTCGGTATCAAAAGTGTATCAAAAAAAACGTTTGTGCTAAAATTGTACAGACGTTTTTGATTTTGCAACGTCTTTTTTCTTTCAGTGCAGACAGATGGAAACATTAGTTTGAAATAAGGTAATATTGCCACAGAAATAATCAAAAATATTCATGTGCTTATTTACTTGCGCACTTACTACCTGATGAACATGGATAAGTTAACTTACTCCAAAGCGGCGGAATGAGGGTTAATTATCGAAAAAAATTGGCATGTCATTACAAAAGTTATTGGCAAAATGATAATTTTAGAATAACTAGCTACAATAAAGCAAACGTTAAGACGATAACAGGTCGGTTTTCGTGAAGGTAGATCAAGTGTTGACCATGCATTCATGCCCATATTTATTATATAGCAGACGAACCGAGAGGCACGCGCAGAAGAGAACGACTTGCCCACACATGGAAAAGAAAGGTGAACAAGGAGTCCACAAAAAAAAGAAAAACTTGAAATGAAATAAAGAATAAGGCCATTGTAAATTATTTGTTAAGGCTATGTGCTCCTTATAAGATTGAAGAGAATAAATATATACTCGTACATATATACTGAAAAAATGGAAGTCATTCTGAAGGAACTACATTTTCATTGCTTCCAAAAAATTGATACTTTTAATTTGACTATAATTAACACTATAATTCGTTTACTTCAGTCATACAAAATCTTGTTATTCCTCTATAGTTCTAGAAAATACTCACCATGATTTTTTAAAAAATCGATTTTTTTAAAGAAACGTATGAACCAATTTTGGTCCAAAAACGAAAGCACTGATACACCTTTATATTCGTATAAAAACGAAATTTTTCTTAAAACTGTTTCCAATTCGGTGACTAGACATCGAATAATTCTTTCTGCCAAAAAAAACCGTCTTCGATGCAAAGATCTGATAGAAGAAGATACGAAGTACTTGAAATAAAAATTAAGTTTTAATGGGCCTTACTACGCCCATTTTTTTAAATAGAAGATTGTGTCTTTAGAGCTCAAGATGTGTGGTAAGTTTCGTAAAAATCGGCTAAGTAGAACCACGTGAAATATTATATATAGGGCGTAACTCCGCCCATTTGTTTAACTTTAAAATTGTGTAATTACAAGAACCAAAGGCGTTTTATAGGTTTCGCAGCAATCTAATAAGTGGAATATCATAAAATTATATAAGCAAATTTGGGCGTGTCTCCGCCCACTTTTTTACAATAGGACCAATGGGAAGCTATACCTTCTAAGACAACGAAACAATTTTTACAATCGGTCTAAAATGTACTGAGTTATGAAGATACACAACAAAAAAAATAGAGAGGAATTGTAAACCTCCTCCTTTTTTTGAAGTCGGTTAAAAAGAGCACTTCTTGTAATGACAACCCTATTTAAAAATCATTAGAAATTATCCACATTTTATTATTAAACTTCATTAAAATGGGATAGATAGTTTCAAAGAGGAAGAAATTTCCTCTTGCCCCCCCCCACCCCTCGTGGTCCTATTATAGAAAAAGCTGCATCCTATGTCTTCTTTTAGAGGCAGATCTATTTATGTTTTAAATTTCACGAAAATCGGATAGATAGTTTCAAAGAGGAAGACATTTTCCCTTAGCTCCCGTCGAGGTCCTATTTTTGAGAAAAATGTATAGCCTATGTCTTCTTTTGTATTCAGATCTATCAACATTTTGAATTTCATTAAAAACGGTTAGATAAGTTTTCAGATTCTGAAATTTTCCTATCTCTCCTCGTGCTCATAGTTTAAAAAAAATATTTAACTTATATTCCATCTAGACTTCGATCTATCTATGTTCTAAATTTCATTAAAATCGGTTTCGTGATTTACTTGTTAAAGGGCAACAAACAAAGAATAAATTTACTTTCGCATTTAAAATATTAGTTAGCAGAGACACCTTCTGCCACGAACAACTTATCGAAATCACGAACCTATTAGCAAAGACTTAAACCATAGTAAAAATTTCCAAAATCTCAAAAGAGTTCCCCCGGCACTTCCGTGAATAATTACGGTCGTTGTTGCCAGTATTTGTAACCAGTATTCGCAATTATTTTTATTTTTTTATATAAAAAATTTTTGTTTTACATGCAGGAACTTATGTTCAAAAAAAAAAACTAAAATAGAGGCCCTATTCTGTAAACCGAATCCGAGTAAATTTCTCATTTTCAGAAAATTAATAATGGTCCTGCAGATGTGTTTAAAATCATACACTATAATTTGTTTTCAGATATGATACCTAAGAATCTATATAATAAGAAAATGAATAAACATATTAAAACATATTTCTATTGTCGGAATTAGTTTTCTAAAATCGTGCGATTTCAAATCGATCGGTTTACAGAGCATATTCTTACAAAAATTAATTTTTAATTGCTTTATTTATCAAGGAAAAAATAATTAAATACTCTTTTGAGTTAAAAACAATTTAAATTCAAACATTCTCAGTGTATATTTCTATCTTTAATAGGCATATTCGTTTATATATACATATATTCCTATATATTTTGTTAAAAATTTAGTAACTTATGTATGTATAATGTTTATGATGATTTTTAAAATTTTTATTTTAAGTTTGGCATGAGAATTTTGCTAAATACTGCTTTAAAAGGCTTAAGAATGCATGTACATGATTCAAACTAATGTAAACAATTTTCAAGGGGGTTTTCTAAGTGTGTAGAAAAGATTTCATACATGATAGTTTATATTTATGTGGATGCATGAAGTGAAATGAAAATTACCATAAAGTCGATGGCGGGTGAATGCTTGTAAGGGCCTTAAAGTGGTATAATCAAACTAAGTATATAGTTATCTATATAATTTAGGTTTAGTATTTCTTAAAGATTTATTGCACTTAAAATTTTTGGAATAAGGGTTTAATTAATATCTGAATATTGGTAGGAACATTTTGCACAGTGTTCTGAATTGTTGTATATGCGGAATACTAGTCCGTTAAAAAAAGTCAATTACATTTTTGACTTTTAAATTCATAAAAAAAATTTTCTTTTAAGGGAAACAAATCATAAAATTATGTGTATGTAAAAAACCAAAAAAAATGACAACTCATCAGTTCTGGCAACGCTGATCACAAAATTGTACATCTCTCAATTATTTTGTATATACCTCCGATGTAGATAGACAGATGACAGAATCATCTCGGAAAATTTTTAAGGAACATTATTAGAAATTGAAATTAGTTAAGGTTAAGGTTATGAATTACCTTAAACCAGCTGCATCCAAACACACATACCTTTGTATTTGAATTTGAGGTAAACAGTTTTGGAAGCTCTTAAATTTGTTCTTGTTTCTGCAAAGCAAGATCAAGCATTGTTGTCGCCAAAATCTGATTGGCTGCTGTGCTCTCGTCGGTGTGAAAACACAAAACCTTTTTTGTAAAAGTTTGCACATCGTGTATATTTTTCTATATTTTTTTTGTGAGTAAAAGTTTTAATTTTTGACACTCTTTAAAAAAATTCATCACTTGTGTAAAGCAATACAAATTTTAAAACTTTATGGTAATTGTTGCGTATTTTTATGCAAAATGAATGATGTTTTTGTTTTTGTAGCAAACAATGATAATTGCGGATGAAACGGAAGGGAAATATACCAAAGAAAATTTAGAAAAAGAAATTTTAAATAAAATTGTAAATAGTCGTTAAAAACTAATGTAACAATAATGATAAGAACATTTAGCCACTACAAATAATATGAAAGGCAGTCGCTTACACGACTCTGCAAAAGGCGAATAAATAAAATTGTGCAGGAATTCTCAAAGGTTTGTGCTAACATTATATAATAATTATGTATGGGTAAAGTTTGTTGTGTTGTGTGTGTGTTGTTTAATTTTTGTATTATCTTTTAGCTTAGCGAGATATGTTATGTTTGTAATTTTAGCAGTTAAAGTGTTTTCTCATAGAATGACAAATTTTATTAAAATAAAAGATATTAAATAATAAATTTACCAAACGAGAAACATAAACAGTTTGGATAAATCAAACGTGGAAGCAAATAATAGCAAACAAAATCCCAATATAGCAAAAAAGCAAGAATAGCAAAATTTATATGTTTACCTCTAATAAAAGAAACAAATTCTTTCACTAAAATTGAAAAGTGTAAATTGCAACAGAAGTTAATTTGGTATTCTTGCCTAATAGTAAAATAGCAAAAATAGCAAAAAAATTCATAAATTATATGTTTGCCTGGGAGTTTATATACGACACAGAACAACCAACAACTTCGCTAAACCTGAAAAGTATAAATTTACAAATTGTGACAGAAATTGATTTGGTTTCGTTGTGGAAAAAATTTACTCTCCCAACTACATTTGTCATTGGTTAGCTCACGCATCAGAGATCAGCAATGAATCGTGTTTTTGTTTTGTGTTTCATACCACACTCACACTTACAAAGAGCATCTCAGTTTGTTTTCTAATTTCAGGAAAGTACTTATACTACTCCCATTGATTTAACTCATTTAGCTCATGCATGTATGTATGTTTATTTAAAAGTTTAGTCATTAATTAGTTTGCAAGTAGTATACAATAGTAGTAAGTAGGGTTGTTTTTCAATTCCAGCAAAAAAAAAACGAAAATAAGCAACAGAGAAACGAACACACAACCACATAATGAGAACTTTAATGTTTGTATGCGAAGTTCGCATTGTGAGTCATACTTATTTATTTTGCATCGTCCATAGGCATTGAGTTAAGGAGAGTCAAAATCAACAAAGCAATAAATGTTGCTATGTATGAGCTCGATGCTCACTTCAAACTTTCGAGTGATTCGCTTCATAGAGAACATTGCAATAAATATGAGTGCGACATGCGTACAATAAATTATAAGTCATGGTTTAACTCTATTCTTCACTACTAATTTCTGTTCTCTGGTACGCATATAGTAGCAGTATATCTTACATGCAATCTTGTATAAAGGGATAAACATTTAAAGTATTATTACTAGCGATATCGATTAATACACTTTTTCTTAAACATCATTTAAATGATTTCCGTAATACTGTGGTTTAAAAAACCGGTTCTTGTTGGACAACCAGTTAAACCGGTTAACCTATTAAAGCCTCTATGCATATGCAACAATAATCAAATTTAGTTTTTTTTGCATAAAGTTTATTTGCATAAGAAGATTATTTAAAAAATAAATTTAATAAATTCTTAATATATAATAAAGTCATGAACAAGACCATTTATAAGACTTCTCAAGACATGAGAGATTTTTCGAATGCTTTACTACAAATATTTAAACGAGAACCTTCACGCAATGTTTTATCTTTTTGATTATCTCTATCAAAAAAAAGCAAATTGACTAACATGTAAATAATTAGTAAAGAACAAACGACAATGGCCAGGCTGTTGTAAATTTAGAGATGATAAAATTGAGTTTATATAACAAAAAAAGCTTTCAGCAAATTCTAATACGATGAATCAAAACAATTCGCATATTACATTTGCACTGTAAAGCTGAGTATTATATAAAAGCAGATGAAGGTGCAGCGAACTTCGAAAACAGCTAGTTGTTCCGTTCTTGTAGTGTTTGTCAGAATATTTACAATTAACTTTGGTGTTATTTTTTTTAATAATTATCACATGTAATTTGGCTTATAGAGCGATACGAACTTTAGCCTAATCAAATCATGAAATATAGAAATAAATGAAGTTCGAACAATAATAATTAAAACTAACTAAAATATTTTATTTTTTGATATTTGTTTTTATGCGTTTTTTTAGCCTACTTTGGTTGTCGTTTTGTAATTCTCTATAATTTATTGGGAGTTTATCTCTAAGGATTTGGAGGCTATAGAATTATTGTTGAAGTCTGGTAGTGAGTTGCTTAAGTAGCATCTAGACGTGCTTAACCAACAATAAACAAAATTTTTTTTATCCTTATTCATTTTAGTGCAATTATATATTGATATTATAATATACCTTAACATAGCACAGTGGTCGTTATTGCAAACTTAAAATGAAATAATCACTCTTATTCCAGTTATCGACATCGATGTGACTTTAACACAATACAAAAAAATTGGAGCTTGTTTACTCGCTCTCGAGAAGAGAACATATTTCTGCTACGGACAATCTATTTCTGTTCCTTAAGGTCTAGAATAGGCATAGGTAGGTAGTGGTTTTCGACAACGGGTACACAAGCCCCGATTTCTTGGTAGTGTGCTAAAGTGACGTCGATGTCAACAACTGAAATAAGGGTGAATAATTGAATTCATATTAGGTTTGTTCATTTACTAAAAACTATTACGAATTTGTAACAATTGTTACTGGGAAGTGATCCTTAACTAAAAAAGGTTGCAAGGAGAGAGCGTCAAAAGAGAAAAAAAAATATTACTAGTAACATTCTTACTTGCAAGAATTATATAACCACCTGTTGTGTGCTTTGTTGTCAAATTAATTATTTAAAAAATATTTGAAAACAGGAAAACTGAAAAATTTACATTTCTTTGTTAAAAAAAACATGCATACGTACGTAAAACGAAAGCATGTTTTCTTAATGTATTGTTTTTCCTTCATTAAACCAAATAAATTCAATTTTAATGGCAAATAATTTTGTTTGTTTCTCATATGCTATCAGAGATGGAAAGTGGAATTTTTGTAATTGTTAATCAATAAAATTAATAAACTATGAAAAATGCATAAAAATAGTAAAAATATATGAAACTGTGTAAAGAATTTCATATTAAATGTCAATTTCTAAAAAAAAAAATTGCAATTTATAATATTATCAGAAAAAGAACAATTGTATCATGATTTCCATCCATGGTTCTGATATGAATAAAATTTTCTTGCAATTTTTTACAAGTAAAGCGTTCATGTACTTTTTCATGTTTAGGAGAGCAATTTTGTAAATTTCTGCCTTACGCTCTCGTTGCTAGTTTTTGCTGGAAAAGTAAATGAACAGACCTATTTTCAATGCTTTTGTTTGTTGTTTTTCTTTGCAAACTAATAAGGATAATAATCTATACCGTCGGGTTTTTTCTTAAACCACGTAAACGCCATTTATTAGAAATGTAATTTATTGGTTTTTATGCTACAAAATACCATTTGCCATCCCATTGCATTTTCATTTTGAAAGCAGCTTTGTATGGGAAAAACTTAAATGTTTTTCAATTAAAAGTGCCATAATCATAACTATAGGAAACAGCTGTTCAAATCAAACTAATGGGCGAGATTGTATTTTATTATAGGTGACTCGCTGTTTCCTGGTTGAATACATGTACATATTTCTTGTTGTACTTTTGAAATTAACAAAAATTTAGCACATAAACAGCTGTTTATGGTTATGGCAGCACTAAAGCTTAAATTAGATGTACCATAACCATAACCATACAAAACAGCTGTTTCAAGCTGTCAGTAACTTTAGTTACTCACTTTAGCTCATTATTTTAATAAAAATAACCAGCTTTTCTCCTGTATGCCAAAGATTTATCTCCCTATATAATTAAGACTCCGGTACAAAAAGCCGTTCTGAGCCGAAATTCATTTTCGCACCCTGAGGATTTAACACATGTCCATATAGGGTTAATTTCTAAGACCGATTCCAATTAGTTTTGCATAACCAACATTTCTTTTAAATGATTCAAAAATCTATCTCTGGTCCTTATAGTAGCTCCCATACAAACCGTAATATGTATAAAATATATGGAAATACTAAATAAAGCGTTAACACATGAGCAAAATCTGGTACTTGCCAGATTTCGAACAAAACCTTTTAGATTTCCAATACAAAACAAAATCTACTTTTTCACTAGATTTTGTCGAAATCTACTTAAAATCTAGTGGAACTTGGTGATGCAACTTGGAGTTTTTCTCCAAAATTATACTAAGACGTTAGTCTGTTTACTAAAAAAAGGTGTGTGAATTGGCTACATTGCAGTTGCTTGGTTGCACTTTTTTAAAATTTTCAGTTAATGGGTTTTGTTTGGATAAAACATCTTTATCAATATCGAGAAAAAAAACTTGATGTAAACGGTATAGATTTTCATAAAGATTTTAATTGAAATTTGCCTTCTTATAACATAAAAATTGTGGAATTTTAGTTATTTTTCTTAGCAAAAATAATAAAATTAAAAATAAATTAAAAACTTAATCAAAAGCGTTGGAAGTCCGTTTAAATAGAAAAATTTAAATAGAAAAAAGAGGCCCACCCAATCTTCCCTGTTTAGAGGGAATAAACAAAAAAAATGTACAGCTATGTTAAAAAAAATAATATAAAAAAAATTTAGGTACTTAGGTAAGCGAAAAAAATTTCAGATTACTTTTTACACCAAGAACAACAAATCGAGCCCTATTTTCGGTTTGATCGTAACCGACATATAGTAAAAAAATAAACTTGAGCTTAACAGGACCCATACATTATCAAAAAAATTGCTGGTGTTGCGTGCTTTACGAAACGTATTCGAAATTTATTCTTTACTAAAATTCATTTTGCTCGACACGACCCGACCTCGCAAGAAATTAGATTTTCCGTCACGAACACTTTATGACACCAACACACATCCATCCTAACTATATCCTAGAATAATGTTAAGATAACAAATTTTCATATACACATGAGTGTCTGTTAAGGTTTTAATAACATTTAAATATTTTTTTTTTCAAAGAAAGCGTACTCCTTTCTGATTAGCAGTATTTCTACTACTCTGCTGGCACTGAAAATATATGCATGTGTAAGTTCATATATCCTCTTGCATATATCCATGAAAAACTTGAAACATTAATTTAAACAATAAAAACACAAAACAGAGACATAAACAACAGTGTAAATTAAAGCTTATAATTAAATGATAATGACAAGAACAAAAACACAATATGACGGCAACAAACACATTAACATTTATACTAACATTGTTCCTAATTAGCAACCACAAAACAAAAAACAATAAAGGATGCTTTTCCTTATAAGCAAATAAAGAAACATATATACAAAAAATACAGACATAAAGCCAAAAACAGACATAAACATTAACATCAACATCCAAACACATTAAAGCCAATGCACTGTAATGTGAATAGCTACAATAATGATAAATTTTAACATTTTGTTTTAATGTCCTCATATGGTACCCTAAAAAACATAAAAACTTTTATTCGTATAACAATATTACTAATATATCACAAAAAAAAAATAAGCATATATAAAATTTTTTAAATTAAATATATTTTTTTCTTAGGACTTTCCTAATTTTTCTTTTTAAATTTATGTCCTTTTATAGTTAAGGTGACGATATGCATCTATAACATTAACAACAAAGCATATAAATATATTTTATAATTGCACAAACCAAATTCACTAAATTAACATTTGCCTGACCACTCTTGGTAATTTTAATATCTAGTTTGGTTATTTATCTACTCACGGATTTTTATTTAATCCATGGTGTTCTGTTATGTTTCATACAGACATCTTGTTAATTATATTGTGATTTATGATATGATTTTAAGTGTAGCATACTTTTGTGATGCACTCCCAGCAAACATTTTCATTTGATAATAATTTGTTATCAAATGTTATAACAAAAGAATAAACGTTCTAGTGGGTTTGGATATAGTTTGAGAAATGTAAAATTCTTAAAGGCTTATCTCGATTTTTCCTGCCATGTGACATACAAATAAATAATAAAAAAAAAGTTTTAAAAATTTTGCCTGTACCGACATGCGTGGAAATGAAATTAGGTATTTTCTCTTCACCCCTTAAAAACAATAGAACATATCGTCACCTGAAACGTAAAACACTCTAACTAACATTTCCACAGTTTTGGTGGAGAAGCAAAGAACGTGTTAAATTATTTAACAATTAATCAAGTGTTATTTTGATTGTCTTAATAAAACATTTATTTGGTTAGAGGAAGTCTGATATTTATTTGGATTAATGTATTGGATAACAAACTGTTTCGATCACGTTTTTTTCAGTTTGAGATTATAACATTCGCCATCGAACAATGTAATAATATGGTTCGATATCCAATGCTATAATCTCGAACTACAAAAACGTGATCGAATCAGCTTGTTATCGAAAGCGACGATTAGGCCACTGAATTTAAAAAAAGTTGATATAATTTTTTTGGGTTTTAGATAACGTTATGCCATTGATGGCTTTCACAGTATTGGGAAGACTGCACTAATAATTTGTTGTATATAACATCCATGAAGGAGAGAAGCTGGTCGGTCATACCACATTTCGCATATGGTTCTCATAGTGACATAAGTTTATAAATTAGAGAGCAACCTAATTTCCTCTTAATCTTCTTATTCTTTTCCGTTTGACTCCTTGAGAAGCATAGCGGCTCATATTTACCCCTGATAAGGAAAATATGATAACAGCACACGTATTGGAGTTATTTGGATATATGTTTTACTTCATTTGGTATTATTCATTGCAATGACATTCGACAACGGTTAAAGATTGGCATATGCTGTGAAAAGCATCTATCGATACTAGAAAGCGATTGGTCTAAATATGAGGTCGTTACTCTAAGCAAAGTTGGATACTAAAGTGGCTGCCCATAGATATATCCCTCAGGAGGACTTCTCTGCGGAGATTACGATTGGGGCAATCCTGGGGACCCCAGCTGGGGTAAATTGGATTTTTTCCTATTGAACTTTTGTGTTACTATTCAATCTCTAAAATAACAGCGAAACGGATGTGCACATATATTTTTAAAAGTATGTAGCTTGCTATGTTGTTGAGCAGGTGCAGTGTCACCTGAAACTGCATTGGGTTCAAAATATGATAGAAGTGAAGCTTCTAAACTCACGGGTTTAAATGGATGATGTTGAACTTTGTGGAGTGGGTACAGTATTCGGTCGGTACAGGCATTCGTCTTGGCTCTGATGAGTGCTTAAGCTATGCCGGTAAATGGTTAAGAGTTCTGTTGGAGACCTAGCTGTGGATATATGCAATTACACTCACGGTGTATGATCACAGAGAATCATAGTTGGTGAATTTGGTTACTACCAAAAACGCTGGGAGAATAGTGTTGGCTTCCCAGTATTAAATCAATGCTAGTGATTGGCTTGACGTGGTCAGCGAGATGCCATTGTAGGTGCCGTTGCCATTCAACAGAAGGTGCTTTAACAATGCTTTACCTCAGCAAGGTATTTGTTCGCAGTACAGCGATAACTATGTTCAAAGATTGCAACCTATGTGTTCTTGGTAACTCACATACTGCTTTCTAAGGGTGCATGGGAGTGATGGTAAGCATCTAAAATTCACCTGGTGTTTAGACCACCGTGAGATAAGGACGTAAAGGCAAGTGCTCTCATTAATTTGAAACATATCTGCACATAGATATCTAGGTTAGAAGTAGCGCTAGGAAATAGCTGCATCCTAAGATCATTGCATATATGCAATAAAAATAAAACTATGTATATGTAGTAGAAACAAATTTTAGGGTCAGATTAAGTTTTGTGGGCTGCTTGCTCCATAATAACCAGCTCACTTAGATTCAATTAGATCCGGTTGACCTCCCACATCATTCTATTTGCTTAATATGAGCTCTAAACAAACAATATTTGCCTGCAGACGACACATTCCCACCCACTGGAAGATTCTGAGATTTTGGGATGCCCATCATCTGATCCCAAAATTTAAAACAAATGTTGGGTCCTTATGAGACGATATTATATCCATTTATTTTCGAATCCAAGAACTTAGCAATATGATAAGAGTAAAATGATAAGAATAGGAAGGCGGAAAGGCATCTCAACATTGCGTTAAGCTGGGCTTGGCCGAAAGGACGGAAAGAAGGAAATATCAGGAATACAAGGATTGTAAAGCATAATGATCTTACTTATTAGAAAAATGCAATCACGTTATACGACAATATTAAATACTTAGGAGTGGTTCTAGATCGAAAACTTTTATGTAGACATCACACAGAAGAAAGAGCCAAGAGGGCTAACTTATGCTGGCCGCTCTGCAGAAGTGCCATTGGCTCTAGATGGAGGCGCAGTACCAATGTGACATACTAGCTCGATAGGAATATGTGAAAGCCATTAGAAAGCAAGTGTAACTCTAGAGTTTTGAACAGGGTTCAACAGATTTGCTGCTTTGATACAAGTGGCGCTATAAAAATTTCATCCACCACGGAATTGGAAACTATTCTTTATGTCTGTCCTATAAACATTTGTATAAGATATGAAGCAGCACTTGCTGCAAAACATCTATAAGTGATGACTGAGTTTATCGGTCTAGAAAACATGCCTTATCATCGTAGCATATGGACGTTACTAGACAGATATGATATAACATTTTGATATTTTCGAGTGGGTACGTGAGACTAGGGTTATAACTGAATATGAGAGATTGATACCAGAAAGACATTCTTGGATCAATCAATGCCTAGAAGAGATACCCGTAGGAGTTTGCTGCTACGTGGATGCATCAAAGCCAGGGGAAAGAATTGGTCTAGGTTTCTTTATAGAAAAAGAGGACACAAAATTTACCTCCGCTGGCCTGAAATTAAAACAGTCTTCTATGTGAAAATTCGAGCGATCATGGAATTCTTGATGTCAACATCTTTACTGACAGCAAATTGGAAATTAGGGCAAGCACGATCGAAAGAGTAAAATCTAGACCCGTTTGATATGGATGTGAATATGATTAATGATCAAGTAGTATACGACAACAATAATCTGCCGTCCCACGACGGTGCAATTAGCCCAGCAAAAGAAAACGACAGCATTACAGACATTAACCTTTATTCTTGGAGAGAGTAAAGAAATACCAAATTAGGGCAAGATGGCCCATAAAACATGATGGAATAGTAATACTGCGGGTAATTTAACCAATGTTTTATGGAGAGACCTTGAAGAAGACAAAACAAGGAGGTTGTTGAAAATATACAAACACGAAATAGGAAATGTGGGCATTAAAACCGGATTGTAACCGCAGATAACTATGAATCCAGGTTATGCATGGAAAACATTGATACATTGTCATTGTCCAGCTTTCGCCCAGTCGAGATACAACTTTTTGGAGGATTATACGTTACTGGACGTTACCCATCTTAGAGGTGCAGTCTGAAAAAATAGGACTGCATAGAATAGATAAAGAGTCAGCATTTGCTCTATAGTTATTCAAGCGATTGGTCATTGGTGATGTCCTGGTTAGTTTTACCAATACCGCTAATGGATAGTTCAGTTTGTTGAGAAAAATCTAATATCTACTGAGCATTGAGCTTATGTGTTTGCTACTCAATCTCTCAATGTCTGCTTATAATGATATCTTCTCTCTGCCTGTATATATGATGAGCTTCACCTACTGCGGAATAAGCTCTGAGCGTTCGGGATGACTTCAAGGTGTCGGCTTATTAAGCTCTCATACTAGTACCGTCAAGATTTCTTTTTAGTATGTATGTTAAGTAAGATGTTTACCTCAATAGAAGCTTCTTTTCTAAGCTGTGGCTACTAAATTCGAGACTTAAGACTTTCTTTCTTAAAGGATAAATATTTTGAACACTATGTACTATAAACAACAATCTTTTGAATATTATAGGGTAATATAATACATATTTCTTAGGGCAGACCATTCCATTTAACATGGCCTTAAAGTTATATTGCTCAACATGATGTTGAAAACGAATCAGTAAGTGTATATGATGCTAGAGCTTCCTCTTTAAATGGCTCGCGTTATTGATTTATAGGAGATCTAATAAGTGTATTCCAGCGATGTGTCGGTATAAGTACGTTATATGCAACGTCGCCAACCCTTTCAATGATTTCATGGCTTCAACATGTCCAATGGTGTTGTTGACGCCTCCCAGTGAATCATTCAATTGGAGTTTGACCATTTTTTGCGTTTATATTTAGAGTACACTGAAAGGAAACTCTTCATTCAGACAATGAAATTCTTCATTGTATTAATGAAATTTTTCATTAAAAGTCAGCTAATGAAGCCTTTCATTGAATCAATGAAGAATGATTCATTTTATATATGAAGTTAATTTTTAGCGGCTAGTCATAAATAGAATGAAACTATTTCATTAGTTCAATGAAACTTTTTCATAAATATAATGAAGTGTTTACATTCTATTAATGAAGTTTATTCAATGATGAGATTTTCATAAATATAATGTAATATGTATAAGAAGTAAATAAAAAAAAAAAACATGAAATCACATTTAAGGAACTCATCATTAGAATTCGGCTCAAATAATGTTCTAAGTAAGCCGAAAAAATCACATGTTTATAGTAAAACTCTTAATATGTTGTTGAGAATTACAAAATACAAACATAAGTTTAAAAGTTTCAAAAAGTAGCAAAAGCATCTTTATTGGATGTTTGCAACAATCTTTTTGTGTTTGTATAGTGGTGAGTCACGTGAATGGATAAAAAAAAGAGAAAGAAAGAGATATCTGGCATCAGTGTTGGCAACTTTCAAATTTGAAATCGCACCAAAATGGAGAAAAAACCGCGCCATTTACAAAAAACGCACCAAGCTTAGAATTTATTTTTTTTTATTTTAAAAAGTTTATTGAATTAATAATTTTGCAAAAAAAGTATAATATTAGTTTTTTGTAAATGAGACATTTTTTTAGATTAATTGAACTGTCGGATAATTAAAAAAATACTTTTGGACTTGTTCATATGTAATATACTGAATGTCTCGACCAAAAAAAATATATGACTTATACAAGTTTCATAATTAAGGGCACATACATTAATTTGTAAAAAATTACACATTTTTGTACATTAATTTTATAAATTCTGCATAAAACTTAAAAAAAGAGATAAAAAATGAATTATTCCAAATTAATAAAGCTAATATTTTCATCATTATTCTTATCATATGGTCATACAAAAGATTTAATTTCAAATTGTGATGTTTTGTAAACATTATTACTATCAGGAAGTTGGTAAAAGTTTCACAACAAAAATTTTCCAGTTTTAACCCACTGTCATGTTCAATTTGCGTTGGTGCCACCAAAAATTTAAAAACGCACCAATATTTAAAAAAGCGCATCATGACCATACTGCTTTGAAATTAAAAGTGGTTAGAAAAGTAAGAAATAGAAAATATTTTTTAACAAAATTACTTTTAATTTATTTATGTTTGCAAACTGTATACAGTAAGTAGATAAAATTTGTGAAACTTACTTATATTTGCCCCAAATTTGCTAAAAAGAAAATTCGTTTAAACAATGTATCGATTTTCATTAATACAATGAACTATGAAGAACACATGGAGAACCGAGATTGGAAGATTTCATGTATACAATGTAATTATTCATTGTATTAATGAAAAGTTTCATTAATATAATGCAGAATATTTAATGAAACCGTTTCATTCTTTGAATGAATGATTTTCCTTTTAGTGTAGCTCTATATTATCTGGTGAACTTTGATGCAATCATACGGCGGGGGGAGGGGGTGTTTATATGCTGCATTCCTCTTTCTTCGCAAATTATTTTAAGGTTATTATTTGTAAACTTTGTAGCATTATCTGGTACAATAACAGTATTGAGAGACAAATTATTTACCCCGATATGCAAAAAATTAACGTATGTTTCAAGTTTACGTTAAAGCGGTTTTTATATGGAAATTTTGACTCAACGTACACTTCAAGCACACTTTATTTTTGTTTGCATATGGGGGTTAGAATTCATTTTAAACTGTGAATACTTAAAAGTAGTGCGATTTAAATTACATACCTATGTACATACGTACACAAACCTTACTTACTTACTGCTTATTTATTGTCTGGTTCAACTTACAATCATTAGGAAATAATAATTGTGATAAAAGTAGTGCTGAATACAATCTGCAAGCAATTAAATATTTTACTGCGGTGGGAATTTTCTTTTATATATTCTTTATTAACAATAGTCATAAATTTTTCGACAGTTGCTTTGTTGAAGAAACTTTTAAACAGGAAATTAAAACACTTCCACAGCCAAAAGTGAAAAGCCAAACAAATACTGCGGGTGTTAGTTGCAAACTTATTTTTAGTTTAGTAGTTTTAAAGAAATGGGCAATTAAAAATGTAATAAAAATTCATCACAAATTAAGTTTTTTTTTACAAGATTACAAGATTAACAATACATTCGCTGTGACACAGATGAAGGCAGCAATACAAACAACAAACAAGAATTTTTCATTGCAAACAAGTTCGCCAAGTTTGACGGACAACAGTTGATAAAGGGTTTCCCAGAATTCACACAAGATTTTGATGGCCCCCGTATGCCTTATAATCCAGCATATTAGCGCTTGTCTACTCCGACGTCCAAAGAATATGACTGCTATTGACAGCATCATGCATCATGCATACCTTAGAGCTGTTAAATGTCGATTACGACTAGGAATCAATTAAATTAAATTTTAAAAAGAATTTTACTGATTATATAATTCCCTTTAAAAGAACTTCTGATAAATAATTGATTACGATTACTAATAATCGAAAAGTAATATGAATTACTAGAAATTACAAAAAATAATCAAAAAGAATCTAAAATAATCAGAAAATCTTTTTACTACTTTCAAAGATTACTTTTGATTGTTAATAAATAATCAAAAAGAATTAAAAGTAATCGGATTATTTTTTAATTAATTTTGATTTTTTTTGATTGTTTTTTGTAATTTCAAGTAACTCAGATTACTTTTCCATTATTAGTAATCGCAATCAATTAGTAAACGTGTGAAATTGAATATAATCGTAATTTAATCATTACTTCGCCTTTAAGAAAAGGTAATGAAATTAGTAATCTGTACGATTACTAATCATTACTTAACAGCTATGGAATGAACTGTCTTTGATGAGTTCCTAATAAACTATGACTGAAATATTCATTCAACTTAGTCCACTGCTGGACGAACTGATGATGTTGAATATATTGCTCTTCTATTATAAAACCTTATTAAAGAAATTGTTGCGTAGATTTTTTGTAATTAATGTACTTTCATTCATGTTCTAAAGCAACGCTTATCTTAAGACGTTAAGAACTTGAGAGAACCACATGTTTCCATATAAACAATGTTTCCCATTTAACTTAAATCTTGCATGAATTTCAGGGCCACCCTTTAGTTTTAGTTCAGCTTAATCTCTGTTCAGACTTACAATGCTGCCGGTTCCGGCAATTTCTATCATTTCTGCCATTTCCCTTTGCAATGCTTCATATTGTGTGCTGGGTGAAGTTGAGCGTGATGATTTCTTACGCGGTGGCTTAACAGGCATTATTTGTTCAATGTCAGTTGGTTTCCTTTCGCCTGCGGCTTCTGCTCCAGACTTACTGTCGCCACTTGTAACCATTTGAATTTCACTTTTGCAAATTAATGGTGGTGTATTGGTTGACATGGATTGCGTGCGACGTAATTTTGGCAGTTCAATATTATCATCGTTCGCTTCACTTTCAATTGTTACAGTTGTGGTGGCAATAGAAGGTACTGCTGCTGAAAATGCCGTTGCAGCACTGGGTTCAGTGTAAACATGTTCGTACACCTGAGTTGGCATTTCTTTGACAGCGAACTGTTCGGGTTTGGTAATAGTTGACCGCCTCTTAATTGATCTAGATCTTAAGTTCTGTACAGCCGTGGCGATGATACCACCGGATGGCTCTTGATAGAAATGAACTCTTTGCAAAGGATCTGTTGGTGGTGTTGCTGGTGTTGGTGTTACCCGCATACTTGTTCCAGTACTCGATACACCTGCTGCGGCCTTTTCAGACGATAAAGCAGCATGAAATTCGCGTTCTATTATTTCCTACATTTTTGTACAGTTACTTGGTACACCAAATATAATATTGACAGGATGATATTTTTTTGGTATTGTTTTTGAGTTCTTGTCTATGAAGTAGTATGTTTGAGGGGAGGGAGAATGTTAGAAAATGTTATGAATCATCATGAAATCATGAATTGTTGGAAATATCTCTATATGCAGTAATTTATACTGAGAATGGGGTTAGAATGAGTTATTGAAAGCGTTTTTCGTTTTATAAACTCTCTTAGAGCAAATACTTTTAATTGTTTGTAGCCACTCTTTCATCTGTTTTATATTTCGAAACAAGATTTTTGAGATTGCAAGCTCAGCCTAAAGGGCTTTAAGGCAACATATAAGCATAATCTTTGCTTAACATTAGTCTTAGTTTAATTACTGAATATATAGCAGCAATTATTTAGTTATTTTCCTAACATTTCCACTCACTTCAAGAAAACAAAAATTTGTGTCCTTGTGTAAATTTGTTAAGAGTTTTTATGTGCGCAAGAATTTTAAAATTAGTAGGGAAACATTAAAACATTAAAATCTCAAGTTGTTATTAAGGAACATTAAATAACATTAAAAGCAAGAAGGGATAAATTAAAACCGAAGACTGAGAGTGTTTTAGAAACTTAAATTTTCTATGGCGTAGAAACTTTGTTATCGATTGTTATCAATTAAAGTTAAAGAAGCCTCTAAGACCACTTTTGAAATTGATGAAGATATATGTAGTGATTGCTTGAATTCCTGCATGAAATACTGTTCGTTATTAAACGTTGGTTGGGTTCGATTAAAGGATATCTGCGCCATCCACTCCATTTAGTGTTTCGGAAGACCACAAGGCGAGAAAGTGAAATGAAACTTATGGCAGATCCTCAGTTCGCTTCTTATTCTATCACTAGGCACACTCATCAATTCAGTGTATAATAATACACTCAAGATCGATGAAGAATCAGTAAGCAGTTTTGGCTGCAAAGCAGATATCTATAAAGATTATATCAATTAGAGACTTAATATCCCGGGTAGGACATGATCTTATAACGCTGGTAGCTAGAAAGCTTGCGAAACTCTCATAGTTTAGACATAGTTGTAATCTGCCGGTCTTAGACTACAAAATAATTACACTATAAGCAGAAATAAGTCTGACTATTGGTTTTTAGATCAACTACATGACCATTTCCGGGCTTATAACCCCAGACTCATCCAAGACAGCTTTTAACTAACTAGATTGTTTTAGTGCCTTTCTGTTTAAAAAATTCTACACAATGGTCCCAAATGAAGCAAAAGGCTGAAGTAATTGGTATCTTTAGAGAAAAATATGTCATACCATCTAAGCATATTGTACCCTGAGCAAGATTTCTTCCAAGAGATAGTATGTCTTTAAATTTTTGGCTACCATACCACTAATTTGTCTACGTAGGTTAGGAAGAGTGGTGCTATAACGCACCTCCAATCGGAGACCCGGTTGTCTCCATTCTGATTTCCTTTATTGCCCGTTAAAAGTAATATTTAACCCCTCTTCCACCCCCTTTGTAGCCAACAGTAACCCTATTATCCATCACTAAGCCAATGAGTTCCCATAATGAACCCCCTTATGTGCCCCAGTTTACACTTCCCGCTATCAGTAATGCGCTCTTTGAAACGTCTGTTCACCTATTTAAGTCTATGGCGCTGAAGTTTCGAGCAATGGCAGATAATATGCTCAATGGTTTCTGGTTCCTCTTCATCCTCGCACATCCTACAGAAGTGTGGAGTGCCAATTTCCCAAATGCTGGTTCTTGCTCTGAACGTGCAGTGACCAGCCAGCGTGCCTATCACGATTCGCATCTCCTCCCTATTCATTTCCAGTAGCAGTTTGGATCTTCTTGAGTCACGTTTTGGCTACATAGCACCATACCGAGACTCTACAATCCTCCCTTCTTCCCCATAAACGGTTGGTACTGCTCGTTACCCAATTACTGAATTCCCTGTAATAATGACTTATCAGTAATTCAAGCCTTCTGTCACACAATCCTCATCTAACGCCGACCTCATTATTGCCAGCTCGTGGGTAATTTTATTTTTCTCAATACTACTCTGGCCAGGAACCAACGGGGTCTGACACTATATTTATACATAAGCAAAGTTGAGGGTTCACATACAGTCACTAATACTAAGTTTCAATTTGTCATTGTGTACTTTAAAAGCTCTTTGATCCAATAGTCCCTATCCAAATTGACCAAGGAGGTTGTTCTACTAAAATCAATTAATTACTTGACTAAAACAACACCACGAATTTTTCTGATGTGCATTAGTGGCCACTTGTAGGCAGGTTCAAGTGATGAAGGCATAGACACTGGTCACTGAACTACACCAGCTACAGCGCAAACTAATCCCAATGTAACATCTGAGCGCCCTCCTTCTTTGACAGTGTGTAGCAAAACCATCGGCGAAGTAAAATAACCAATAAAATAGCTACTGAGCTTAGCTTCAAATATTTAATGTGCCTCGTTGACACCAGAGGCGCTGCAACATAGCGTTATTAAAAAACGTGCAAAAACCAGAGTTTTAAAAGAATGCCATTAATGGGGCTGATGCCCTAAATATAATATGTAAATTTAAATTTTTTTTGAGCAATAAATAATTAATAAAAAAGCTTTCCTCTATCTCTGCCTTCACCAACTTTTTTCTATTTCACTAGCTCTTTTCTAAAGAAGGTAACACCTATTAATAGTAGTAGGTATTCATTACCTGAGTACTACTTCTCTTAAAAAAACGAGTCTAAGGAGAAGGCAGCCTGAGGTGTGCTCCTCTGGGCACCTGCGATGTTCAGAGAGGCGTACGTCTGAACCTTAGCAAGAAATCTACATTAAGTCTCCTTCCTCAATGCCTCCCACGCGGCTGGCATATATACGAAATGATTTTCAAATGTTAACTCCATCATTCATCTTTGGAATAAAAAAGTTTTGTACAAAAATTAACTTATTTAATTTTTTAAAATTTAAGGTTTTCTCGATCTAAAAAAATGTCATTTATATAGATTTATGTAAATTAGACTGGTCACAGCATGTATGGGATTTATTTTTTTTAATTCTAAATATGTGCGCTGTCTAAAATATGAGGTTTGCTACCATAAATGCGGTCTTAATTTTTTGGCTCGATCCGACAGTGCCTTCTGGTGCGTAGTGGGGCCTAAAGTTCTCAATACACAGTGGGGGATTTTGTTAAAAAAAATTTAAATATTTTTGCAGTTTATAAATGGGCCCTTTAATTGTAATAAAGTTTCATGCAGCATTTAAGGAAAAAATGCCATTGATACACAGAAAGTAAGAACAAACAGAATTTGCTTTGGAGTTCCCGGAAATTCTGAAAAAAATCTCAAAATATAAAATAAGGGTTTTTTTTAATATCTTTGCTATATTCTCCTTATTTTTCGCAGGCGCAGATAAGATTTTTTGCAAATTCAAAAAAAAAATTTAAGGAATAAATAAAACTTGTAATTATAGCAAAAATAGTTCTTATTCGAAACGATCTGGTTCATTCAATAACGAAAATTTTTAACAGAAAACTACTTTCTAAATATTTCTTGTAGTATTACCTTTTGAAAAAGTAAAAATATGGGCTTGGTATATTACCGATTTTTTTTTATAATGGCCAAATAATTTAACCACTTTTTCTGCAAATTTAAATTTAAATATTTTAATTTAAATTGCGTTTAACTTTTGACTTAATTGTGATTTAGATACCAAATTGTTTAATGTATTTTTAATATTAAAAGTTTTGTTCCTCATTTATGATTTTCTTTTCTGAATGGAACCAGATTTGATTCCTTCATTAGCAGAACAGTGAACCAAGGTTGGTAAAAAATCAAAAATTTAAATTTTTTTCTCAACTACACCAGCTTGCCCTCTTTGGGGCTTGGCGTCTCCGCCGCCTTTAAAGATATGTAGTCCAAATTCCAGATTTAAGCTCTGTGACAACTCCTGGATAACGCTGCTGCAGCATGAAATTTCATAATCGGAATCTAAACTAGCTAGAAACTGCAGATAGTTTCCGTATTTTTTTTTTTTGCAAAATCCACACTGTGTATCGTGCACTTTAGGCCCCACTAGGCACACGAAGGCACCTCCAGGTCGACCTAAAAAATTAAGACCGCATTTGTGGTAGCAACCCTCATTTTCTGACAGCGCACCTATGTATATCAATTAAAGTAAAAACATTTTGCGACCAGTCAAATGTACATTTATTTTATTATTAAGGGCCTGTCCTACGATGTCGACAGCGTTCGACTAGCCGCACACTTACATTCAAAACAAAAACAAATTTTAAAATTTTGTTGTTGTTTAAAATGAACTACTATTATTTTTTTCATACAAAAAATTTTTTAATTTAATTTTTCAAATTCTTCACTGGTAACACTGATATGTACAGTCTTACCGCCTTATTCATTAAAAATATTTCCGTTTAATAAGAGGTTTATGCAACAAATTTTCTATGGAAATTTGATTAATAAACCTTTTATAAAATCAAAATATTTTTTAATGAATTGGGCCCTTAAGCTATGGTCACACTTGTCAAACATTTGCCCAAAAAGCCTAACCACTAAATGCTAATGAAAATTTTTTCAATTCAGACAAAAGTTTGTCAAGTTAAAGAGTAGCCAATAATGTTGAATTCTATGATATTGTCTATTAGTTGTGTTTGAAACTGTTTCATTACACAAAAAATAGTCTGGATCAAAACTTTTTTTATTATTATTTGTTGGTTACGTTTTTTTGGGCAAATGTTTGACAAGTGCGATCGTACCTTTGGCATATACACTAATACTACTGATACTAACACTAATTCCATTCCACTGAAAAAATCTTTGAGTTAAGTTTGCTAATGTTATCGTAAACAAAAATATGATGATAAACAAAACAATTTATAAGCACAATGACTAAAAAATAAAATAAAAATTATTTATAATTGGTCCCAGTGTAACTAAGACGTTCATTGTAACTCATAAAATAAAACGATATAATACATAAGAGAAAGCATTATGAACCTGTTTTGCTAAATGCTGGCATAAAAACTAAATGAAAGTTGTATTTATTATTTTTCTGTTTATTGAGAAAAAGAGCGAAACATGCACACTAGAGTGGTCGTTAATTGTATGGATACTTTTTAGGGTTCCGTACACTAAAGGTGAAAAAAGGAACCCTATTGTTTTCGCTACGCTGTCCGTCTGTCCGTCTGTCCGTCACACGGTATTTTCTCAGGAACCGTAAGAGCTACGGACCTGAAATTTGGACAGGGTATGTAGAACCTTGTCCACTACAACAACAAATACATGAGAATTAAAAATTAAAGGGTACTCCAAAACGAGCGACGAAAAATGTTAAAATCTCATGTAATATACATACAATTGTATGTACATATGTATATTGACACTTGAAATATCTAAAATTAGTGTATTTTTATATAGACTACAACAATTAACATTAAAATATTAAAAAAATTAAATTAAAGGGTGGTCCATCAGTTAATGCAAATTTTACTATGTAATTTTGACAACTTGCTATATCTTGGAAACCGTAAGAGGTAAACTCTTGAAATTTTCAAAAACCGTAAAACTAAAAAATCTGAAAATTATAAAATCGCCAAACCGAAAAAAATCGCCAAAACCTGAAAAAAATCGCCAAAAATTAAAAAAAATCGCTAAATCGAAAAAAATCGACAAAATTAAAAAAAAAATTCTAGCACTAAAATAAACCGCCAAATTCGAAAAAATCGTTTAAATGAAAAAAAATCGCCAAAATGAAAAAAAAACGCCAAAAACCGAAAAAAATCGCCAAAACGCAAAAAATGCGCCAAAACCAAAATAATTGTTTATGTGAAAAAAAATCGCCCAAATGAAAAAAAACCGCCAAAATTAAAAAAAATCCCCAAATTTAAAAAAAAAATCGCCAAAACGAAAAAAAATCGCCAAAATTTAAAATAAACGCCAAAAACCGAAAAAATCCTCAAAACGAAAAAAAAGTTCCAAAACTAAAAAAATCGCCAAAACCAAAAAAAAATCACCTATATGAAAAAAACGCCAAAATTAAATAAATCGCCAAAATAAAAATATCACCAAAATAAAAAAAACGATAAAATAATAAAAATTAAAAAAACTTCAAAAACAAACAAAAACTCGGCAAAAAGTGCCAAAACTCAGAAAGCGCCAATAAAATCAAAAAACCCCCAAACTAAAAAAAACGCTTAAAACCGAAAAAACCTAAAAACGAAAAAAATGCCAAAACTATGGTTTACATCGGCTAAAGTTCGTATTGAATTGCCCGTACGGAACCCTTCGTGCGCGGGTCAAAGTCGCACTTCACTGAATTTATTTTTATTTCTTTTACTCTCACCCCCTTAATCGGTTCAGCTTTATGTTAAAAAAAATAAAAAAAAGAATTTCTTACCGATAAGTTGTGTTGTGTTGACCCTCAAGCCCATATATTCAGTGTAATTTTTTTTATATTTTTTTTTAGATTTATTTTGACTATATATACTGTATATGTATGAAATAATTTAATATATATAAGCTCTTATTGTACATGTTAGTGATGTAACGAATGTGTCAATTTTTGATATTCGCGAATACGAATACGAATATTTCAAAAGATATTCGCGAATACGAATACGAATATTGGAAACGATATTCGCGAATACGAATACGAATACGAATATTATATGCAATATGAAATATTAAAAAGGACATTACACTCTTGTTGGCGTACTTTAAAGTTAATAAAAAGTAGCCAAAATTTTAATGATTGTCATTGAATAATATTTGAAAATGACACAAAGCACAAATTTCTATAAAAAAATTAATGTATTTTTAAAAATTAAAATCTTAAGTCATTTATTTAAATTTCATTTAGGATTTATGCATTTATTTATTTAATTTCTTTGGAAAAATATTCGTATTCGTATTCGCATCCGCCTGAATTTAGCGAATACGAATACATTTATATTCGCCCGAAAATGGCCGAATATTCGACAATTCGAATACGAATACGAATATTCGAAATTTCCATATAAATATAATTTTGTTACATAAAATTGTTGGAATTTTGTTGGTTATTTTCTGCATTATTTTCTAAAATATCAATTTTAGCAAAAAACTTTCTTTAAAACTAATATTGTTGACTTGAAGAGCTAAAATATTGCCATATGTCATATTTTTGTAAAATGATGTTTTAAAAAGATAGCCGTCATATGCAAAAAATTGCATTGAAAAATTAATGTGCTTGAAGGAAAAATGAAATGAAATTAATGAAATTTTTGTGTGTCTTTTTTACATAAAACTGAGGGGGTGAGAGTAGAAGAAATCAATAAATAAAAAAATACGGCCTCCCTAATACACACTGTACATGTTAGAACACGAACATGGTTCAAGCCCTGCAGGTCTCTTAGTTGGACATCATTGCGGTACAGTACACAAGACAATTGTTAGGTTACTTATATAACTATTTCTTATGTATGCAGTGTAAGTGTAATTTGGTTTAGTTGATTTCAAAATGAAATTATTGTAAAATTTGTAACTGTAAGCATTCTAAAATTCTAAATAATTGTAATTAAAAGTTAAACTAAATACAAATATGTAAATGTTTGGTAAATTTTAATTATTTTCAATAACTATTTACATACAATAAAAAAAACTACTACTGAATAGTTTAAAACGAATACACACGTAACATTTTTCCCAATTATAAGTGACCTTAAAGTGTGTTTTTTCTGTTTTTTTCTTTGGTTATTAATTGTAAATTTAAGTTTTTGGCTTTTAACTTCTGTTTTGTTTTTTTTTTATAATATTTTATTTCTAATGAAAGGATTTGATGGTCAATATGTTTACAAAACGAAAAATATAAACAAAAGGAATATACAGATTTTAATACATTAAAAAAATAGTCCTTAATCTTGAATTGAGTCGAAATGTTAAAGTAAAGGGAAAAAAAGAGAATATTCGTTTTTTTAATAGTTAATAAAAAATAAATAAAAATTAAGAATATAACTTTAAATGGCATTTTATTAATTTATATTTATTAAAGAAAATAAACGTTATGTATGTACTTTCAAAGCGTGCGTCTACAAAGGAATTAAACTCAATAAGAAAAAAAGGAGAATTTAATTTAAAAAAAATATATATATTGCAATTAAAGCGAAATTCACATGCCATTTTATTTTTAGTTTTTATTTCTTATTAGATTTTCAAAGCTCAAGTTTAAATTTTTATACTAAACTGCGTTTTAAATTTGAAATGTGGCTTCAAACGAATTCGGTTTTCTTCTTTTTTTTTTTTTGCACAAATCGAATACTAAAGTATTAGCAGCTGTTTTTTGTGTGTGTGAGTGTGTGTGTTACCAATCTAAAGTGAGTGTATGTGTGTGTGTGATTTGTAAGTGAGTTTTCAGATGCATGTATTTGTATGTGTTAGATGAGAATAATCGTTTGATAATGAGATATTTTTGGAGTTGGAAATTTAAATTTAAATCAAAATTTCTTTCCACTATAAGTTTATTTTATATGCATTTTGTTGTGTTGTTCAATTGTATTGCGGGGTTATATTTTCATATCTAAATTCGTTCGTGTGGTTGTTTTTGTTTTTTTTTTGTTGAATAGAAAAGAGGATGTGCATGATTTGATAGCTTACCAAAGGACTTGCAAGAATAACTCCAATCCTGCTTAGAACCGCTGGAAGACGCTGGAAAATTTACATAAAACATTGTTGATACTAAAACACACTTTAAGATTGATGTTAAATCAAATATTTATAAATTTGGGATTTATTTTCATTAATTTTGCTTTATACCTCAATTAACTTAATTAATTATTTTGTTATTAGGTCAAATTAATAATAAATTAAAAGATAAAAATAAAACGATAAAAATAAACGATAAAATAAAATTATCCTGTTTTGGGATTCGGTGAAAATTTTAATGAAAATGTAGTATTTGTTTTTAGTTTAGTTTTCATATTTATTCATTTGTATCTTTTTTTTTTGTTAGTTACGCGAATAGTTATCAGTAGTAACTTTGGCGAGTAAATAAATCACTGCAATTGGGAACAATGTTAATAAATATTTTAAGTTTTTCGTTTTTTTAATTAAATGTTTTTTCATACCAGTACGTTTAAATCGAAAATTTCATTTAAACAACAACTATATTAGTATTCTAAAAGTTATGTAAGTATGTTAGTTACTTAAGTATTTAAAAAAAGATTTTAAAACGAATTGTTCACAAGCTATTTATCTTAGTATTAATTATCACTGCTCTAGTTTTTTTCTTATATTTTTATATTTTTTTTGCAGAAAACTCGAAATGTATGTTGTTGGTATAGTACAATATTTTTCTTTACATACATTAAACCATCTGAATTTGATATTAAATTTATTTGAGTGGCTTGTATTTCATTTTTGATTTGTCACATCATTAATGCAGAGTTGATCGCCAATCAATAAAAAAATAGCATTTAAGTTTTTTTTTCATATTTAGCCAGACTCAGATCTATCCATGTTTTGAATTTCATCGAAATTGGTTAGATAGTTTCGAAGGGAAAGAAATTTCCCCTTACCTTCCCTTGTGCTCCTATTTTTGAAAAATTGTATACCCTATGTCTTGCAATAACTTCAGATCTATTTATATTTTGAATATCATCAAACTCGTATAGATATTTTCAAGCGGAAGATATTTCCCCCTTCACCCGTAGTTTTATGAAAAATGTATAGCATTTGTCTTCTTTTAGACTCAGATCTATCTATGTTTTGAATTTCAACAAATTGGATTAATAGTTTCCAAGAAGAAGAAATTTTCCCCTACCTCCCCTCGTTGTCCTATTTTTGAAAAATGTAGAGCCCATATCTTCTTTTGTACTCAGATCTATCTATGTTTTGAATTTAATTAGAATCGGTTGGATAGTTTCTGGAAACTATCACTTTCACCTTGTGGTCCTACTTTTTGAAAAACATATAATTTATGTGTCCTTCTAGATTTTGCTCTATCTATGTTTAAACTTTCATTAAAATTGATAACAACAAACAAATAATAAATTTGCTTTCGCATTTGTAATATTAGTTAGCAGAGACACCTACAGTTATCCTTGCCACGAACCAATTACCCAAGTCTCGAGTTTTTTACCAAAGACGCAAACCATAGGCTTAAACCCCCCGAAATCTCCGGTAGCACCACGGAACTTCCTCGGAAAATTACGGCAGCACAAAAAACGGCAGTTGCATCACCGACACAGTCAAATACTTTCAGAGAGTCTCTCTCTCTCGCTTATGAATTTACCTGTGAAGATCCTTTACAATACGGAAGAAAAGATCGCTCACACTTATATGTTGGAAATCGTAGTATATTTTAAATCATTTTAAATTTAATATGAACCATGAGTTTATATGGAAATCGATATAAGAACCCAAAATCATAGACTTAACACAATCGCGATTGCGATTAAAAAATATGCGATTAAGCAAGAAAATATACTATTATAATTTTTATTAAAGCCAAATTAAATTACCTCATGAGTTTTAGTCGAACTGTGTGCATGGGTTAAGCCAAATAAATTTAATTGTTTTATCTTCAGTTTGAGTTTTAATTTAATTTTTCAATCACGGTGATTGTAATTGAGCTCCTCTGAAACTTATTGACCGATTTTTATGAAATTTTGTATGTGTATTCGGTAGGTCTGAGAATAGGTCCCATGAATATATCATGTGGTCGTATTAAAAAGAATTTCGTTTAATTCTCATAAATATAAAACATATACAATACATAGTTTCATATCGCGGAACAAATAAATAGAAAAATACATTACGATGCTCGTTTGCTTTTAATTGTAGGCAATTTTTCTTTTCGGCATTTTGCTAACCTAACTTTCTTATTTACATATGTTGAACAGCTGTTGTTTGAAGGCCTTCCACAATGCTGGGAAATTTTGTTTAGTACTGCCTTACTCTCAAAGTAATTTAAAAAGAATTTTAATTAACCACTGAAAAAATGAAATCGTATTAAAATACAATAAAAACAAGTACTTAAATATTAATTAATGACGTACTTTTAATATTAAATAAAAAAAACTAGGGTCTAAGAGTCACAAAAATATGTACTCTTGCATTTCTCTGATGTAAATAACATTGTTCATGAATTTACTTCCAGAATTAAAAGCGTTACCCTGTGCGAATGATTAATATGAAAATAGTCTCAAATATTACGTATACGTATTAAGTTTGGACAGTAATGCTAGGAAAACAACTGGGACGAACGACGAATTTTTCGGTGCGAACTTTCGTCATAAAAAATAAAACACATTTGTGCATATGAAAATGAACACAACACCACCGTACACAGAAAAAATTATTGTTGAATTTTTTTCAATTAAGTGTTTGCTTAGAAAAAATTATATGTTTTTATTAATATTTTAATTGAATATATGTTTGTTTTAATTGAATTTACTGCTTTATCAAAAAAGTGTTATCAACCTAGCTTAACTCAGGATACTATGAAATGGTTAGTAATTATTACATATAAATTGTAAGTAAATAATGAAACTTTTGTTTTTATGTATGAAAATCGAGCTGTTTTTTATGGTATGCCACATTGTTTTGAAAAAAAAAATTTCAATTAAAATACCCAATTAATCTTTTAATTGGTTTTGATATTTTATGTAAGAGAAAAAAAAAACTACTCAGCTTGATTTTTTATTTTTTTGATTCATAGTAATTTTGACATGCGTGGAATAAAAATAAAATATAGAATGAAAAAAACAGATATTAATTTTCTTTTCTTTTCTTGAGAAAAAAGCATATAAAAAAGAAATACAAGCTGATAGACCAAATATGGTAGGTAAAGTTCGTACATTGCCGGTATTTGGGGTTCGATGCAAATGGTCTTGCGTGAGCATGTATGAATATGTTGTGGAAAATATCGTAGCCTTTCTTTAAAATCCAATCACAAAATACACACAAAATTCAAAGAAAAGCTGCGATATTCTACATTTACACTTACGGAACACTATCAAACGCCATATACGGTCATTGGACGTACTTTCGTGCACCATACGGCGCATGAGTTAGATTTATGGTACAATATACCAACGTTTCCATTTTTGGATATTATTTATACATACATAACATCATTTTTTAAATTTTTATACTATTAAATTTTTTCTATATTTTAATTACTATTTTAACTCAATCTTTAAACATTTTTAATTATTTTTTAAAATGAATCGTCAAAAACATTTCGATTAATTTTTTAAATGAATCTTTAAAAATATTTCAATTAAATTTTAATTGGATCTTTAAAAAATCATCAATTAAATTTTTGGTTAATGTAATATTTTTTTAATTGAAAAAATCAAAAAAATTTTCAATTAAAATGGATGAGTTAATACTACAATTTCTGTGATTGGTTGAAAACTAATTAATTTTTTAACTGAATCTTTGTATTTTTTAATTGAATCTTGTTTTTACTTTTTTCTGTGTACAACGAAATTCGTCGTGCGTGACGAACTCTGAGATAGATTTATTTCTATTTTGTACGCCGACGAACGACGAAAAACATAATTGAGAGAAAATTCTGTCCCTCTCTCTGTTTTTGTAAACACAACAACCAACTTTATCAAATATGAGAGAAGAATTCGGTGAATAAATTCGTCTTCACACGACGAATTTACACAGCGAATACTTATCGAAGAATTTGTCGACGTGGACGAAATTCGTCGTTCGTCCCAATTGTGTTCCTAGCATAAGGGCGACTTTTTGACTTTGAGATTAAAACTAATTTTATTCCCTAACTACCTAATCTGGCAATTAACTTAATCTAGTATCAAATGAATATAATGTTTTTGGGTTGTGGTTTAAACCTTGTAGTATTACCATATTTAACAACAAAAAATGGCAACATCAAATGTCAAATTTGTTATCAAATTTGTTATCAAAGCAATATGTTTTGTTTAGAAAAGAAGAAGAAAATGCGCGAATTTAATATTTACAAGCTAATAAAATTTTAAAGTGGTAATAAAAATTGATTATTTGTGCAAGCAATATGAATGTGGATTCAAAAAGATCAGCGAATTTCGCAACAACTGAGGTGGAATATCTCGTTAAACTGGTCAATGAAAGGAAACAAACCATTTTTACATTCAACCCGATAGAACGACCGCTGCTAAAAAAAATTCTTGCTGGCTAGAAATCCAGGATGATTTTAACTCCCAGTTTGGTGGATATAGCTCTCAGAAAACACTTAAAGTCAAATATGACAACTTGAAGAAAAATGCAAAGAAAAATTAAGCGCTAGATAAACAAGAATTTTACAAAACGGGTGGTGGTCCAAAACCCAAGTCAAATGTATCTGCAATGGATAGCGGCATAATAGAAATGCTGGATGAGGAACAAGTCGAAGGTCTACCATCTATATAGGATGATGACAGCAAGTGTCACTAGACAATTTTTTTTTATTTAATTTCAATGAACTTTTCTATTTGCAGAAATTGAGAATGGTTTTCCAAAAATTGATTTAGATGAGGACGAGAATGGATGTTTTATTATCGGTGGACGTTTTGGTAAGCCATAAATACATACTCATTGCACTTTCTTCAACTTTTATAAGAAAAATCTGCTGAAAGCTCTTTTATTGAAGAAAGTCCAAAGCACAAATGGAACAAATATACTACCAAAATAATAAAAGAGCCTAAGCATTATACACTTAATGCAGAAACTAAGAAGAGAACCAGAGATGTATGGGCTGATGTTGCTTATATGAAATTGAAAAAATACGAGTTGGAAATGAAAGTAATTGAAGAGGAGGCAAAGCTGAGAAAAACAAAGTTGGAGTTAGAAATAGAAGAGTTGAAGCATAAGGTTGAAAAATGTAAAAGTGCCTTTACAGCAGTAAACTATCCTAAAGAGTTTTAAAGCACACTACTTAACAATGAAAACGATTCGAAGATTAAAATTGGTGATCGTTATACATATATTTCCATCTGCTGAATTTAGAAATTACTATAAAAATTTCCGATTAACTCAAGTTCTAAAGATAAAGTGAATTTTTTATTTTCATAAATTTGAGCATTTATTGTGTTCTTGTGCATATCATTGAAACTGTATTTTTTTTAACTTTTGAACTGACTATTTTTTTTCTTTTATAGAAAAAATTTTGGATATTATGAAAATATAAAGGCCGCAATATACATATGTATTTAAAACTGGAGCTTATCGGAAATATATGTAGTAATTTCTAAATTCAGCAGATGAAAACACATTCAAAAATTTCAAAATTACTTATTAATTACTCTATAGTCCAATGGCAATGAATTGTATGTGATCCCTTTAGTTTAATTTAATTTTTATATATGTGGTGGCTTTTTTACCTGTTATTTGAACTTCCCGATATAGGAAGTTATTGTTTTTTTTTTGTTAAGTTTTGAATTAAAAAAAAAATATAAAAATAAACAGAAGTACGTTCATATGAATGTGTTTTATTATTGTTTCATTTTATTCGTTTCTTACAATATATTTTTAAAATAACCATTTATTAAATTGTTCTTTTCCTGACTGGTTTTTTCTTTTCCAGACACCGTAGGTACGTTCAACGCAGGACCGAGTTCTTATCTGTGACTCATTGTAGAAAGTTTCATCGGCTGTGTTAGGATTTAGCAATGGGGTCATTATGTATTTCTTATTAGCATATCCACTATCTCCGGCTATTAATAAACTGCTAAATTCACCACTCTCCAATTTTGAGTACATTTTAGAATTTCTAAGGATATTTGAATCATGTGCTGAACCTGGCCAACGAGCGAAAAAATTTGTAATTTTTAAGTTAGCGTCGCAAGTAGTTTGGACATTTAAGGACAGAAATCCCTTCCTATTTCGATAAATCTCAGCAGTGTTACCTCCTGGAGAAATAATTTAATTTTTACGTGGGTGCAGTCAATAGCAGCAATAACTTTGGTACATTTTGCAATTCGGAAAAAATCTTTTTTTCCGTTAAAAATTTCTTCATCCGATTTTGGAAATTTTATGAAATGGTCTTTCAGCAGCGCTTTATTATGAGTTACACGTGCAACGACTGTTGAGATCGTAGATTCTGAAACTTCATTCACGTCTCCTATGGTCATTAACATGCCCCCCAGTTGCATATACTCGCAAAGTTATTAATAACATTTGTTCTTCTAATATAGCGTTGTTCCTAAATAATTATTAATTATTTACTTTAATACATATTTATGTATGTAATTACTATTGTTATTTACCAATTTGTGGAATTCCTGTTTGTGGGCCTATTGTTGTATTGAGGTTTTTATATATTTCGGAATCACTATAATCTTCCTCTCCGCTAGAATAATCCAGTTTTTCTGTTATTCTGTTTTTATTTGTTCAGCAGCTGTTTATGTTAAACATGTGTATGTTGACAGTTGTAGTTTAAGATTAAACCACTAGGATTGGCCGCTTAAACTAGTAAGTAAAACCATATAATCTACTACCCAAAAATCAAAAATGAAGATTAAGGCTAATTTAATCTGTAATCTTGAACTCAAAAAGTCGCCCTAAATATGTTTTTGAAGTAGTATTGAAATTTTTTCGAGTTTTTGCTGCAATAGAGTCATAACCAGGGAAACCAGAAATATGCTCCAAAAAAGTGTTTTATGCGCATTCAATATGCACTAAAAACTTCGAAATATGCACTAAAAACTCAAAAAATATGCTCTTAAAAATAACATAAATTGGATTATTTGGAAATGAAGAACTAATTTTAATTCAGCAATTCAATAAAATTTACATATAAAACAAGACAAAAGTAAAATAAACAGTAGAAGGAAACAATAAAAAAAAATAATTAAGAGCGAAAATTTAACTTTACTTCAAAAGCGATCACGAACTGTATTTTGAAGAATAAGATAACCTTCTTTTATAAGTGTTATTGCAATAAACAAAAACTCTTCACTTAGCTTTTTAAATAAAAATCGCCGCCGGTCATATCTAAATAAACTTTTATACATTGAAAATGTTCTTTTGCGTCACAATTACCAAACCAAGCTTTTATTGAAATTAACGTCCAGTAAGGATGTTAAAACACATGTTACACCTGTTTAAGTTGAAATTTGGAATATACAAATCAATAGTATTTGTTCCAGCATTAAAATTTAGCAGAAAAAATATTGGATATTTAAGATTTAAATTTTTTAATTTTCTTGTTTCGTTTTTCTTTCACAAGACCGTTTACGAGTGAGTGAAAATTAAAAAATTTTATTTTTTGTTCTAAATTTGGATGTTAGAACACATACTAATAATTAGTACATTCTAAATTTCAGCTTAAACACGTGTAGCATGTGATTTAACATCAGAACTCACAAGAAAACGTATGAAATGGATTCGGAAGCCAGGGGCAAATTACGGCAGTCGTTAACGAACGAAATTACGAAGTATTTCAATAGAGTTTATATGGAAATATTTAAAAATTTCGAATGGTATCGAGTGCCGTAATTTGCCCCCAGAACATGCACAATGCCCTTTTTTATGAAGTCTAACTTCATAATGGTAGCAAAATATTGCTTCCCCATACTACTGTTTCTTTCACTGCAAAATGAAATTTTGACAAAAAAAGTAGAAATTTTTACCAAAAATTTTTTTTTTTAAATATTAAAATAATTTATTTTAAAAAGTACCAAAATATACCCTAAAAACGCCACATATGCTCTAAAAATGCGAAAAATGCTCAAAATATGCGCGTTAGTCTAAAGTATGCAAAAACATTCTTTAAAGGGTAAAATATGCAAAAATATGCACTAACAAATCGATGCCAGAATTCATTAAAAGTTCTGAAACGGATAAATATCTTAATTCCGGATTGATATATCAGACAAGAAAAAACATGCAATTGCATATTTGTGGTTTTCCTGGTCATAACTCGTAAATGGTAAATTTTACGTTAATAATGCAGTATTAATCTGTGTATCGTTATTCATATTTCATACAAATGTCTTTTATACTCAACTCTTGAGAGAATAATGAAATTTTCCTTTTCTTTAAGTTGGTAGTACTAAATTCAAAACTTCAAACACATTCTCTGCTGGATATGCAAATTTTTTTTTTCAGAAAAGTGGCGCTCTTTATAAATTGCTTCAAGCAACGACCAATAAAAGATGAATAAAGACAAGGTGCTTGGATAGAATTTGCCACAATATCGAACAAGCTTTGATTTAGTGCTTGAATAAATTTTTTTTAAAATAACAGCTTTCATGTTAACATACATACATTCCAAGTTTTCCATTTTTATTTATTAATTTTTTGTTTGTTTCTTATTGAGCAGCTGGTCAAAATTTATATACAATGGACACACATACCTTAGTCCTCTAAACTACCAATAAATAGACCTAAGGATTTTTGGCAATTTTCAAGTCAACTCTTGCACATTATCATCACATAACAAAATATATAACGTTGGTATTTTATTAATTTTTTTCAAAAATGTTTTAGAAAAATATTACAAACAAAACAAAAGTTACACAATAGACAGAAAACCAAAAATCAAATGAGTTAAATGAGATTTTAAATAGACACGCACACACACGCACACACATGAGAACACATTAATAATAAACGAAAATTATTTATTCATTTATAACTATTATTGTTTGGTTTGATTAATTTTATTAATTGATGCAAAAACAATTAAAAGTTATTACTTGGTATATTAATTAATATATATGTTGCCGGGCAAAAGTAAGAAAAAAAGAGGAAGGAAGAGAAAGAAGGAAAACATTTCACACATACCGAAACAAACAAACTAAACTAAAAACTCGAAATAAAAGGAAATAAAAATAAAAAGTTTTATTTTAAATAAACAATATAAAAGAAATAAAAACGAGGACAAGAACTGTTGTGAAATAAATCATAAATAAATAATTATTGTTTCGTATTACTTGTTGTATTGTTAAAATGCAAAATGCTACTTGTACTTAGAAATGTTTTTGATTTTTAAAAATATGTATGTATCGCAAAGTGAACAGAAAATTATTAGGAAAATAAATTAAATATTAATATATTATATGTATATATTTTTCTTTATATAAATAAAAAAACAGAAAAGAGAAGTAGTACAAAATATAATAAATAAATTTAAAAGTTAAAGAGTTTATATATATATATATAGTATATGTATATATCAAGAGAATACTGTTAGTATAAAAAGTACAATAAAATTATATGTAAATTGAGAGAGAGAGAGAGAGAGAGAAAGTAGTAAAGAGAGCGCACGATATAATATTTAATAGAAAGTGTGAACTAATTTTTTTGTAAGTGATTTCTAGGAAACAAACTATTGAGAAGGAAAAAAAATCAAAGAAATTACAAAATGAACTGGAATGGTGGAGAGAATTAAATCAAAATGTTTAAGGAAAAATAATATTAATATCGATTGATTGATTGATTGAAAGATTTATTGATATATATATAGAATGGTTTTATCAAAACATAAGGACAAAAGATTGTACTATAAGTTTAAAGTTGGAAAGACAAGGATAGATATAGAGATTGGCTGATTGATTTTGTTGTTTCATGAATTGTTCGATTTTGATCCGTTTATTGTTTGCAGAAAATTTAATATTCTAATTGTAAATCAAAATATATATGTATGTACATATATAAACACAACAGCTTACATACATGTATACTTTGAAAGGTTTTTAATTAAGTAATTTAATATTTTGTTTTTGGTCTATGTCTATGCCTAGTGTTTAGAGAGTGATTGTTGCAGTTTTTTTATAATTATTTTTCTTATAAATTTCGTACACACACATATACAATAAATCTAAATAGTTTGACTAGCTGATTGGTTTTATTTTTTTCTATTTTATTGCAATTCAAATCAATTTATTTTGCTGCTTGATTGTATACTTTACCTGTGTAACGGGATTCTCGCCGGGCCGATAGACAACATTGTGTTGCGGTCGCTTGCGTCCCATATAATTGACGCAAACGAATTCCAGAAGGGACGCATAAATGAAACACATGCAAACTCCGTCCCATACATTCATGGCTGTTAGATTCGATACCACTGGTAGTGTGCTGCGGAAACCGTTGGATGTTGTGAAGAAATTCAACATTGTTGTTACACCTTTTGTTTTTTTTTTCGAATTGTTTTTGCAAACACCGTCATTGGAAATTGTTGTGGTTTTTTTATTTTTCATTTTAGATTAAAAACGTTGTGTGGGAGAAAGAAATTAAAAATCGATTAAAATTAGTTACAAATAAATAAAAAAGGCTATAAAAATGTACAGCACAAGTGTGTATAGCCGATGATGTATGTATATATGTATATTTGGAATAAATATTTTTCTTTTAGTTTTTATTTGATTTCAGTACCTTGCCGATATTTTGCAAAATTGTTATTTGAGAATATTTTTTTTTAGTTTTTCTTTTATTTCAGATTGTAGGAAAATGAATTGTTTGAAATTGATTTAATGTAATTGTGTTGGTGTGTGTGTGTTTGTGTGTGAATGCAATTATAGCTTCTGAAAGCAACAGATTTTGGCCAAAAGCAAAAACTAAAAAATAAACATGGAACAAATTCCGTTTCAAATTTTACGCCAATGTATTAATGTATTTTGGATTTAATTGTTTTACATAACAAAGTGTATTTCTAGTGTAATAAAAATTTATGTACAAAATAAAATTTATTGATGCAGCACCATGATGCAAATACTTAGTTTTGCATGTCTAAGTAGCCAAAGGGGGGCTGGCAATTATTTTTGCTTTTACTTTAATTTATGTTTTGTAATTAACCAATAATAGTGTTGTTACATGCTACCGTTATTGTTATTAAGATTATTACAGTTTCTGGCCACTAGCATCTAAATGAAATTTAGTTCGCATCGAATGCAATTGTAATTGCCATTGATTAACCTAAATTATTGTCAAGTGTCAATTAAACTCAAAGCTCAATTAAATTTAACAAAAATTGTTGGTGAAAAATATAAATTTCTTTTCAATAAAAATATAAATAATCCCAAATCTTAAATCTGTTCTTGGAATTCAAGTAAAGCAAATTCCAAATACCGTTAATTGAAATTTAAAGTAAAAATTTTAGTTACCTTTAATTGAAATTGGAATTGAAATTATTTCAATTACATTTTATAATGTAATTATAATTGTAAAAGCTCTATTTAAAATTATATTAAGGCGTTGGAATTAAAGAAAAAAATATTTTATATATGATTAAAATGGAATTGCAAAATTCCAATTACATTTTATTCGAATTGGGAGTGAAAAATGTTCATTTACTCATAAATGGAATTAAAAGTAGAAAACTTCAATTACATTTAATATGAACTGAACGAATTTCAATTATGCATATTAAATTAGAAATGGAGAAAAAATTGTTTTATATGTAATTATTATGTTAATTGAAATAAGTTTATGCATTTTAAATTTACTTTTAAATAAATAATTAAATTTTTTAATAAGAAATAATTTTTAGTCAGGCTTAAGTGCAGTAATTTCAATTCTTATTGAATGAAATATTTTAATTAAATTATGTGAGTTTCTAAAGAAGAGGAGAAAAATTAAGCTTAGACTTTAAGCTGGGGGAAATACCGATACTTTTCTGTGCAGCCACGCACTTCATCAGCACCCTAGTCTATCTACTTGGGTAGAGATTCTTATTAACATCAGCTATTAAACTTAAATTTACAATGAAACGTAATATGAGAAACGATTGTTGTGTATACAATTGATTTACCTTTGGTAAACACATTTATAAGTATCACTATTAATTTTCTGTTTTCCATTTTTTCATTTTTCTATTTAGGTTAGCACGAAATTATATTACTCTACCTAAGTATGTTTAGTTATTCTTGCTTATCTTTTACGATCATCACATTAATTATTTTTACTTATTCGATGTACCATCGGTACATGCATGTAAGTATTACTGTAGTGGCTTTATGTTACTTTTGTTGTTGCATTCTACAGTTTTTACTTGGCTTTCCAGCATTCTGAAACTGTGATGGCCAAGTGAACAGTGATTGCCAAGTGAACAAGTGAAAAGTATCGGTATTTCCCCCTGCTTAAAGTCTAAGTTTAAATTTTCTTCTCTTCTTTAGAAACTCACATTAATTAATAAAAAAAATTTCATTCAATAAGAATTGAAATTACTGAACTTAAGCCTGACTAAAAACTATTTCTGATTAAAAAATCACTAAAGTTCAATTAAAATTTACAAATGTTTCACTTAAATAATTTAATTTAAAATAATAATTTGGGAATATTAGTGCGTTAACAAATGTTAAACTTAATTTTCAAAAATTACCACAAAAAAAAAAACTAAATTTTAAATTGACTGCACCCGGTAAAAAATGCTTGTGTGGCAACACTTTATTCTTGCTAAAGTAATGAACAGCTGTTAATGTTTTTTACATTAATTTTTTTTACATACTTCTTACAGCAACAATTCATGCTGAAAAAGGTAGTAAAGTAAGAAAATAAAAAGCATGTTGATAATTGAGTTCTTGTTTCAACTTTGATATTAGTTGAACTTCTCATTTGTTTAAATTAATTAATTAATTAATTAATTGGTCTAATAAATTTTTGGGTAAAGGTCCACCTAACAAATTTTCACCTATATTTAATATATTTTGAAATCAAACTTGAAATTGCGTTTTAAGAGGAATTGACACTTTAATATGAAAATATTTATTTGAATTCTTTTAAATTTTAATTAAAAAAAGCAATGTTATACCGATCACAGGAGAGATGTGTGTGTGTGTAAACATCTAGTAATGAAATTTTTTTATATTGGCTTATGGTAGCTAAAATAAGATGTGTATATAAATTTTTGACTTTACTGTATTTAAAAATCTATGGAAAACTGCATCTATAGTAATGGAATTTATAAGTTGTGGGGATTTGTGGAGAATTGCTCATATGCAAGTGGCAAACGTCAAATAAAATTTTTTGTAAAGCTTGCGATAAAGCTTTGCAAAATTTGTATTAAAATCTCCACCCATAATAACACTGGTTTACAGCCAAAAAATACCAAGAACGCCACATGCACAGATCAGTTAATTGGGACCTCCTGAATAGGAAAAACGCTGTAGTTTTTTTTTCTAAGTACCGTTTTTTAGATAACGGTAGTTTTGTGTTTTTCCGTATATAGTCCCAATCAAACCCTTGTGGAGCCCAACATTACTGCGAAAATTCAATGCCATTGGTAAGCGTTGAGTGCAAGCATGTATATCAAAAAGGCCGTTATTATTTCCTCATCCATCCGGAAAAAACACAAAAGTTCAAGTCGCTCGTCATTTTAATTTAAATTTTTTGAATTTACGCCGAATATACTGTGTGAGCAATGAAAATTAAAATATTGTCGTTCCACAAAATCCTTAACAAAAACCTTATTTTTCATCCAGTTTTTTTAAATAACGCTTCAAAAATGTTGGTTATTAAATAAACTATTTGGTTAAAAAAATAAAACATTCCACATCTTCACTATAACGTAACGTAAAAAACGAAATAAAAATGAAAAATTTTGAAACAAACGTAACAAATGGTCAAATTTTAAGCTTTGAGGTGCCATAACTCAGCCATTTCTTGTCAGATAGATCTCGATTTATCTCGATCGGACTTTTCGGTTGGGCTCCACAAGGGTTTGATTGGGACTATACACCGAAAAACACAAAACTACCGTTATCTAAAAAACCGTACTTAGAAAAAAATTACAGCGTTTTTCCTATTCAGGAGGTCCCAATTAACTGATCTAGGCATGTGGCGTTCTTGGTATTTTTTCAAATTAAAAATTTGTAAAGCTGTGTAATTGGCATGATATTTAGATTGTTACCCAATTGTTGTGCATCAGCTTCAGTGTAAGGCAACATTACGTAATGAAGATATGTTATAATATAATATTATAAATTCTTTATAAAGTGCTTTATATGTTTTAAACAAATATTTGACATTTAAAACGCACTTTTATTTTAAAGTTTATATTTATTTTATTTATTTTATATATTTTAAATTCTTAACAAAATTATCCCCACAGGCAACACTATTATACTTCGCATGCAATTTCTATTAAAATTAACATTGCTCCTGAAGGTATGCCTTAAAATTCGGTTGAGTGTATTTCTATGCAGCTGTTAAGTTTCTCTGTACTTTTTGTTCGTATGATTACACTCACACATAGCTCACACCGATTTGATAACGCTTTACGATCTTACTTAAAATTTGTGATTGTATTGGGAAAAAGATTTTTATCCCCTAGCGTATAGATGTTTCCACATCAAAAATTCAATTATTTTTATTTTGTTACTGTAAAAGTCAATTCTCGATTAGATTTAATTTTTTTTTTCAAGAGTTCACCTCTTGTATTAATTGGTGGGTTACGGATAGCAACCTAGTTTTAGTTCTGGCAATGCCACTAATACTTGTGTTATCGGCACTAAGTGGTAAATAACAGCTGCCATAAATCATCACGCGATACAAATTTACGGGAAAACGCATACTAGACGATTTATCGGAGGTATCACAGAAGGGTATGCGAGAATTTAAGTGATACAAGAACGTAATGGGTTTAATCCATTATGACTGATCACTGGATATATATATAGCATTGGATCAAAATTTTATTTATAGGATAGTACTCGTACGAATAGAGTCCCATTATTCGGACACGTTAATCAACCAGCCAATAGGGTGAAGTTCTATCAAGACATTTCAAAAGTATCAAGGCAACATTTCTCCAAGGATTTCTTTTTATCTGACACTATTGATTCCCCCTTAAGGATTGTATTTCAGAGAAATTTTTTGCCACTTTTTTTATAATTTTTTTCTTATCAACTAAAATACCTTAATCTTAGATTGTGTTTGTAACTATTTTTCGTATATTCATGTGTAAATATATGTAAATGCGAATATGCGGCTGATTAGAGGATGTAAAATGTGTGTACGAGTATGTGTGAATATATGTATGTATGTGTGCCATGAAATCAGGTCATGCATGTGCAGATAAAATCAAATATCAACTAATTGGACGAAAACATAATTAAATAATCAGATAAAAATTGGAAACTAGACAAATTAACAGAAAAGTTTTTATTAAAGTTTGGAAAGAACTTGTACACAAAAAACTATTAAATAAATTACACAAATAAAAACCTAAAATAGAAACAGAAAACAAAAACCAAAAAACTTTTTCTTACACTAAAAAGTAAAAAACCTTAAAAGCCACTGACATATTTATTGTTCAGCAAAAACTCTGGATTTGTTTAGACAATGAAACAATTGAAACATTTAACTAAACTTGTTTGTTTTTAATTATTTTGCTGTAATAAGACGTGAAAAACAAAACTTTTTAACCTCAGACTCAATCAAGTCAGCATCGTTGTAAGCGGATGTACTCGTACATACATAAATGTGTGTAATTTTATTTAAGTAGTTTTATTCACCAAAAGGGAGAAATAGTTTGATAACGCTTAGAAACGATATAAGAACAACAACAACAACTATAAACTAAGTTTTAACGAAAAATCTTCCGATAATTTATTTTTTACACATTTAATTTTATTTATATCTAGTTGCTACAGTTACAGAATATATTTAAGTAGAGACAGAGAGAGAAAACAAAATATATGTTGTATGTATAGTTTCTTTTTTTATTTTATTTTATTTTATTTTTTTTTTGAATTTTTTTGTAAGGAAGTTAGAAAGTTGTATTTTACGTACCGATCATAACTCTGGCTGGCACTGCGTTCCATTCCAGCCAGAAGGTAATAAAGGATGAAGTCACCAATATAATGCCAGGTATGAAAACGGTTGTAAAATAATACGCACGATCACGGGTAAACGTTAACTCAACTTGTAGACAACTGTAATTACCTTTAAAAGAATACATACAGAATACAGAAGAAGACACCATGTTGGCATATCATCAAAATTTTGTAAGTACTATAGATTTTGTTTTGTTTTGTTTTTTTTTTCATTTTGTTTACTTATAACTTAGTTTTTTTTTAACATAGAAATTAAACAAACAACTACAATACACTGCGCGAAATTAAATGCCAGATCAAAATAGTTGCATCTCTCAATAAGTTTTTTATGTATAGTATTTTATTTTTCAGAATTAATACTTTACAATCCGTAAACTTCTTTTTCTGCAGTTTACATAGTTATAAGATTAACAACACGTTGTCAAATTAAATGATTGTTGTAGGTTCTGCAAATTACCTGAATAAGGAATTTAATTTTATTATTTTTACACAAATTTATTTTGTAAATCAGACTTTTCAATAATTCTTATTGATTTAGTAAAAATTGTCAAGGGATTTTTTCGTTTAAGGAAAATTCATCCATTAAAAGTTAATGGGTTTTATGCATCACTTGTATAAGGAATTTTTATATTAAAAAAGGCCATGTCTTACAATTCTAATCGACGTATGTTATAATTTCGTAAAAACTAAAACGTTTTGCCTTAACCTTAAGGAACAAATCTGAATCTTGAAGTACAATGGAAGTCATTTTAGTGGAACTACATTTTCATTGCTTCCAAAAAATCGATATTTTTAATTTGCCGAGAGTGAGCTGAAAACCATATAGAACCTTACTTTAGTCATACAAAACCTTGTAACTCCTCCATAGTGTTAGAAAATACTCACTAGAATTTAAAAAAATTATTTTTTTTAAAGAAATTTATGAACTAATTTTAGTCTAAAATTTAAAATTTATTTTCTTAAATTTACATGAAAATACTGTTTCGGGCTTAAATTCGTATAAAAAGAAACGAATTGTTAAAAAAGGCAACTATTTACAATTTTTCCTATATGAAAATATTATCAAAGAACACAAAAAAGTGAATTTTTCTTAATATCGCTTCCATTTCAGTGACCAGGCATCGAAAAAGAGAATTTCTTGCAATGACAACCCTATGTAAAAATCATTAGATCCGATCGAAATTTTCACTACTTCCAGATCGCAAACTCTACATTTTCATGACTTTTTTGGAGTCTCTTTTTTTACTGGGTCTGAAAACTTCCCAAAATGCAGAAAATAAAACTAACAAAAAATTAAACCGACTTCAAAAATAAGCTGTAAAAAGTTAAAAATAGTTTAAATTCAGTTAAAACAATATCGTTTTAAATTTACGAAATCCAATTGTTTTCTGTTCGGTTTAGGGTTTTTAAACCTGAAATGTTATTGTGTAATTCGATTCGAGAGCAAACCTATTTGATTTTTTTTTATAAGAAGCAACAGTCTGGCAGTGACTGCCTACTACTATTACTAGGTCTTAACTTCCTTAGGAAAGGGATAGTGATAGAGAAGACAGGTGGGTAAAGGAAAAGATAGAGAAAATCTTTATTATTTTTATTTATTTTTTTAAGGTTTTTTCTAGTAATACAATGGTGCAGCGCCTCTAGTGTCGACTAAGCAAATTAAATTTAATTGGTCATTTTACTTCGCCGATGATTCTGCTACACAATACTGACAAAATAAGGCACTCTGATGTTACATTAGGATTAGTATCCGCTGAACCGATGTAGCTCAGTGACTCGATTTTCAACTTCCCTAAAACAAATGATACAAAGGGACAATAATGCACATGTACGCTTTTAACAAAGAAATTTGAATGCCTTTTCTCTGGCTTATGAATACTATTTTTATACACCACATCAATCACCGCAAGATGGATTCTGTAAGCCAAACATAACTAAATTTCTGCTGCTCCATTGGCAGTAAAGACCACAATATCCGAATCCATTGGAATGTAAAAGTCAATTAATTTTTGGCCTCAAGGTCTCCAGTTTTTTTTTGGAGTTACATGTTCTAAAAATTCTACCGAGACCCAAACTATAACATTTGCTATTTGAATTTTGCAAATTGACATTTATATATCGCATATCCATTGTTATACTGTATTGAATGATCAACATTCGATTTTTCATAATTCAGACGTGTTATAATGTCTTTTTGGCTTTCAAAGGTCAAATTGAAGTTGTGTTATATTTCTAATTGAGAAGACATTGTAAGAAAGCTGCTTTTTTTTTCTTCGGTTAACACTGAACAGCAAAACCCTAATACAATACAAATACAATAATACAAAAGACACATTAACTAATGACGTCGTCGTAGGCTCGATCGATTGCCAATTTTATGGAAAAAAATACAAATAAATCTCATAGTGATAAGTTGTGTTTTATGCGGTGCGTCCGGCCCTCAAAGTTGGCCCTCAAGCTTATTTATTCAATGTATTTTTTTTGTTTTGTTTTGTTTAGATTTCTTATGACTATACTTAATATATATATATATATATATGTAATAATTTAATAGATATAAACTTTTATTGTAAACGCTTAGTAAAATAATTTCCATATAAATGCAATTTTAGTATATATAATTTTTGATATTGGTTATTTTCTTCATTATTTCCTAAATTATTAGCTTTAGCAAAAAAACTTTGCTTAAAACTAATTTTTTAGACTAGAAAAGCTAAAATATAACCATATATTTTATTCTTGTAAAATGTTTTTTTAAAAAGATAGTCATATGCCAAAAATAACATTGAAAAATGGGCCTAACACAACTTATCGCTATGCATTTTTTGGTATATTTTTTTAACATAAAACTGAACCGATTTGGGGGTAGAGAATATATATGGGCATTTCTCCGAGAAATTCCACTTTTTGTCGTATGCGACAGCAATCAGTTAACCTTGTATTTATGAACAACGTGACTCGATTTTTCTTAAACATTTACCTAACCTAGAGCTGCTGACGGCCTACACAAAATTTATAAATAAGTAAAAAAAAAAAGTTCGATTTTTTTGAAAAAATAACAAGCATGTTTGCTTCGTGTCGCACGCTACAAAAAGTTGACTATCCTGTGGAAATACCCATATGTATGTATGTATTTAGAAAAAATAAAGTGCATATTTATATTACTACACTCCAAAGACATACATACTCTGTGCATGTGCTCGCGGATTGGCATAAGCTGTCACAAAAGCAACACACAAATTATGGCATTAGATATCGAACTCAATTTTATAAAATTTTAGTCGTGTTTATATGGACATTTTAATCGATATCTAATGCAGTTTTCTCCAAAAAAAAACGATTTACACTTATGCAGCTTTTTTGTTGGCTTTTATTTTTATTTCTATATTGAGGAAAACTTCGTTGAAATTTAATAAATGGTAACAATAAGTATTGTTGCGGGGTGTTACTTCTTTTCATATTTTTTGTGAAGTAAACAAGAAAATATTTCAGTAGTTTAGACATAAGGAACTTCAACTGATATACTAAAAGTACTATTTATGACATTTTCAAAAATCTTTTAGTCTTTTTAACATCTCGAAAAACTTCAAAACTAATATAAATCTTCACAAATGTTAAGGATGTTGCCAATAGAAACCAAATTTGAAAAAGACGTGCGTTAGTATTATCATCTCTATGTAAAGTTGCATTCAATTATAACACAGACATTTACTAAAATAGTGGTCATACATATTTATTCCTTTTGTATATATTTATAACACAAAGACATATGAGTGTTCATGTCTCATGTTCAACATGAGTTCTCCTTGTTCAGCTGATTTTTTTTAAAAAATTGCCATTGAAAATGTGTTTAGTTTTTTGTTCTCCTCTGCCAAAACCACTTTATTTTTTCTGTATGGTACAATCTAGACATATATATATATATGCGAAATTTCCTAGTAAGCGGTAGAAGTATGTGGAATATTATGTTCAGTCTAAATACCACAGACCTTTCCTTAACGCAAGTTTTTTATTGTATAAAACGGCGCATACACTTGCAATATAATTGTGCAATATAATTGTCAATGTGTATGTCATATTAGAAGGTTGCACAATATATTGGCAAATATCAACAGACTTGATTTTTATTGTGCAATCAATACGATTGTGAAATGTGGTGGCAACACCGTCAGGAAAATTGGCAATATTTTCTTTGAAAATATTGTGCCATTTATTGCTAGTATAGGTGAAAACGACAATAATAAGTACAACATAATATGCAATAATATTGTGTAATGGATGGGCCACTTAAGAAGAGCTCAAAGTGATTGTACAACATCATAGGAATCGCTTAGGCAGAAGTATAAAAGGCAACAAATTCTTTTAGTGACGACCGTGATTCACTTTCACACATCCCCACTTTTAACAATGTGACTAAATGGCAGGTAAAAGAAAAATTTCAATACTGTTGTTTAATAAAGCAGTTCTAAGGTAATAAAATGCAGAGAGAAGTGAGAAATTATTAAACAAAAAGAATGTGAGTCCGATCACAGGGGAGATGTATAAACATCCACTAATGAAAATGATTTTTTAATATTGGCTTATGGTAACTAAAATAAGATATATAAATTTTGGACTCTACTGTATTTAAAAATCTATGGAAAACTGCGTCCATAGTAATGGAAAAATTAGTTGTGGGGGCCTATGGAGAATTGCTCATATGCAAGTGGAGAACGTTAAATAAAAATTTCGATTACGCTTGCGACTGTCCACTTGCAAAATTCGTATTAAAATTTCCACCCATAATAATTGGCATGAGATGGAACTTCAGTGTAAGGCAACAGTATGTAATGAAGATATGTTATAATATAATATTATAAATCCTTTATAAAGACTGCTATATATAATTTAAAAAAATTTTTGACATTTAAAACGCTCTTTTATTTGAAAGTTTACATTTATTTTATATTTTTCAACTTTTTAACAAAATTATCCCCACTGCCAATACTATTACACCTCACAAGCAATTTCTATTAAAATTCACATTGCTTCTGAAGGTATACTGTAAAATTCGGTTGAGTGTATTTCTATGCAGGTGTTAAACTTATCTGTACTTCGTTAGTATGATTACACTAATACACTCATATATAGCTCACACCGATTTGATAACGCTTTACGATCTTACTCAAAATTTGTGATTGTGTAGTGAAAAAGATTTTTACCCCCTAGCGTATGGACGTTACACATAAAAAATTATTGAGATTGTGTGTTGCTTGATCTGGCAATTAAATTTTTCGCACTGCATAAAGAAGTTCTTAATAATATTATTGCACTTAACTTATTGGTGTAGTAGAGGACATACCACATTTATAATGCAGACATTGTCTACATTATTTAAGACAAATTACAAAATGCTTAACATATGTAGATACAAGTAATTTTATTTACTAAAAACTAAAAAGCCTAAGTGCCATACTAATTCCTAGCACTCACTAACTGTCCTAAATGCTAGTATCTACTTCTAAAGTAAGCCTAACCTTACCTAATCTATATATTTTTCTTCTATTTCTGCGTTGATTTCAAAATAATTTGAATATAAAAGAAAAATTGAGGGAGAAAGGTTCATGCAAGAGGAAAAGAAACACATAAAATAAGTTTGAAATATTTGCATTTGATTTTGAGAGTGATGTCGTTTTAATAATTAGTATATGTATTTGAATTGTATTTAAAAAAAACAATGTTTCAATATAAGCTACAAAATACTTAAAGGTTAAATACGTCAAAGAAAATACACGTATAGAGAGTATGTCACAGAAACAATATAATTTTTTACCCGACCAAGGTTGAGTCACAATAAAACCTAAATTTCAAAATGTAAATGAAAAGAAAAACAAGTTGTTTCTATTGAAAATATGTAAAACGTTTCTTATGTATGCAATTATAAAAAAATTAAATATAAATATATAAAGTTTTGAAACAGGGCAGCACTACCAGGCACACCGTTAGTAATAAAATTTTATTACAAATATTTTGTAGAAAAACTAAAAAACTTGTTAAAATGGAGAAATAAATTTTTCGAATAATAATTTTATATGTATAAAGGCAGCAGCAGTGTGGCAAAGTTAAATTATATATGTATATAAGAGAAAAAAAAAGAAAATTTTCATTTGTTTGTTAAGGTGTCAAAAAGGAAATGGTGTGGAGTTGCGTTCTCTGATGTTGCGAAATGAAAACTCTGTTTTGTTTATTATTTTTATTTTTATTTTTGGAATTTTGGTAGATAAATGACATTTGTTTTTAGGTTGAAGGTACTAAGTACATATTCTTAATATGTTATTTGTGATGGTTTATTATTATTTTTGTTGCAATATTCTGTTTATTATATTTGTTATTTATTTTTATTTTTTTTTTGTAATTTAATTTTATTTTGGTAAATGATATTAGGAGTAGGTGGTGTTGGCGTATTGTTTTACCTATCATGGATCTAGCCGGCACAGCATTCCATTCTAACCAGAATGTTATAAATGATGACGTCACCAATATAATGCCAGGTATAAAAACGGTGGTGAAATAGAATGCTCGATCTCTGGTAAATATTAAATCGACTCTAAGACAGCTGTAGTTCCCTTCGTAATTGAAATTGAAATTGAAATGATAGTAGAAAGTAATAGTATATGTAAACACAAAACAAACAAATGTTTAATTAAATCAATTAAACTTTGTTCGGCTTTAATTAAATATTTAATGTTGATTTTACTTTCGCACTAGCTATTTACGCTAATTCAATACGTTTCGGAGCCAAAATAAGGGGGCCAAAAATAAAACAGCTAAGCTAAGACTGAAAATTATAACTATAAGTCTTTATTATTTATATAAAATGCAATATATCAAAGAATAAATATTATAGTTGTTCAAAAAGAAAACTTGTACTAATGTATTCATATATTTTAAAGCCATTCTAATTTTGAAAAAAATTTTTTGCTGCCTTGGCATATCAATTATGGTTTAAAAGCTAATTGTAATTTAGAATCCATTTTCAACTCAAACAATTGAATTTTCTGTCTAAGAGTATGCTAATAAAAAAAAATAAACTAATTACTCATACATTCACTTTGTTTTCAATGCAACTTAATATAGTTTTTGCTTAATAAAACTTTGGCTAAATTACTTGCGAATTTTGTTAAGAAAATAAACTTTTTGTATTTTTAATTCTTCATATTGCAAAAGTTTGCATTAAAATAATAGACAGAAACAAAAAAAAGCAAGAAATAATTTTATTTTATACTAAAACAAATTTTAATTGCTACGTTCGAAAAAAAATAGAGGAAAAAATACTATTAGAAAACATAAATTCTGACATATGTGAGAACATAATTAAATAAAATTTAAATACCATAAAAATACAGAAAACACAAACATTTTACAATCATATAAATATTTTGCTTAGAAATATTATTTAAATGCTAAAATACCAAAACAAAAACGTTGATAGCATAATTAAAAATAAAAATTAAAATATTCGGTTGTAATAAATTTTGTATACCCTTCGCCTTCAAAAATAAAGAATTGTAGTTGAAAATATTTATATATATTTATAAAGAAATAATTTCAGATATAAAAATTTTACTCTGTCAAGACATGCAAGTGATGTGATATGCACTGCTTTCAAACTCCAAAAAAAAAACATATTTTTATATATTAAGGGGCGTGGTCACTCCCTATTTGGCAAATATTGCAGTCCGCCCAGTTCAATATCACGTTACTTTCCGGGCTCAAGGTTTTTTTTTAGTTTCGTAAGGGATGCGATATTAACTGCTTTCAAATTCCAAAAAGTAATTTATTTTATATATTTTAAGGGGCGTGGTTATTTTTGGCAAGTATTGCAGTCCACCCATTTTTTTAAGCTCAATATCTCGTCACTTTTACAGCTCAAGGTGTTTGATAAGTTTCATGTAAATCGGTCAGGTTACTTTAAATATTGTATTAATCTTTAATGAGCATGGCCAACGACCGCCCACTTCTTTAAGCACAAAATTATGACATTCTAAGAGCTCAAACTCCTTGCCAAATTTCATGAGAGTCGTATAAGTAGAAGAAGCACATATAATTAAATGCTAAACTTTTAGGGGCATAGCCCCGCCCGCATTTTAGAGCACAATATAAAGTATTTTTAAAACTCAAGATGTGTGCCTTATTTCGCCCGCATTTCGGAAAATAGTGTTAAGTATTTTTCGAAACTCAGGATGCGTGCCTTATTTCGCAAAAATCGTTAAAGTAAAAACGCGTGCTTACATATAATATAAAATTTTAATGGGAGCATTTTAAATATAATATTAAGTTTTATTGGGCTTGGCTCGGCGTTTATTTTCCACTTTGATGTCGTGTAGTTACGAGAGCCCAATTTACTGGATAAGTTTCGTAGGAATCGGATAAGTTAAATATCCAAATAAAAAATAATAATTATTATTACAATGGGACTACATGGGTCTAAAAGGTATGAAGTTCTGAAATAGTCGGTTAAAAATAAAAGCAGATTCCGAATCCAATAAAATGTTTGTTGTGAATTTAAATTTTTGTTTGTGGCTTCTTGACTGTTATTGAAAAAGTTTTTTTAATTTCTAGTTTTATATCCGATTTAAGCCTAAATTCTAAAATTTTGATATATTTTGAACTGCATTTCAGAATTTTTTCTTTTCGTCTCTGTTGTTTTAAATTGCTCGATTTGACCTTGTCGTTTTAAATTTAGTCTGATTTTATAGTCATGGCTCAAGGACCACTTTAAATCAATCTGCTCTTGCTAGATCTTATAAATTTTTTTTACTGATTTTCTGTCTTTAAAAACAGAAAATTCTAAAAAGCATCCCACAAAGGTCACAAACGTTGAGATAAGGCATTTGCTAGTCAAGTTGTTTCTATTGCCCCGCAAAATTTACAAATTAAGTCCAATTTCGCTATCTATTGTTAACTAATGCTAGTGGTTTAACCAACAATTTTTCTTATCACCTTCACTAGTTAACTAATGACTTTGAATTTGCGACATATCTATTAATAGAAACTAAGATAGAACATTACAATCTCCTATGGAATCTCCTCAAGTTGTACCAACGGTTGTAACGTGTCTAGCCTGCCTGCCTAACAAACGTGATGACTAACTTATGGATAGTCTTTCTACCTAAGGCGAAGGGTATAGATATGTAAAATATAAAGATAAGGTTACAAAACATAAAAAAAGTTTTTGTATTAAAAAAAAAAAAATTAATAAAACTATATTATATTCATTAAAGACTCACCTCTCCAACTGTTTTGATCACAGGCAGTTGTTTGATTTTTAATCAAATACGCGTTCAATGTTGTCAGTGAGGGGCTCTTACGTAGAGTGTCCTCATCGTTTTTCCATATGTATTTTATTTGTGCTTCTTCATATGAAACTATTTATTTTTTTTTATAGAGAAAAAAGAGTATATAAATACAATGACTTTAATAATGAACAAATTTGTTTAATCTTTTTTGATGGACAGAGATTACCATCAGCTGACAACCAGCTGTTCCAAAGACTTGTTTGACTTTCAATTCCAAAAACTTAATTTTTAATTATTTCAAGTTTTTGTTTTTCTTTAGATTGGTGGGAAATAATAACTTTAGGATTTTATGTGCGACTTTAAAGTTTGTAATATGTAGTTACCCTAATATAGAAATCCCCTGACAAATTTTTTTTGAAATCGAGATTTTTCGATACATTAGATGTTCTTCTATCTAAATCGAATAATATTTTAGTAGTATAAAATTCTTTGCCCATTATTTTTTTAATACTTAATATTTGTTACAAAATAATTACTAAGTACTGGACTAATAGCTTACGTATTTATAAATTTTTTTTTCTTAGAAACCACTGTGCACCAGTACGGAGATTAAAAGTTAAGTTGGTCTTTTCAATACAAAATTTTTGAATACAAAGTTTTTCTAATAAAAGTTAATCGAATAAAAGTTATTCGAATAAAAGTTGTTCGAATAAAAGTTATTCGAATAAATTTTTTAAAATCAAAAATTTTAGAGTAGAAATTAATCGAATAAAAGTCACTTATGAAATAACATACAAATTTAAGAATTATTAATATGTGATTCCCTCTGAATAAAAATATTCGTCGACGTCACATCAAGACGACAGTAAAAATTCTCACTTGTCTACTCTTTCTCGACAGCAACTGACTACAATTAACAGGCTCCAAAGTTTTAGAGTTTGTCAAAAGAAATTGTCAATAAGAGCTTAGTGTTCCCGAGTAGGTAAGAGTAGGCAAGTGACAATATTTACTGTCGTCTTTATGTGACGTCGACGACGCACAGTGGCTGAAAATCGTTTTTCATTGGCCAAAAGTCTAATTTTTTTTGTCACCGATTTTTAAAATTTTTACGCCTTTTTGTAGCTAATATATCCAGATTAAGGTAGCCAAAAACTTAGGTTAAACTATTGATAATTGTGGGCGTGGCATGCTGTCAAACTCAACCGTTTTTTTAATTTCAGAAAAAGGTGTTTTTCTTTTGTTTTTTATCAAAAATAAATGGTTACTACTCGCAAGCTATCATCGATAACGGCCTGCGGTCTTTTTCATAATGTTGGTAGGACTATAGTCTTTAGTTGTTGTAAGTGGTCACAGCTCTAGCGTTTAATATTACGGGCGTTATGAAATATTTATGAAACTACTATATTTTTCTCAAATTTAAATTTTAGTGGAATAGAACTTCTAGGGAACAAAAGGGAACAAGAAACGTATACCACCAGGAGAAAGGTGAAAGTGTCCTCTTTAACGCTATATATACTTTTGCACCCGTGACGACCCGTGGGTAGAACACTTTTTTCATTTTAATGAAATTACTCTAAAAAAAATTCAAATTAATTTAAACAGCCCTATAAGTACTCGTATACAATAGTGTCTTAAATTTTCACTTTTTTGCCTAAAAGTTTGTTTTTTTTACTTTAGACTACGTAAAACGAAAAAAATTAAATATAATACCTGCGAAAGGGTTTAATGGCTTTGTTTTGATCAGCAAAAAATAAGTCATAAAATTATCACAATAGGTTCTACAGTAAACATATGATCTCTTTCTGAATTTACCTGTTATCAAATGTTAGGGTCAACCAAAGTCATAAACATTTTTATAACAATAATGGCGACATTAAACCACTAAAGATAAAAAACAACCCCATATTGGCGAGATACTAATCAGTTTTACCTGATATTAAGGTCTGAATAACATGTGCAGTTTTGTTCAATTTAAGCACTACCTGCTATGAAATTGAAGATCAATGTGTGAATAACATGTATCTAAAAATGTATAAAACTACGGATTCCATAAGGGATTACTCAGTAATAAGTTAATCCTTTAATTGTACGGATAAAATATAACAAATAAAAATATTCAGATAAATATGGAGAGCTTCAGTTATAAAGAACTGGCCGAAGAGTATTTTAGAAACAAAAACCAGGAAGATGTTCTTAGTTACGTTAAAATAAAATTAAACTTAAATTCGTGTAGCACCGAAATGCAAGAGCAATTATCTAATTTCGTCAAAGCACTAAAAAAACGCTACAAAGAAGTTAGCTACAGTAAACAAAACTTTTATATAAAAAGTGCAAACTCGTTAGAAGGCCAACTTACTGTCGCTGCAGAAACAGCAAAGCAAGATAAGGCTGGAAGACCACGCAAATCATTAATGGGCAACTGCAGTGATAGATCTAAGAGGCGGAAACTTAAAGATTTTAACGATGCAATTGGTTGTACAAATATAAAAGAATCTTTCCTACATCAATTACGATCACAGAACCAATTATCAAAAGTGGATATCATTGAAAAAGTTGTTAAAGCTAGTCCAGTGAGAACAAAACGGATTCTTAAAAGTATACCAACTCCGAGTGATGCAATACAGTACACAAATGAGGAGGCATTAGCATTATTTCTGGATTTGAAATTAACAAAACAGCAATATATTAAGCTCAGACTGCGTGCGATTGAAAAAGGGTCAAATATGTATCCAGCATATCATTACATAACCGCTGCTAAAATAGACTGTTTGCCATCAAAGGACACTATTACAATCACACCAATTTCGGCAGAGGTACAACTACAATCTCTACTTGATCACACAGCCGAACGCTTGCTACAATCAATAACAGGAAATGAGTTAAAGAAATATGGAAACACAAAGTTAATTCTTTTTTGTAAATCCTCGGGACAAAAACAATACAAACAAGCTGTATGTTAAAATATTTCGGACTCAGATATGTTCATGGTATCATTTGTACCATTGCGATTGAAAAAGATTTTGGAAGATTCAGAGCCTTCGACTAGTACAACGCAAACAATGGATATTTGGAAAAATGAGACACCATCTTCTACGAAATACTGCAGGCCAATTAAATTTGAATTCAAAAAAGAAACTCATGATGCCATTAACAAAGAAGTTAGTGATATCAAGGCCCAAATTGCAACACTACAGCCATTACAATTACAGTTAGATGGGCAGCAAACTGAAGTAAGCTACCAATTAGTGCTGACAATGATAGATGGAAAAGTAGGTCAGGCTTTGACTAACACGAAGGCTGCATCCAGCTGCATTATATGCCAAGCAACATCAACCCAATTAAACCAAGTCCCGACAAAATCATTAGATAATACCGATGCATATGAATTTGGATTATCACCACTACATGCAAGAATACGACTTATGGAACACATACTAAAAATCAGTTATGATTTGGATTTCGGGTCTTCAGGATCAATAAGAAACAACGAAACCAACAAAGAGTTAAGAAGTTCAAAAAAGAAACATGTTCTAGATGAATATCGCAAATTAGGATTGATTATAGATCAGCCAAAACAAGGGTCAGGCAATACAAATGATGGCAATACCGCAAGAAGATTCTTTTCAGATCCAGAAACAGCATCTGAAATAACAGGAGTGGATTTAAACCTTATTTTCAGGTTTAAAATAATCCTAGAAGTACTTGCGTGCAATGAAGAAATTGACTCTAGAAAATTTGGAGATTATGCTAAGGAAACTGCAAAAATATATACAACCAACTACCCATGGAGAAATATGTCTGCAACAGTTCATAAAATCCTTTATCATGGAGAAGATATCATTAAATATCATTTGGTGCCACTTGGAGATCTATCAGAGGAGGCTCAGGAAAAAAGAAACAAGGATTACAGATTTTATAGAGAGCACAATACTAGAAAAATTTCACGAAATTCAACAAATGAAGATCTATTTAATATATTATTGGCAACGTCAGATCCGTTCATCTCCAGTATTCGAAATCAATGGAAAGTGGAACATCGGGATTTAGATGAAGAAGCCAAAAAACTACTAAAGAACAGAAATAGCACAGAACAAAATATGGAATATTTACAATCAATATTTGAGTCAAATGAATAATAATCATAATTGCCTTTCATTGTTATTTAAGGTACGAAAAGCATACTATTAGTAAAAAATAATAATAAACAGAACCTACCATTGTTACAAATGCTATTAAAATTTATTGCAGTTTTTATTTTTAATATGTTTTTTAAAATGATCAAATTTGACAGCAAAAAATAATAAATTTTTCTGTAGTAATAGCAATATTTTTAGATAATATTATTAAAGTTTTTTTTTAAGTGTAACTATTCTTTGAGTGTAAACAAAATTGCAAATTAGACAGCAAAAAATTTTTAATTTTTCTGTAATAATAGCAAAATCGTTGATTTTACTATTTTTTTTAGTGTAAAATTTTTTTTGAGTGTAACATTAAATAAATTCCATTATTACAAAACATATTTATAATTATTACTAATTTCCATATATTAAATTTTTTAATAAATAAAAAAATAATAAACCCATATTTCACTCTAAAAGTTAAAAAAATTCAAAAGTTCAACTTTGAGCTAGAATTCCTTAAAAAGTCCTCAATCAATTTTAATGTAATTAAAACTGAGTCAAACTGAACTAAATATCTATCCACTAAAATAAAAATTACTTCAATATTTTGATCAGTTCAAAAGTTACAGAATTTTGGCCACTGAAAAACGATTTTCAGCCACTGTGCGACGCCATTCACAATAGGGATGATTATTATTTATCTCTAATATAACTGATATGTATATTCCTTTATTAATTTAGCTAAACTTTTCTCGGTTAAAGGTATTTTCGTTTTAACCGGGCGTCAAGAAATTGCAAAATATGTACCTTGGCATCCTTTTATACATGCCTTGGCAATATTTATTGCCTTACTAATAATATCTTTGTTTTCCAAAGGCATACTTGGCTATGTGTTTTTGGATTTAAATTAAAAAAAATTGGTTTTAGGATTTACTTACTGCTTTCCATTGAAAATGAACATTTCGGATCATCGAATGGAAATATGTGCAAGCTTCCCTGACAGGATAATATTAAATGTCGTCTGAAAAGAAAGAAACAAAATCAAAATAAATTCAATAAATTTTTTTTCTAAACAAAATAAATAAATATTTAAATCCTATATTAATATCTATGTATCTATTTTATTGTTATACAAAAAAACTCAGATAATTTTTTTTGCCTAAATTTTCTATTTATGTTTAGTTCAACGATAAAAGCAATATCAATTTAACGTGGGTTCAAGGATTGTTTGTTTTTTTTTTTAAATTTCAACTTAGATTTTCGATTCAATACGAACATTTTGTCTTTTTCTTTTAAAAAAATAAAGAAAACTACAGATCTGTTTATTTTTCCTTAACACCATTATGCATATTAATTATTTTTTTTATAGCACTTATGTTCGGGTTCTTGAAGATACTCGTACTTTGTTTTATGGAATGACGAAGAAGTTGTAAAATAAGTTTACTTTGTTTATATGTTAATGAATACGCTTGTAAAATTTACATATTCAAACAATTTAGTGGAAAAAAACAAGGAAAGTGGAAATAAAACATCGTACGAAAAACACTTAAACAAGTGCATAAACATTTATGTGAGACTGAGCCAGAATTACACAAACATCATTTGATATCCCAGTTAGCACAAGTGTTAAGCTTGGAGCTGTAAAAATATGACAAAATTTTATTACTTCATTTCCGTGAAAATATGTGTTTTTTATAGGTTTGAGCTAGAGATGGGCGCGTTTAGAATTTTTCCAACACTACACGATGCGGCACGACCCGAACACTTACGAACCCAGCACGCGAAAAATCTTCCCATCTCAAAAAAACACAGCTCGCAAAAAATCAAATTGAATAGCAAAAAATAATTAGTTTGAATTTCTGTTTGTTATTTTTTTTGGGTTAAGCATTGTCTTTAGAACCCTGCACAAGACCACTTACAAGATCTTTTTAGACATGAGGGATTTTTCAAATGCTTTTCAACAAGACATTTGTTTCAGTTATTGCAGGTATAGGAGTAAAGAAGATTTGTGATTCTTGCTTCTTCATACGCATGGGCGCGTATAAAAACCTCATGCATGTACATTAGGGTGGCCGTTATTTTTTTATTTCTTCTACTTTAACCCCCAAATCGGTTCAGTTGTATGTAAAAAAATACAAAAAAATTTCATAACGATAAGTTTTGTTTTAGGGGGTGCGTCCGGCCTTCAAAGTTGGCCCTCAAGCCCATATACTCAATGGGCTCAATATGTGTGCTTAGTTTCGCAAAAAGCGGTCAAATAGAAGCACGTGAAATGTAAAAGCAAATTTTAATGGGCGTTACCCCGCCTATTTTTTCAATTTCAAAATTGTGTTTTTACAAGAACTCAAAGAGTGTGTTAAGTTTCGCAGCAATCGATGTGAAAATGGAACTCGACCATTTGGCTGATATTGTTTGCAATTCGTAATATCGTACTCTCCTCTTTACAATTAAATAAATATCCAATGATATCAGTTAAGAATAATCTTCTTTTACGCATGAGACAACTAAACCTCTTGCTGGAAACTCCTTTATTTGATGTGGATGGAAAGTTTTGCCTTACACGTCTTATAAACCAGACCTTGTCCCGCCCCAGTAGCGTTTGCCTCAATCGTTGCAGAACGTTCCCACTAGAAGACGTTTTACTTCAGAACAAGGTATCTAAAATTAACCTGAAACTTTCTAGGCCTCAAAAAGTAGTAGAGCAGGAAAAAGTAACAGGTAATCGCCAATATTTTTAATAAATTGATGCTGTACTAATATATGTATCTATATTAGCGTCTTAGGCTTAGAAAGTAATAAATAAACGCTCCCTTAAGTCCTGGAAAACTTATAGGGTGGGGAAAATCATAATTGTACCAGCTCACATGGTCTTTGGATCGGGTGGGAAAAAAGTGATTTAAGGGTGGCGTTGGCTGAAGTATTTTGCACATTGACTACAAAACCGAAGGTCCTGCATTCCATTCCGGTCTTCGGCAGTCATTAAAATAATAACACTACGTATTTTTCTTATGAGCATTAGTGTCGCTTTTTATCAATTGTTGTGCGAAAGTTCAAGCGATGAAGGCATAGACACTGAAATGCACCGAATTCAGCGGATAATAATCTTAATGTAATATCAAAGCGCACCTTTTCGTCGGTATTGTGTAGCAGAACCACCGGCGAAGTAAAATAACCAATAAAATGGCTTTTAAACAAAGTTTCAAAAATTTAATATGCCTCTTTAACACCAGAGACGCTGCAACAATGTATTATTAGAAGCATGCAAATAAGCAGAGTTGTAAAAGAATAAAGCTTTTCTCTATCTTTTCTTTATTACTTCTCTTTTAATTCTCTTTTCATAAAAAAACAGAATGGTTGCCTTAGATTTTTATGTAGATATAAGATATAGGCATAAACCTGCCATTCCTAAAGTATAATGGCCAAGTCAAGCAAATAAATAGCAATATTATATTTTTAAAGTCAGATAAGCCCAATATATTTTTAATTCAGTAATAGTTTCAGATCTCTTAAGATTTTCTAAGGCTTAACCAACGAACATAAATAATTCTTATTACTTTCTATAATCTGTTAAAAAAGAAATTAATTAAATATTTTAACCGTGTTGCCATATGTTCGCCTGTTGTTATACCGTTAAGTTGGCTGCAACACAAAATGCTTACACTCGTGTAGTACTCGTAGCTTAAATGTTTAAAAATAAAATAAAAAAGATACGCAGTTGTATAATAAATCAGTTTATACATCCATACATATTCATTATTATTAAAAGCTTACATTACAAAAGCATATGAAACAAAAGAGATTATAAGAAAAGCAAAAATGTCATAAATTTTATTTACACACCTCATTGCGTACGTAATGGTCCCGTTCCGATAAATTCTTAAAGCAAAATGCATGGGTATAATGGGATCCTTAAAGTCGCCGTGCATGATGAAATAAGTATCTGGCGTCCAAATGCTATCGTGATGATGCAATGCATTCAGAAAATCATAATGCGACTTGTTGCCATATTGTAAACGAGGATCATTCCACTGTTGATTCAACAGAAATTCCACTTCATATTTCTAAACGCATTAAATTTTATTTTGCGAAGGAAATGAAAGTAAATGTTAAAAAAATTTAAATAACTTTTGCTTAAAATTCCATAGGCGATATTTTAATATAAAACTAAAACAGAACAGAAACAAAACAAGACAGCTGGTATGAATAAATTATAGTTACCAGACTACTTTCATCGGGTGATGCCAAACTTAATAGTAGCACATTTACATTAACCGTAAGAGTACCTGTTTGTTGTTGTTGTTATAATTTGCATACATATTTATAAAAAAATAAAAGAAAAAGTTAATAATACATTAATACGAGTGCAGTTCATTTTTAAGAAATTCCTTTAAAAATATATAAATATAAATATTTGTATTTTAATGAATTTATGCACAAATACACAATATGCCAGTATAAAAATTAAATTAAAGTAAAATTGTGTATATAATTTTGTCATCTACGTAGTGGCAGAGAAATTAAATTATAAATTTTATTATAAGTAAAATGTAGGTATAATTGAATTTGTTCCTGTGGATTGAAACACAACAAACGCACATGCACACACACACACACTGGGGATGCCAATCGGGGGATACCGTTTCCATAAATCCCAAGATTTTTGGGGAATAAAAGGCCTGAAATTTAGTATGTAATTTTTCCTTAAATTTTGTATTTGTAATAAATTTTAGTTTTGTGGAATATAATTATACATGTGATAACTTTTAGGAAACAAATTACACCAAAGTAAATTGTAAACATTCTGTTATAAACACAAGCAAAATGCAAATATTATATAGCGCCTCAAAATTGTTTTGCCCCACCGACCATTTAAAAAAAAATTAGGTGTAGAGTATATATATTTGAATCACTATTTCTGAATAAAAAACGAGTTTCACTAAAATTTATTATGGTTTCTCAGATGTTAACCATTCATTTTGCTCCATGTCAACAATTTTTAGGTTTAATAATTGTTGTTTTATTGTACACGTCACGCTTTGGCGCTTGCATCAAAACGTATAAAGTAAAGTTAACTCTTGTTTTGCTTCATTTCTATAAGAATAATAAAAAAAAAGAAGGTGCGTTAAGAAAAATTCAACGACGAAGGTTAAGCAAAAACATCATCCCCCCAAACGCAGCAGAAATCGTAGTTATGTATGTTTGAGTATAATATAAATTATGTCAAGTCATTCTTTATATTAAATACACTTCAATTACACAGAAAAAATTATAATAGAATTTTTTTCAATTAAGTGTTTGCTTAGAAAAAAAAATATTTTTTGTTAATATTTTAATTGAATATATGTTTGTTTTAATTGAATTTACTGCTTTATCAAAAAAGTGTTATCAACAGAACTTAACTCATAATACTATGAAATGGTTAACAATTATTACATATAAACTGTAAGTAAATAATGAAACTTTTTTTTATGTATGAAAATCGAGCTGTTTTTTATAGTATGCCACATTGTTTTGAAAAAAAAAATTTCAATTAAAATACCCAATTAATCTTTTAATTGGTTTTGATATTTTATGTGGGAGAAAAAAAAACTACTCGGCTTAATTTTTTATTTTTTTGATTCATAGTAATTTTGACATGTGTGGAGTAAAAATAAAATATAGAATGAAAAAAACAGAAATTCATTTTCTTCTTTTTTCTTGAAAAAAAACAATAAAAATAAATACAAGCTGATAGACCAAATATGGATAGTAAAGTTCGTACATTGCCGGTATTTATGGTTCGATGCAAATGGTCTTGCGTGAGTATGTATGAATATGTTGTGGAAAATATCGTAGCCTTTCTTTAAAATCCAATCACAAAAAACACACAAAATTCAAAGAAAAGCTGCGATATTCTACATTTACACTTACGGAACACTATCAAACGCCATATACGGTCATTGGACGTACTTTCGTGCACCATTCGAACTTGAAAAACCATACGGCGCATGAGTTAGGTTTATGGTACAATATACCAACGTTTCCATTTTTGGAAATTATTTATACATACATAACATCATTTTTTAAATTTTTATACTATTAAATTTTTTCTATATTTCAATTACTATTTTAACTGAATCTTTAAAAATTTTAAATTATTTTTTTAAATGAATCGTCAAAAATATTTCGATTAATTTTTTAAATGAATCTTTAAAAATATTTCAATTACATTTTAATTGGATCTTTAAGAAACCATCAATTAAATTTGTAGTTAATGTAATATTTTTTAATTGAAAAAATCAAAAAAAATTTCAATTAAAATGGATGAGTTAATACTACAATTTTTGTGATTGGTTGAAAACTAATTAATTTTTTAACTGAATCTTTGTATTTTTTAATTGAATCTTGTTTTTATTTTTTTCTGTGTACTTGATTTTCTTGTGTAAGTGGATCAATAGTTAAAACGACTACGGCGGCGGCTTCTTATCCACATATTTCTTTCGACAGCAAGAAATATAAATTTCAAGCATTACTCGTAGTTTTCGTCTCATTAACAAATTTCTCCTCAATACACAGCATTGACTATACGGATATGTAGCACAAATGCAACTTTTAGAAAATAAATTTTGTATGCAGCACAAAAGGATTTTTCATTTACAATAAAGTAATATTAACGTCTAACTTCATTCACAAAAGTTCACAAAAAAGTACATTTTGCTTCAAAATATGTGTAGGATGCAGTGGTGCTAATACAAAATGAATCCATATGCTATATTTTGCTAAAACTTCATACTCCAACTCCTTGGCGTATGTGCTAAACCAATACTGAGGCGACGATAAGCTGTTTTCGAAGGCCTGCATACCGTTATCATCAGCGTTCCTTTGTTTGGTCCACTGTGTGTGGTGTCAGTCAATGTAAATCGCAGCCTGTTATACATATTATTCAGTGCAAAGAGAATATGTGAATTGTTTTGATTCATCGTACTACAATTTGCTTAAAGCTTTTTTGTAATGAAAGCTCAATTTTACCATCTCTAATTTACAACAGTCGGGTCATTGTTGTTTGTTTCTTTACTAATAACGAAAATGCTTAATTTGCACATTTTTGTTTTAGTTAAGACAAACCCTTTCGATTTTGATACTTTAAGTTGGTATATTTGCTTATCTTGCTATATGCTAATAGCCCTTATTTTTTTTTGCATATGGGAAATTCTCCGAGAAATTCCCATATTTTGTAGCGTGCGACAGTAAGCAATTATCCCTGTATTTCTTAACAACGTAATTCTATTATTCTTAAAATTTTACCTAACGTAGAGCTGCTAACGGCCTATACAGATATATAAAAAATTAAAAAAAAAATCGTTTTCTTTGAAAAAAACAAGAATTTTTGCTTGGTGTCGCATACTACAAAAAGTTAACATTCGTGTGGAAATGCCCATATACATTCGTAAAAACACCAATTATATTCGTCTGTCCCAGGATTCGAACGTTTTGCCTCGTATGCTATCTAAGATGCATCAGTACGATAAATGGAACAAAAACAATTTTTTTTATAGTATTAGTGTAAGTTTTCTCGACATGTATATATATAAATATATTTTGATTACTTTAAAATTCTTATCACAAAAGCTTCATAACAAAATTCAGGTTCCTTGCTTTCCCAAATAATCCCGAAATCCCGTTATTCAGAAAACCAGCTGCGATTGGCACCCCTAAAACACACTCACATATTCACACACTATGATGACATAAATAAAGGCAAGCGGAAGAAATACATTTTAAAACGAAATTAAACAAGATATAAATATTTAATAAACACAAAGGGATGTATTGTTTCAAATTACAAAAGTAAAAGGAAGGTAAAGAGGAATTTCGCTAGTAGCGTTTGCTTTTTTATAAAAGAAAAAATACGTAGTACTAAAAGACCGCACAGTGGGCTACATAATAATAATACAAAAATGGTAATACGAGTAAATGTTTGGGGGTCTACGCTGTAATTTGAAACGAAAGAAAACACTTTCGAATTTGTATGTTAGTAACATGTAATTTCAAAAGCCTTTTCTTTGGAATTAAGATTCACTTATCTTCTAAACTGCAATTGTAGACAAAAGAGATGCTGAGAAGAAACTGAGCCTTGATTATTGTGAAAAATATGGCACTACAAATTTTTATGTGGAACGATTCTGATAGCTCTTAATATTTTGTCTTGACAAAAGACAAAAAATGCATTTTCACTTTTATTATCATTTTTTATGCTTTAAAAATTTCCATGTTTGAATTTAAAATATTGGATTTTGGGTTTAGCTTTTGTTATGCTCTTCTTACTTGTAGAAGAATAGGTAGAAGAACAGATTTTCCGATAACTTTCCATCTTTATATGCCTTTCCAAAGTCAATTGATTAATTTCTACTAAAGATCTTTATTTTCTATATAAACTATTACTTAAAAGAAATTAGAAACCAACACTAAACATTTATTAGTGGAACGCTTAGTCCCAATCCAGACTGGTAATTTTGTTGAATAAATTATATTATAATTAAATATATGGGGGAGTGTTGAAATAGAAATATATACAATTTTTTATTGGTCTCTCGCTCTTTTTTATTAAAAGAAAATAAAAAAAGCCCATCTGTCATAATCACTTACAGAGCGATACAAACTTTGGCCTAATCTAATCATAAATATGGAAACAAATAAAGTTCTAACAATAATATTAAGCTAACTAACATATCTGACTTTTGGGCAAGTTTAGAAAGTTGCCATAAATAATAATTTCATAATTTCAGTTGCGTTGCCAATTGCTACAGCAACTTAAATTCGTCAGTTGCCATCCATAATCGAGCCGTATATATAAAATAAAATATTTTTACTTTAAAAAATATAAGTAGTAATATTTACTAATTTAATAATACAAATCATTAAACACAAAACCTTAAAAGGATAATAAGTTTTTATATTTTGTGGATACTAACCCGATTTCAAAACGCAAAAAAAAATTGGAAGGAAAACAGACATTTCAAAAAGTCTTTTTAAAATACCAATTAAGATAGAGGGTAAGACAATTTTTTACTACGTGCTTTGGGAACATTTACCAGCTGGCAACTCTTACTAATAAGGACTGCTTTAAAATATATTTCATATTTCGAAAGGCAAACCGGAAAGTAAATCTATCACTTAAGCATTAAACAGATAGACCACAGCACTCCACCGACTACAATATGTAAAAAATTATCGGCCCTGTTCTGCACATCGAATTGTTTTGAAATCGTACGATTTCCAAAACTAAATGGTCCTGCAGACGTGTTTAAAATCATAATCATTTTTGTAAAAGGCGAATATATTTTTGGTGAATGGTGAACCAAATTACAAAATAGTATAGTGACATGTGAATTTTTATTCTCGATTAGATAAGGGTGATTGATACAAAATCTGAAATGAATGATAGCTTAAAGTTATTGGAAATTATTTAACAAAAAACATCTTAAAATGCTCATAAAGAAATAAAATAGAATTAGCAGATGTCATATAAGTATTTTTTTTATAAATGTGCAGGGGAATATGTATTTTTACTCAACATCAAATGTTGATGCTGATGATGCTGTTGATCTCATAAAATAGTTGACTACACATCGACAATAGCAGTCAGACAGTCAGCAGCTTTTGTAGTCGTTTTGTTGTATAGCCTGCTGTGGTCTGAGGGTTTAATTCACTATTGTGCAACAGGTACATATTTGTATTTAAATTTTTCTTGGACATATTACTCGTATGTACAGATATAAGAATTGTATGTCCTTATCTTTATTTTTTTATCATCGTATTTTTTAACTTAAAACCGAAAATTAAGAAATTTGCAACTACTTAGCATTTTTTCTGCAACATTGGCCATCTTTAGATATGAATTTTTGTATCCTTCTGACAACAAATAGACAACGCGCCAAGCACAAATCAAGTCAATTTGGCTACCCTGCTGTAAAGTGAAGCGTATACCAGTGACGGCGTTCTGCATCGAGCGAAACATATGCCTGTCGAACGGAACAAGGCGTGGACTATAAGGTGGCTGAGGTAAATGTTTCCAAGTACTATTTGGTAAACAGTTTTTAACTGGTATTGCAACATGTCGCTGAGCGTTCTCATCATGGAATAATACGGCTTCTAGTCTGAACATACATATATTCCTGGCCAATGTTTCAAGCCAATCAATTGTGTCTGCTACAGGGCCCGTGTGATCGTCTCGTTCAATTTCAGTAGGTCATAAAATATGGTACCTAATTTCCTTGCTTTTGGATGAACCCTGCTTTCTCAAATGTTTGAAAATTTATTTAGTGGGATTCTTAACTATTTTGCAAGTTCTTCTCAAGTTCGACACTAATCTCAATGGAGCCATTCCTCAATTCATCATTTACAAACATTTATTGCTGACCTGGATGCAAATTACGAGTCGTATCGGTTGCCATGATTTGCTCTTTGGACGGTCTATGTCTTCCATATCAAAAGCAAACATTTTCCGATTTACACAAATCATCTCCCTCAAATTGAAGCTTAGGTAAGCAATTGGTGTGCTTCAGGTTCACTTTCTTTCAAATTGAAAAAGAAAAGCAAAATTTTTCGCAAATGATGCCTCGTTGGTATAGAATTCAAAATTTTCGAAGCAAAATAAAACATCCAATTTTTTACTCTGTATCGTACAGTGACAAAAAAAGAGAATGATAATGGGATATGTTTACCCTTAAAAATGTCACATAAGTTATTAAACACACTAACCACGACTTGCGTCAAACTCGTGCACTAGTTAATTTTTGACACAAACCGATGATCAAACCCTTTGAAATAATATAAGTTCCAATATTGCGCTTTATTTTTTTATTTTTGGCACAAACCGATGATTAAACCCATTGAAATTCTATAAACTCGAACATCGGGCTTTATTTTCTAATCTAGAGCCGATACTAGAAGAAATTCGTTTTGGATTTTTGTGGAGTTTACATAGCAAAAAATAATTTTTAAATTTCTTCACAGTTTTAAACGACAAATAATTTAAAATACAATTATTTACATTAAAAAATCTAACGGTGCTTGTTTGTAAGAGTTACGAGCTTAAAAATAACATTTACTAAACCTTATGTTCGGTTTGCTTCTGACTTTTTTCAACGCATCATTTCATAGTTGAATCAACAGCTTAAAAGGCAAAGATAAATTATGATTTGACAATACTTTAGGTATCACTGTGCCACGCCTGGCATCTCTCATCCTTAAAATGTCTAACAGGGCGCATTGCAAAGAGTGTAAACTTTATTTTTAAAAGACTTCGCTTAAAATCTCAAAGTGTATTAAAGAAAATTAATAAAAATAAAATCAATATTGACATGTTATTGCTTGTGTATGATATAATTGACATAAGAAACTTAAAGAAATTTAAAAACACAATTTAATTGTTAATACTTGTGCATTAAGAGATATATAAAAAAAATAATATACGCTTAACAGAAATTGAAAACTAAAACACATATTTTGGAGTTTTTTTTAAATAAAATGTACTTCAAAGATTAACAAACCGCGCTTATGTGGTCTCCTTGAATTTATTTCTGAGGCCATATCAGGTGATGACAATCCACAACAAAAGTCTTCATCTGTAAAATTCAAGTTGTTTAAATAGTTAGACTTTTTAGTAGCAAGACAGAACAGAACTATTTAATAAATATATCTTTGAATATATATGTAGAAAGTAAAACTCGCATATATCATTAATCACTTTTGATTAAAATTTTAATTTAAAACTCAAATATAAATATCATTGTTTTAGTTGAGAATATCATATTATGGCCTTGGTAAGTATATTATGGTTGTGCTGAGGAAAGCATGGTTGTAGAAAACCATCTCTCGTTGATATACTTCATGTTTATTTATTTATTCTAAAGTACTGAGAACATCTATAATCGTTTTGTGGATTATTTGTAAAATATATATGTATGTATATTATTCGTTGCGAGAACCATATTATAACTGCAATGATCGAAGTATAGTTCTGTTAAGAGAACTATGACTAACGGCATTGTGATACTTTTGAATATTGTAGTGCATAAACAGTTGTAATTGTGGAGGCAACCACAATATGGTTGTAATAAGCGAAATATGTTTGTGACAAACAACTATTGATTGTTTGTGCACATTGCAAATTGCAAAAAATACAGTGGCATATTTGCGATAATTATGGCATAGTTGTGGCAGACAAATTATAGTTGCAGCAAACAAAATGTTGTTAATTTTGCTAAAATGTCCATAAACTTGACCAAAAGCATTATAGTTGCATAGTTGTGACCACCATATTATGTCACACACAATTATTATATTTTTAAATATATTTTTTTTTAATATTTTTCATCATACTCGTATTACTTTTCGGTGCTACAAAAAAAAAACAAAATTATAATTGATTATACATTTGTATGTATATAATATAGAAATGTTTACCACACTTACACACACATACAAAAAATAAATACCATTAATATTAAAAAAAGTGAGTGCATTATTGCAAGCTATAATTCTTATTTGGTTAACATATATGTTAGCATAATTAGTTTTGCTTGTTATGTCCAATTTAAAATAAAATATAATAGGTTCCCCACTACATAACACTTCAATTACTTCAGTAGATAACAGGTTTTTTTATAAATTGCAGTTCTTTAAGACTGGTAAAACTAGTTTTTTAAATAAATTTCAAGGTGTTTGACACACTCAGGGGTTCCTCTGTCAAAAATGTTTAAATATTTCATAAATTACATAAAATTTCATAGCTGCAGAACAGAAGTGGCGCTGGAGGCCCTTACACCTCCACAATGAGAAAACTTCTATCGTTTTATGTCCTATGGCGTAGCGTGTTTCGAAGACATTAGTTTATATTGAAACATAAATGTGTCTCAAAAATGTTGTTCTACAAATATTGTTACAACAAGGAAACTTATTTCGAAAGCATGAGTTATGAGTTACTGAAGGAAAGCGAATATTTCATTGAAACCTTCCTGTAATGTTTGTATACAAAGTTCTTTTTTTCATGTGAATTTTATAAAAAGAAATAAATGTATAAATATGTGTGTATATACAAATATACACACTGTCATTATCGATTATGGTTGCTATTAAATTTCGAAAATTATACAATGCATTGTAACGGCAAACATAATGGTCAAGTTCAAGTGAATTGGTCGGAAGTGCTTAATTTCCGTTCTTACAAGTTCGCCATCGAAATATTAATGGGAGTTGAAATGTTCGCAGAGCCATGAAGATTAATTACTGTGATTACAAAAATACAAATAGAAACATGTTGAAAAAAAAATAAAAGTTATAAATTACAATAATCGATTCCGTGAAAAAACACCCTATAACATCAATAAAAAAATTACCCTTTATTTGAACTTATTTTTAAAATACAAAATATATTTATTCAAAATAAAAACTAAAATGGAAAATGCTTCCGAGATTTTAGTTCTTTTTTGCAAAATGTGAACCGCGGCTGGGAGTTTACTTAAAGCCCGTTTAGATAAAGGGTAACGTAGTTGCGACAACGTTTACCTTTTTAAATTTACGCGCGTTTAAATGAAGTTTTCTTTATGATATCAATGCTTCTTACTCTTTCTTTCGTAGCAGTGTTGCCATAAAGGAACTTATTTTTAGTTTGGGAAATGTAAAATTAATATGTGAGCATAGTTTTACTTTTTTTTATTTACTAAAAAAATACAATAATTTGTTTTTTCTTTTTACTTTATTCGTTTATAATTTGTATAATATTACTGTGTGTTTCATTCACGTTATAAATGAACCAATTATTAATTTTTCCAATACCATAAAAAAATATTTCTAACTGGCAACACTGGTCGTACATAGCATAACAAAAAATATGAGAAAGAGATATTTAAAAGAGAAGCGTTAAAATTGTTGCTTCAATTTTCTTTACGTGCGACTTTTATTACTCCGCAAGTTTCTCGCCTGAAATTGATTTTCAGGTGAAAAAACTGGGTTACCTTAATAATGTTTGTCAAGTTGTTACGTTTTACCATCTCAAAAGCCTTATCGGCATAAAATAAGAAAATATGGCACCACAAATTTATAAATTTTTTAACTAATTGAAAGGGAATTCTTTAAGTTGCACTATGGGACATTTCGCATTAAATTACACAGGGAAATTCTTTTTTTCCGAATCAACCTAAAGATGTAAGTTGATCAAAAACTCAATAAATAACTAAAATTTTCGCTTCTGTTTTATAAGATTTTGTTTTATTTGAAGTTCACAATGATTTATTTATTTAATAAACTTGCTAAGCCAAAATAAATTGTTTTTTTTTCTGTGAATTACTAAAATTTCACTAAAGAGTTGTGAAAAAAATTTGTATGACTTCAAATTACATGGGGTCTACCCTTCAATTTAGTGTATATCTCATTCAGTGAAAAAAGTGTGAAACTTGTTTTTCTTTTTCAATAACGCAGGACGAACTAATACACCATACCATATTGAATTAATAAGAAACATTAACGAAAGTCTAGTCATGTGCAAATTTCTTAATTCAATATAGAAAAATATTAATTTACAGTATTAATTTATTAATTTAATTTATTTTTCTATTATAGTGAATATTATTGAATTAATATGACGCGTTCTTATTTTCAAGTTGCAGCTTTTGTCTGAGTCTATTAATACAGGAAGTGCTACGTCGGTATGGACTCAACTTTAGCTAAATTGAGATTTAAATATGTTTTATTAAGCTTCCCAATTTTTAGAAAAACAATATATAAGATAAAATCCTTTCAAAAAAAACATGATCGTAAAGGATTAAATTTTATTTTGAATTTTTAAAAATTTTGCCCTGATTGTTTGTGAAAATTTATTACTCTAAATCAGGTACGTGCAAACACAAATACACTGATATTTGTATTCGAGGTAAACAGCTTTGAAAGCTCTTAAATTTGTTCTTGTTTCCTTGCAAAATAAGAGCAAGCATTGTATTCTGTTGTGTTGTGTTGTGGATATTGTACTCTCGTCGGTGTGAAAGCACAAAAAGCTCTTTATAAATGTTTGCGCATTGTGTATATGGCTTGGACGTAGCTGCTCTAAATACTATTTAAAATTAATTTTAAAAGCTTATTGTATCCCCACAAAAATATGATTTTAATTACGAGTTTAAATTGTTTAAAAAAGAAATTTCCAATTTAAAATTTATTTGTGGTTGGTTTAACTTTTAAATAAAATATTTAAATACAAATATTCAATATTTTTCAATTATGTTTTTTTTTCGAAAGCTTAATAGATTCAAATTTGCTCAACTGTTTTTAAGAGAGCTGATTTCTTTTATTTTTCTATTTAAAACTCTTCAAAGCTTCTAAACCTTCAATAAGACGTGCCTTACCATATTGTCATAGCCATAACCAAAACAAAAATTGATTGTTTTACATGGCTATGGCTATGGAGAGTAACCTACATATAATCAAATAAAGTGTTACCCATTGGCTTGGTTAGAACAGCTGTTTTTGCACATCTAATTTAAGCTTAAGTCGTTGCAAAAATTCCCTACTTAAAAATATTTTGTTCCCAAACAAAAATCGTATTTTATTTTTAATCGAATTTTTGGAATATAAAAAACTTATATACGAGTACTTTAGTAGGCCTTCGTATGAATCTTCGTATGATCTTTTTTAAATAATATTTCACTGCAGCGCAATGTAATTAATGGCTTACAAGAAAAAAACCCCGAAATATATGTTTATTTTTAATTTTTTAATGATGCAATCTGTAAAAATAACAACATTGACACATACATACATATATACATATATGTAAAACAATATAAACAAAAACCAAACATTCACTTACCATTTACTGGCGGCAGCAATCGTTTATCATAGCGCTTTTTCTCCAACAATAAATCCAAAATTTCTTTGTCAGAACTTGACTCGTCAAATCTGTAAGAGAATCATTGAAAGGCAATTGCGAAACAGAAATTCATTCTATTGTTAGTGAGAGAACAAAAGGAAAGAGAATAACTCGTTTTGAAAGCTTAACAACTAAACAATTAAAATGTTAGTTGGATTACAACAGTAATCGATATGACAATAGAATACAAATATGAATACAATACAAATAAAAAGTTTCGAGGTGGCCAGTTGCTAAATTTGTAATCATAATTAAAAATGTATGTAAATTAAAAGAAAATATAATCCAAATAACTGTAAGTTTATTATGAGAGATAGGCCGAATTCCTAAACGCCAGTTCCAATGCATAATTAAAATCCATACACTTCAAAATCCCGCATCATTTTTATTTTGAATGCAAGCATATGTATGAGTTGCATAGCGACGTTCCTAAATGCCGATAAAATGCAAAAACTGTCTCTACAACGCAAGGTTTCACTTAAGACATACTAATTTTTTTTTAATTATGCATTGCAACTTGAGTTTAGGAATTCGCCATATTATTCTTTTCAGTGTTACCACCTGACTTTATGAAGCAACATCTGGCCACCTTTCTGTTTTTTTGTTAAATTTTCTATGAAAGTTTAAGTTTAGTGAGATATTGATTTTTAAATAATGAACAAACAAAAAAATTATGCGTATTTACATAATTAAAATGCTTTAAATAAAACAAAAATTAAGTTTAAACAAATATAAAATTTTAAAAACAATTCCAACAAATTACTCAGGATTCTATAGCAAAATGCATCCATCTTTATTTGATTGGTTCTATTTAAAAAGCAGTTAGTAATTTTTTGGCAGAACTTCCGAATAAAAATATTTCCCGACTTATTGCATTTAAAAAGAAGAATCTTGTGGGATCTTGTGACAAAATATATGTCGTTGCATAAAAGAAACTGTATTTTATTTTTTAATTTTCTTAGTCATAATTCCAGTTTAAGCTAAATTATAAAACTGTAATTTCTAATATTTCACTTTAAAATTATTACTGGTAATACAGCCGATGTCGCAACCAAAGTTTTATTACTTTTAGTTCACTTGTAATCACAGAATGATCAAGAACAAGTAGTAATTAAAAAAAAATCAAAAAACCCGACTGCAATCAACTTTGAGCCGTTAAGTATCGTAAATGGTCATTCGAAATGAAAAACTATAAGAGAAACCTAAAGATGAGCTTAAAATACCTGTCCAATGATACCCATTTTGATATAGTTCGCCGACTTTTTATTATTTTCGTATTTAAAAAATGACTTTTGTAGGTCGCCATATTGAGTTTTGACTGTTGTCATATCTTAAGTGACACTTCCAATATTAAGGCAAATCGATTAGAAACACTGGATCAAAGTACTCTGTAGCAAACGCCATATGTTATTGAATTGATTAGTATAGGACTATGAAAGTTCTAAATTTTGCAGTGGCTCAGATACTGAAGCTGATGCCCAGGGTCAAAGGTGGCTGAAAAACTTTTGCAAATTAAAGTGACCACTGTTCTGGTTATCGAGGTCAATGGGAGGAGCAAACAATGAGATGGGTCATTGTTTATCATTTAATTTCATTTAACTATCCTCAAACACCAGGCAGAGGATTTTGCTCTCAAACTCTAAATTTGTTTTGTCACAAAAATTCAGATAAGATATATCCTTCTGCATAAGAAGAAGCAGCTGGTTTTGACATTTAATATAACTTAGTTTATGTAGGTTTCTCAACCTTGCTTTTTTTATTTATTTAAAGGAAGAATAAATGAAAGATGAAGATATTTAGAGAAAATTTTGCTCAAATAAGTCTCCGCAGGATTGACTGGTATATAAATATTTTGCATTTTCTAATGGTACAGATACGGAAGTTCATGACTATGGTCAGGTGCTGCTGAAAGACTGGTTGTACTTAAATTGACTATTGTTTCAGTTTTCAAGATCAAAAGGAAGAGATAGGACCTGCAAAAATAGGAGCATATATCCTTCTGGTTTTGATATTGAATGTAACATTTATTCTGCAGTAGTATCTATCTACCCCGCTGAAATATATTTCCAAGAGAGTAAAGCTAAAAAACCCGCAGACAACATTCATCAGTATCTTGAGCTTGCTGAAGAGCCAAATTTAAAGAAAACAACGTTAATCGTGATCTAACATGAACTGCTCGTACCACGTACTTAAGATATGAATTTTTTCTTTATGACAGCAGTTCCAAGACGTTAATGGTTGTTAAAAAAAATAAAGTTTTTATTTATGACAGCTCGTGAAGGACTTGAAATGCTAGTATGTTAAAATTTTTCCTGGGGATAGAGTTTGAAAACAGAAAATGGTTATTTTTTTAAAGATAATTAGTTGTCCAAAGACAGGCTCTGCGAAACACAAACTACTTAAGATATTATGTCTTGGAGCACTAAGTTCAATATTAGTTCTGTATGATGTTGTGCTGATGCTGAAACAGTGCAAAAAGAAGCCCGCCTATTGTCAGCTGATCATGAACTGTATTTCATTACCGAAAATAGTCTTGTTAGAAATTACCAGAGAGTAAAGCAATAATTATGATACTATACGAAAATTGTCTCATTAATTCATGCCTGATGAAGCAAGAAAAACACTACTGTCGTTGAATATTTAATTTCCTCTAATTAATGAGGTAGGGGTTAAACAATTGACACGGCACAAAAATTCTGCAACCATTATGGGAGCAACAGATGTTACCTGTCTAATTTTTCGTGTCTTCTTATTGCAGTTGGTGTGGATACAATACTGGCGTAGATCCCTTTTACCGTTTCAAATCTATCCGTAAATCATTTTATACTACTGAAGACCGTGGTAGTGTCAGAGCTCTGCTACATTTTACACGACTACATATCTGTATAATAATATTTTTTATTTCTTTCAAATTATATCACCCTATATCTATATCTCCCTCCCTCTTATACATCAAGTAAATAAAGGAAGAGAGCCTTAGGTACGCTAAAAAATGATTAAAAGTTTCCGTTTTTTAATTTCTAGAACATAAGAGATGACTAATAAGTGTTGATCTAATTTTATATATATAAAGGATTTTCATTAACTGTCTCCCTATCTTTAAATTTAAATAAAAAGTTTATGCGAGATATCATCATAATTTTTTATTCGTTTGAAGACCTAGCGATGCCATTATTTATAATATGAAAATTTTCGCTGCAGTTTCACTATTGTCAAAATAGTATCCTTTTAAATTGTTCTATTCTCTCGTACATTATTAAATGATTATATGAAAAATTTATACATACTCATACAAACATACATATATACATACGTACATTAACTCAAAATATCATGCATATTATCGAATTGTATCTGCTTTGGAATCTAATTCAGAGATGCACTTACTTCGACCAATCGATGCCTCGACTGAAATTAATTTGAAAAATTAAATTAAAAAATATATATAAATTAAATATATAAAATTATTAAATAAAATAAATAAATGAACACAAATGATAAATTTAAATATATTTATTAAAGAAAAATCTGTTGCTGAAAAATAAAATTACTTAATTTTAAAAGAAAGATATGGAGAAAAGAGACGACGGGCATCTCCAAAACAAAAACACCTCACATTTCACATTAACTCTCTTATTTATTCACAACTTTACATGAAAATTACAATACAGACATCCAATAAAATATATCGAAATATAATTACTCTATATTTTCATGTATTATGAACACTTTTCGTTTGTTGTTGGTTAAGCATGTCGTTTCTGCTGAAGAAACTCGTCATTAAAAAGCTCTTCGAAAATCTTTAAACTTCATTAGCTTCATTAACTTCAAAACTCTAAATCCAGTGGGATCTTTTACGATGATGCACATAATAAACAAGATCCTGTAAACTTCTTTCGCCACTTTTGTGAAATCTAGAATTACGGGTATGCAAACTCGTTGCATATGCTGATGATGTGACAATAGTTGTTAGAAGAAAATTCCTCTCTTCTCTAAGAGACGCCCTACAGAATGGCCTCTCTTATCTATTAAAATGAGTGGAGTAGTGAGGGCTTGCCGTTAAACCTAACAAACCTGAATAAGCTTTCTTCTCGAGGAAGTATAAGACCCTTACCCTCAAAAAAAACATTGAGGAAAAAGTATCCAACACTGCAAAGTAACTCAGTGGATTGTAATATAAACTTTAAAATAAATATTTTAAAGAAGTTGAAGTTACTGGTTTCTTCTTACACTTCATTAAAAAAAATTAGGGTCTCAGCCTCAGAATTGTTAACGGGATCTATACGTCCGTATCACATCCAATTTTCACGTATGATGTTGTCGTTAGGCGAACTTCTTTGGAGAAGAAGATTAGCGATAATTACTGGTGTATATGTTAGACAAGGTTTAAAGAGTTTTCTCACTGCATATAACTAGCGCTTTTTGACTACTGTGGATCCTTCTGCGAATGCTTCTACACCTGCTGCCATTGGATTTAGTAAGTAAGGATATAGCTACAATTTCTGCAATCCGTCTTAGTTCTATTGCTCTGTAGATTGGAAATGGCACTGATCACGGCGGAATAGTGGACCACAAAGTTTATGGATAAAAGATTGACCAAACCTCCCTTACTGTACTCTATGAGCGTCCCTACAGGACCTGGATTCCATCCCAAAAATTGTTAGCAATTATTCAGTTAGTACTTTTTCTTTAGTTCTAAAATATTTTTGTATGTTTTGACTTTTCAAGAATCGTTTATTAACACCAGCCAGATATTTAACTAAGAAGCTATTTCAGTTATGCAAATTTGGAGATCATTTGTAATGTTCGCAAATGTTTACAATATTTCTTGATTTTTTAGGAGAATGAAATCAATGTCATGAATTAGTAGATTTTTATTTAGAAAAAAAAATTTTATTTAAAAGAAATTTGGGACAAAAAAAACTAGAACATACTAAAAAGCAGATTTACTCAACATCATGAACTTGACTTCACAACCATTGAATATGGATCAAAAAAGTATATTTCTTGCAATGACAATCCAATTTAAAAATCATTAGAAATAATGTAAATTTGCACTACTTCCGGATCAAAAATTTGGTATCTGTCTTATTTCTTAAGAAGCTCTTTTTTAGGTAGAAGAAGTGTTGTTGAATTTTATACGGATGACTCCTGAAATAAGGTAGATAGTGAATACAGAGTTTAATCAGGGACATTAAGGCTTGTTATTGCAAAGTGACGTCCGCAGATCTGCAGAATTTACCAGACAAAGATCCTTGCTATTAAGGAAGTTGTGGATTGGTTGACAGTCAATGTTACATACTAAACCGCATATAACATATACATACATTGATGAACGAGCCGCTTTCATGGTTCTGGAACCTACTCGATCAAAAACAGTCATCTACTGCCTATAATCTCTAAATGAGATGGCAGAACAATTTAATATTATAATCATCTAGATTCCGGGACATCCAGGCTTTCAGAACAACTCTAAGGTTGATGAGTTTTGCAAGAAACCTTACTCTCGTGTACACTCTCGTTTAGGAGCAAGAAAGAATAAGAAACAAATCGAAGGTGCATCGCAAGAAAAGACTGCATGGTAACCAGGCATTTATAGAATCACATATTTAAAAAAAAATACGATTTCTTGGATTTATAAAAATAGGAACCAGATCTCGGTTTAAGTGTACGTCTTTACCTGACACTGTTTCGCAGACAGGCATGTTCAAAGCTTAAGGCTTGAATACAATGACTTGTGCAGCAGCTGCAATGAAATCGTATAACACTTTCTGTCTCATTGGTGTGAACTATCAAGAAAGGGAATAGCGCTTGAGTACATAAATATTCCAAAAAAAAAATAAATAAAAGAAATTAAGTAGTAATTTTTAGGCCTTCTTAATTATTACATGAAAACATGAATTCATGTTTAACGCTTTCCTAAATCTGATGTATAATCGTCACTTTCGATATTGAGCGGATTCGATCACTTTTTTTCAGCTTGAGATTATGGCATTCGATATCAAATCATATTATTACATTGTTCTATAGTAAATGCTATAATATCAAACTTAAAAACGTGATCGAATCAGCTTCAGATCCATGAATAAATTCGTCATTATTAAAGTAATGAAAATTAACGTATATAAAGCTTTAAAATCTAGGAACATGCGCGGGTTCATTCATCACCGTCTTTTTATTTTTTATTTAAATTCTTGCACTAACACATGATCTCCAATAACATTTTAATGTAGAAATCATCCAATAATTAATCACTTTATCCTATGTATCAACTTCATATATATCATGTTATTCTTTGGTGGGATAATGAGCTCTTTTAAGCTTTTATTTTTTGGTTAACGGCTACTTAAGCAGTATCGAAATGCATAAAGACGTGCTTAGCCCGCAAACAACTAAAAATGCTTCACATTAATACATAAGAAAAATTATTGAAATAAATTTCCGAGTGCGAAGTTTGGATTATGCCCTGATTTAAATTTATGAAATATTTTTCTAAAATCTTGCATTAAATTGATAGAAGATATTTATATCTTCTGTATGGAAAGAGTTTAAATAAACAACTTACATGGGATGCTTATCTATGGATGTGGTATCCGATTTGGTTGTTGCTGCTGATGTCGTAGTTGTCAAATAGCATAGAACTAAAATGACACTAGAAGCGGTATAGAAATTGATCGTGTTGCGTAGAAAACTATAATAATTTTGACCAAAATAATTGAAGGCCGCCGCATGAGCAGATGATGATGATGCCTGGCAATTGTAGTTATTTTTGTTAAAACGTTTACCGTTATGGTTGTTGTTGCTGCTGCTGCTGCTGCTGCTATTAGTGTTACTACTGCAAGTAATCGTATTGCTATCATGATTATTAATATTACATCGAGTGTTGTTTGAGCTTATGGCATTGTGTGGAGAGCAGGAATTTGAAATAGAATTAGTTGCAGAATTTGAAGTGTTAAATATTGTGGAACTAGCGTAGGATGATGTTGGGTAATTTGTTTTGTTAGGTAAATGATTTTTTAATCGCTGACAATAGCCTCTATATGATGATTCAGACTTATTATAGTTGTTAATTTTGTTGTTGTTGTTGTTAGTATTAAATTTGTCATCACTGTTGCTATTGCTGACGATGCCATTGCTTAGGCCAGCTTTTATAAATAGCGCATTAAGGCCCGTCAAAGACTCTGCCACAGTCGCACAGTTGGCCATTAGCCTCATTAGATGGTTTTTCAAATCGAGGCCGTTTACTGTTAAGGAGGTTCCCGCATGTGAGATTGTCTTTTGCAAACATTTGCCACTTGCACTGTAGCCCTTAGCAAACGTGGCAAAGCTGGTGGTTTGACTGGCATTGCAGTTGCAATGAAACGGCTGCGGTTCGCCTGCTTGTTCATGGCGTAACGTGTTTTGTGTGTGTTTTCGATAGGAAAAAGATAAATGACAGCGGCAGTAGTGGCTGTAGCCTTTAGTGTTGCTGTTGATTTTAATACAAGTTGAAGGCTTTAGAGTTTGTTTGGTATGATTTGTAATTTCGTTGGCAACCGTATGCGGTTGTTGTTTACTTTGCTGTCGAGAACAAAACCTATTGTGGCAAGCAAGTGGATAACAATTTATGCAGGATTCTGGCAGAGCTGGGATTTTATTTTCCTCTTGCACTTTCTCGAAAGTAAACTTTTCTTGTGGAACAGTATAATTAATACGGTTAATGTACTTTTGCGTTTCTAAACTAATAGTTAAGTTGCCACAAGCGCTGTTGTTACTTTCAAGGCTTACTGTTGTTTTTGTTGTTAGTAGAGTCTTATTGGCCTTAGTTGTGGCTGTGGTTGTAGTATTAATATGTGCTGGATTTTGTAGTTTATGTTCTTGTTGTTGCTGTACTCGTACTAGTTGGCAGTCGTCGTTGTTGTGATTCCTTGTAAGGTGTTGATTTAATTTACTACTGTTGTATGGAAATTGTTTTTCAAATTTTTTGCTGCAATTTCTTGTTCTGGCATTCAAGTAGATTGCTGGTGTTGATATTTCATTTATACGCGTTATTTGTTTAGCTGTTTCATAGGAACAGCCCATGTTATTGTTGCGATCTGCAATTACAGGATATATAAATATTTCTTTAAAAAAATGGATTAACATTTCAGAATTTGTTTTACTATTAGTATTAGAGGAAATCTTTCATAAGTCTGTTGTTTAGAACTAGTTGACAGTTGACAAAGTAAACTTTGAAATACCCTTTCAGTTCAAGTTTAAAATATAAACAGCCTTGTTCAAAGAAATATTTAAAATTGACTTTAATGTTAATAAAATCTTAAGTACCGAAGAATAAAAATGGAGCTGAAATAACTAAATTACCTATTGTAAGGATGAGGTTTAAGGCTTAAGGTTTAGTAATAAAAAAAGCTTAAATCAAACGCATCATATACTAATTTAGATATTCTTCCATTTTCAAATTTTATTTACCTTAAAGCTCTTAGGACTGCAGAACTATGAAAAACAACTACTTACACAGAAAAAAGTGCTCACCAATTAATATTTTCAATTAAGAATTTAATTGTATTAATTAAGAATTTAATTGTATTAATTAATTTGTGTGAAAAAACTTAAATTATTTGATCAAATTGTTTATAGTTGAAAATTTAATTAATTTTTTAATTGATACTAACTAGCTACGGACTACAATTATTGGCACCAAGAAATATTGACCCAACTATTGGCACCCTCTGCTTGCATAGCAATAGCAAAGCGTCCGTTAAAGTCCCGTTGTAGCTTAAATAGTTTTTTTCATTCTTTGTTTTGTTTTCTTGTTTCTTATTCATTATTATTTAACTTTAAATGGCTCAGTTGCTTGTAATCGTTCGTGTGAGAAAGCTGTATTTGAAGAACGTTGGTTTGAAGTTTTAAGTATTGATTTCAATAGTGAGGTGAAGTTTGGTAAGTACCATTATTTTTGTATTTATTGATTTTTCAATGAAGTTTTATGATTACTTTACTAAATATACGTCAAACCTAAATAATTTCACCTTAAAATATGAGTTTTTTACGATAAATTGTTGTAAAACGTGAGTGCCAACAATTGATTCCAAATAACTTTAAATTCAATTATTGGCAGGGGTTGCCAATAATTGAATTTGTAATTACTACAATAATTGGCCCTGCCAATAATTGTACCTTTTTTGAGTGCCAATTATAGAATTTAATATATTTTCAGAATATTTTGAAAAATGCCTAAGAAAAACAACACATATGATTGATTTTGTTAAATCAAAAATACATCCATAGTGTATTAAAGTGTAAATAATAAAATAAAATTGATTTCAAATTAAATTTTCGTTCTTTATTTCCCTTCGAAAATAGAATATGGCTTAAGTATTGTTAACACTTTTTAACTGCCATGGTGCCAATTATTAATTTTTTGATATGCCAATAATTATGGTCTCATGCCAATAATTATAGTTTTTCAAGTGTCAATAATTGTAGTCAAGTGCCAATAATTATACACATAAATGTGCCAATAGTTGTAGTGCAGTGCCAATAATTGTAGTTTTTAAAAGGCTTATTTTATTTTAATTTTAAAAAATTACACATATATCATATAAATTTTTCATAAATGTGATCTTATAGAAAACATATCCAAAAATAAAAAAAAATCCGCCAAAAAATTTCTCTACAAACCAAAGTAAATGATACATGTTCAAACTCAAAAATTCCTTATGGGTGCCAATAATTGTAGTGCGTACGCTACAAATGTTTTAATTAATATAAAAAATTATTCATATTACTTTTTTGTGTGTATTGATTGTTATTTATTATATTCTGTATATGCATATAACAGTGATGGGCAATGAATTGTTTTTTTCGATTTTCGTACTCACTCATGAAATTTTAAATATAAATGCATAGACATCGATTAAACTCAACTATGATTTACGCACACTCACAATAAGATTTATTTATAAGTATAGGTTACAATAATAATGAATGCGACATCGACATTTCTATTCATACCACACTCACACTTATAAATCACCTCAGTTTTATTTCTAATTTCAGGAAAATACTTGTACTACTCACATTGATTTAGCTCACTTAACTCATTCATGTATGTATGCTTATTTAAAAGTTTAGTCATTAAACAGTTTGCAAATAGTATACAATAGTAGTAAATAGGATTGTTCTTCAATTCCTGCAAAAAACAAACAAAAAAAACAACAGAGAAACACATAACCTCATAATGAGAACTTTAATGTTCGTATGCGAAGTTTTCATTGTGAATTTTACTTATTTTAGACATTGAGTTAAGAAGAGTCGAATCAACAACGTCATAAATGCTGCTAAGTATGAGTTCGATGCGCACTTTAAATTTTCAAGTGAATCTGGTTCATAGACAAAATTTCAATAAGTATGAGTGCGCATAAGTACAAGAAATTATAAATCATGATTTAACTCTACTCACTTTTTCACTAACCATTGCTGTTTTCTGGTATATATATATATATAGTTTTAATTTCACCTTAGCGTTTTAACCGCTCAACACAGTTATCAAAGTATTCTTATTAACTTTAGTACATTTCGCAGCTTCAACAGCAAAATAAACAATTTATTGTATTTAATTTGTATTTGAAAAAAATCAACGTCGGTCTACAACCAGCTAAACATACATGTGCAAGTATAAATGATGTTTAACCTAAATATTTGATAACGTTGCAATATTGGTTAAGAGATAATCTTTATGTAAATAGATGTAATAAATAATTCAAAATTGTGTTTTAACTTGAACGTGCCCACAAATGTATGTGTGTACATTTTCGTAGCCACAAATAAATATGTAGATATGTATGTATGAATGTAGAATGTACATACTTACATTTGTATGTAAGTACGAACGAACACAGAGATTAAATAAATTCTTACAAGCGAAGGCTGTATCAAAACTTTTCTGTCTTCTGGCAAAAGGATAATAAATAGTTTACCAAAACAAAAGATAAAATTATTTATAAATGTTTTAAGGAACTTGAATAAATAGCGCATCTTTTATACATTAAAGCGAATATATCCTTCAGGCCAAAATTGTGCACGTAATGATAATTTGTACATACATACATATATATATCCTTACCTTAATACAGAAAGGCCTTAACTCGTTATTTTTTTCAAATCGATATATTTGAATTTTTCGATACAAAAGATGTTTTTTTTTATCAAAATAAAAAAAAACTCGATTTAAAAAAAAATAATGATTTAGTGCGTTTCTATATAATATTATGATATATGTACATATATGTATTAGGGCGGGTAGATTTGTATGGAGGAAAAAAAATCGCTCAAATTGCAAGGAAAATCGTATTCTAGGGATCAAAATAAGAAGCTTTGCCGAAGGAACCGTACCTCTTAAATGTATTTTGATGTCCCGACTTTCGATCCGAAGGGTAACATTTTCTTGGAGGGTCAAATTTTGAAAAATCTTACTTTGACCCATTTAGAGTTCCTCAATAGAGTCAAAATGTATTACCGACAATCACTTTTTTTTGGAAGGCTGACCCACCTATGCCAGTGGCACACCCCCTGGAACCACCCCTGAGGGGTTCCCCATACAAACATTTGTGAATTTTTGATCCCTATAATTCGATTTTCCTTGCAATTTTTAAATCGACCCAACCTAATATGTATGTATTAACATACATACATATGTACAATGTCTATGTTTTATGATACATATTAACAAAAAAAATCATATGACAACCTGTCATCTTTTTTGATGCTTATTGAGAAATTTTTTTTATTAATTTTGCGAAGGTAAATAAATTCAGTGAAGTGCGACTTTGACCCGCGCACGAAGGGTTCCGTACGGGGATGAGATATGTAATTCAATACGAACAATATAAACTATAGTTTTGGCATTTTTTTTGTTTCTGGGTTTTTCCGGTTTTAAGAGTTTTTTTTTAGTTTGGGGTTTTTTGAATTTATTGGCGCTTTCTGAGTTTTGGCACTTTTTCACGTTTTGGCGATTTTTTTTGGTGTTTGAAGTTTTTTTAATTTTGGCGATTTTTATTATTTTGGCTTTTTTTATTTTGGCGAATTTTTTCGTTTTGAGGATTTTTTTCGGGTTTTTGGCCTTTATTTTAAATTTTGGCGATTTTTTTCGTTTTGGCGATTTTTTTTAATTTGGCGTTTTTTTTTAATTTTGACGTTTTTTTTTTGGCGATTTATTTTCACATAAACAATTATTTTGGTTTTGGCGCATTTTTCACGTTTTGGCAATTTTTTCGGTTTTGGCGTTATTTTCATATTGGCGATTTTTTTCATTTAAACGATTTTTTCGAATTTGGCGATTTATTTTAGTGCTAGAATTTTTTTTTTTTAATTTTGTAGATTTTTTTCGATTTGGCGTTTTTTTTTAAATTTTTGGGGATTTTGTTCAGGTTTTGGCGATTTTTTTCGGTTTGGCGATTTTATAATTTTCGGATTTTTTAGTTTTACCGTTTTTGAAAATTTCAAGAGTTTACCTCTTACGGTTTCCAAGATATAGCAATTTGTCAAAATTACGTAGTCAAAATTGCATTAACTGATAAACCACCCTTTAATTTAATTTTTTTAATATTTTAATGATTATTGTTGTAGTCTATATAAAAATACACTAATTTTACAAATTTCAAGTGTCAATACACATATGTACATACAATTGTGTGTATATTACATGAGATTTTAACATATTTCGTCGCTCGTTTTGGAGCACCCTTTAATTTCTAATTCTCATGTATTTGCTGTTGTAGTGGCCAAGGTTCTACACACTCTGTCCAAATTTCAGGTCCGTAGCTTTTACGGTTCCTGAGAAAATACCGTGTGACGGACAGACGGACAGAGTAGCGAAAACAATAGGGTTACTTTTTTCACCTTTGGTGTACGGAACCCTAAAAAAGCATTTGCATTTTTGTCAATAGGTGGGACATTTCGGAATTAGGACCAACTTGATTGATAGATATTATCATGACAATACCGAAAAATAATAAATATCTCGTTATTGTGTCTAACTGCTACCGTTCTTGTATACGTAATTCTACGTCGTAGACTAAACAAGTGAAGTGAGAGAATCCCATCAAACATTTTTCAAATTTTTTTAATGGGTAGTACTCTTTTAATTGCTTGCAAAGTAATGAGTGATATTTATTTCTATTAGTTATTTTATGTGTATAATAATGATTGTCCCGTAACGAATAAAATAAGCACTCATTTCTTTCATTATATGAAACTTATTGTAGTACTTTCCAGTTATTAATAAAATATATCTAGAGTAAAATTTATTGATCGTGAAAATGAGCTTCGAAAACTGTCATTTTTAATAAATTAACTTTGGTTTTACGTGTAGCTGACTATAATTTTCGTTACAAAATTTCAATATTTCGCATATCGTGCAATATAAATATTTACATATTTTCCTTATAAAATTATGATTTTTAACAAACCAAAAAAAAAAGGTACAAGTCTTATAATTTTGTTACAAAGATTATTTTTTATGATTTTATTAAGCTAAATTTCGTATCGCTCTGTAGCTAAATTTTATCTGATAATTGGTAATTATTAATGAACAAATAACACCAAAGTTAATTTTAATTATTCTGACAAACACTAGTAGAACGGAACAACTAGGTCTTTTTTAAGGTGGACTGCATCTTCGTCATCAGCGTTTTTTGTTTTTGATACACTCTGTGTGGTGTCAGTTGATGTACACTTCTGCTTTATATGCTCAGACTTGCAGTGCAAATGGAATATGTAAATTGATTTCATTCATAGTTTTATTTTCTTTTGTTAGAAAAAATTACCCATTACCTTTTAAATACTTTGAGGCAAAAAGGAAACTATCGGCTTTTGCAGATTTTTAGGCCAAAAATCAATACTTTTGAAAAAATTTAATACTTTTAGGCAAGTAGTAATCTATTAATTTTTGATGGTTGTAAGTAAAAACTAAAGGGTACACTATATTTTTAAAAACTTCTCAAATAGAAATAATGGGTTATTCAAGTAAAATTTAAAGAACTTTTAACCGGGTGTTTTTTCTAGTTTGACATCTTTTGCTGTATTTGACAGCCGACTTAACAGATGGCAGTTGGTTTTTGTTTAATTTGATTTGCAATTTCATCGGGAAAAGATTAAAACGAAAGCAATGCTGTCATGTTAATGCTACATCCTCCTGATGATACCGAGTTATCCATTTACTGGTTCTGAAACCGCCGGTTTGGCAGGGCTGTCAGCTATTAAATATCTGTCATCTGCAACATTTCTGATCAATGAAGATGGATCGTTTAACAGTACGATTCATAACCAGCAAAACTCCTTTAATTTCATAACCAGGTACCCGGGTACCCGAAGTAGGTTGTTTTGCGTTTATTGAAATAAAATAATATTTTCCTGTAAATATTTTTGTTGTTGACTATATTTTGCGTTCTCAACTATAAAATATTGATATTTGGAAAAAAAACTGGTTTCTGTTCGTATATAAGTACCTAAAGCGACACAAGTAGGCAGAAACTGGTTTTATGTAAGGGTTGTTTATTTGCTTATTTTCGGTATCTACTTGCTTATTTGCTTTTGAATTAGATAGCAGATGTTCATTTGTGTCGTAAAATTGAAATATTTCATTTGCTTCGCCAGTCTGTGTGCAACGACCGATATTTGTCTACAAGGGAATACTGGAATTTGAGTGATGAAGCAAGAAGCACATATATTCAACGTTTATTTGAGGAAGCGACTCAAGATGAGGACCTTGAAGTGGACCCTGTGAAAGACCAAAATGAAGGAAATGTGTCCTATACTGGCGAAGTTTCAGAATCAGAGAATGAAGATTTGAATGTTGACAACGCAAACGAAATTGCAGCTGCTATTGACGCACCAGAGGAAATTTTCTTTGATGATGAAAGTGAAGATGATGATATGCAAGAAGATGCACCAACAACAAACCCAGCAGAATACATGACTGCACGTGACGACACACAATGGCAGCGAACACCACGTAGTTGCCAACAAGTGAGAAGCCACAATCTATACAGAGACCGCTGTGTTCCAGCGCGGATTACTGAAAATATGACGCCTTTGCAGTGTTTCAAATCATACCTCACAGTAGAAATGGTGGATATAATAGTGCGCCACACAAAGAAAAGAAAAGCGCATGCCACATATAATGCGTACAATGAAGCGAATCCCAATAGACGTCAGTTGAAGTGGAAAGACACGACAATCAACGAAATTTATGCGTTCATTGCAATGATTTTGATGGCTGGCAAAAATCATTCTAATGACGAAAACGCAAGAGATTTGTGGACGTCACAGGCTCATCCAATATTCCGCGCCACCATGGGAATAAACAGGTTTTTCGATTTGCTGCGCTTTATGCGGTTTGATGACCCCAGAACACGGGTAGAGCGGCAGCGTCAAGACAAAGCGGCGCCAATTCGCGATATTTGGATAATGCTCAATGCAAATCTTGCCAGATATTATGTGCCATCAGAATATTTGACCATTGATGAACAATTATATCCATACCGTGGTAGAACCAAATTTACCCAATATATACCCTCGAAGCCAGCAAAATATGGCATAAAAGTATGGTGGATTTGCGATGCCAAAAACTCATATCCACTTCATGGGCAAATATATATTGGCAAACAAGAAACTGGTCGTGAAGTTGGTGTTGGCGAAAGAGTGGTCAGAGATTTAGTTGGGCCATACTACGGTAGCGGACGAAATATAACAATGGATAATTTTTTTACGACGCTGCCGTTGGCTAGGCAACTAAAAGTAGAAAAGCTCAGCATTGTGGGTACACTCCGCCGCAACAAAGCTTACATCCCTGCGGAGATGAAAGAAAACAAAAAAAGACGTTGGTTCAAGTTTATTTGGCTTCTACGACAACGTAACACTGCTCTCATATAAGCAGCGGAAGTCCAACTCGGTCATCCTTCTTTCTAGTATGCATGATGATGCACAAATTGACGAGAATGGGAAACCAGAAATTATAAATTTTTATAACCAAACAAAAGGTGGGGTGGACGTAATGGACCAAACGCTCCAAGAATACACGACCCAGCGACAAACAAGAAGATGGCCGATGGCATTTTTCTGTAACATCATTAATGTGAGCGCATTTGCATCACACATCATATATTATGGAAATAATCCAACTGCACGATACACCACGACGCGCAGGAAGAATTTCCTGCGTCAACTGGCAGAAAACCTGTGCATTCCTGTTATAAAAAATAGAATTTCAAATGTGCAAAGCGTGCGCCAATTTTCAACAAAAAATGCAATTGAAATCATCATCGGAAGGCCGTTGGAGAGTTTGCTTTGTGCTGCAGGGCCGTCAACATCTCCGTCAGCAGGACAAAGGGGCAGAAAAGTACATACGGGCGTGTGCTACAAATAAGCGCAGAAGAAAAACTAGAAAAAATTGCAGCATATGTAGCACGCCGATATGCGATGAGCACGCCATAACAATTACTAAATGCTACAATTGCCACAATAACAATCAATAGTGATTCGGATGAATTATAATATAATATATATAAAATATGATAAAATAAATAAAAAAGACATTTATTTCCAATAAAAACAACACAAAAAAAAACGTTTTTTCATTTACATGTCAGGCATTTACATAGGAATTGCATTAGGGTACCCGGGGACCCGGTTGTGTGTTTATGGGGGTAAAACATTTATAATCATTTTTGAAAGAAAATATTGAAAATATTTTGAATTTTTTCGTATTTAAATCTTAGTTTAGCCAAAATCTCTCATGATTCGGAGTTTTATGTCCATATCTCAAAAATTATAGGCACAGCAGCACTTTAAAGTCAAAAAAGGGTACACGGGTACCCGGTTATGAATCGTTGGGTTAACAGTCGGAGAACACTTAAAACTTACTACATAAATGGTGGTTCAAAAGAAGTGGTCACTTTTTAACATTAAGGGGTGATTATGGTCAGAATAATCGACCCATTGTGCAGGAATTGAAATTTGAAAGATTATAAGAAAATCCAAACACAGTGGAAGCGTAACAGATGTGGTTAGGCCTGAACTTAATCGCAGCCCAGTGAAAAAAAATGGAAGTCATTCTAGTGGAACTACATTTTCATTGCTTCCAAAAAATCGATATTTTTAATTTGCCGATAGTGAGCGCAAAACCATGTAGAAGCTTATTTTAGTCATACAAAACCTTGTAAGTCCTCCATAGTGTTAGAAAATACTCACCAGAATTAAAAAAAAAATATTTTTTTTTAAAAAATTTATGAACTAATTTTAGTCTAAAATTTAAAGTTATTTGCTTAAATTTACATGAAAACACTGTTTCGGGCTTAAATTCGTATAAAAAGAAATGACTTGTTAAAATAGGTAAATATTTACTATTTTTCCTAGATGAAAATATTATCATAGAACACAAAAAAGGGAGTTTTTCTTAATATCGCTTCCAATTCAGTGACCAGGCATCGAAAAAGAGAACTTCTTGCAATGACAACCCTATGTAAAAATCATTAGATCGGATCGAAATTTTCACTACTTCCAGATCGCAAACTCTACATTTTCATGACTTTTTTGGAGTCTCTTTTTTTACTGGGAATGTGTACACTGCCAAAAATATTGTTTACCGTTAAATTGGAGCGCTTTGGCCGCATGATTACGGACTGGCTTGGCCTGCAATTTAAGGTTATGAACTGGACGATATGTGGTTTAAGTTCAACATTTATTAACGCACTCATAATCCCAAAATATTATTTTACTTATTCAGTAAAATATTTTGTTTATTAAAAATGTACTGAAATTGATTATTGAGGGGTTTATCTGTATTCTATGTGCATTTAACTGTTGCTAATGCAGATCATCAGGGAACCTTTACCCAACAATTTCTTACAACAACTAGAGTTATTATGTTATAAACTTTTATTTAAACAGATTAGAAGCTCAACAAATATCAATGTTGAAACAAGAACTCAATAACCAACATGCTTTTTATTTTCTTTCTTTACTACATTGGCTGACTTTTTTCAGCTCTAATTGTAGTTGTAAAGAGTATGTAAAGAAAATAAATGTAAATAACAACAACAGCTATTCAAGCATAGAGTGTTGCCACACAAGTATTTTAGATCGGCAGCAAACAAGTTAATAATTAGTGTTTTTTATGCGAACTGTTACAATTCAAGTTTAATATTTGTTAACGTACTAATAATTCCATATTTTTATTTAAATTATTTAGTAAAATATATACATATATAAAATTAACTTTTTTAATTTCACAACAAGATCTTTTCTTTCGTTTGTTTGCAGGTGAAACGTGCAACTTGAAATGTTTATACTAGAGATGGCCACCGATTAAGTGATTGATAATGCATAAAATGAGCTGTTGTTAGTGAGCGTAAATTATATCAATACTTTATGAAAGAAGTGATTTCAATGGTTTATTTTATGACTTTCTTTAATATTTGTTGAGTGCAAATTTTCGAATACGTGAGTTTCGGTAAGCATAACATTTCGTGGGACTGAATTTTCTAAACGGCGATTATTAATTTTACCAGTCACCTGGGCTTGATTTGAGACTGAATGTAGAATGTTTCGCCGTGGATGAACGCATTACATGTGAAGAAAAATGTCGTTTTATTTGTTGGAAAGTTTTAAATTTTGTTTGATATAAAGATACCATTCTGTTAATTTATTTCATGCTTATTTTCTTTAGTCAATCGAGCGTTTTTTAAAATTATCTAAAATAATTCGTCGCGAGTGATTTTATTGTAATTATATCTCTAAAGTATTTCGTGAGCGTTAGTTTCTTTGTTTATTAATTTATTTGTTTTCACAAGTTAGCTGGTCGTGTTTAATAATAATACAAAATATCTTCGCGACTGGAACGTTTCGTAGTGTATTTAAAATAAATAACGTGCGCCTTTAATTTCTTTATAAAAAATTATGATTTCAATATGCCATCTCTAGTCACTACAATTACTTATATTCGATATAAAGATGTCGCATTCATCATTACTGAATGCTTCTACTGTCCTGCTCCGGAGAGTATTTTAAATCGCATTAAATATTTTAATTAACTAAACTTTGTTTCTTGGAATTTTTGCCATGCATGTATTGCGCAATATAGTTCTATTGACCCAGCATCAAATTCAATTAAAATAAATATAGATATAATTAAAATATTAATCAAAAATATTATCTTTTGCATACAATCATCTAATTGAAAAATAGATCAACAATATTTTTTTTTGCGTACGAGTTTGTTATAATAAACCAGGACAATTCTGTTAACTCAAACACAAATTAATACCACCATATTGACATTAATAAAATCCGTGAATTTCCTTAAGACCTCATGCACAATTTGTTTTATTCCATTCATTATCGATAAAAATGCTACAGTAGCATCTAAATGTTCATATATTTTTTTTCTTAATTTTAATAACACCATTATTTTATAGCTCTAAAATGAATAACAACTGCCAAAAAAGCTCTATGCCAATGTCCAACATCTCAAGGTCAACTTTCACTTTGACCAAAGTAACAACTTTTTGCAACAAACTGTTGGAATTATTTTATTTTTATTTCATTTGCTTTTAGTGCTTTTCCTGCTGGTCTTCTAATATAACTTATATCCCCTGCAGCTCTATGTAAATAGTGGAAGAATGTGAGTTTGTCATAATTTCATTTAAAACATTTTTATTCTCATAATAATTTTCTTATTTATGTATATGATGTAAAATACAAAGATGTCAGTAGCTGATGCAGTTTTTATTTATTTGTTTGTTTTACAATTCTGTTGGGGGAAGAAATTTCGTTTAATGAATCATAACTGGATGTTTTTTTTTGTTGGCAGCAGCAGAATTCGTATTTGAGGGAAAAGGATGTTTGGCTGGAAGAGTTATGATCCACCTCCATTTTTCTGTTACTCATATTGACATTTAATTTATGATGTTGTAAAGTTTTTAAGATATTTACTTAAAGTACATTCATACATACTAGAGGCCTGCGTAAACAGTATTGAAATGTAAATACGTCTTGGTTTTTAGATGTATTCTCGTGGCATGTATTATACTAAAATAATAATAAATGTTGTCGTTGAATAAGCGAAGCACGATGGATGTGTGGATGTTCGTGTATATGAATGTCAACAAGCGATGTCACGAAGTCTTCCCTAGAAAAAAATTTCAAAAAAGGTAATCGGGTTTGGAATTAAGCATTTTCGGTCGAAGCGCTTCCCTACTGGATTACCAACTTAATGTTTTTAACAAGATGTCGGACTAAAATAATCGATTCTTGAGAAGTACTTACTTTTTTATTTGGCAACTTGTTCACGTAATCTATTTAATCTAAAAAAATCATTCTCCTCATTTAGCAATTTGTACATCATTTTCTTAAATTTTAGGTAATGTGATTTGTAAGCGAGTAATGAAATTTGGTGATCAGAAAAGTAATTCATTATATGGCAATTAGTTCTAATGGTAATGTGTAATTTTTGCTGGGTCTTGTTCATAACAAACAATCAAAAGAAGTAGTGCTGACGCGTGTATGCTTGTAATTTTGCATATTGTACATTTGAGTGTGTGTAAGATGTAGATGATAAGCTATTATGTGCTTAAGAGTGTTTTTTTTTAGCAAGCGCACACAACTAATGTCAGTGCATATGTGCGTAGGAAAATAAAAGAACATATGCACAGCGTGTGTGCGTGTTTACATGCATGACGTTTTTATCCGCGCCCATGCGTATGATGAAGCAAGCATCACAAATTTTTTAGTTGCAAAGAATTTTCTTCTTTACTCCTATACCTGCAATAACTGAAACAAATGTGTTGGCAACAGTGTTGCTTAGCATTTGTTTTAGAATATTTCGCTGCAGTAAAGCATTTGAAAAATCCCACATGTCTTAAAAGTTTTTGTAAGTGGGAGTTTGCAGGCGTCTAATACATACATACATTTAAATTGTAAAATAATAAAACAAGTAATAAATAGTTAAAGAAATCAGGGGCCTGATTTTTAATTAGTTGGGGCTTGGTTTTGATAGAATAAAAAAGATGTGCTAAAAGTTATATATTATATTTGGCAAAATTTTCTTTTAAACCCATTAAAAAAAGCCTCCAAGGAAGTCAATAGGAAGCCAAGCTTGTGATCGCAAAGTACTGCAAATCAGCATAATTTCTAATTATTTTTGCATACGGTTGTCACTGCAAGAATTTTTCTTATTAACTGATTTAAAAAAAAGAGAAGGTTGTCAATTCGCCGGTATTTGTTTGAGTTTTTTATTTCATAGACCGGTTTTGAAAACTCTTTTTTTTGTCTGAGAGGTTATGGTTTGCATATGGTCCTATTGTAAAAAAGGAGGTGGGGACACACACACTAATCTTTTTCTTTGATTGTATGATATTTGAGTTATCCGACTTATTACGAAACTAAATAAACACACTGCGCTCTCGTAGCGACACAATCTCGAAGTGTAGAAAATCGGCGGAGCTATGCTCAGTAAAACTATTATATTCACATGCTTCTATTTGACTGATTTTGATTAAACTGTCATACAGCCTGGGCTCTAAAAATACACAATATTTCATTAAAAAGAGCGGGCGGGACTATGTCCATTAAATTTTAATATTATATATCACCTGCTTGTACTTTACGCATTTTTAGGAAACGTGGCCCAGCCCTGAGCACTAAAAAGTTCACAATCTTACATAGAAAAAATGGGCGGGGGCACGCCCCTCAAAATTATATTATATATTATATTTTACGTGCTTCTACTTTAGCGGTTTTAATGAAACTTGACACACACTTTTAGCTTTGAAAAGTATTTAATCCTACATTTAAAAAAGTGGCCAAGCCACGCCCATGAAAGGTTAATATTAAATGGTGTGTACTTTTACTTATCCGATTCCTACGAAACTTAGCAAAGATTTACAGCTCAAAGAATGACATAATTTTGTGCATAAAGAAGTGGGTGGGGCCATGCCCATTAGAGATTAATATTATATTTCACGTGCTTCTACCTGACCAATTTTTAGGAAACATGGCAAGATCCTTGAGCTCGGAAAGTGGAGCGATTTTGAATTTAAAAAACTCAACGGGCACTAATATTTGCTGAATTGGGCTGACCATGCCCCTTATTTAAAATTGGCACTAAACGTTTAAAAAAAATTTAGAATCAGTTAAATAAAACATGCCTTGCAAAGTGCTACATCATCTTGAATAGTCTTGAGTTCAAAAGATGACAGAAGGCTAGACTTGAGGGGAGGAACTTATAACTCTAAACAATGGCTTGGTACTGGCATTATGGACAGCGGTTGGCCAGTAGTTGATCTGAAGACAAAAATGAAGGTAAACTTCATTTACCACAGGGCATCATAGATGAGGCTTATCAAGGCAAGTAAGTGTTGGAAGATATATATGGCAGGCATCGTTTCAACTCCACTAGAAGAGCGACGCTGTGTCTGGTGCTTAGCAAGGTATTCATTGTGAAGACCGCAGCGGTTAAAAGCAATCAAAACTCTTGCGTGCTCTTATGGAGAAGCATATGTAGAAGCTGTGGTGGACCAAAATCGCAAGAAAAAATTCTAGGTGCTTTTACTATTCAAAATGTACTGCTTCTAATATTATTTTATTGTCTTAGAATTGGTGGATGTCTTTTGGAATATTTCCATCGCTATGGTTGTCTCCCATATGCCTCTTAAATAGCGCAAGACTAGATAACTCAGGCATCTCAGGAGGGCACTTGCTAATAGTCGGGTTTAACTATGTTCAAGGATTGTTAACGTAGGTATTGCGTGCAAGTCAAATAGAATTATTTTCGTAAGAAAAGGTGTGCACGCGAGTATATTAAATTCTTTGTAATGATGTTAATCTATGCTTTTTCCTGATCAAAAAGCATTCACAAAGTTTGGATAACCCAGCTGATATATTTATAGTTATGTTGTTTTTACAGCTACCATTTTTTTAATGACAATCACCACTCGCAGTTTTCCAACGTTACGATTTAGACGAAATGAATTAGCAATAAAGAAATTAAAATTCTCCTATTAATTGTACTTATAATTTGTTTGTGTGTAAAAAAACCACTCATATCCTCATTGTGACATCAACATATGTATATATAAGAGTTATTGAACTGCCGAAGTCCGTTGCATGCTGAATCGACTGCATTTAATAAAATCTAAATAAAATTAGTGTAGGAGTACTAGTGCATAAAAAACCTTCCCATCCATTACTGGCAATACTACCACATCATGTGGCAAACGAGAGTGTATATGCTAAAAATAAAATAGTGTCTTCTGGCTTCCTGCACACTTTTTAATTAACCGATACTTTGTCAACGCGCATCTGCTTTCCTACTTACACTGCAGTGCTATTTGTAACGAGTTGGCAAACATATCTACATACATACAAAGACATGTATACATTTGTGTAAGTACATACGAAAATGCACTTACTATAAAATACTGGCAATGTTTTTACGCAACATGATATATGTATGTTAAAAAAGTATATTGTAACTAATAGACGTTACCCATTAAGACATAAATATGAGAGCAAAGAAAAAATATTCAATTACCAGCAGAGTGTTAACGAGTTTAAAGCTTTTAGCTGCAATTAAAATTAAATAAAGCAAAAATGCATAGTGTCGCGGGACAGCTGGTGGGAATAAAGTTCTCTACATATTGAGTAATTCATTGCATCTTCAGTACGAATTATTTACGTGCTGCCAAACTTTACTTTAAATATTTCGGTTTCGGCGATTTTATTTCGTTTTTGACGCTATTTTTAGTAACAGCGATTAGTATTTAGTTTTGGCGATTTTCTCGTGTTTTTGGCGATTTTTTTCGGGTTTTTAGTATTGACGATTTGATTTTTTAATTTCGTTGTTTTTGGAGATTTTTTACAATACTTATTTTAATTGTCGGCTAGAAAACAGCCTGTGGAAGGCAGACAGACAGACAAAGAGACAGACGGGCATCGCATAGAGATGTATTTGAGCGAAAAGCGCCAACATACCCTGACTTTCTAAGTTCTATAAACTCTGTCTCTCTCTTAACAACGTTCCGACCAGCTGCAGAAAAGTCAGAGTTGTCTTCACTCCGAAGATTAGAAAAAGAAGTCATGAAGACACAAAGGATTTCCAACCAATCAGCCTGGTCAAGACGTTGGAAAGATTAATAGACAGTCAAATTAGGCAACGGTCTGTTAGGATCGTCAAGACTCTCAAATAGCCAGCATGCCTACCTTAAGGGACGCTCTGCAGAAACAGGAATACATGGAAGTGGTAAGGCTCATAGAGAGATCCCTGGAGCGCAAACAATATTCCCTGGCTACTTTCAACAATGTATTGGTGACATCCATTCAAAACGCTCTCCGGGATGCTGATGTTGAGGATTACATCAGGAATGAGGGCAAGCAATGTCACCACTAAATTAGTAAACATTGAGAAATTAAAATGGTCACAAAGAGGGACTTCGCAAGGTGGGGTGATCTAGAAGTGCTCTGGGTTCTTGTGGTTAACATAATACTTTTTAGATTAGATGCTTTGGAGGTTAAAGTTTTTGGACGCGGACGATGTGGTAATAACGGTCTCAGGGATGTGACGTGATAAGTGATAACACACTTAGTAACTGTGCTACGGACTGTGGAATAGGAGTGAACCTAAACAAAACGGAAGTGGTTCTATTTACCACAAAGTCCAAGGTATATAACTTTATACTTCCTCGGTTGAATAATCACAAATTTTCGTAATCAGACAACGCAAAATATCTAGGAGTTATACTGGAATAAAAATTTTCATGGAAACTGAATATCCAACACAGGCTAAGAAAGGCAACGATAGCATACTACTCCTGTCGTGGGATGTTAAGATCTAAATGGGGCCTCAATTTTGAATCCAATACTAACTTACGGCTCTGTAGCATGGTGGCCTGCCACAAGTAGAGATCCGCTTGCGTAGATATAACAGGATGACGTACTACTCCTTCAGAGGCTCTGAATGCTATATAAAGTCTTATTTCGATCGATCGTCATATATTGGTGGTATTCTCAAGATGTGCGGAGAGATTAGCGGCATCTGGGCGGTGGAGATGAAGGTCCTATAGTCATGCCAGAATCCTGAGTCAGCTTCCCCTACGCTGAGGAAATATACTAATTACATGGTGCCTCATCTGGACTTTGTTTGAGAAGGTGTTTAAAGTTCTGATTCCATTGAGATGGGAGTGGAAGTGAGGCCTAATGGTAAGGGAATATGACGTCAGAATATATACTGATGGATCATTAATGGTCTGCGGTGTCAGTTCTGGAGTCATTTCAGATGATCTTTCTATACAATGCTCTTTTCGTCTCCCTAATGAAGCCGCTGAAAGCTGTTATATTACTGATTGTGACAGAAACTTAAGGAGTAAAGTCGGTATCTTTGTCGACAGCCAAGCAGCTTTTCTATCTCTAAGATCATATACCACTTCTATGTATTCTAGTTGGGAAGTGCAAGAGTGTGCTATCTAGACTGGGTGGTCAATTTGACCTCATAGTCATCTGAGTGCCAGCACATAGTAACTTTTTAGGTAACGAACTAGCGGACGAGATGGCCAGAGCTGGCTCTGCTATGAACGCCTCCAATACAGAATCGGTAGCAATGCCGTTTGGCACTGTTAGAAACGATATATTCAAGCACTATCTCTACAAGGCTGAATGTGGATGGCGCAATATAGTTGCGTGCAAGGTTGCTAAGAAAATGTGGCTTGGCTATAATTATAGGAGCTCAATACAATTAACAAATATATGCCGTAGGTACATCTGGAGGCTAGTAGCACTCATGAAGGGTTACTGGACGGTCGGCAGACATACTAGTAGGACAGGCCTGTTCTATAATGAGTTCTGCCGAAGTTGTCAAGAAGAAACAATCTTACACCCTCTCTGAGAATGTCCAGCTTTGCATCTCTCGAGACACAAGTTTTTATGCTGAAATGTACGACCTTTGAGATTTATCTGAGATTGGCTGGATTAAGTACCTACTCGTATCACCGCATCCATATACTTAGATACTGTTTTACATAGGTTGACACAGAGGAGTGAAGTGGTCTTTCAAAAAGGAATCATCTAAATTCTACTTGAATGTCCACGTGAAGAAGGCAGTCACGTAAACGAACCAACGAGCCAACAATACACTTTCTTTTGCCAAAAAAAGAAGAAGTAATTTTAAAAGAGAAAGCTACATTTAGAATAATGTTTTATACCACAATATAATTTAGAATCTTTAGTTTGCGCAATTGCAAAAAATTTTGATATTTTTATTTGACGGCTGATTGCTTGATTGTCTACAATTCTGCTTTGTAACGAACGGCAGAAGTGCGCGGATGAAAAAAAATGTATTGGCATTTTATGGAAAATTACCATTGTTCTTTGTAAAAACTCAACAGAAGAAGGCAAATTATAGTGGGAGATATAAAAAAGCAATGTGAGTCCGATCATGGGGGAGATGTGTAAATATTATGATGTAAATAAAATAAGATTTATAAATTTTTGACTCTACTGTATTTAAAAATTTATGGACAACTGAATCTATAATAGTGGAATTATTAGTTGTGGGGGTTTGTGGAGAATTGCTCATATGCAAGTGGAAAACGTCAAATAAAAATTTTGATAAAGCTTGCGACTGTGGGTTTGCAAAATTTGTATTAAAATCTACACTTATAATAATTGGCATGAGATGGAGATTGTTACCCAATTGTGGTGCACCAGCTTCAGTGTAAGCAACAGTAAGTAATAAACATATGTTATAATATAATATTATAAATTCTTTATAAATACTGCTATATATATTTTAAACAAATATTTGACATTTAAAACGCTCTTTTAATTATATTATATTTTTCAACTTTTTAACAAAACTGGCAACACTCTTACACTTCACAAGCAGTTTCTATTGAAATTAACATTACTCCTGAAGGTATGCTTTAAAATTCGGTTGATTGTATTTCTATGCAGCTGTTAAGTTTATCTGTACTTCTTGTTCGTATGATTACACTTATACATAGCTCATACCGATTTGATAACGCTATACGAAAATTTGTGATTGTGAAAAGATTTTTACCCCCTAGCGTATAGATGTTTACACATAAAAAAACCGAACTCAACGTACACAAAATTAAAATGCTGATTGACGAGTTTATTTGAAAAAAAAGCGTCAATTAAACGACACTAATACATATTCAGCGATTGACTGACTCTTTTCTTTGGTCGTCTCCAGAGCCCATTATAAGATACAAAAACTATGAAGACATTACAAGTTCATCTGGCATTTAATGTGTTCCATGTTACCAAAAAAACGTAACCACTAATTGCTAATGAGAAATCTGTTTGATTCAGACACGTTTTTATTAAGTTAAAAAGTTTCATAAATAACTAATAGACAATTTTATAGAATCCAACATGATTGGAAAATCCAAAAGTTCTTCATTAGTAATTAGTGGTTACGCTTTTTCAGGCACATGGCACACAAAATGTAAGCCCGGCCTAACGCTGTCAAACTTGATAGATTTATAGAAAATGTTTTAACGATACAGTTCTGACTATTAGGGCGGTTTTGTGCGAGGTCATAGCTTTTATTACGCGGAAGTGATTTAATCGCCCTCTGTTGTCGACAAAGCAAACGTGCATAAAAGTTTTCGGCAGAATTATACCTGAGTATTCGCCCCAACTATTTTGTTTCTACTTCCCAGCACGAAGAAATATAAGAAACAACAGGGTTTCAAAAACAAAACAAGCAGCCTACCGACTCCCAAATTAATGTCACAACAAACATACATACATACATACATATGTACGTATGTACTTACCTTTATGTATGAATGTTTTTGCATGACTTGGAATAAAATAAGTGCTAAAATAGAGTAACTTAGTTTCCTGTTGAGAAACTTAATGGGAAAAAAATAATTATTTCAAAATAATCAATAGCAAACTTTTTGGTTGCAAATAATTTCAAATACAGTAAAAGACAGTTTAATAACTTGAACGGAATTAATAAACAACTAATGCAAAAGAAAATATATATACACACTCGTATACATAGCGTTACCTAAAACGCAAAACGCCTTATCTAACAAAAAAAAATAATAAAAATTTACATTGATTACCTTTATAATTTATATTTTAACATGTTTTTCTTCTTTATGTTAAGTTAAGATATGTTACTTAGGTCGTTTTGCGTTTCAGATAACGATATGTATGAATGTATATACGCATGCACACATTAACAAAATAGTCAATAATGATTATTTATTTATAAGAAATTTTTACCAGATGTTTTATAATAAATGAGGGTGTGGGAAGGAAATTACTTGTACTAAAAACACATTTCCTGGAAACTGTTTAAACAACAGCACCTGCTTGTATTAAAGGAATATGTATTATATATATATATATGTAAATTTTTTAAGTACTCGTAAGTCAAGAAATGATTTTCAGTAAATTAAAAGCTTTTGCACTGCTTTATACCAAGATATTTTCTTTATCTAAAATGCTGCCTTAGCTGCCCAAATAGAAGTATATTCTGCAACAAAATATTAAGGGACAATGCGTTATTAGGGCACATTATGATTATCTAAAGCAAAAAAAAAATCATATGTTCGTGAAGTTAAATTCGAATTCAACTAGCAGAGACAGAAACCAAAATTTTTAACATGGCATGTTTAGCACATAACAGAGCACTGTTAGTTATTTAACAGTAGTTGCTAAATGAATTGGGATTTTAAATCTTGGGAACTGGAACGAGAAAGATAAACTTTTTTTGGGAAAGTGTGCTCTAAGGCGTATTTAATGAAATTATAAAAGGTGGAATTTTGGGATTTTGGAAATATGTGTCAATGAATTAGATTAAAGAAAATCGAACTTGCTTCAGAAGATTAGTAGACAGACTTGTATCGAACTCTTTCAGTAATTCGTTTCTGACGCAAGCCGATGATCAAATCCATGTTATTTAAATGGGTTTGATCATAGGTTTGTGTCTAAAACGAGCTACTGAAACAGTTCGATGCAAGTCTAACGATTATTGGTAGTATAAGTCAAATACGAACGACCTCACGTACTAGACTATACATATAAGTGTGGTAGTATGAATGGTCCTAAATGTTACCCAGTTGGTTACTTTTCTGAAATAATTTTGGAAATTTAAATAATCGATTTTGAAAAACATGATTTTTAGGGAAATTTCTTGGGAAGATTGGTGGGAATTTTGGTCGAATATGGAAGATAAATCGAAAACTTGTCAAACTTGGTTGGTGTTAAGAACCCACTTTCCTCAAATCCTTTAGATATATATTGAGATGTATTGATATGCAAAGGGTGGTTAAATTTTAAGAGCCGATGTTGAATGTGAACCACACCTAAACGTCAAATTTTTTTCTGCATTTCATTTGACACTTCTCAATTTCAGACTAACTCAATTTGAACCACGAAAAGATTCACAATCGAGCAACGCGTTAAAGTTATTCAGGCTTATTATGAAAATGAGCGTTTAAATCAAAATGCATATCGTGCACTATCATCTCAGTGATGAGGCACATTTTCACCTCAGTGGATTTGTCAATAAACAGAATTACCCCCATTTAGCCGAATGATAATCCAAGAGTGATTGTCGAAAAACAAATGCACTCACAAAGAGTGACTGTTGGCTGTAGTTTATGGGCTGGCGGCATCATTTTGCCGTATTTTTCCAAAATGAGGCAGGTCAGGCAGTTACTGTGAATGGTGTTCTATATCGTGAGATGATACCGAACTTTTTATGGCCCCAATTGGAAGATATGGATATGGACAGTGCCACTTGCCACACAGCTAAATAAACAATGGCTATATTGCGCTACAAATTCAATGGCAGTGTTATCTCACATGGTGGCGAAGTCAATTGGTCGCCAAGATCATGTGATTTGATTGATGATGATTGTGATTTGGGGTTGTTTGAAAAAAAGGTGTACGTCGAAAAGCCAGCAACAATTCAAGAGCTAAAGGATGAGATAATTTGGTACATTAACGGCATAGAACCTCAATTATGCCTCAGCGTCATCGAAAATTTGGACCATCGGATAGAGGTGTGCCGCCGATGTCGCGGCGTCCATTTGGCCGATATTTTGTTTCATACATAATTCAACCACACCATATTATCATGATAAAAAGAAACGACAATAATTTCTTTAATAATTTTTGCAAAAAATACAAAATAAAATAAGATAAAATGTTCACTGAGATTATATATCGTCGCTCATTATTGCAATGGAGTCATAACTCAAAAAAGCTTGTTTTGTTTAAAATAAGTTTTACGTTTTCAATTTACATTCGATTGAAAGAAGATATAAAACGGCTTTCTTTTCTCCAGAGGTGCATGTACAAGTCTTTTATATAAAATTTTTACACAACATTAAATGTGATATAACGATTTTTTCTGCATCATGTTGCATTAAAGAAGCGATATCTACTTGGACCTTTATACCACATAACAGTGGTGGCGTTGCCTTTTGGTAGGACATGTATTAAAATTTCATATTTGGTTGTTTGTTCTATGGTTGGTCATCCTCCCATTACTATTAGTCTTGCAGAGGCCAAAGCTATTTCATATTTACCATTCATATCAAATGGCACGATTGATACAAAGTTTGTTATGGCGTCAGTTGATGTGGTTCTTATTCTTATTGTGGTGCACACTAATAATGCAGTGTGTCATCTTGGGACTTGTAACCCATTTAGAATCAATTGCTCTGGTCCAAACTCTTTAAGATTTAATTACTTTACTGTCCATATGGTATTTTTTCTCCAATCAAGTGTCACCCCTAGATATTCGACCTTTTTGTTTATTTCTTTTGTTTTATTTTGAAATAGGGGAAATTAAAAAACATGAGCCAGAAAATGTCTGTTTTTTTCCAGGTTAACACCTGGAACTCTGCACCAGTTATAAAAAATGTTAAGATCTTTCATAACTCTAACACATAGTGCTCTAAAGCATTTTCCCCTAAACTCAATAACAATTAATTAGAGGTCAATATATTTGCTTTCATATAAAGTTTAATATATATTAAATGAGAGTTCTATCATCTATCATATACACATTGCCTACATGACCACGAATATGCTTTTAACATATGTATCCAACTCCCTGGCCACGCTTATTGATTTGCCTTAGTTTTATATTAAAAACATTTAAAATTATTTGACTAAATATTAATAGCAATAGACCGTTTGCATCAAAATCAATTTCCTTTAAAAAATAAAGTTTATATTTTAAAAAATACGAACAATTCACTTAATCATGCAGCATATCAATTGCAAAATGTTTCCGTACATAAATAATTTTTATCTATTCATATGTAAGTACAAACATGCATATTTGCCAAACCCTTAAAGCCTTTAACATACAGACACACTTACAAAGATGTATCTACTACTATACATGTAAATGACATCTACAGTCACCAGTCATTTAAATAACATGGACATTTTCAACAACCTCAAAGTGGTCAATTTGTGGTTCAATAGTGATGGTTGCACCCCTACTGCACTACTCCCTTTCGGATTTATATTTGATGATTAAATATTTCACAAAATCATTTGCAAAACCGCTACACAAATTGTCCATTTAGGGTGGACAGATAGTGAAGAATTGCCTTTAGGTTTATTGTAATAAAAATAATTTATGTGTGTATATTTGTGAGTGTGTATGCATGTGTACTGTAAGATACATAATTTAGTCTTTAGAACATTTAAACGATTTAGTACTGGAAAATAAATAAATATCTAATCGAGCTTTTATGCATAAATTGTATGCTAAATATAAAATATCTAAAGAGGAAGGACAAAAGAGAAAAACCAACACTTTTTCGTTGCAATTTCACCCATAAACGTAGAATCGGGCTAAAGGCCGAGGCACAATGAATCCGTCATACGCTGAACTTCGCCTTTTTCAACTGACAGCTAAGTTGAAATAGATGGTTTCTTATGAGGTCTGTCACATTCAGTACGTGTCCGTCAACGCAAAGTACAAACATTTTTCAACTTTTATCTTTTTGCGTACGTTGAGTAGTTTGACAGATATTGGTTGGTTTTTTTGGTATGTTTTTTTGGTATGTGTTTGTTTTTTCTGGTAGCAAAAATAAAATTAAACAAAAAAATGAAAAATAAAGGAGATAAATAAACAAGTAAGAGTGCTATATTCGGCTGTGCCGAATCTTATATACCCTTTACAAAAGTTCGTTTATGTAGTATAGAGATAAATACATAAGCACAGAGATATGTAGGTACATATATATTAATTTTGTGAAAAAATTCATACTTTTTTCTCTAGTGCAATTTTTAGGTTTTTGGCATTATGTTTAATTTGGTGGTTTTTAAATTTTGGCGATTTATTTTGTTTTGCTGATTTTTTTAGTTTTGGCGATTTTTTTTCATATAGGCAATTTTTTTTTGGCCTTGGAATTTTTTTTCGGTTTTTGGCGTTTTTTAATTTTGGTGACTTTTTTCCTTCTGGCAATTTTTTTGATTTTGACAATTTTTTTCATTTAGGCGATTTTTTTATTTTTTTGGAGATTTTGTTTCATATAGGCGATTTTTTCGGTTTTTGGTGTTTTTATTTCTTTTATGCAATTTTTTTAGTTTTGACACTTTTTTCTCGTTTAGGCGATTTTTTTCGGTTTTTGCCGTTATTTTAATTTTGGCGATTTTTATTCGTTTTGACGGATTTTTTTGATTTTGACGATTTTTTTTCATTTAAGCGATTTTTTTAATATTTGGCAATTTTTTCATATAGAAATTTTTTTTTTGTTTTGGCGATTTTTTTCGGTTTTTGGTGGATTTTTTGATTTTGACGATTTTTTTTTTCATTCAAGCGATTTTTTAATTTTTAGCGATTTTTTTCATATAGCCAATTTTTTTTGTTTTGACGATTTTTTTTAATGTTTTTTGGCGTTTTTTTTAATTTTGGCGATTTATTTTCGTTTTGGCGATTTTTTTGATTTTGGCGATTTTTTTTAATTTTTTGCGATTTTTGTTCATATCAAATTTTTTTGCGATTTTTGCGGATTTATGTCATTGTGGGAATTTTTTTTGTTTTGACACTTTTTTCTCGTTTTTTTGATTTTTTTGATTTTGCCGATTTTTTTTAATTTTTGGCGATTTTTGTTCATATAAGCATTTTTTTGTTTTGGCGATTTTTGCGGATTTTTTCATTGTGGGAATTTTTTGTTTTGACACTTTTTTCTCGTTTTGGCGATTTTTTTCGTTTTTTTTAATTTTGGGGATTTTTTTTCGTTTTGGCATTTCTTTTGATTTTGTCGATTTTTTTCATATAAGCGATTTTTTAATTTTTGGCGATTTTTTTTTTCACAGACAATTTTTTTTTGTTTTGGCGATTTTTTTCAGTGTATGGCGTTTTTTTTCATTTTGGCGTTTTATTTTCGTTTTGGCGATTTTTTTTATTTTGGCGATTTTTTTTCATGTAGGCGATTTTTTTTTTAATTTTTGGCGATTTTTGTTCATATAATATTTTTTTTTTGTTTTGGCGATTTTTGCGGTTTTTGGCGTTTTTTTGTCATTGTGGAAATTTATTTTTAGTTTTGACATGTAGGCGATTTTTTTTTAATTTTTGGCGATTTTTGTTCATATAATAATTTTTTTTGTTTTGGCGATTTTTTTCGGTTTTTAGCGTTTTTTTTTTTTAATTTTAGCGTTTTTTTTCATTTTGGCGATTTTTTTCGTTTTGGCGTTTTTTTTTTAAATTTTGGCGATTTTATAATTTTTGGATTTTTTAGATTTACCGTTTTTGAAAATTTGAACAGTTTGCTTTTACGGTTTCCAAGATATAGCAATTTGTTAAAATTACATAGTCAAAATTGCATTAACTGATGGACCACCCTTTACTTTAAATTTTTTTAATTTCAGTGTTAATTGTTGTAGCATATATAAAAATACACTAATTTTACAAATTTCAAGTGTCAATATGCATATGTACATACATAATACAATTGTATGTATATTACATGGGATTTTAAAAGTTTTCGTCGCTCATTTTGGAACACCCTTTAATTTTTAGCATTTATATATTTGTTGTTGTAGCGACCAAAGCTCTACTGTTCAAATTTCAGACCCGTAGCTCTTACCGTTCCTGAGAAAATAGCCTTCTTCCTAAAACATGAAATATGTTTTATTATTAGAAAAAAAGTTAAAGTTGTCCAACCCTGGAAACGTTTTTTTTAATTTGTTAAATTCGAAATTATTTTTTAATTTCGAAATTATTTTTTAATTTTTTTTAATTATAATAATAAGTTAATTTAATAAAAAAATAATAAAAACTTGTTTTCGGTAGTTATTTTCTATGGGTAAATTGAGTTTGAGTTTTCCAGCTCTGAAACCGTCTGCTCGATTTTGCTGATTTTCAATAGCAAAATTTTTGGGAAAATTTCTGACACACCAGTTCAAGAACGAAGTCTCAAGCTCTTCTGGGAGCTTGGGAAACTCGATTTCACGTACAGACAGACGGACAGACGGACATCGCTTGTTCGTCTTCCCTATGCATAAGGATCCAGAATATATATACTTTATATGTCTCTTATTAATATTGTAGAAATTACAAACGGAATGACAAACCTATATATACCCTTTTACCATTTTTTGGTAAAGGGTATAAAAAGTAGAATTTAGTAATTAAATTGGAGAATTAACCTACAAATGCTTCCGTCAATAAAGTACTCATTGTGCCAACCTTCTCCGTCGCTGCGGTAATAACAGTTGATAAAGGCGTAGTTTAACGTATGACGGATTCATTGTGCCCCGGCCTTAAGGTCCATGGACTCAAAGCATATGGCAACATGTATCAGTTGGTTATAATTCGAAGTGAACTTTATATACATAGAATTGATTAAAAAAATGTTTTTAGTAATTCAGCAACATTTTTCTGGCAACACTTATTTAAAAATAAAACATCGAATGTGTTGGAAGTCAAAGGTATGAGTATAACGATAGATATTCGGAGATATGTTAGGTTATAAAGAAGAGTGAGTATCGGTACCTACAAGTATGCAATAAAATACTCAGAGGTATACGCAAGTATGACAAAGAATGAGTATGACTATGTGCAAGTATAAAATATACTCGATTTGTACTGGAGTAGTATCCACATTTGTTTGTACTCATTGGCTTTATCTAATCCAAAATTGTATTTGATTGTTGTATTTAACTCTTCTTAGAATATCCATACGGTCGATTGCTCTAACTAATGTGCAAGGATGCTTCTCACTCATAATATGTCACATGACGATCTTATATTATCAGTTCCCTCACTGCAGCAATGTTTTGTGGCGCAACAACCGATTTTGGATGACTTTCACGGAATTCTTCGGCGAAGAAACTACGACCACGATTGAATTCACTATACCAGGGATATATTGTGATTTTTGATGGAGCTTTATTACAATACAAAGAACTGAGTTAGTTGATACATTCTTGTTGAGATAATATACGTCGAAAGTTGTAAAAAATAATCCAACGAAAACCTCCTCTTGAAATACCTCTTTTTCCTCTTTTTCATCGAACTCATAATTTTCTATATTGATGTTGCGCCGCTGGCACTATTTGAATAATATTTTCTGTAGTTCTACCTCCTTACCAATTGTTGACATATCCTGATTCTTCAACTATCTCTTGAGTTGCTCAACCTTAAGCTCTTGAAATTTAATCTTTCCTCAAACCAATTATTACGTTTAACCTTTTTAAAGGTATGAGGTTTTATTAAAATTTAACATTTTTGAACGTGTCAGGTTCTGTTTTTAGTATCACTCGCACTTTAAGCTTAACATTTTTAAACGTATCGCTTTTACTTGCAAAATCCCTCTTCGGATACCAATTGTTGAGTTTTTAGCCTTTAAAAAACGCTTTTTCGTGGACTCGAAGATTTGCAAATGAATAAAAGACTCCAGTGTACTAATAAGGGATAAGAATGGCAATTTATTTACTATCTAAGCAATACTCACTCTGCTGACGCTCACTGCTTGTACAATAACAATGACTCACTGACTTTACTTCTATGGTTATAAAAGCAAATCAAAATTTAACTTAAAGAAAGCATTAAAAAACTTAATTTTGAGATCTAAAAAGCAATACTGTGAAAAACGAGTGAAATTTAATAATGTTAAATATATTCTAGGCTGTTCCTTATTTCAGCTTTACATAGAAAAAAATATATACACCATGTTCTTATTAAAGTGATTTTAAGAAATAAACAAATTTCTGAAAAGCACTACTTACTGCCTTTTCTTAGTTTGGAACTAACACTAAAAATTTGGCGTTTTTAGTGTTCAAAAAGCACTTAAAATAATGCCAAAAGCACTAAATTGGCATCGCTGTGTACGACTATCAACTGATTGTAACTGAGATTTACTCTTTCTTCACAACAATGAACTAACTTCTTTTAAAGACAACTCTTTGCAACAAACAACTGAATTTTAGACCAGTGTCCCGCAAAATAAAATATGTTTGTGTTGGTGAGAAAAATGAGAGTAAAATAATGTTACAGTTGAAGAAAAGTTTTGCAATTTGTTTTTTTATGTGTAAACTTCTATACGCTAGGGGATAAAAATCTTTTTCACAATACAATCGCAAATTTTGAGCAAGATCGTACAGCGTTATCAAATCGGTGTGAGCTATGTATGAGGATAATAGTGTCATCATAGGAACAAGAAGTACAGAGAAACTTAACAGCTGCACAGAAATACACTCAACCGAATTTTAAAGCATACCTTCAGGAGCAATGTTATTTTTAATAGAAACTGCTTGTGAAGTACAATAGTGTTGCCAGCAGGGTGACCGATGACATTTTTCAAAAAGTGGCACCAAAAGGGGATTTATCAAAAAAAAGAGGCAAAATTAAAAAAACGAGAAAACTACACTAAACTTTTTACTTTTATACAATTCACTCTGAAAAAAGGGAGACAAAAAGTCGCAGGGCAGTCGAAAAAGTCACAATTTGCCACTTTAGACGGTCAAACGGTCACGCTGGTTGCCAGTGGGGATAATTTTGTAAAAAAGTTGAAAAATATAAGAGCGTTTTAAATGTCAAATATTTGTTTAAAAGATTTATAACATTATATTATAACATATCTTCATTACGTACTGTTGCTTTACACTGAAGCTGGTGCACGACAATTGGGTAACAATCTCCATCTCATGCCAATTATTATGGGTGGAGATTTTAATACAAATTTTAAAAACCCACAGTCACAAGCTTTATCAAAATTTTTATTTGACGTTTTCCACTTGCATATGAGCACAAACCCCCACAACTAATAATTCCACTGCTATAGATGCAGTTTTCCGTAGATTTTTAATTACAGTAGACTCAAAAATTTATATATCTTATTTTAGTTACCATAAGTCAATATTAAAAAAAATTTCAGTACTAGATGCTTACACATCTCCCATGTGATCGGATTCACATTCCTTTTTGTGCACATAAGCAATTTTATAAAAAAAATAAGTAAGGAGTAAAAACTCTAATAATCCATTCAGTGTGTATAAATTCCAAACTAAATTTTTTTACAGCGCTGTGAAAACTATTAAAATGGTTTTTTAAGCTATCTTTCCTATTATTTTTTAAATGTATCATAACAAAATACATGTCATATGGAGAAAAGCATTTTTTTATCACGAAATATTTTTTAGCTTCCATAATTATTTGAATTTTTTTATTTTGCTATACAAATTTATTATATTTAAACTTTAATTTCTTTCGGTGTTCTTAATAAAACTAAACAAAAAACCAGGAAAAAATTCGCACATACGTGCACAACTTCATTCGTAGCTTTCTCAGTGACGACTAAGTGAAAGAGCATGAGCATCTGTGTGATTTTGTTGTCCACAATTGTGGTATGGGTTGCGGGTTACTACTTTATATTGACTTTTTGATAGACTGATCTGCCAGCAGATGCGTTGCCCGTTTTATACTTCACACAAGGCTTCCAGAATGTGACAGCAATGTCAAGATAATCTCAGAAGCATCTGCAATGCTTGCTTTTGATCGCGTCATTAGTTCAAGTATTAAATATGCATGTGCGTACACCAGAGCAATTTATTGTTGTTGTTTACTTTATTTTTTTTTGTCTGCACTACCAAGCAGAAGCTCTTTCGTTATTGTTGTTGCTTCTACAGTTTGTTTATATTTATTTAATCACGATTCTGAATAATTCCTTTGGCTGAACAAATTTTTTTCTTTATTAGAACAGTTACGTTTGCTCTGTTTGAAAAATTTTGCTTAACAATACTGTTAAAAATTTGTTGGGCAGCTTTTCTTCCCGATTTCGTCGGCTCACTAAAATAAATTCTCAACTAATTGAAATATAATTACGTAACTTCACCACACTGAATTGGTACGAGTAATATGACTATTGCAGTGACCCGACGAAAATTTGTACATTGTGCCGATCGTATGATCCAGTGTTTTTTTGTTCGATGCAGGTGTTTTTTCCTCAAATGGATATGGCGACCCTGGTCAGAAATTAAATTACATTTGCTCTCCTATTTTTGTGTGCTAAAGCTCAGTTAGTCGACTGTAATGTAAAGTAACTGCTACAGTAGGAAACAGCTGGTCGATATTGTTATGTAATGTAAAGTAATGCAAATGGTTATAGAGATGTAATGTAACGTAAACTAATTTTCATATAAAAATATCGATCAGCTGTTTCCACGTTGCAGTTACATTACATTACAGTCGGCTAACTGAGCCTTTACTTTCATTTTAATTTCATTTATTACGACAAATTATAATATTTTTTTCTCTGTTAAACGGCACTCTGTATCGAACGAAATTCCGAAATATTTCAATAGATTTTATGTAGAAACATTTTAAAATTTCCAACCGTATCAAATGCCGTATTTTGACTCCTGATAGGCAATATATTTTGGTTGAAGCCATTGGCAATAAAGTGGGCAGGGCCACTGCCATTAAAATATGATTTCTGCGAAACTTTTCACACACTTTAGGCTTTTGTAATGACGTAGGCTAATGTATGCAAAAGTGGGCAGTATCACGCCCATTAAAGTTTAATGTTAAAGCCAGTAAGTCAAGACTCAGTAACATTTTTCTTTATATTTTATGTGTTACTGCCCAACCGCACTCAAAAAAAAAATTAATGGCATGTTTCTACATTACAAGTAACTCAAAAATTTTGTTCACATGAGAACAAAAATTGGCTTTGGGGTTCCATAAAACAAGTGTCAACTTTTTTTGAGTAAAAACGTAATAATTTTTTATTTTGTGGTTTCTACATAAAAATTCCAATTGTTGTTAATGTCAAATACAGGCAATCAAAAATAAGCACTTGTGTATATGTTTTTATACGTTAAAGGAGAAATATTAATGTCCACACAAGCATATAGTGGAACCATTATGGAAACTGTAAGCATAGATCTAAACATTTTTACATATAAACCATATTTTCATCACAATTTTATTTTCAATTTTGTTCACAAATTTATTTGCTCAGGGAAAATAATAATAGGTTTGTTCAAGTACGTGAAACATTTTTACTGAGGTGCGCTGTTTTATAGTGAAATTCCTTCGTTTACATCAAATATTGAAGGAGTTAATTTTCAGCTCGATGTCTGAGGTCTTACTGATTGCCGAAATACCGTTTAAAGTTTTCATGTTTATGAATTTTAAGTATTTTTAAGTAAATTCGTCGGTTGTTCGTTCTATTGTATGCTTTGAATCGTATTAAAAAAACGCGAGTATATATCGGTCCAATGTGTATAAAATATATTAAGTTTATATCTTTAATCAATTTTTTTACATTTCGAATATATGGAAAGATGTTAAGCTCTAAAGTTTCCTAGTGTCCACAATTTTTAAGTTTACTAAACATTTTTGCTTTATGTATGAGTAAATTGCTGTGCTATATTCCTAATTGTTATCTGAAAGGTAGATGTATTCAGAGAAAGAATATTGGGAACATTTTCATTAAATGATGCAAATTAGTAAACATTTAACGATATGCGTATTGTTTTTAATGAACGAAGGATTTCTTTTTTATATTTATTTGAGCGAATACAATAATTTTAACTACTTGAAAGACAAGAAGCATGAAGGATTTTTGGCTTGTTTCAGTTAAATCTTATTAAGTTCTCATAATATGTAAAAAAATTTTAAATAAAAAAATTGTGTCATCGATGTTATTAATTCAAAATTTATGATGCAACCTTTTTTTATTTAACAAACATTCTTTATTGCTCTTCTAGCAAAAATAATCATTATTTACTCAGTTACTCGATTTTGCTTGAAGAGTAAATGAACTGACCTAATATTGAGTTATAATTATAAAGCAGCTGTTTTTTATTTAGTATGATTTTCTCCTAGGGCTGCCATTCAATACTGCTGCTAGTATGGAAAAAAAGCAACTCAAATTCCTAATTATATACCATGGTAATAATGAAATTCAAAATACAAAAAGTGGTACCAAATATAACGCAAACTAGACAAGTGTAGTATAAAAACTCATTTTGTTACGTACTCGCCTGTGTACTGCTTGCTTGCCTCAGAACTGACTTGTTATGTAGAAACAGGCCATAAGTTCAAGTAAATTTTTACAAAAATCTAGTAAAAATTACTTAATATGAGTAAAAAATAAAAAGTTCATATCCTCAAAAATAGTTCATAAAAATACACAATAAATGTCTCACATATCAGGAAATGTTTAAGGACTTTTGCCCTAATTCTGTAAGAAGATTTTGGACGTTTTTGTTTAAAAATACTTTTGAGTTCTTGTGTTTGAATTCAGTAAATTATTTTCAACAAAAATGGCTGTTGTCTTTGATAATGAAAAATAAAAATATTATTGCCATTGTTTTTTAAAACATAAAAATTAAATTAAAGTATTATACAATAGTTTGAAAAATATATGAAAATAATTTGTTGGATATAATGTTTGGAACAAAATCAGAAAGCAAATACATGAACCATCTAGCATAGACAATAAATAATAATTGTTTTAAAAAATCACAACTGCGGCATTTTGTCGTCCATAGACAAGACGATACAATCGTTGAACAGAATTAGGGCACTAAAGGAAATATTTACTAAGAGTAGGAAAATTGTTATAAACTGAAGGAAATTTTATATTAAGGACCAGTCAAATTCGTCTTAAATCAAAAAATAAACTTTAGGAAATGAATTACTACTGATTAGTTCGTGAAATTTGACTTACTTAAAAAATTTTTTATAGAATTTATTATTAATTTGCATTTAGCAAAAAATCTAAGTAAATTTTTCATGTTTTCGACGAATATTTGAACTTGAAATTTATTTTTTTGTAAATAAAATAAAATTTTAAAACTCAATAACTTCAATGCTTATTCAGACTGCCTTGTTGGCAAATGGTTAGAGTGCTTGCCTAGCAATCAGAAGGTTGCTGGTTCAATACTTGTCTCCTCTCAAGGAATTTATATGTATGTATGTTGAATTATAATTAAGAATATAATATGAAGATATAACATATCATTTGGTATATAATTTAATTAAAAATAAAAATAAGTACCAGAATTAAACACAAAAAAAAATTGGAAAATTTACTAAATTTGAGATCAAAGACGAAAAAATTTTTTTGCAAAGCTCCGAATTTTATGGGAAATTTTTACTTAATTTTAGGAACATTTTACTTAAATATGAAAATATAAATACTATAAACTAGTTCATTAATGAACTATAAATTTCGTAAATATTTTCTCGTTTCAAGTAAAAACACCTTTGGCGCCATACAACTTATTTTTATTAAAATTTAGAAAATTTTCTAAAGATTTAGTTATGGCCTGTTTCTACATAACAAGTCAGTTCTGAGGCAAGCAAGCAGTACACAGGCGAGTACGTAACAAAATGAGTTTTTATACTACACTTGTCTAGTTTACGTTATATTTGGTACCACTTTTTGTATTTTGAATTTCATTATTACCATGGTATATAATTAGGAATTTGAGTTGCTTTTTTTCCATACTAGCAGCAGTATTGAATGGCAGCAGTAGGAGAAAATCATACTAAATAAAAAACAGCTGCTTTATAATTATAACTCAATATTAGGTCAGTTCATTTACTCTTCAAGCAAAATCGAGTAACTGAATAAATAATGATTATTTTTGCTAGAAGAGCAATAAAGAATGTTTGTTAAATTAAAAAAAGGTTGCATCATAAATTTTGAATTAATAACATCGATGACACAATTTTTTTATTTAAATTTTTTTTACATATTATGAGAACTTAATAAGATTTAACTGAAACAAGCTAAAAATCCTTCGTGCTTCTTGTCTTTCAAGTAGTTAAAATTATTGTATTCGCTCAAATAAATATAAAAAAGAAATCCTTCGTTCATTAAAAACAATACGCATATCGTTAAATGTTTAGTAATTTGCATCATTTAATGAAAATGTTCCCAATATTCTTTCTCTGAATACATCTACATTTCAGATAACAATTAGGAATATAGCACAGCAATTTACTCATACATAAAGCAAAAATGTTTAGTAAACTTAAAAATTGTGGATACTAGGGAACTTTAGAGCTTAACATCTTTCCATATATCCAAAATGTAGAAAAATTTATTAACGATATAAACTTAATATATTTTATACACATTGAACCGATACACATATAATAGGGTTTTTTTAATACGATTCAAAGTATACAATAGAACGAACAGCCGACGAATTTACTTAAAAATACTTAAAATTCATAAACATGAAAGCTTTAAACGGTATTTCAGCAATCAGTAAGAGCTCAGACATCGAGCTGAGAATTAACTCCTTCAATATTTGATGTAAACGAAGGAATTTCACTATAAAATAGCGAAACTCAGTAAAAATGTTTCACGTACTTGAACAAACCTATTATTATTTTCCTTGAGCAAATTTAAGTGAACAAAATTGAAAATAAAATTGTGATGAAAATATGGTTTGTATGTAAAAATGTTTAGATCTATGCTTACAATTTCCATAATGGTTCCACTATATGATTGTGTGGACATTAATATTTCTTCTTTAACGTATAAAAACCTATGCACAAGTACTTATTTTTGATTGCCTGTATTTGACATTAACAACGATTGGAATTGTTATGTAGAAACAACAAAATAAAAAATTATTACGTTTCTACTCAAAAAAAAATTTGACACTTGTTTTATGGAACCCCAAAGCCAATTTTTGGTACTCATATGAACAAAATTTTTGAGTTACTTGTAATGTAGAAACATGTCATTAGGAAAAAAAATTTCCTATATGTAGTTTCTACAAGTGAGGCAGACGACTCGTCTAGAAAATTTGTATGAAAATCACTCAAAAATATGAGTGCTTTCCATATAAATTTTATACTCAAGTCGTCCGTCTAGGTTGTAGAAACAGGGGGTTAATAATAGTACATGTCTTTTTTTTTTGAGTGCGATTCCTAAAAAGCTGGACGGCACGTTTGCTTGCAGTACCGTTCGGAATCGGTGCACAGGAGTAAACGTAACAATTTTTTTTTATCAGAAATAATTCATAGTTAGGCTTAAGTTCAGTAATTTCAATTCTTATTGAATGAAATATTTTTATTAATTAATGTGAGTTTCTAAAGAAGAGAAGAAAAATTAAACTTAGACTTTAAGCTGGGGGAAATACCGATACTTTTCTGTGCAGCCACGCACTTCATCAGCACCCTAGTCTATCTACTTGGGTAGAGATTCTTATTAACATCAGCTATTTAACTTAAATGTACAATGAACGGAATATGAGAAACGATTGTTGTGTATACAATTGATTTACCTTTGGTAAACACATTTATAAGTATCACTATTAATTTTCTGTTTTTTCCAATTTTTCATTTTTCTATTTAAGTTAGCACGAAATTATTTTACTCTACCTCAGTATGTTTAACTATTCTTACTTATCTTTTTACGATCATCACATTAATTATTTTTACTTATTCTTCTTCTCTTCTTTAGAAACTCACATTAATTAATAAAAATATTTCATTCAATAAGAATTGAAATTACTGAACTTAAGCCTAACTATGAATTATTTCTGATTAAAATTCACTACAGTTCAATTAAAAATATCTAAAAATTTTTTTTTATTTAATATTTTAATTAACATGATCTAACTTGTAAGTGTCTATTGTTAAAGTCGGTTAATATTTTTAGATGATTGAAAGCTACTTATTTGTTTGTTTATGTTGTTCATTCCATTGTTTTTTGTCACAACTAATTGAACTGAATTAATTTTAGTTGTTTGCTTCACCATAAAATTTTATGTGTATGATAAAAATATAAAAAATACACAAACGTTAGCAATAATTTATTATTTTTTTACAATGAAGTCATAATTTTAGTTTTCCATAAAAATCAGTCTTTAGTCTCTTCTGAATTGTGGCACTTTTATGTATAGTAAACGACATGCTGGCATGAGCAAATGCTAAAGTTTTATGCGATAAAAAATATTAGATTTTATTAAATATAGTTTAGATTTCATATATAAATTTCAGCGATTTTTTTTTGGAAAACTCATACAGATAATAGTGTCCCATGGTGCATTTTCAGGAGGAAAGGAACAAGTTCTGTTACTAATAAATGAACATACACATAATTTTATATAAAATAAATCATCGGTTGGTTATTTGTTTGCAGCACAGTATATTCAAAATAGATTATGTCTGCACACGCAAAGGAAAAATATGGTTGAGGTAACCATAATCAAACAGCAACATACTATGATTGAATTATATGGTTGTAATTAAATCATATTATTGTCAATAGAGAAGCAAACTTTTAATAATATTATCAACAAAAACAATAAACTTTGTTATACCTAATCTTATAATTGTAAATATGACAACAGTATTGTTAGATGTGACTAAAATATAATTGAAACTCACCATACCATGTTCTTATATTACAATAATATTGTTAAATACGACAACAGTATTATTTAATATAATAATAATATTTTGTTTTTCAATCATATATTTATTGGTAGATCTCTTGTTTGAAACAGCTATGCGTTAAATCCGAAAAAAATAAATTAATATTGTTGAAATAATATATACTTTTTATTTTAACAATATGTAAATGTATACTTATATATGTGTGTATATGTACTTGAAACTCGACACGTCTCTATAAAGAGATAAACATATGTACGTATGTGTATGTTTTTATTTATCTACCCTTTTGTTTGTTTGTACTTTATTTATTTATTTATTTAACACGACGCGTGCAATACGAGTAGCTTACAAACGAAACACTGAACTGACAGAAGATGTTTCTGAAAAAGACATTTTTAAAAACTTAACATAGTATGGTTTTGGATAACATTACATTGCTATTTACATTATATAATTTTTAAATAATAACAAAAATTACGTTGCAGTCATAAGTTTTTAACACAACTATATTGTTAAATTCTCACCATATCACACTTTTTTATGAATATAATAATGTAATTATTAAATTCAAACATTACTTTGTTTACCGTAATAAAATTAATGTTTAAAATAACAATAACTTGTTTTCAACAAACACACATTTGTTTTTGAGAACATAGTATTGTTTTCTCAACCATTCTGCAACCATACATTTTCTTTGCGTGCAGCAAACCAATAACCAACCGACGAAATGTAATTAGAGAAATACAAAAATGTTGATTATAATTTTTCCATAGCATTAACTTAAATTCAAAATAGTCTCATTAGATATTTTAAATTTCCTTGTTGTCAAATTCTCCTTAAGTAGTTTAAGTTTAAGTGGTCTTAAGTGGTTTAATTTTCCACCTCCTTTTCTTTTCTATCCACCAAAATTGTAGTTAAACTTTTTCTACATTTGATTGTCTTTCAATAATTTTTCGTAAAGACTGCATTTGCAAAAGTTTATTTTCCGTTTCCTTTTGTTTTTCGTTATTTAAAATAAGATACAGATCGTTATATTTTAGCATGAGTTAATAAGTAAACGAATTGCGAAATTGTTTATATGTAATTTATTGACAAAGTACTTGAAAAGTATTAACTGCAGTGAGGAGAAACTTGTGCAACTGAAAAAAAGTTATAAAAAATAACGAATGGGTATAAAAAGACAAACATATAAAATTAGTTTAAGAAAGATGTGGGCTGTGCGAGAAGATAAAATAATTCTTAACACGCAATTTTTTAACAATAAAAGAGTGACAACTCTATTTGCTCAGCCGAAATGAAATTGGGTTTGTTGCAGGTATCAAAATGTTGCTATAAAAAATCATTTATTGCAATTTTGTATGTAACTTTATTAACAATCTGTCCACTAAAGGTACGGTCACACTTGGCAAATGTTTGCTTACAAGCCCGTAACCACTAAATACTAATAAAAATAATTTCGATGCAGGCACGAGTTTATTAGGTTAAACAGTTACCAATAATTTTGGATTCTTTCAAACTATTTAATAAACTAATTTCTGAATCAAAACGTTTTTCATTAGTAAAAAAAAGCGTAACCATTACACTTATTCGGGCAAATGTTTGCTAAGTCTGACTGTATCCCAAAGGACAATAAGTAAATTTAACTATAACAAATTTGTTTATTAAGTAAAGTAATTGAATTATTATTTTATACGTGAATAAAGAGCATAACCAAACATACTCGTCGTATGTAAATAAAAATAATCTTCATATATTTTGCAAAAAATTCAGCTTCCATAATTTCTTAAATTTCAACCAATCATATACATACAATGAGTACATTGTAGCAAAAGATTAATTCATAGAAAAAAAATATTTTCAATATATTAAAGCCGACAAAATTTGCACTTTCATATCGAGTACAGGTTTCGCAATTTTTGTTGTCATTTTATGGTTTCATTTTGATAATGTATGCAATGCCACACAACGAAATATATCGGAACTGACAATCGTTACCACACGTACACAGTGTCATTTCTGCTTGCGATCTCACAGTGGGTACGAAGCTTAAGCGCAATATTAACGATCAAACAATTTCACACAATTTCACTTTCACTTTCACTTTCTTTTTTTTTGTCTAAAATTGTGTTTTTTTTATAAAAATGTGTGGTTGTAGAACCACCAGCAAATAAATTTCAAATTAAAATATTTACACATGGCTTATAAAAGTAATAAAATAAAAGCAAAGTGCCACCTTGACTCGCCCACGAAGGATTCCGTACGGCGCCTTTTTTGGCGATTTTTTTCGGTTTTTGACAATTTTTTACTGTCGTTTTATCAATATTAACGTTTACTTTACTTTTAGCGCTTTTTTCGTTAAAGCGATTTTTCGGTTTTGGCGATTTTGTTTTGTCTTTTCTTTAGTTTGGTGATTTTTTGAGTTTTAGCAGGTCTTGGCTTTTTTGACGTTTATTTTAGTTTTAACGTTTTTTATCGATCAGTTTTGGCGATTTTTTTGAGTTTTGGAGTTTTTTCGTCATAGTGATTTTTTTATATTTGGCGATTTATTTTAGTTCTAGCGTTTTTTTACTTTTGGTGTCTGTTTCGTTTTAACGGTTTTTGTTTGTTTTTTACAATACATAATTTTATGGTTTAAGTGTTTTTGTTAGTTTTAGCGTTTTTTTAGTTTGAGCGATTTTTTATATTTGGCATTTTTTCATAATGGTGATTGTTTTTGTCTTTTTGGCGATTTCTTGTTTTGTTTTTTACAAAGCAATTTTTTAGTTTTAGCGTTTTTGTTAGTTTAGGCGATTTTTTCAGTTTTGAAGTTTTTTGTTGTGGTGATTTTTTTATACATACTTGGCGATTTATTTTAGTTCTAACGATTTTTTTAATTTTGTCTACTTTTTGTTTTGACAATTTTTTTTTGTTTGTTTTTTACAATACATATTTTTATGGTTTTAGCGTTTTTGTTAGTTTTGACGATTTTTTTAGTTCTGGTCATTTTTTTAGTTGTGGAGTTTTTTCGTTTTTGGCGTATTTTTTATATTTGGCAGTTTAGTTTACTTCTAGCGATGTTTTAATTTTGGCGTGTTGTTCTCGTTTTGGCGATTTTTTTATTTAACGATTTTTTATTTTCAGCATTTTTGAAAATTTTAAGAGTTTGCCTCTTAAGGTTTCTAGAATACACCGACCGCTTGGTTCTTTTGGGCGATTTTTTATCATTTCATTTAATTTTTTTAAATTTTTGGGGATTTTTTATTATTGGTGTCTATTCTGAAATACGCGTCGACTTGGTGAAACTAACATGGAAAACAAAAACAAAATTGTGTAAATGTAAGAATATTGTTTTTGTTTCTGATACAAAATTAAACGTTTTTAAAGAAATTGTAACGCGTTGAAATTCTCACGTTTATTTCATTTTAGAAATACATGGCAAACAAAAACAATTTTTGAAAATTTGTTTTTGTTTGAATGTAAAGTTTTACTTCTTCGACGCGTTTTCCAGAATAGCCCCCTTTAATTTTCTTTTAGCTTTTGCGTCGATTTTTTGTTGCCCTTTTGTTGTGGCTTTTTTTGGTTTTTGGCAATTTTTTACAGTATATATTTTTAGTTTTAGCGATGTTCTTAGTTTTAGCACATTTTTCGTTTGGGCGACTTTTTCGGATTTTGGCTTTTTTCTAGTTTTTTGTTGACCTTTTCACTTTTTGTGATATTTTTTTCTTTGCGTTTTAGCGATTTATTTAATTTTAGGATTTTTTTAATTCTAGCGCTTTTGAAAATAACAAAAGTTCACCTCTTACGGTTTCCATGATACAGCAAGTGTTCAAAATTACATTTAGTGATAGAATACCTTTTATTTTTTATATATTTTTAATTTGAAAATTAAAATATTACATTTCGTTGCTCGCTTTGAAACACCCTTTTATTTTTAACTGTTATATATTTGTTGTTGTAGCGGCCTAAGTTTTACATATTCTGTGTGAATTTCAGGTCACTTTTCTCGAGAAAACAGCCTGTGATAGACAGAAAGACAGACAGATGTACATCGTGGCAGAAACAATAGGGTGGTTCCTTTCACCTTTTGTGCAGGGAACCCTAAAAATATCTGGCGTATAAAATGCATTGCATGTAACTGGAATTTAGAATCGCATAGAATGCCTCACAACTTTACAAGATCATATAACTCGTTGTCTTTAAGCTGCTTTAAAGCAGTTTTGCTGATTTGACATGACTTCAAAATCAAGATCGTTTTGTGTTGAACGTGTTACCCGTTTTCATTGCCTTAGTGTAAGCGTTCTTTCTCGGGTTTGTTTATTTTACTGAGACCAAAACTATTTAATACAAAAAATATAATTATTGCATTTCATCTATTTTGAATGACAACGAGACAAGCAATATTTTGTCACCTCCTGTATAAAATTCTTTTGAATAATTTGTAACCTAAAATTCAACTCAGCCGCTTGGAAAATTAAACACTTCAAACTTTTAATAGCTCTTGAACTAAAAACAGAAAAAAAATATTCTTGTTTATATAGTTTTAATTCAAGTTGGGGGAAAGAGTAAGTAGTTAAATTAAAATCCTAGCTATTGTTCTAATTCTTACCACATAAATCTATATACATACATACAAACAAATCTGTAAATGTGTTTGTTAACAGAGCTGTTATTGTTTTAGCCTCTTCCTTAGTTGTCTATGTTTTCTTTAAAACGATTTAATTAAACCTGTAGGCCCAGAAAAATAAAAACTCACATAAATACTCACTCACAGGCAAACAAAACATAAAAAAAGGATACAGACACAGAAGTTATAAATAGTTGTACTCGTAACAGTTAAATGAATCCAAACTAGGCTAATAAAATTTACAGTTCAACTGGGAACAAAGATGTCTGTCTGTCTGTCCTTATACTTAGTTGCCTGCCACTCGTAGTGCTTGTGCAAACGAATGAATCTCGGTTGTTTCTGGTGTTCTTGTTTTTATTTTTTATTTATTACCCTTTCTTCCTTATGTGCTACGAATTGTAAGGCACAAACAGCACATGATAAATTAACTGTGCCAACTAATGTGACAAATGTGACAAATGTGACAAGTGCTTTCTTTAAGCATTCCATTCGTGTCTTTAGTCAAAGTTTTTCCACTTGCAAGCTTTTTAAATCATTCGTGAGAGGTCTAAAGGCTTATGTTGATGTAAGTTTGTTAAGGCATTTGCAATTTCCTTATGATTTCTCTTTGATCCTATAACAATAGATTTATAGTTTAGGAATGATATCTTAGCTCCAAGAACTCTTCTTAGTTCCTGCTGTCATGTTTTCGACTGATTTATCAGTTATATATAAAATATATAATTGTTTGGCACGGCATCATTCGTACACCAAATCACAAAGACAAAATAAGCTTAGTAGGCTTTGTAACTCATACAAAATTTATTTTTCATTTTGCCTTGTAATTACTTTTACTGTTATCCAATGGATTTCTAATTGTATAAAGGTTTAGAAAAATAAAATAGATTCGTATCGAATATAAATTATTTGCTGGGTTTTGTATGAGTTACAAAGCCTACTAAGCTTATTTTGTCTTTGTGATTTTCAAAAATATTATTATTTTATGAATTCTCATATAGTTTTTGAAAGTATGTGCATAAAGTAAGAGGTTTGTGACTGTTAAAAATTTGTGGTTGAAGTCTACTGATGATTTGGTTCAAGCGCCAATGAAATACGTATATAGACCAAGCTAAACCACCAGCAAATAAATTTCAAATTAAAATATAATTATGACAATATGTCGAATAATAAATTTCTTAAAAAATTCTAATACTAAAATAAATCGCCAAATTTGAAAAAATCGCTTAAAACGCGAAAAAGGCGACAAAATTGTTTATACGAAAAAAAATCGCCAAAATTAAAAAAAGAAATCAACAAAATTAAAAAAAATCGCAAAAACGAGAAGAAAAGTGTCAGAAGTGCCAAAGCCAAAAAACGCAAAAACGTCAAAACTAAAAAAACGCTCAAAACCGAAAAAACCCCAATAACAAAAAAAATTACAAAACTTTATTTTATATAAGCTAAAATTCGTATTGAATTACATATCTACTGTCCGTACGGAACCCTTCCTGCGCGAATCAAAATCGTGCGATTTCACTGAATTTTTGATTAGTTTGTTATTATCTGAAGAAAAAGAATATGAAAGAAAAAATTAAGAAAGTAGCGCGGAACAGGGTGAAATGGGAAAATTTGTGCTGTTGGTATATTTCCTCTTTTTTGGTAAGATTGGTATAAATTCAGTTTAAAGTCTGCCTACTCAGTTTCTTTCTGGATGCGAAAAAAGTAGCGGGAAAATTCTAGTTTAAAAAAATGCGGAGCTATAACTCTCTCAATAGTGAACAAGTAGTTTGCGATGTTTTTGTTGCTTTAATAATTTTTAAATGGATGGACTGTTTGTTTAAATATGAAATTTCCGAAAAAAATCAAGACCTCACCATAAAAACTACAAAACTTTAATTAAAGAAACCGCATAATATGTAAGTTTTTCATAAATTGGATTGTTTATTTTCTTATATCCTTTTCTCTTTTGAATACAATATTGTCCGCTAAGTTTTAACTCCAACAATATAGAACTTCATGTAGAACTTCAAATGTTTGGAAATTTTTCACTTTTGCGGCTGCCTAAGCGCTATACCTAAAGGATGTTAGGGATGATTCCTAGGAAGTTCATATAATCTAGAAAGTTGTTTACTAAGATCTTAGGTACAATTTTGTAGTTGATTATCTCATTCAATTTTGCTACCTGTGCACCTGAACGGGGAAAAAAGCAAAGAAAATATAATAACTTAAATTTTTTTGCATTTTGATCTTGAAGATGAGATTTTTTTTATTTTATATGTTCACAATTTTTCTTCTTCATGACAAGAACTACAACTTTGCCTCAGAGAGTAAATCAAATTTCCAAACGGTTTGCAAGATATGAGCATGAGAAAATGCAAAAATCACACAGAGGCCCAAAATCTTTGGGGACCCATAAAAAACTGCATGAGTTGGTGCAAAACTGGGAGACACGGATCTTTTTTTTTTGGTCTTTGGATATTTGACATGAAGTCTTTATTTTATCTGAAGATTTTGATTGTTTTTTTTGTTAACCAAAGCCCTTTATTCCTGCTTCACGGAAATCGTCACTATAACCATGTAATGGGTGTTTTTTATTGAGGTATAGAACTTTAAGTTGGCATCACTTTTTTAACTGGCGGCCATTTTGTCAGCTGTCAAGTGATTAATATTTAGTTTGGTTTGCCATTTCATCATGAACAGGTTGACAAAAGAACAACGCTTGCAAATCGTGCAAATTTTTTTTTTGAAAATAATGGTTCAGTTCGCGAAGTTTACCGCAAGCTCCGTCCATTTTATGGTCGACATAATCGTCCATCAGAGCAATTAATTCGGTTAACCATGGATCGTTTTCACACTACGTTTACTCTATATGATAATACGCATCCGCAGAGACGTCGAACAGTGCGCACCGAAGAAACAATTGCCGCTGTAGAGCAAAGTGTTGAAGAGGACCCGAATGAATCGATTCGCCACCGTGCACAGCAATTGGAACTTTGTCCATCAACTTTATGGAAGATTTTGCGCAAAGATCTTGGCTTGCGACCTTACAAGATCCAGCTTGTGCAAGAATTAAAGCCGCGAGACCATGCAATGCGTCGTGATTTTGGTGTATGGGCCGAAAATGAGATTGATCTCGATGCTGATTTTCATCGCAAAATTTTGTTCAGTGATGAGGCTAATTTTTGGTTGAATGGCTACGTCAACAAGCAAAATTGCCGCATTTAGAGTGAAGAGAAACCATATGAGACCCTTGAGACGCCATTACATCCACAAAAACTGACTGTTTGGTGTGCTCTATGGGCTGGTGGAGTCATTGGGCCATACTTCTTCCGAAATAATGCTGGAGAGTCAGTTACCGTTAATGGAGACCGGTATAGAGCCATGATAACCGACTATTTTGTTCCCGAATTGGATGGTATGAATGTGGATGAGTTGTGGTTCCAACAAGACGGCGCTACATGCCACACAGCGCACGTCACAATCGATTTATTGAAAGAAACATTCGATGAGCGCATAATTTCGCGGAATGGACCTGTCAATTGGCCACCAAGATCGTGTGATTTGACACCATTGGATTATTTTCTTTGGGGATATGTGAAGTCGCTCGTCTACGCCAACAAACCAGAAACGTTAGGGGACTTGGAAGCCAACATTCGTGGCGTTGTTGCCAACATACGGCCCCATATGCTCGAAAAAGTGGTTGAAAATTGGACCTGTAGAATTGGCTTTATTCTTGTGTTTTATTTCAATTCGAAGTTCTATACCTCTAAAAAAAACACCCTGTATAAGCAAATGCAAAATGAAAATGCAAAAAGACGTGCGTGGGATGTTATTAAATGAGAAAAAAATAAATCAATACAATGCCACACATGCAAAGCTTGCAATGTAGTGGTGTGCCCATACCTGACTATAACCCAAAATATTTTGAAATTAGGTAAACAAATTCGTATGTTTGTAATAAGTTTCTTTATTATTATTTATTGAGAATTACAACATACAAACATCATAAGTTTAAAGACATCAAACAAAATTCTTTACAAAACAAGCTTCTAGCGATCAGTTTTATACAAATATGTATAAGTATTTTCAAAACATTTTGGGTATTCTTGCGATGGTCGCTCGTGGGTTAGACGAAGTCTGAAAACTGTATATATTTGTAGTCCCATTTAAGGACCATAAAACTTGCCCAACAAAACACGTTCTCATATGTTGCTGTAACAAACGTATTCAGTAAGTTTTGCAGATTTTCTCCCCCCCCCCACCTATATCGCAAACTTTATACAATGTCATTTAGACAAGTAAAACTACTAGAAATCTGATCTAATCTACATGCATAATCAGGCGTGCTCAGCAAATCACATTCTTTCAAATTACATATGATTCTATTTTCGTACAAAGAAATCACACAAGTAAACACAAGTAAATTTGTAACTGTAATATTTTTGTTGCAAAAATCACGTCCTGAAATCATGTTATGGCTCGAAAATGAGGAAGGGGATAATGAAATTTAATTTAAAAATTAGCTGAGTGTATTATCAAGAATGAAATGGCATTAACGTACCTTTTCATAATGTATGGTTAAGAGTTAACGTGAACTTTAACTGACAGTTCTTCATACAAAACTTGCCGTTAAAGTCCCTGTTATCTTTTAACCATACATTGTGAAAAGGTACGTAAATCTGATGTACGTACATATTTTAGATCATTAGTATTAATAGCAGCCGTATACTGTTAGTGACAAGTTTTGGAACCTTCTTCGCTTTAAAATGTCAGAAAAAACGCGTATTTATGATGTTAAGGTAGAAGTGCACTGTTGAGTTCTGTCAAAAAAAAAGTTAAGATAGTGTTTTTTCATAAAACAAGTTGCGTATAAATTTTTTTTCAAATCAAGTTTTGAATGTAAGTAAACAAATAAAAAAAGAGAGCTGATGGAAAAGCCACTTATAACTATGGTGACCATTCGTTCTGTATTGTACAGAACAGTACTGTATTTGGGAGTCCTGTTCTGTATAAATTATTCATTAGGAAAAAACGTTGTAATGTTCAGTAGTTTATTTACTGTTCAGTATTTGTTCTGTATTTTCATGACTCAAGCTGCATTAACAAATTAACGTAGTTTCTGCAAAAATTGATTTTAAAAGTCGCCAAAATCAGTTAAGTGTAGTTTTTCTACTATACATTTCATAACAAATTTGTTTTTATATGACACTTTTTTAATATAAATTTTTATCAAATAATCATAAAAATTTTGCAGAAAATCACCAAAAGCAGAAATAAAATCACCAAAAGTTTTTTTGTAAATTTTTCTCATCCAAATTCAAGACACATTAATTATTAAAATTAATACAATAAAAGTCATCAAAATCAAATTGTTTTAATTTCTTGAAGACGAGTTTTGGTAGGATCTATTTTTTTAAATTACTCCTTTAAGAAACTATTTTCCTGAATAACAAATATTTTTTTTCTTAAAAAATAAACAAACAAACAAATTTAGTTATCGCCGAAAAAATTACCATGTAACTAAATTAAAAATTTGGACACCAAACAAGCTGAAAAACCGCCACGTTTAGCTAGAAATTGACATATCGGACTGCCCTGGTGGCGAGGTGTATTTGTGTGAAATGTATTGGAATCACTGAAAAACTCAATTTCGTGAAAATACGAGTTAGGGCCTTTCTACTTGTGACCATCGATATGTAGATTAGCGTGTGTGATTACATTGTTATTTTACATTTTAAATTTTTTTAATTTAAAAATCTAAGCAATCAATGAACTTCAATATGTTTAATATGTCTGTAAAGTTGATTGTACTTTAGTTGCTGTTTGTTAAATATTTCCTTGTTCTGTATTTTGGTTTAAATATTATGGTCACCGTACTTATAACGCGTGCTGTGTAACTTGCACTGTTTCATGCGCTAAAGCTTTCAAACCCACGATACTCGTTGAAGCACTCGCGCGTTCCAATTAATATCTTGCCTAAATCTAGCTTCGGATCCACGATCTCAGCCATTAATTTCTACAGTAGTCGAAGTGCTAACTACTTTTGCCAACAGCAGTTTAGCGTTTTTTTATTTCCGAAATATTGGCATCCCTGTAAACATTCATTACGCGCTAAAACTTAATGCCCCAAAGTTTTTTCTGTTAAACCGAAAAAGTTCTTTTAGCATTTAAGTTTCGTATAGAAAATTTTTCTTGCCAAATGAAAACTTTTTTATATTTGTATGTATGTATATGAACATACATGAATGTATTATCATGTAAAGTACATAAAAATTCTCCATAGCCGAATATAAAAACAACTTTCTCATCTGCTTTATTTCTTGAGCATTTTCCCCTAAAGTGATGTATGTATGTATGTATGTGACGATGGCTAATGTAGCGAACAAACACTGGAGTCTAAATATAAAATTAACATCTCTGGGAATGATGAATAAAATGATAATTTTAGTTATTACCCTCACTTTAGTATTTATCAAATTGTGCATTTAGTTTGGCTTAAGCCTATCGCTAGGGAAATATATATAAACTTTGCTACGAGTACGTACAAACTTGCTAAATTTTACTCATGCATAATTCCCACGTACGTAGTTTCTTGGTCCAGTGGCGTTACGTGTGAAAATTAAATGGTTATACATACGAGTATGTATGTACAGGTATACACATGTCTATATGCATATGTAAATATGTACATATATACATGCCTGTATGTATGTATATACATATGTGTGCAAGTGTGTTTGTTAAATGAAAGTTTCTTGCGTGTTACTTAATAACTATTTTAGTGGTGGTGTTAAGTTCTTAACTATTTAAATAAGTAATATAAATTATAACCTTTTGAAATATTTGTTGTCGCTCTTTTGTTTCTTATTCTCCCACAGGGAGAAGAGTTACATGCGTAAAATATTCCAAAAAAGGTTTCTTTCAATATTTTACACAAACCTTTTAAACACATCCTATACCTAAAATGTAAGTAAAAATTTTAGTTCAAAATGAGAAGTTATTGTTGGAGTGGAATTTAAATTTTGATTGGAAACTCATTAACGAAAAATTTCTTTTAAAGATTATAAAATAAAACACTTCGCAGCAAAAAATTACACATTACCATCAGATCTACTTGCCATATAATGACTTACTACTTAAAATTTAGAAAAATGATGTAAAGTTGCTAAATGAGGAGAATAATTTTTGTAGATTAAACAGCTTACGTGAACTAATGGAATACCACGATGTTAACTATGCTCTTCATTGAACAATATTGTCCATTTGGCACATGCATTTTATACTAATAATACATAAAGCTTTCAGAAGAATGTCAGTAACACTCAGAAAGTCACAGTACATTCATAAGCCTCACAGTTAACTTTCCATCATGTCATTAGTTCTATTACAATTCGTTCTGTTCGTCTTTGCATATTCGTTGATCATAAAAAATCATATTATACTATATGCACATATGTAGGTGTTGTTTATGTTTTCGTCTTTATGGGCTTCTGTGTGTGTGTGATTGTACATTTCTTAATAAGCCGAATGTATAATAACATTATAGTCGCTTTTATGCTTTGGAGGCTTACCTTAACATTATCAAATATATTATGGCTGTTATATTGTATTTTATTCTTTAGCTAATAATAACTGGATCAATATTATTATATACAAATATTTTATGGAAAGAAGGTCAATTCTACACACAAATACTTGCGCAATAATATTTTGCTCGAACCACACAAAATATGCTTAACCTGTTTCTGATGATATTGACTATTTTGCTAAATCTTACATTTAGAATGAAAAATATCTGCCCTAAATCTCCTAATCGTATCCAAATACTTATCCAAATCAACCTTTCATAATCGATTTAATTGCCAAGTTCACATTGTCCATTTATAAAACCTATTTTAAAACTGTATGTACATATCAAGTATAATTTATAAGATCTTTAATGTGTTAACATATCTTGTATGCGATCAGTACCGATCTCCAAACCGAAAAAATGTTTCCAAAATGAATTACAACGGTCGATTCGACAATATTTCAGACCAATATATTTAAAAGCTCTAATCAAACTTCTTTTCCACTTGATGTAAAAGAATATTTTATTTTTTCAATGGCAATGCAAAATTTTTTCGATACGTCGAGTTTCTAAGATGTAAGGTTAAGTTAGGTTGCAAAGAGGAACCATCACGCTCATTTCATACATATACATTTGCCAGTATGCGCTGTCATAACAAATCCCACCCTTATAGGAACTCAGTATAGTGCACGTCGCCCTTCAAGCTTTTCCAGTCAATATCTCTAAGGTGGGTAATGGCCGGTAAAGTGTCATCCCAAGAATAACAGGATCTTACCTGGGCGAAAGCTTGAAAATGGTAAAGGATTGTCTTCATGTCCTCCATGCATTGCCTGCATTCATTGTCATTCATGGCTCCAATCCGGCACAAATGCTCTCGTATATTAGAGTGAACCGTTAAGATTCCAGTGAACTTTCCTATCTCGGGCTTGTTTAGTTCCTACAGTCCCCCTGTTTAGTCTTCGTCCGGGTCGCCCCATAGAACCTTGGTTAGATTACCTAAGTACCACAATTCCATTGTGTCTCAATCTTAGTGGTCCGTTACCCATACAAGAGGAATATTGTCATGAACCGTCTAATCGTTTATCGTATTTTTACAACCTAAAACAGCCCTAGAGTTTACTCTTTTGGTTGTGATTGCCCTAATTGCCGACTTACGGTCGGTAAATATATTGGATCTAATATTCACACTGCTGCCTTTTACAGCATCCGTGATCGCACAAAACTCTGCTGTATTATAGTCAGGTAAGCGGAAGTAAATCTCGGTCTCCTGTTCCTCTATGAAGAAACCCATTTTCGAGCCATCCGTGTAGCAGCAAACTCCCACGTATGTTTGTTCTAGGGTTCGATTGCCCCACGAGTGTCAGGAATCAATGTCGCGCATTCTGTCTTACGTACCCTATCTGACATTTCCAAAGTCTGGTCTTATCGGTTCTGATGGTGTGGTATATTGTCCTGTCCGATCCATTCCCCCATCACTTGTAGACGTTTTGTAGCAAGAGCTGCCTCGTATCTAATACGAATATATATTAGGTCCAACCTAAAGAATGGCATCAAATTTCCTGGTGGATGTAGTTCTCATAGCACCACTTATACCTAAGCACACATTCGTAAAACCTTCTACAAAATTTTAATATTGCACTTTCTACCTATTGACCTCCACCATACTACCGATGCGTAAGTTAGAACTGCCCTGATCACACAACTATAGAGCCTGTGTGTCGCATTAAGGCTAAGTCCCCATCTCGATCCAATGACCCTTCTGCAGAGAGAACAGCCTCTTGCCTCCATCTAATGTCTCCACAACAGTTTCCGATCTAGTTTTTAATAGATATCTGCATTAAATCATATTTTTTCTATACACAGTAAACTATAACAATAAATACACAAATCAATAAACTCATATTTTGCTTGAAGAGAATCAAAACTTTACAAGTATTAGGACCGATTATTGATTTTTCTTTTTGTTCTAATAACTACAACTTAGGCACATGAAGTTTTAAAATTCTCTTCTTGACAACAGAGTTATTGGTATATCGTGCCATACCTGCCAAAAAAGCTTAAGCGACATAATTTTTTAACTTGACGCTTTTTTTTTACCAACATCGAGTATTTGCTATCGTAAAAAAACAAAGTACAAATGTGTCGGTTAAGCTTTTTTGGCGGTTATGGCTAAATATATCGTCATCTTAGTAATGCAGCAGACATTAAGCCAATAATGATTTACTTTCCATTCCAAATGAAACAAAGCAGAATAAAAGCTAATACCGTTATTCTTTTTAGCTACTTGCAGCTAGAAATTATTTATATGAGACTAAATTCGTTATATTTAGTGATATTTTAAGTTAGTTCCTGGTTAAATTTCCTTTTTGTAGCTGGTGGTTGCTTGCTGGCAAAACAAACTATGTTGACCCAGAAAAATATTTAGAAAAAAATAAAAAAAAAATTAAACATTTTCAGATTTTTCTTGATTTTTTGTAATGCAGCGGCAGCAAAAAAGCAAAAGCTATGTTGTTTTCAGTTAGTGTTTGGTATGAAGTACAAAAAAAGTACTGCCGCAGCGCAGCAATACCAAGAGAATAAGCCATCTAACCCATCCGACTATTTTTGAAGCAAATTTTTCCTCTCAACTATTTTACTTTGTAAACAAGGAGTTCTATATACATATATGGTACATGCATATACATTATACAAATTTGTATATATTTATATATGCATAGTTACATACATATGTACATATACGTATATATTTTTGTATGAATTTATGCATCACACAACTTTTCGCTGCAAAACCAAAAGTCAAATTGCAACAAATATCCTCATAATTTAAATGCATGTTCAAAAAAATTTTAAAAATTAAATGTAAAGAGAAAAAGTAGAAATAGTTCAGCAATGTAAATATGTATAAGGAAAAACGAAGTCCAGGATTTTTTAAATGTTGATGAGAATAATATGTTAACGATTTTATGAAGCAGTATGAATTGGTTTGTAGAAATCAAAGTTAGTTCGTTGAAATTAATTAAGCATAAAAACAAAGCGCTGTATAATTACACCAGATACTTTTAGAATTAGATTAAATTAAATCAACTTCAACGAAATTGCAACAAATTTTAATTGGGGTGTTTCAATGTAAGCTTTTGCAAATTATTTTTAGATTTCTTTTTGCAAACAACTGTTAACTACATACATAAATTACAGCAACTATTAGTGTAAATATATAAATTTACAATAAAAATCTGTTACATTGACTGAAATTTATGTTAACAGACATTGGACCCACCAAACACGGTGGACGAACATCACAGAAATTAAACACACATACAAATTCTTGAGTAAATATCTTCCTCAAATATAAAATATGTTCAATTAAAGCAAAAAAAAAAAATTAATTTTATTTTGTTCCTCTTTTATACTGAAAAAAATAATTTCAATCTTCAAACCCTGGAATCTTATTTAAGATTTTTTCTGATTTTAGTACTAATTTATTTCGTTCTAAAATACGTTTAAATAACAGAGGGAAAAATTAGTTTTATCTAGTTGATTATACATATATACCAAAAAAACATAAAATTTTCCAGCTCTAGGGCTGTTGTATTTTATTTTTTGAAATTTTTTATACTAAACTTTTGCTTTCTAAGCCATAAAATATATTTAATTTATAAACAAAAAAAAAAAATTAATTTGACCTAGTTACTTAAATATATCAAAAAAAAATTAAATTTTCCAGCCCTGGAGTCATTTTTGGATTTTTAATACTTTTTTTTATTTTTTCTAAAATATAAATGTGTTTTTCAACAAAAAAAAATTGCTTCAGCTAGTTACTTTTATATAGCTAAATACAGTTTAAACTTTCCAGGCCTGAGCTTCGGAAAACCGATGCCATGTAAATATAGACTCTTATTCACCTTCCACACACGCTTTTCGACTGGTTGAGTTAATAATAAGTTTGTGGCAGCATTTTTGTCTTGAATATCTGATGTTGTTTTTACATTTATTTTCTTCACATACTTCTTGCAACTACAATTCGTGCTGAAAAAAGTTAGCCAATGGTAAAGCAATAAAGTGAAATGCTTATATGATTCAGCTAAACCCTTCAATAATAAATTTCAATGCATTTATAATAAAAAATATTTTACTGAGTAAGTAAAATAATAATTTGGGATTATTAGTGCCTTAGCAAATGTTAAATTTATTTTGAAAATTATTAATCTACACAAATTCCGGTGTAAAATTTTTGCGCACTAAGTTTTTAAAGCCGTTTAGGTAGCCCTTTTTTTAAAAATTTTACTTCGCTAATGATTCAGCAACAATAAGTTTTTTTCCCAAGCAATCGTTGTACAATTTTTGAGGTGATTTGATTTGTTATTTCAATGGATTATATATTGTTACTATTAGCTTCTTAGAAGTCTATTATTTTGGAGCATATTAACAAGATCTTGCCCCTAATATTACATACGATTATCATTACTTTATGGCTCTTCGTAAATCCTTGTACACTCATTTTATACTTAATCGCTTACTACTTGTTAAGAATTCATTCATACTGCATTGAAGGAATACTGTAAGTAAGTGACATATGCAATGATATGGCAAGCATAATAGGTAAAAAAAATAAGCCAAATTTGTAGCACCGCTTATGCACAACATGGAACGAATACGTAAGAGAAAATTATTTCAATGAGAAAATTTCAATTTACAGATTTTCAGTTTGTGATGCAAAGTCTAGATCGCAACATTCTAAACTACTATCACACTGTCGCTTGACTTACGCAGCAGGTGCAACAAACACTAAATGTAAATGCCCTTTTACCCACTTATGCACATTTGGCATATTTTGTTGTTGTAATTTTTTGGTGTTATTTTAAAAATGTTGGCAATGCATTTTTTTATTTACCTTTTTCACAATAATGTTTGCAGAGTAATGAATGACTTCTAATGAAACAACTTTTACGTCATTCTGTAATGAAAGAAAAAATTAAAATAATATATAATAATAATATATAATATTATATGTATGTATTATAATATATAATATTTTTTTATATGTCCAGTGTAAATTGTACTCGTGGACATAAACTCGCGTAGACATAAACAAAACATCCAAAATGTCAAAGTTTTATCTGTATAATTTTGAACCTATTATTATGTGGCCACTTTTCTCAATGTTTTCTGACAAAAACTAAAAATTTTCAAGAGAACTTATAAGTGTTTGCTTGCTGGATATACAGACATATGTACATACATACATGTGTATGTACATCTCTATATGTATGTACATTCGATTGATGGGTAATATTGGATTTAATAAAGTACGATTTTTTCATATAGCTCATTTACTTACATTTACATTTTTGAGTTCGTGATTTAGAATTAATCCTCATATCGTTCTTCATGTTGTGTAAAAATTGCATACAAATAAATTGTTTACTCAACTCTTGAGAGAAAAATAAAATTTTCTTTTTCCATTGAGTTATGTATGTGTAAATTGAAAACTTCAAACTTGTTTTCTGGCAAACTAATTTTTAGACTTATGACATTCTTTGAGTAAATGAGCGATATGTCTTTTATTGGTGCTGTAGTAGTATGTCTTCCAATTTGAATATGGTTCCCTTGAATAAACGGTCACCAGAGGATAAATCTGTTTATGCACACTGAAAAATAGCTTTAAATAGAACTTAAAAATAATTACGATTTAATTACCAGGTCAAATATTGGCCATTAGTTTATAGCGAACGCAAAAGTAATAACGTTATTGCTAGCTAAAAAAATTTTACTTTAAGCTAACTTTTACTCAATTGGAAAGTAATCCATATACGGTTAATTGACTACCGCCTAGGATATCGTAATGTTAAAATAGTTGGGGCTAGTTTCTTATTAATTTGTTAAACTTAGTTTAACGCACGTTCAAGTTAACCAAGAAACAAATTTATACGTTGTTTAACCGCCCATGCTGTTTTTATGTGATGGATTAATAGCTGCCAATTTAGATAGAAATGAAATGCTTTGTTTTCAATACAGATGTGGCATTCTTAAAAAAATTTTCCGTATATAAGGCAACGCTTAAAAAACAAGGTGACTGTTCTTTAAATTAATTTAAAAAAATATTTCAATAACTGAATTCTGAATTTTTGTTAAATAAAAAAATAAATACTCGTAAGATGGACTTAAAAATAGTGACGCTCCAAAAATATTATCAAATTTCGAATCCAACGAAATGTACTTTATCTTCAATTAATTCTAATTATCATAAACCTCTTTGTTAAACGAAATCTTTGCAAGAACTCCAATAAAAAAATGATTTTGACGTGGTTTTTATCTCTCCAAATTATTCTGGTTTCATATTATCCAAGTTATTCTGGTTTCATAATCACTAAAATCTTCGTCGTCATAACAAGCATCCATTTTATATATGTACGAGTATGAATATATTTATTTATTAAACTTTTTAGTAAAACAGTTTTTTTATATTGCGTAATGTTTATTTCATATATTTAACTAGATAATCTTTATTTGAAAAACAAAACTTTAAGTTTAAACTACATTTAACTGACAAGTGAAGTTTGTATTTATGTAAAAAAATAGCTTTTAGTGGCCTCCATTGAAAAGTAATCCAAGTATCAGCCATTACTAGTTGCGAAACAGTTAGCTAAAATTTAATTTAAAGTTAAGTAATTTTCCCCAGGGTTATTGACAAAATTTCGAAATTTTTTTTTTCACCGGTATCTCCCGAACGAACCCCTTGATTTAAGTCATATTGGCAGCATTCGAGTCTATTTGAGGTTAAAAACTAAACATATTTACAACTCCATCGGGTTAGAAGATAAAAATTTGTTTAAGTAAAATAGTTTTCGAAATCTACCAAACCAAATCGATGACATTTAAGTGAGCTCAACATCTTTCGAATGCGGCAAATTTGCTTCCGATCTATTGACTCGTTCTTCTTAAGTTAAGAAATGTTTAAAAACATGCCCACACACATGTAATGTACATACATCATTTCGAAAATCTCGAAATAGTCAAATATGTTTTCCAGGATCTCAAAACGTCGAAATGTGATGAAAACTAGATTTTCGAAAAATGTAAATCCTATAGCGAAAAGTTAGAAAAGCATTAAATTTATACAAATATTTTCTCCAATATTATTTGAACAGTCTTACAAAAAAATATTGTAATCCTTTTTAAACCTCAAAAATTTCTCAAAAAAACTAAGAACTGGCAACACTTAATAAAACTACCGCATGGTCGCTTCTTCTTTGTTTCTCAGTTTCTTATTTTATTTCAAACAGTGCAACTCTTTCTAGTAATTTAGTGCATTAATTTTATATTTTTAATAGTTAAAAGTATTTAACTGGCTATAATTTTTACACAAAAATAAAGTGCAACAATTGTTTGATTTGTATGTTATAAAATATTTTAGAAAATCAGCATATTCAATACAAATTTTTAATGTAAAAAATGTGACTTAATAGATTTTCATTTGGACTTTAATAAATTGATGACTTTGTGGTCATTTACATTAAGTCGCATGAGCTAAAATGCTCATCAGCTGTTTTTTGTTTACAATATTTCAAAGCTCAATAAACTAGTAATCTTGCTTTTAACCCCTTAGGGATATAAGATATTATAAGGATATTTTATTTATTTTTAATGCGTCTACCTAATTGAAACGAAGTGTTATCGCGTTCGGTAGTGGTGCGTGTGTTAATTAATTAAAATGTGTGTTAACTGTTTATTTTTATCATGGCAGCAGCAATTGAGAGCAGCAGAGAATTACAATAGGTTTTATAAAAGTAAAATAGTTAGAGAACGTGACTGATGGAGATTAAATTGTGTAGGTAAGTTCGAGAAAAAATTCTAATTGTTTTATTTTCAATTAACATAAGAAGTTTAATTCAAAAGCTATAAGTATGTAATAAATTGCGTTTAATAATAATAAAATAAATTAATATTAGCTTTAAATAAATAATGACCTTTTAGCATGGTTTATTTAGAATAAAATTATGTTCAGAGAATAGTAAGTTAAAAAGGGAATTAAGAAAAGTCAGGGAAAAAGTCAATGTCCTAGTTACCTACATATGGACAAATACACTGAAAATTATTTCTGTGTATATCATACTAACGAAAAATAATTTATTCAGATAATAATAAAGTTTACTCGTATGTTCTTTACCGTCCTGAGAGTCTATTCTGTAATTCGAAACGAATGAAATTTTTTTGAATTTGTGTGTTAATTACATGCGAATTAGAAAGATTTACAGATTATACCTCCTGAAAAGTAAAATATTAAATGTAAGCAGTTTTTGCTTCAAATATATACGGTCAAGTTTTCTGAAATATAAGAGAAAATTATGCCCTATTGTATAAAATATAATTTCGATATATTTTTAACTATTTGTTTATTGAAAAATCATGGTTTCAAATTGCCATATCCATGAAAACGAACCCTAGTTATTGTATGTTACTGGCTGTTTTCTTAACAAAAATAGGCTACTGACCTGAAGTTTTCACAGAATATATAAAACTTTGGCTCCTAAAAAATGGGTGTTCAAAAACGAGCATCGAAAAATATAAAAATTCTCATGTAATATACTGACAATTATGTATATACATATGTTGCTGGTTTTGATTTAATGGTAACTCCGTAATCTAGATACTCGAAAGTAATCCTGTGACTATGTTCTTTAACTTTGGTGAGAACTTTTCCAAACGAAAAGTTTGTTGTCATTCTGTGAAACACGGGATGACTAACAAAAAACGTAGTTCCTTGCTCATGTTTCTTGTAAGCTTATTTTAGGTTGTAAATGAGCCTGTGAAAAAATAGGACAACCAATATAATTTTTTGATTTTACTCGACGCGAAAACTTCTCGCAAGTTATAGAACACAGGTACTGGGCAAAATCTCTTTCAATTAATTTGTGCGATTTTTCAAGGAGTTATATATAGTTAATTTATGTTATTCTTTGGTATATTTCTTTGTTCTTCATACAATAGTGTACAGCATTCAAATTGAATATTCAAAATTAAAAATGTCTCCGAAGTCTTCTCCTTGAGTTAGTAGGCCCCTCTTTCTGGCTCTGCTGTTATTCAGCTCCTTACGTCTTGTTGTTGGTATCGAATAGCACTCTTATGCTTAAACTTCGTGACACTGGTACTCAGGAAACTTAATTTAATTAACTTAATTGCTTAGCTTAATTCACTTGGACACAAAGGCCTTAAGATGTAAGTGACTACTTATGTCTTTCTTCTTGACTAGGAAGTCATTCACGTAGATGCACTGAATTACGACGCAACCAACTATTTATGCCCGTTTTCGTGACAATGAAATCACTCACTGGACACACGGGGCTTAGGATATAAATAACTACTTATGTCTACCTTCATGACTAGAAAATCACTCACGTCGACACAAGGGTTTTAAAATATAAATAACTATTTCTGTCCGGTTTAGTGACCAGCAAATCACTCACTTGGACACATGGGGCTTGGGATATATGTACATAATTACTTAGGGTGACTAGGATGCCCCTGTGGCTGAGTGGTAGCAATGCTAGCCTCTCAGTGCAGAGGTCTTGGGTTCGATTCCCACCATAGACCTTGAGTGTTTTCCGCAGACAAGCGAATCGCTTTGCGGGTTGTGTTTGTTCTTAAATCACTCACGTCGACACACGGGCTTAAAAATATAAATAAATATTTCTGTCCGCTTTAGTGACCAACAAATCACTCACTTGGACACACGTGGCTTGGGGTATAAATAACTGCTTATGTATGTCTATCCTCGTGACTGGGAAATCACTCGCGTAGATGCAAGGGTTTTAGAATATAAATAAATGTTTCTGCCCGCTTTCGTCACTAGGAAATCACTCACGTCGACAGATCTACCAGGTTAATGGTTTTTCGTGACTAGAGAATCACTAAGACATTTATTATAAACCAACTACTCTACCACTGACTTTATAGATTAGTATTCGTGACTAGATAATCACTAAACTACCCTTCGACTCGACTATTTTTCCTCTACGAAGATGTATCGTTTTCGTGACTTAACGATATCCAATATGCGGCTAATCTACTAACTGAGTATTTACTTGCTCAAAACGATCCCATTTTGTAAAATTCCTTGCTGTTATATTGGTCGTGTATCTATTAAAGGCTTCTGAAACAAACGCTAAAAAACTTGTTCGGCAATGCATTTGTTTAACTTATTGCAGGTATTTGAGTAAAGAAGAAAATAGTTCGTGACTGCAGAATTTGTGGTGCTTGTGGTTTTTTCTCTCATTGACGCGTATACTAACGTCATGCATGTACATACATACATACCTACATAATTTTTGTATGCTCTCTTATTTTTCTGCGAACATACAAACGCACACATGCATTTACATGAGTTGTGTGCGCTTGCTTTAAAAAACCTCCCTTAAGGCCGGGGCACAATGAAGCCGTCATACGTTAAACTTGGCCTTTTTCAACCGACATTAACGCAGCGACGGTGAAGGTTGGCACAATGAGTACTTTATTGACGGAAGCATTTGTAGGTTGATTCTTCATTTTATTTATTAAATTCAACTTTTTTGAGTGAAACATTTGCATAGGGGTCAAATTGACCCCAGTCTTTGTAAAAGTGATTTAATAAGGTTTTACACCAACTTACTATACCAAGCAACTAGATAAGCCTCAACTAATGTTTAACTCACACATTGCAAAAAAAATAATCGAAAAAACATTATAAATGACTAAGCTACGACAGTTTTAAGCAAGTCAAGCATATTTTGGTGCATTGGGGTTAATCTGACCCCAATTTTGTATTTAGTTTTAAAACTGTCGTAGCTTAGTCATTTATAATGTTTTTTCGATTATTTTTTTTGCAATGTGTGAGTTAAACATTAGTTGAGGCTTATCTAGTTGCTTGGTATAGTAAGTTGGTGTAAAACCTTATTAAATCACTTTTACAAAGACTGGGGTCAATTTGACCCCTATGCACTGACAGAAGGTTAAGGGAACTAATTGCCAGAGAATGAGAAAATTCTCGTTTAAAGTACGACTATTTTTTAACAAAAAGCTTAGAAAATGCATTTAAATATATGTGGGGTCAGGTTGACCCCATGCACAGACTATGTAAAATTTACTATGCACTGACAGAAGGTTAATCAGAAATAATTTTAAGTCAGGCTTAAGTTCAGTAATTTCAATTCTTATTGAATGAAATATTTTTATTAATTAATGTGAGTATCTAAAGAAGAGGAGAAAGACTAAACTTAGACTTTAAGCTGGGGGAAATACCGATACTTCTGTTCTGCACAGAATCTCTACCCAAGTAGATAGACTAGGGTGCTGATGAAGTGCGTGGCTGCACAGAAAAGTATCGGTATTTCCCCCAGCTTAAAGTCTAAGTTTAGTCTTTCTTCTCTTCTTTAGATACTCACATTAATTAATAAAAATATTTCATTCAATAAGAATTGAAATTACTGAACTTAAGCCTGACTTAAAATTATTTCTGATTAAAAATTCAACTTTTTTATTTATTTCCTTTATTTATTTTGTTTAATTTTATTTTTGCTGCCACAAAACACAAAAACATACAGAAAAAACCAACCAATATCTGTCAAATTACTCAACGTACACAAAAAGTTAAAAGTTGAACAATTTTTGTACTTTGCGTTGACGGACACGTGCCGAATGTAACAGACCTCATAAGAAACCATGTATTTCTACTTAGCTGTGAGTTGAAAAAGTCAAAGTTTAACGTATGACGGACTCATTGTGCCCCGGCCTTTAAACACAAACATAATAGCTTAATAGCTTACCATCTAAATCTTACATATACACCCAAACGTACAATATGCGAAATAACAAGCACATCGCTTTTTAAAAGTCATATACACGTACACCAATACATCCATTGTGCTTCGTTTATACTGCGACAGCATTTATTATTGGCTTAGTATAATGCATGCCACGAGAGTACATTTAAAAAACATTACGTATTTACATTTCAAGACTGCTTACGCAGGCCACTAGTATCTATCTATCTATCTATCTATCAAGATTGGCAACAGAAACAAATAACGGTATCGGTATTGATACCGGTACAACTATTTTTTAAGTATCGGTATCGGTAACGGTATCGGTATTTTTTTTTATTTCGGTATCGGTATTACCGGTACATACCGTAATTGAGTTTATAATACCGGTATACCGATATGACTGCTAAATTATTAGTTCAGACAGTGGATATGGCAAAAAATCTCCTTTTTTTATTAAATTACTTCGAAAGGGGAGTATTTTTACATTAACATATAAAAACATTTAAACTTATATGTTTCTATATACGTTTTTATACTTTTAATAATAGTATAAAGTATACATTTTGCTTAATTGAACAAAATAATAAAAATAAATATATACAGTGTATGTACATTATACACGAAGTACATGTAGAATTGTATGCACTTAGCGATGTGCGAATATTCGTATTCGAATTCCCGAATATTCGTCTTTTTTCGATATTCGTATTCGTACTCGCCAAATTCAGACGAAACGAATATTTGAATATTTGATATCAAACAATAAACAATATTCTTGTAGCCAACTTAAAAACAAACAAAACAAATTTCTCGTACAATTAACATTTAGGGCCATTATTACAACTTAAATATATTTAAAAGTAGGATTTTATCAGACGTATAAAACTCTACTTTAGGCTATTCATTATTATAAATTTAATTTAACTTACCAGGAAGGATACATTGCCTTTAACTTAGCGCTCACTTTAGGTTTAGTTAAAATTGTACTGATGGACAACTTTTTATACGTCCGATAAAATCCTACTTTTAACTAACTTTAAGTTGTAACAATGGCAATCCTTAACTTCAGATATAAAAGTTTCGAAAATTTTTCTCCATTATCTCTATCAACCCATTAACCCTATATTTGAATTAGACCTATTTTTTGTTATAAATATCAAATTCCAAAGCTGTAAACAAAAAATGTATTACGCCACTTTAAAACAAGATTTGTTTTTAAATATGTATATCCAAAAATCTAATCAGCGTCCAGCGAAAAATAAGAAGAATGCTGCAAAAATACTGAAAAGTCCCATTTTTAATTTAATTTTCTTGGAAATTGCGGGGAACTCAAAAGCAAACTGCAAATTGATTGCATAATTTTCTACCTAAGAGAGACCTTTCAGACGAAAATATTGATTGGCGAAATTCTTTTGTTCAAAATTTTAGTTTAAATTTAGTATAACTTTTGACTTAAATGTGATTTTGATACTATTTTTTTTATATTACAAATTTTGTGTCTTATTCATAATGAGTTTAATTTTTTTAATCTAACAATATTTGACTTTTCCAGTAGCAGAACAGTGGACAAAGGTTGGTAAAAAATTCAATATTTTAATATTTTTTCTCTAATATTTCCTAAACTGTGAGCGAAAACCCATAAATGTAGTAGACTTTTTTTACCTCTTGGATAAAAAAACACTTGCAAAAAATCCTTTTTATCTGATCAAAAACAGCAGCTTGGCATGGATTTTAATTTTTCATTAACCCAAGGTTGCCTATTTTGGTGCCTTGTGGCTGCGGCCCCTTTAAAGATATATGCCCTTATGCAAAAAAATATTTTACTTTAACTATAAAGTTCATATTAGTTGACAAGCACTTTAAGGCTAATATTGCTTTGTTAAGAAATTGTATGCAAAACACAACTTTAATTATTTTGTTATTTAATAATAAATACTGGTAACTCCACCGTATTCAACAACCACTTCACAGCTTAAGATGTACAAAATCGAATGCAATTTCATTCGGGTATTCAAATTTTTTTTTATTTTATTAAATACATTTTTATTTTCTTGAAGTAAAGCAACCTAATTTAAACAATATGACCTTCTGACACGTTAGGATAACATATAAACATTTCTATGAAGTATACGTAAAAAAAATATGAGGAACAAAGAAGAATTATCACAATTTGTTTTATTCGAATGAAATGAGTATTTGTATATAGAGCTCTTTTCGATTTGTTTTGATTGTATGAACATAACTAAAACATATTTGTACAATTGTATTTATTTTACACTTTTTTTATGGATTTTACCATGTATTTTTAATCAGTTGGATAATTTGATGATGTTTTCCATTACATGACAGAAATAGTAAATCTAAACTAAGAGCTAACAATTCTAGCTCCATTTTCAAATGTAACATGGATGAATATGTGCTATACTAACAAATATATTTGGGGTACAAAATGCACATTTTGAAAATATCAACTTAAAGTAGTCTTAACAAACGTGAGAACCTACTTTAGAAATTTGATATAATAATTGTTTTAGAATACAACTTTACTTAACATTGCTTTGCAAAGCGATGTTAAGTTTTTTTGTATAAGACCCATATTGTCTAAATTCCAGACTTAAGCTCTGTGACACCTTCCTCAATGCTGTGTAAGATTTCATAGTAATAGAACAGCTAATTTAGAAATTTATTTCCAATTTTTTTTACAAATTCCTCACTGTGTATCGCGTACTTTAGGCCCCGCTAGGCATTTATGGCAGCAAACCTCATATTTTATGCAGAGCACATGTGTAGTATATCAATTAAAGATAAATATGTTTGGAACAATTTTAATGTGCAATACATTAAAAAAGTACTCTTCAAAAATTTAAATCTTGCTTACAGTGCCTTTGCTCTTTTAACCAATTTAAAACATTCATGTGTCTAGAGATACGCTTCATAAGAATGTGTAATGGAGAACAAAAACGTGTTTATAAAAGGAAGTTAATTGAAATAAATTTTTGAAATTTTATTTTTGGTCGGAATCGGTAAACGGTATTCTGGATACCGGTATTTTCTAACCGAAATGGATTTCGGTATCGGTATCGATACCGGTATCTAATTTTAGCGGTATTTGAATCGGTATCGGTATTTTTACTATACCGTTTGCCATCCTTGCTATCTATATAATTATTAAGCAAACATGTTTTTTGTAATCCCTTTTATGCTGGTACTACAGCACCGATTTCAAAAAGATTTATATGGTTTTAAAGGGGTTTCGATACAGATGTGCAGAATCTATATTTTATTAAAATCTGTTTAGTATTTTAGGAGCTATAGGCGTTTAAACTTGCTACTACTGCATCCACACATATTACACATGCATTTATTAGCTTACAAGTAAACAAGAAACAAACAAACATGAGATTGTGTGTGTTTGAAATATTTCTCTTGATCTAAAATTTTTTTTCTCTTATTTGTTACTGTATGAAAGCCATAATACTTAAAGGAAGAGAGTTCAATAAATTGAATTAGCTTAGTTAAAGGGATTTCGTTTGTGTTTTTAATTTCATGTATTATTTAATTATGCATATGTATGTAAGTATGTGGGTTGCTGTGTTTTAATGCATTTTTTATGACGTTTAGATAAATTTTCTTTGAGTCTTAATAAAATTATTTACATTTAGATTCTAGAATACGGACGATTGTGTCGTCCGTTGTTGTTATATACTTTACATAAAAATATTCTTGTAATTGTGTTATTGTATTTTGCTTTTGTATTTTGGTTTTATTAAATACCAGCCAACATTCATTGTTCATTGTTTATGTACAAATTGTTGTACAGTGTGTGACAGCAGTTTCTGTAAACACTTTTCGTCACTATATATTTTTATACAGACTAAAACAATTAACACTAAATTTAAAAAAAAAAATTAAAGGGTGTTCTATCAGTTAATGTAATTTTGACAACTTGCTGTTTTTTACAACCCGTAAGAGGTAACTCTTGAAATTCAAAATTATAAAATCGTCAAACCAAAAAGTAATCGCCAAAACTGAAAAAAAACGCCGTATTAAAAATTTTCTAAAACTAAAGTATATCGCAAAAAAACCGAAAAACTCGCCAAAATAAAAAAATCGTCAAATTGAAAAAAATCGCCTAAATGAAAAATTCAACAAAATAAAAAAATTTGAAGAACCGAAAAAATTTCCGAAACTCGAAAAAACGCCAAAATTAAAAAGCGCTAAAAACCGAAAAATAAAAAAAACCAAAACAAATGCCAGAACTATATATTATATAGGCTAATTTCCTATAGTACTACATATCAACTGTCCGCACGGTACCCTTCCTGTGCGAGTCAAAGTCGCACTTTACTGAATTAATTATTGAAAATCAAGTTTTGAAATGGTCTTATCCACTTATGAACTTTAAATCACTACCGTTTAACACTATTTCTTCATTTCTTTCTCTGGCCCACAAATTTTTTTTATTTGCTAATACTATATATATGTGTAATAAACTTCAAGCCACGAATCGTCGGCGAACTTAAGTAACTAATAAAATTTCCACATTGCTTAAAGTGATTTGTCTACTTAACAATAGAGGCGCTGCAGCGACGCTATAAAAATTAACTCAGCGCACAATAGTAGAGTTGTAAAACGAGTTAAGGTTAATATCTTAATACTTCACCATCTGCCCTATCCTGTCCTGTCAATAACGCTTTTCTAAAGAAGGATTTATATGCATGTTAGTAGGCATATTAATTTCCTGGGTGTTACTTACAGAAAAATACCAGTAAATGCTAAAAAAATTGATTAGGCCTAAGCCATAAAAAAGAATTAATGATAGTGTGCTAGGCAGAATACCAAGCATTAAAATTTATTTGGAAGAAAGGAAAACCTGTAAAGGATAGTATAAAGATTTGTAACACACAAAACAAACTTATGTAAATTTGTGTGATTTTTCTCTTTTAGTTTTTGGTTAAATTTTTCTAGACTTCTCTGAAAGGAAAGAAAAAAAACTAAACTATATGTTTATTTTTACAAAAAGTAACATAATGGAAATCAAACTTGAAGTGCTCTTAAGACCACCATGTGTTTTTTTACATTGAAATAATGTGTTTTAACGCTATATTGGAAAAACTTTTTACACTAAATTAAAAGAAAAAAAAATCCATTTAAAACCAATACATATAACAGTTTTTTTAACAGAGTTATTTTTTTCACAAATATAATGCATATTGTAATAATAACATGAGGTAGTGTTTGGTTAAAATGGTATTATCACAAGGACATATAAGGACATGCATACATATGTATAACATTACCTTGCACTAAACCACAAAAAATGGAAAACAAAGGCATACACAAATATATACTAGAAAACTCACGCTTATAAACAACCAAATTTTTGTATGTAGAAACATATGTATGTACTTTGTTTGTTTATTCGTCTCTGGTAGTAATAATACACAGAAAAATTTCATATAAAATTTATTGTAAACAAAGTCAATTTAAAATTTTTTTTGGGAATAATTCATATGTGTTTCCTGTTGATTCAACATGATTTACAGTAATCTTCAAAGAAAATTTTTTCTTTTGAAATAACTTTATTTCAAGTTGAGCTTAAGATTCCAGCATTGTTAAATCAAAATGAAAAATCATTTTGAATCAAAATTATTTCATAATGAAACAATGTGAATTTGATATTAAAATAGCACGCAACAACAATGTTAAGTCAACGTTTCTCCATGAATCGAATGAACATCCAGAATTTGATTAATTATTTATCTAAGAGATCTTAAATAACATATTATTTTTAATAAATTTAAAATGATTTCCAATAAAAATTTTTCCATGTTGATTTTACATTAGTATATTTTTCTGTGTCAACAAATATATTACCAAAAGAGAAAAAAACACAAAAAAATAATGCCTGATAAAAAGTAGAAAGTAGTTGAAATAAAAAAAAGGTTTAATGTTTGTGTCTCACTACTGCAATTTACTTACGTAGGAGACTTCAGTACGTGGCCTTAGTTTCTATAGTTACCAAATGTCTTTGCTTTGTTTCAACAACTTGCCTCTTAATAGTTTACTTATATTTGGCAGAAAATTACTTGCAAGTAATTGTATTTTCTTACAACTTCTTATAAATGAATAATGAGCAGATCTGCTTTTGTTGGAACTACTTTTATCTCTTGTATAAAAAAAATTTCATATTAAAGCATTGTGCACGCACCTCTTGAGAGAAGAAAACATTTTTATATCTTCATTGAGTTGTATGCAAATTGAAAATTTATTACATTTAACTTATTTTCTGCAAAATTAGCTTTTGGAGCTATGCCTCTATTGCAATAAAGGGGCGCTATGTACACATCTATGGTCTCGTCACAAAAATTTATTGCAAAAAAGTTACATTGTGAAAATAACAGTTTCTATTATGTTTTTATCTTTTCCTGTAAAGTTGCAATTGTTTGAGTTACTTGTGAGCAACGATATCTATATCCAAAACATAAGAAACGAAAGTCACTGAAATATGATCTAAGTTTCAAATCTTCCTAAGTATAAATAGGCTCACATTTTCGATTTCTTAGAAAGTTATTTTGACATCATCAAAATTTTTATACATATAAAAAAAGTATGCTCGCGATCACGAAATGCAGATTTTTTTTAATCACCAGGGCTCGGATTCTTATGATTTAAAAAATGAAAAATTCCCCCTACATTGCTACATTAAATTAAATTCAGGTTCTTCCTGTTATTTCAGTATCGAATTTACGTTTTTCCAACTTCGAATAACTTTGATTCAACATGATTCATCATTTTCATTTAAAAGTAGGGTTAAATCAACATGAAATAAAGTTGTTTCAAAAGAAAAAATGTTCTTTGAAAATTACTCTAAATCACATTAAATTACTATGAAAAACATATAAAGCAAAATCATTGCCGGAAAAGCTTAGTGAAGATTTCACTTTTCGAGTTTTAGCTAATTTAGACATTTTTAAAAAAGCACAGAACAAAATTATCCAAACATTCTTGTAAGCAAAAATTTTACCAATAACACCCTCTCCTTGCAAAATTTTTGGGTTAATGAACACTTTCTTTCCCAGCAACAATTGTTATAAATTCGTTAAAATTTTTAGGAAATAAACGCACCTATTTAAGAATGTATAAAACAAAAATATTTTTGTTATGAATAAGGCCTCTAATATTTCATTTATAATTTATAATTTTTCCATTATTATTACAAATATAAATCTCATTATTAGTTATCAGAAAAATTTATTCATGTTTATTTTTCGAAATCTATTTATTTTGAAAATAAAAATTTATGGCGTTAGAAAATGATTAGGTTTTCATAAAAGGCAATTTTTCATAAATGTCGAAGCCCCGTGGCATTTTCCTAATCATAGCTTTTAAAATATTCTGCTTTTATTTCTCGACATCAAAAGAAATATAATTATTCTGACGCTATTGAAGATTATCTACGGTGCGGCAAAGGCTCATAAATAATAAATGACCGTTTTTTATAACAAGAATGGCGCTGAAATGTGTCTGCTTAAATGCTTGAAAAAAATTTGAATTTATGAGAAGATTTCATATCTTTTGGTTATGTGTAGAGTCGGAAGTGCTAAATGATATGCGTGTCATGTAGGAAAATAAGCAATAATAAATGGTATACCATAGAGCAATTGAGATAGGGTTTTTGTTTTTAGAAGGAACACACACACACTCACGTATTCTTGTCTAGAAATAAATAGAAAATAATATAGAAAAGGGAAGAATGTTGAGAAATTTAAAAAATATATGGAAATATACATACAGTGAAACCTCTCCTACCGGACACCTCCCATGACCGGACACTTCTAATAACCGGACAAGTTTTATATAACCAAAAATTAAAGTAAAAGAATGTGTACCTCTCTCATAAGCGGACACCTTTAATAAGCGGACAAAAATACGGCGACGGTGAGTGGCCGGTTATGAGAGGTTTTACTGTACATACGTGCTTACTATTAATTTATGTGTGCAGAGGGTGTCCTTAAATTATTTTTTATGCAACTTAAAATTGAATTATTATCGTACAAAGAAAAGTTCATTTTTGATGCATACACATAAGATTAGGCTAGGTCAGGCTGTCAGGCTAAGTTATATCATGTTAAATTTTCCCAGGTTCGGTTAGGATGGATTAGAGTAGCTTATGTTAGCTTAAGCTAAATTAGGTTAGACTTGAACTACTTTAGGTTAGGTTGCCTTATTTTCGGGTAGGTAAGGTTAAGTTAGATTAGGTCAGGTTAGGTTACCTATACACGGTTAAGTTCTTTTATATTCGCCTAGATGAGGTTCAGTTATGTTAGATTAGGCTAGGATTGGATAAGGTTACCTCAGGATCGATTAGGTTAGGTTAGGTGACATTAAGCTGGTTGGGCTAAATTAGATTATTTTACATTACATTCATTAACAATGAAATATCAAAAGGAACAACTTTTTTTGCAGGTTATTGTGAATCATGTTAGATTAACATATGAGACACAATCATTGTCAATGTAGATTTTAAGTTGAAATTTCTGTGTGTAGGCGAATTATGGCGACCGCAAAGTGGGCGAAGCTCGCAGGATGTTTTCCAAACAGAACACACATTTTCATAAAATAGTTTTATGATTTGCAAGCGCTATTGATCTATTTATCCATCCGCAGTAATTGAGAAAACAGACTAAAAAAAAATAACAGTTAATTCGACACATGAATCTCCAACATTATGACCGCTATTAACTGTAATAAATCGGTACTCCCTATTGGAAGACCCGTTGCATACAAATGACACATTCGTTAATGGAGTAATAATACCAAAATTAATTTGCTCCATTTCATTTAAAATCACAACACTCGCACTTTGTAAACTCGTAACTTCTTTGTATTGCGCCTTCTCCTTGCAATACTCATGGTAACGAAGTACAAAAATAATTTTGTAATTTTGAGATAATACGTTCTTAAGTCAGAGATTTTGATAGCTTAACAACCAAACTAAAAGCAAAACAAAAACAAGAATTTAATTTTTTCTTAATTTTTAATAAGAATTTATGTTTTTCATTTAGTTGTTACCATTTTCGAATGTTTTATTTCACAACCCATCCCAGAACGACGTTTTACACATTGTACAATGCACAAGTATCAATGTGTGCCTGTGTGCTTTTATATTATTCTAACTTGACCCAGATTTTTTTATAAAAATACACATACTCGTACTTATAATACATGTTTACATAAATAAACACATATATAGAACAAGAGAGTAGAAGAAAAAAAGAAAGAAAAAAATTAAGAGCCGAAATGAAATCATGTTAACATAAGAAAACAAGCCAACACACAAACACAGTCACATGCCACAGAAGAGGAGTATGTATCGCTTCTCGGATTAGATGCGAGTACACTTCCTGTGTAGCAAATCGTAAAAATATCATCTAATACAAAATGCTTGTCGTTGGGTTTCTTTTTGTATCTCTACTTATTTTGTTTTTTTTTCATTTTGTTTTGTGGGAAAAACACAAATTTTGTTTTCATATAATTTTTCGTTTTGTTGGTTTAACGCAAATCTGGTCGTAGTAAATGTCTGTTTTTTTTTGGCAAATGGCAATTGTATGTATGTATGTGGGTATATATGGGCACAAGCATAATACGACTTATTTGCACAGAAGCAAGCACCTAACAAACAAAAAGGTTTGATTTGAAAAATGGAAAGGATTCTTGTCGAGACTGACGACTTTATTTTCGAATTGGGAAATATTTTTTCTCAAATGTTTCTGTAACTTTCTTCTTTAGTTTTTTTAAAGCTTGAAAAGTTTCCAAATTTAAAAAAGAAAAGCGACCTTTTTAAGCAAGGGAACACTTTAATATTTTTCAAATGTATTTTCTCAAAGCTTTAAAATTTTCTGAATTTCAAACAAGTGAAATTTTTTTCAAATGTCTTTTAGAGAAGTTTATTTTTCTCAAATATATTCTCCAACCCTCTTTTCTAATGTTTCTCAAAGCTAAAAAAATACCCTGAATTTAAAAAAAGGTGAAATTTTTTGCAAATGTATATTTTCAAAGTTTATTTCTTGCAACTGTATTCTCTAATCTTCTTTTATAGTGTTTCTTAAAACTTGAAAATGTCCTGAATTAAAATAAAAAATTTTTTAAATTGTATTTTCGAGAAGTTTATTTATTGCAAATACATTTTTAACCCAATTCTGAAGGGTTTCTCGAATCTTGAAAATTTTCTGTATTTATAAAAAGAAAAGGGACCTTTGTTTTTATCAAGGGAGCATTTTAATTTTTTAAGTGTAAATTTGAGAAGTTTATTTTTCTCAAATGTATTCTCTTATCCTATTCTCGAGTGTTTCTGAAAGCTTGAAAGTTTCTTGAATTTAAAAAAAGTGAAATTTTTTTTAAATGTATTTTCGAGAAGTTTATTTTTCACAAACGTACTCTCTAACCCTCTTCTCTAAGCTTGAAAATGTTCTGAATATAAAAAAAAGTAAAATGTTTTTAACAGGGAAGACTTTATTTTATTAAATGTATTTATTATAAAAACAAATTATTTTAATTTCATATTTTCCCAACGTTTCGTAAATTTTATATTCATTTTTTCCCTTGGTTTATTTTAATAAATATATTTAAACATCAAACAAAGTGTTGAAAATATTTAGAAATTAATTTTTTTTTGCAATAAAAAATTATATTATTTACATAACAGTATACATATGGGCATTTCCACTGCAATATCCACTGAGACAAATTAAAGTTCATGAAAGAAGTGTTTTCTTTTATAATATTTTCGTAGAAATTTATCTAATGTAAAAAAAATTTAAAGAACTTATTCATAAAAAATATTTTTGATGTATAAAAGGGTTATAAAACAGATTTCAACATAAAATTTGATTTATAAAGCCTATATAAAAGAGAATTTTTGTGATGAATAAGGAGGATAATATTTATTTAAAACCCATATCAATATGTTCAAATACAAAGTCACAAAAGCGCAACTTTTTCATTTGGATATTTCTTTTGTACGTTTTATTTTGACAGACGGTTTTAAAGAGAGGCTTTACCCACTGAATTATGCTCTGTGAAATTTTTTAATGTTCAAACTGTGTAATAATTGCCTTGCAAAATTGCATAACTTGATGTCGCGTTCAAGGTTTGAAAACAATATATGTTATCAGTGGGTTGAAAGTACCTGGAGAAAGCTCAACAAATATTTACTACAAATAGTGTTATTTAACATAGTTAAAATAAACAACAAAATTTTAAATACGTAATTTAATATTATTGAATTGCAAATGTCTGCTTGATAAAAAATTATTTGGTGGACCTATTTTCGACAAGATCAAGTCACGAAACAAATTAAATTGAAATCCGTTTAGCTGCTTGTGAGCTACGGCATCAAACACAAACATATTCAGCAGAATTCATCTAGAAAATAAGCGATATCTTCCAAACTGGTAGTTCAGTTTTCATCAACCTGGCTAACAACTCTCTGCATCAAGTCACCTTTCAAACAGAACCAAATCAAAATGGGTACAGCCGTTTGGTCTGTATGTGGACTTAAAAAACACTGAGAACACTATAAAGTTATAGTACCCTTGTGAAATATATTATAATATGAAATATATACATAAATACTTGTCATCATGGTACCTATATAAAATTGGTCACATGCAACATCGCAAATTAAATCATCGATAAATTTAAAATAATTTTTTTGCATCGAAAAATTTTTTCATGCTTTCACATTATTTAAATTTAGATGAGCAAAAACTGAAAAATGGTGCAAACGATGAAGGGAAAAATTGAAAGAAGAACAAATATTATTACAAAACTTTAGAGTAAGAGTAGAAAACGTGGAAATTGATGGGCGAAAAGAATTTTACTAAGCTGGCTGATTTATAATTTTTTTAAAAATACCGAGAGAAAATATAAATATCAAGATGATAAAAAATGTCACGTGCGACTGGGATTAAAATTTAATTTTAAAAACTTATATTTAACACTTTTGGACAGCAACAAAAACATTCTAAAGACATAGCAGTGCACAACATATTAAAGTTCGTCGCTTCAAGTTTCGCTGGAGTCAACGTTTTTTCCAACAAACAACCCGCGGAAAGCGGAAAGCATCCATTGTCTATGGCAGGAATCGAAATAACGATATTTGGACTGACAGGCTAGCATCGCTACCACTCAAGTACAGGGACATCCTAATCGTTGGCTGCAAAAACAACTTCTGTTTTGTCACATGCGCATGTCTTATAGGGTTAACTAAGAGCTCTGAGTTACACTTATTGTTGAATAAAAATTCGTTTTATGTTAATTTTTTGTTGCTGTTGTTTTCCTGTCGACAGCATGGAAACGCCCATATAAAAACTATACAATATAATTTTTTATTGTGAGTAAACTAATATCTAAATGTACTCAACATTTTCCTTGATGTTCATAAATATTTATTTAAATAGACAAATCCCTTGAAAAAGTTCACATAAAACTTTCAAAACGTCTGGAGGTGACAATAATTGCATAGTTCTTGTTAGATAAAGTAAAATAATTTACCTGAAGAAATTTCTCATTTGGACAAAATAAAAAACAAAATATGAAAAATATTGACCATCAAATTCATAAAAAAATAAAATGAATTTGAAATCCGTTTTAAGAAAATTTTGTGTGAAAAATTTGGAATAAAATACATTTAAAATTCATTTTAAATTTTATGAATATGAGGGTGAATAATTAACAAAATTTCAAAAATGATTTTGATCTCGAGTGAAGCTTATTTAAATAATGCAACTCGAATAACTGAATATAAAATCTAAAAAATTGTTTTTTCAGTTATTATATAAAAAATTGTATTTAACCTTTAGGTCTTCTATAAATCGATAACTAATTTATTTATTTATCGATCTTTGGCTGCTCCTTTGTAAAGCTTTTTCAGGATATAAAATAAAAGTTACAGCGAAATATTGATAAATCAATATTTATAAAAATATAAAAATATTTTTAAAATTATTTCAATAAAATTAAATGTGCTATGACAATAAAGACTACCTACTGTTTGATTCCCCCAATTATCTAACGAATTGTATTTAGACATCAAACACTTAGTGAAGTTTGTTGGGCAACAAAATACATGCATAAATATCAGCTTTTTATAAATGCTATTAATTTACATTCATACAACACGATAACAGATGTTTATAACCCACTAAAATCTATAGACGAAATTAAGTTGAGGCAGATCTCAGGCCCAAATTGACAATCTATAGCTAACGAGCAATTTTTCTCATCAATTTCATTGGTTAAATCACACCTTCATTAGTTAACCACAGTTTGCGAATTTGAGCCTTAATAAAACATAAGCCGAAATCCTTATTTGCTTGTGCTGATAACTCTGTCTACCTGTTTGTCTTTTAGAAAGAAATGCTATTTTAAGACTTCACGTTAATAAAGATATTAAGTGCAAAACGCAATTATGCTTTTGAAGATGAAAACTGAGCCTGATTAGTTACAAAAAGGAGGAGCACAAAAATAAAGTTAATACATAAAAAATCATAGTATCGTAGCAGACATTAAATAACATTAAAAAAGTAAAATTTAAATCATTCATTAAGCCGGGTTTCTAATACCAAATTCGTATGTTAAACCAACAACAACAATTGCTTATGAACATTTTTGTAAGCTGAAAATTTTCTTTTACATGACATTTCATGTATCGTATTGTATCATGTCTCAAGAACGAAGGGCTGAATGGAGCGATAGATAGTGAGAGAGAGAGGGAAAAAAGGAACAGAAAAATGATAAGTAGAATCGACATATGAAACAAACAAAAAATTCAAGTTCACTTTTAGTGAATCAAAATAAAAATTAAATTTTATAATTACTATTCTTTTTCAAAATTGTTAAACATAAACAGGGCTACCAGACTAACAGTTCTAACCCCAATTTATTTTTTGGAAAAAAGGATGAAAATATTAATTTTTGGCTTGGTACTTTCATTGGGGCTATATTAAAAAGATAAATGTTTAGTCAGAGGATGCAGCTGACAAAAGGCACTACAAGGAATTCAGTCAGGCTGTAGATTAAGACAGCGCAAGATATGTTAAGCAATTTTGAAGTTAATGAATTAAACAATCAATTGTGATTGCAATTAAATTGATTTCAGCCATACTGATTTCAATCTTTCGACTTCAAAATGATTTCAGATTTTAAAATGAAATCATTACAAGATCGCAATCTTTCGTGTTTGCAATAATTTTTAAATAATTTTTTCAGAAATCATTGATTGCAATCAATTTAATTGCAATCAATTTGATTGCAATCAAATTTTTGTTGAAATCATAGGATTTCAATCAATTTGCCTGAAATCAAATCCAAAGGGGCATCATTCAATAAAATATTGTAGAGTGCTTAGAGAGGTTGAGTTTAAGCTTGCGTTTTTGACCTTTGTGTCCTGAAAATGCACGTGCTATAGGATCCTCCATAGTATTAGTGGAAACCACCAGGATTTAGTGTAAACCGCTGAATTTGTGGTGGAAACCAACAAATTATAATGCAAATCTTAGCGGAAAAGTGAAAATATTAATTTCGTGCCTTTATTGGGAAAAGTGATAACAAACATAACATTAAAAAAAAACAATGTGGAAAATATTTCAGTTTTCATGAATTTGAGAATTTTTTCCAATAGATAGCTCTTAATAGGAGTAGCTATTCAAAGTTGCTATCTGAAAGTGATTCACAACGCGAAGAATTTAGCACGAAAAGAACCTTTCTACTGCAGCGGATGATGGTAAAGGTGCGTTAAATCTCATAAATGTGGATGTCAAAGTGGGATACCGATTAAGCATTTCAAATGATGTGTCCGTATCTTATAAAATATTTAAAACTTTTCGGATTGCAGTTAAAAATTATGTCCAGTAATTTTAAAACATTTTTCAAACAAAAATTAGCATTATTGACATTTAAAAATTATCAGAATCAGATTTATTTCTAGAAGAACGAGTTTCGTTTGAATAGAACGATTATTTTGATTTTGATTTCATTTTGATTGCAATCAATTGATGTATAAATTAATTTCCAAAAAATTTATTGCAATCAAAATCGTAAATTGATTTCATAATTTCAATTTGAAGTCATGAAATCAATTTACGATTTTGATTGTAATCAAAAAATTAGAAATCAGTGACTTGAAATCAAGTGATTGCAGTTAAATTTATTGCAATCTTTTACAGCTCTGCAACGTGATAACCCAAAAATTTAAATTTTTTAGTAAATAATGCCGAACTAATCCTCTTGTATACTAAAATTTTGACAGACAAAAATATAATTTTCTTTTTCCCTTAAGTAATGGGTGAATTGATAACCTTAGGGTCCTTTTTTATCAAACTATTTTTATTACTGACGTTGTTTGAGTAAATGAGCGATATGTACAAATTATATCAGAGCGCAAGTTTTGTCTTTGATTAGTATCTGGGGCAAAAACGAAAAAGTGATTAAATCGAGATTAACTTATTTCTATTTTATGGCACTTCTATAATCTCCATATTTAAAAGTGCTCTTGGGCAAAATTTTAATTAATTTGTGCAGTTTTTCAGGAAGTTACAACGCATTGACTTGCTGCTTATATTTTTTCGACTTATAATCTTATATATTCCAAATTGAATGTATTATGTGGGCACTATGAAATAAGGCCCAAGGAAATAACGACCAAATAAAAAAATTAAATAAAGCCCAATAAAATTAAAGAATTTTTAATTAGATCTTATTTTATTTATTTTGGCTTTTTTTATTATATCCAGATTGGTTTCATTGGGCTCTTCTAATTGGACTTTATTTCATTTATATTGGGTGTTTTTTCATAAATTTTCTCTTATTAATTTTTTGGCTTTTATTTTATTGCGTTTTATTTCATTTCTTATTTGGGGGTTATTTCCTTAGGCCTTACTTCGTAGTGCCTATTATGTGTAGTGTGTAGAATGATATTTTCTAAAAAAAAATTAAGTAATTTTTCCTTATTATCACAGATATATAAATTTAACTAAAACACATGTTTTTCATAGGAACTTTTTTTGGGACCATTTTCTTTTAAGAAGGGATTTTTCTGGAGAAATATTTTTGCTAATTTGCGTAGAATGAAAAAATTTATCTGGCAGCACTGACCAGAAATGTGTTTTCATTTAATATTGTAACTTTCCCAAATAAAGAAAATTGTGGGCACACAAAACAATATGTGTAATTTTTTTAAACACTTAATTTGATGGGCTGTTGAGTCAACAAGCTGATAACATCAAGAATAAACTAAAATTAATCACTACAAGGTATTTATACATAATTATGTATGTGACGACGATGTATTGATTAAAGAAAAGAGAGAAAAGATAAACAAGAACAGTTAAACACTCTTGTATAGAGTGGTATAATTGTGTGCTAACGAGAACATACAAATAAAGAATAAAGCAGAAATAAACTTAACGCAAATAAATAATTTTGTTTGCAGTAAAAAACAATAAGTATTTCTCGCATTCAATTTCATTACAAGTTCATGTAGAATATGCAATGGTCATAACTAATCTTCGCTAATAAAAATCATTGATATGACGAATAATGCAGCATTCCCCTAAACATACATATAATTTAACTTTTTTTTTGCTTTCATTCATAAAATCATAGAAATTGAATAAAGAGTAAATTTTTTTTCGATGTAAAATGCAAAATTATTCTTCAGTGGACAATTGATTAAAATAATTGCCACTAAGCAGAATTACATCACTTGCAGGTTTAGACTCTTTTTAATATACATACATATATACATGTTTTAAGTGTCCTTTACTTCAAACAAATGATGCTTAATAAATAATGGCAGCAAACATGCAACAGAAAACTGCAGGCAGTTTTCCATTTGTAAACCGTATTATTAGTGAAATGAATTGAATGCTTTTACGCAATATTTAAATTTAATTAATTAAAATACAAAATTTAATTTATTAGTTTTTTAATTTTTCTGAAATATACTCATTAAACATAATTGAGTATGGAACAAAAAATCTGAAAAAAAAATCTGAATGACTTACATGACATGAGCATGGGAGACATGAGTCTCCTATATCCTCCCTGACAGCTTCACACACATATGCAAATGTGGCTGACTTTCGTTGATCTTATCAAATAAGTTTTATCTTTTCAAAAATATGTTTTAGCTTAGGCTAAAGTTCGTATCGCTCTGTAAGCCAAATTACATGTGATAATTATTAATGAATAAATAACACCAAAGTTAATTGTAAATATTCTGAAATACACTAGCAGAACGGAACAACTAATACCTGATTTACATTAAGCATTTTTTTCATGAAATTAGTTGCATGAAAAAATTTTATTTAGCAATAGGAGGCCTGGAAGAGAAATTTACATCAAAAACGTTGCCCAAAATGCATCAGAGAATCATTCTACGTCCTTTTTTATATTAAATTCTCTCTTATATCGCTACAATTAGCAAATAGAAAAAGTTGCGTGCAACAAAATTAATGAAATTTCATGAAAAAATGCTTAGTGTAAATCAGGTATATCTGCTTTCGAAGGTCGCTGCACCTTCATCATCAAAGGTCGTTGTGTTGGGTGAACACAGTGGACAGTGTCAGTTCATGTAAATTTCTGCCTCATGTGAATATGTGAATTGAAAGCTTTTTTTAAATAAAAGTTCAATTTTATCATCTCTAAATTTACAACAGTTTTGTCATTGTCGTTTGTTCTCTATTAACTGTGCACATGTTTGTTAATTTGGTTTTATTTTTGGTCTTCTTAAGGAAAACTGTTTTTTTGTTACTATTAAGCACACTAATTAAATTTTTGCTTTAAGCCCATAACATTACACAAAGAACGCTGATGATGAAGGTGCTGCGATTTTCGTAAAAAGCTAATTGTTCCGTTCTGCTAGTGGTTGTCAGAATATGTACAATTAACTTTGGTGTTAATAATTATCATATATAATATGACTTACAGAGCCATACGAACTTAAGCCTAATCAAATCATAAATAAACCAAAAATTTCTTTTCAGTAATGGTGACGTATATATTGCTACCGTAATATAGAAAGTCCCTAACTCATTTTTTTTTGAAATCTAGTTTTTCTGTATACTTTGTTAGAAGAACATCTATTGTATCGGAAAGTACAAAAAATTCGATATACAAAAAAATAGTTAGGGCCTTTTTACCCAACTACGCGACGCAAAGAAGGGTACTATGTTTATCAGCCTATGTATGTATATATGTGTGTGTGTATGTATGTATGTACCTTGGCGGCACTGTATAAACCGACCGAGTTTACGGATTGTTATTATTTTTACATCAATCAGTTTGTCTTAATCCTGGGAGTATCACTAAAGGCATGATAGTAGGCAACACTGGAAATGGCGGCCAATAGTCGCCATTTTGTAAATACAAAATAATTAAAAAGTATTTTAAAATGAGCCTCAGATTCTTCCTCTTATGATTTTTTATTTCGAATGATTATTTAGGATATTTAACTATTCAAAATTGGTCGCAATCAGGTGTTCGATTTTTTTAATTACTACTTGTTACATTAAGGTCACTACATATATATACTATATACTACATATTATATCTTTTATCGGACTGAATGTGTGAAGCATGTCATCATGCTTTTTTACTTTACTTTGTTTGTTTACCAACCAATTAACTTAAAAGAATATATATAGAATTATTTCCTATTTTTCCTTTTAAACTAACTTCGTCTGCTAATGGTTTTGTTACAATGAAGTTTAGTTACTAACGAAATTATATATTATATTTTTTCCATTTTATTATTTCCTATCAAATTCTAGTCAACAATGAATGAAAATTGCGTGTTAATGGTTAATGTTTTATTCTTGTTGATTCTATTTTTAGTTTAAGTATCATATCGCATGTGGCCAATCGAGCAGTTTTTGCTTAAAGATTTATTGAATTTTAGTTGCTTTTATTCTAAAGAATACTTGGCAAATATTTTTTTTTTCAAATTTATGCCTTATTTGCAAATCTAGAATATTTCATCCAAATATGATAAGACTGTCAGATTTTTGTTTGTTTTTGCTTTTTCCTTGCCGTATGGAGATTTTTGGGCTTTCACCAAATTTTTTTCCCTCAAGTTTTTGTTTAAGTTTGTTGGCAAGTAGCAACATTAATCTTTGTTAAAAAGAAATAATCATAAAATATTAAAACGTTTAATATATATATGTTATTTTTCTTAAGTGTAAAAAATGAAAATTTCATATGTATTTTTGCATATTTTATATGCGTTAATCATATAAATGTATTCGTATCTAACTCTCAACTGACACTGCACATTGGGGCCAGAGGCGGTAATTTTACGGTTTAATTAAAAAAATAGTAAAAATAATTATAAAACTGAAAGTGTTTTTTTTATTAAAGGGCATAAAATTCTACATCAGTAAGCAAAAAATAAATGTTAAATAGTTAATGGTGCTTTTTTAAAGATGTGTTGAAATTGAACATTGAACATAAGCCACATGGCACAAACCTTTGATTGTGCTTAAATTAGATATCCATATAAAAATTTTACAGATATAAAAAAAATCTTGATTAAAGATCTTCCTAAAACATTAAAATATGTTTAACTGAAAAAAAATGTTTTTTGGTTATATTTTTTTCTAATTTTCAAGCCTGGAACTATAATTTTGGCTTTTCTGGTCTTTAATACTAATTTCTTTCTTTCCAAATAATTGAATATATTTAAAGAAATAATTAGTTTTATTTAATTAGTTCTATATACCAGAATAAGTTTAAGTTTTCCAGGTCTGGAGCTATGTTTTTTATTTTTATAATTTTTTATACCAAACTAATTCTTTATAAAATATAAAGTACTCGTATATTTAATTTGTGAATAAAAAGAATAATGTAATTTGACCTGTTTAGTTTTATATGAAAAAAAATAAATTTTCCAATCCTGGAATCATCCGTATTGACTTTTCTGATTCTTTAAATCAAAAATCATTTTTTTTAAATATATAAAATATGGAAATGCGGAAAAACTAGTTTTATTTATTTAAAGTATATTAAAAAAAATTAAAATTTTCTGTAGCTCTGGTTTTTATTTCTCTAATTTTCTATACAATACAAAACTTTTCTTTCAAAAGCATAAAATATATTTCATTTATAAAGAATAACAAAAAAAAATACTTAGACCTAGTTACTTTTATATTTCACAAAAATTGTAAGCTTCCCAGCCCTGGAATTATGCTGCTAGAGTTTTCTGATTTCTTACACCAAGCTATTTCTTTTAAGAGTGTAACATATATATTATATTTAATTTATAGGTAGAAAGGAAAGATTATTTTCGATATTTTTATATAACAAAAAAATTTAAAACTTTCCAGCCCTGAAAAAATTTTTTTAAATTTTTTTTTTATTTTTAAACCAATTTTATTCATGTTGAAATCTAAAATAAGTTTATTTAACAAAAAAAACAATTTACTTAGTTATTTTTAAATTTAAAAGCAAAGTTGTAAGCTTTCCAGCTCTGAAACCGTCTGCTCGATTTGCTCATTTTCAATACCAACCTATTTCGGACCATTTCTAACACGCCAGATTTCACCTACAGACAAACGGACAGACGTACGTCGCTTATTCGTCTTCCCTATGCAAAAGGTTCCAGAATATGTATACTTTATGGGTCGCATATTAATATTGTGGAAATTACACACGGAAAGCAAAACCTATATATACACTTTTTAATTTTAGGTGAAGGGTATAATTATGAATTTGTAATTGCTCTGTTGGTTAAGCGCCGTTTATATGCATTTTGTGACTACTCCTGTTTTTCACATGCTAAAAAGTCATGTTGATTAATAAATTAATAATTATTTTGTATGGGTGGCACCCATTTCTAAATTGCTCTAGATTGGAATTCTCAAAGTCAACGTCAAGCTGGTTGCCCACGTAAATCCGGTGTATCAGAAAGGAATATGGAGCTGCGCGTCTTACATGGTGCGAGATTAAACTTTTTGTCAGATATAGAAATAGGTAAAGAGATTTCGTTGACGAACTATGTTATCTAAATATTTTATTTTGTATTTTTTTGCATCTACATTATTATTTTTTTTTATATAAATAAAGTACATGTGTATATAAATATAGGAAATGACAATCGTTGCCGCCAGTATACACTAAATATACCGATGTCACAAAGTACCATAGTGCGTACTCGGCATAATTGCTGCTTTTCCAGTTAAGAGGCGGAAAATGCCAAAAGTCACATACTTACTGACCCGTCCTCGTATTCTGAGCTATCACAGAATTTTTGTAAGGTCTTCTTTTATAAATTTGTCTTTTTTAATTCAATAAAGTTTGAATTTTATGACAACTGCTGTGTTACATGAAGTTATTAATGTAAAAGAAGAATGAATGAATGTAAAGTTTTCCTTTCAGATATTCATATTAATTTCTTATACTCAAAAAATAAATAAAGTTTTAAGGATTCTTTGCACGTATGTTATTAAAAAAATATTTTCAAGAGACGAAACTAGTACTTCAGGCGCCAGCATAACTCAGGGTGGCGTTGTTTGAAGTATTTAGCACGTTGACTAAATAAACCGAAGGTACTGAGTTCAATGCCTACATCCAACAGTCATTAAACAAAAATAACAACACCACGTATATTTCTGATGTGCCTTAGTGTCCCTTTGTATCAGTTGTTGTAATAGGAAAGTGCAAGTGATGAAGGCATAGTCACTAGTCACTTAAACTATACCGACTTCAGCAGATACTAATCCTAATGTAACATCAGAGCGCCTTCATACGCTGTGCAGCAGAATAATCAGCAAAGCAAAATAAGCAATAATACAATGGCTACTAAACACAGCTTCAAATACATTGAATACGCCTCATTTAGTTAACACCAGAGGCCCTGCAACACTGCATTACTAAAAACGTACAAAAAGCAGAGTTGTAAAAGAATGAAGCTTTTCTCTCTCTCTTCCTGCACCACCTTTCTTTCCTGAAACAGGTAACACCTAATAATATTAATAGGCATTTGCCTGAGTGTTAATTCTCTTTGTAAAAAAATCGACATACTGTTATAATTAAAAAATTATAAAACAAACAATTTAAAAAAAATTTTATAAAAAAAATTATAAATAAATTCAGTGAAGTGCGACTTTGACCCGCGCACGAAGGGTTCCGTACGGACACGAGATATGTAATTCAATACGAACTTTAGCGAATATTGGCATTGGCATTTTTTCGTTTTTGGGTTTTTTCGGTTTTAAGCGTTTTTTTTAGTTTGGTGTTTTTTGAATTTATTGGCGCTTTCTGAGTTTTGGCACTTTTTTCACGTTTTGGCGATTTTTTTTTTGACTTTTGAAGTTTTTTTAATATTTGGCGATTTTTATTATTTTGACGTTTTTTTATTTTGGCAATTTTTTTATTTAAACGGTTTTTTAATTTTGGCGTTTTTTTTCATATAGGTGATTTTTTTTTCTGGTTTTGGCGATTTACTTAGCTTTGGCACTTTTTTTCCGTTTTGAGGTTTTTTTTTCAATTTTTGGAGTTTATTTTAAATTTTGGCGTTTTTTTTCGTTTTGGCGATTTTTTTTAAATTTGGCGATTTTTTTTTAATTTTGGCGATTTTTTCCTTTTTGGCGATTTTTTTCACATAAACAATTATTTTGTTTTGGCGCATTTTTCGCGTTTTGGCGATTTTTTTCGGTTTTTGGCGCTTTTTTTCATTTTGGCAATTTTTTTTCATTTAAACGATTTTTTCGAATTTGGCGATTATTTAAGTGCTGGAATTTTTTTTTTAATTTAGTCGATTTTTTTCGATTTGGCGATTTTTTTTAAATTTTTGGCGATTTTTTTCAGGTTTTGGCGATTTCTTTCGGTTTGGCGATTTAATAATTTTTCAGTTTTACCGTTTTTGAAAATTTCAATAGTTTACCTCTTACGGTTTCCAAGATATAGCAAGTTGTCAAAATTACATAGTCAAAATTGCATTAACTGATGGACCACCCTTTAGTTTAAATTTTTTATAATTTTAGTGTTAATTGTTGTAGTCTATACAAAAATACACTAATTTTACGAATTTCAAGTGTCAATATACATATGTAAATACAATTGTATGTATATTACATGAGATTTTAACATTTTTCGTCGCTCGTTTTGGAGCACCCTTTAATTTTTAATTCTCATGTATTTGTTGTTGTAGTGGCCAATGTTCTACTCTGTCCAAATTTCAGGTCCGTAGCTCTTACGGTTCCTGAGAAAATACCGTGTGACGGACAGACGGACAGCGTAGCGAAAACACTAGGGTTCCTTTTTTCACCTTTGGTGAACGGAACCCTAAAAAGCAGGCCAATTTTTATCAAATTGTATATATGACTATCTGTACCCTCTCAAGCAGAGAGAGAATAGGGAAGTATGCACCTTCTATTTGCGTATTAAGATATTCACTTTTATTACAGTTGTCAACGTTGACGTCACTTCAATACATTACCAAAACAATGCGGTCTATAAAATAGCATTAAGCCTGTCAATAGCACTGAGTTGTTTCCGACTATGGGTACACATGATTCTATTGTTTGGAATGATGCTGAAGTGACATTGACGGTGGCAACTACAATAGGGGTGATTAAATGTACGCGAATGATGCTAATACATATCGATATAAGGATTTCAATTTGAGAATAAAAAAAGCAATGTGAGTCCGATCACAGGGGAGATGTGTAAATATCTAGTAATGCAATTTTTTTTAATATTAGCTTAAGGTAACTAAAATAAGATATATAAATTTTTGACTCTACTGTATTTAAAAATCTATAGAAAATTGCATCTATAGTAGTGGAACTATTACTTGTGGAGGTTTGTGGAGAATTGCTCATATGCAAGTGGAAAACGTGAAATAAAAATTTTGATAAAGCTTGCGACTGTGGGTTTGCAAAATTTGCATTAAAATCTCCACCCATAATAATTGGCATGAGATGGAGATTGTTACCCAATTGTCATGCACCAGCTTCAGTGTAAGGCAACAGTACGTAATGAAGATATGTTATAATATAATATTATAAATTTTTTATAAAGACTGCTAAATATCTTTGAAACAAATATTTGACATTTAAAGCGCTTTTTTATTTAAAAGTTTATATATATTTTATTTATTTTATATTTTTCAACTTTTTAACAAAACTATCCCCACTGGCAACACTATTACACTTCACAAGCAATGCAGCTGTTAAGTTTCTCTGTACTTCTTGTTCGTATGATTACACTAATACACTCAGACATAGCTCACACCGATATGATAACGCTTTACGGTCTTACTCAAAATTTGTGAGCGTATAGATGTCTACACACCAAAATTAATTTAAGAAAAAAAAATTAAATGAAATTTATTTTGGCATTAAACGATGACACTTTAACGATTACTTTCAATATTTTTGTACAAAGCAATTTAAATTAAATAAACCTCAAATACCCCCCGCTGTTAACTGTGCCCCAAATGTGAAAATAATTTCTCTTGCTTTCATTGGAAATTCATTATTATTCTTCGTTACTTATCATATGCATATAATCCTCCATATTTGACAAAAGGGAAGCAATTAAAAAAATGTTTTCATCTTTGGTAGTTCTTGCTCGAGCAAAACTAAATAGTAATAATAAATTGCACAACTTTTATTTGCAGTAATTGCTGCATTGTTAACTTTTACGTTTCTATTTGCATAACACCAGAGGATGCATTTTTCAATATTGTTTTATTTGTTTTCTTTGAGTTTCATCTCACTGCGAATGCTCTGTAGAGGTATTGACACTTATAGTCGTCGTACACACGAATGTTGGTATGTTGAAAAACTTTAACATTCAGTGAACTTATAAATATGTTGGATACGTACGTTTATGCGAAGTTGCTACGTTTGCTGAATAATTTATGCCATGGCCCACATAAAATAAAAATACATTCACACATACAGTATTTTAGTTTGCTTTGAAACTGTGCTGCATAAAGTTGATTTTGTATTCTTAAAGCCCGCTTTGCTTTTATTGATAAAAAAATATTATTTTTTTATCTTTACTGATGTTTCATAGCATTGCTAAGTTTCTTTAAATTTCTATCTTTTCAGATTTTTGGAATTTAATAAACAAAAGAGGAAAGTTTATGTATTAATAATTTCCTGAGAGCAACGAATGTCACAACGAAAAACATCAAATGACAAAGGTTAGTGAAACTTATACAAAAATACATAGATACATACATATATGCATAGAGCTGTCACAAGTTCAAAACTAATACGTGGAGTTATTTTCATTAAATTAGTTTAAATTATTAATGTCATTGACTTTGCGTGCTTTATTTAGAAGCAAAAGATATATAGATAGATAGACCAACCTTATTTGCCACCCCTAATCTGATATAAACTAATAATAAAATGTGTTAATGAATTGATAAATTTATTGACCATTAAATATTATTTAATTTTTGAATTTGGTTAAAAGTGAAGTTCAAGTTTATGTAAATATTTCGAGTTGAAATTAATGACAAACTTATGGCAAGACACCCGGAACATTTATAAATTTTTAATCAATTTTAGAACACGAGATAAAACTTTCGTTAGAGAATCTCACTGTTGCACTTGAAATTGGCACATAGCAATAAATCATTTAGCGTTATTCCACTTCTCAACTTGGTCGTCACGTCAATACAATACCAAAAAATTTGTGGCTTGTCTGCCCTTTCTCTAAAACAACTGACTGCTATTGACAGGTTCATGCTATTCTCTAGACCTTCGGGAATATAAATACATATTCAGTAGCACAAAATTGTTCTTTAGAACGAGTAGACAAGCCAAAAATTTTGGTTTTGTTTTGACGTGACGTCGATGTTGACAAAACTGAGAGCAAATCGCCGGACTCGTTATCGAACAAATCGAACAAATTTCGAAATATTTTCATATAAACTCTATAGAAATATTTCAAAATTTCGTTCGATAACGAGTGCCGCAATTTGCCCTCTGGAATGAGAGTGATTATTTCATTTACCATATTAAAACTAAAATTTCTAACATGCTAGGCTGGGTCAATATATTCTTAACTTTTTGAAAGTACCGTCTCTTAACTAAAAGAGCAACACTGCTCTTGCCAAAAAGCAAGTGTTACATGACTCTTGTCAAAATTTAAACAACCTGCGCAATTTACTTTGTGTTCAAAAGCCCTTACTACGATGGCGGATCAATAAGTCCATGACTTTTTGAATGAAACATAGTGTTTTTTTATAAAACAAAAATTTATTTTCAACATAACCTCCTTTTAACTCAATACACTTAGTCCAATGTTTCTCCAGTTTCCAGCTCCCATTAAAATACGATTTTTCGAGGTCCTAAAAATATGCATTTGCTTGGTCAATAATTCCATCGTTGAAGCTAAATTTCTTTCCACTGAGCCATTTCTTTATGTTTGGAAATAGGACGTAGTCATTAGAGGATAAATCCGGAGAATATGGCGGATGTAGTACCAATTCGTATCCCAATTCATTGAGTTTTGCCATTGAGACTTTACACGTATGCACTCGTGTAATTCCATTGGCCATATGGGATCGTTTTCTTTTTAAATCCTCATTATATCTGTATTATAAGTTAGAGTAATATTCGCCGTTTATTGTTTTTCACAGTTACACGTTCACACGTTCAGGTTTATGGTCAATTGAGATCAAACGCGGCACCCATCTTACAGATAACTTTCCAATACCCAGCTGACCATTTAAAATCGAAACCACACTGCCATATGAAATGCCTATGGCATCAACAATCTTACGCACTTTTACTCTTCGATCGGCCAACACCATATCGTGGATTCTCTTCCATTTTCGGGTGTACTGACCTCAATTGACCGTCCAGAACTTTCAGCGTTATTTTTACGTTCAACCACAACGAAAGTCAGTAAACCACTTTTTTTACCATTGAAATCAATGGTGCAGAGTCCCCATAGCATTTATCGAGCTTCCCCTTGCTTTGATTGACGCATTTTTTTTTCGCAAAAAATAATGTTTAATGAGCAGTCGAAATCGACTTTTTTCGATTTTTAGAAAAATACACGAGGTTGTATGTTTTGAACAGCTGATAAACGGAAAGTAAATGACGACTTAACAGATGGTACTTGATGGGAAGAGTGTTGCGTTTTATATAACTACGGGGGGACTACTACGGATTTCGCAGCATACATTGTGGAAATTGGAAAAAATTTTATTTCGTGTGTCATTAAGCATTATTTTTTGAGGTAGAGAATATCACTCAAACCAAGTCTAAACTTCATAAAAAATGGCCACCCTTCATTATAAATTCCAGTGCTAAGAAGAGGTTTACTGCATTTTATTAAGGCAGATGCTGAAAGCTCTGGATGCCCAGTTGAGGTCTCTACATGAGATTGTGGAAACCATAGGCATCGCATTTGACCAAATACTCGTACTTTAAATTTATATGATCACCTGTGTGTGAGCAAGCTTTCCGCAAGGTGAATGCGGCATTTGCTTACAATCATCGAGCACAAATGAAATGGTATGGCAACTTCGCAGGAGTGTGCCCGGTCTCCGACAGACATTAGATAACAGCACCAATGCGTTTTTCTGATGCACATAAGTGTCCTTTTGTTTCAGTTGTTGTAGGAAAGTTCAGGTGATGAAGGCATAATCAATGACTTCAGCAGACGCTAATCAAAATGTAACAACAGAGCGCCCTTCTTCATCAGTATTGTGTAGAAGAATCATCGGGGAAGTAAAATAACCAAGAAAATGACCCACTATACACAGTTTTGATAATTTAATACGACTCATGGACACCAGAAGCGCTGCAACTCTGCATTATGAAAAACGTGTAAGAAGTAGAATTGTAAAAAAATAAAGCTTGCCCCTATCTTTTCCTTCACTACCTGTCCTCCTATCACTATACCTTTCCTAAAGAGAGTAACACTTGGTAATAGTAGCAGGCATTAATTGCTCGAGTGTTACTTCTCTTTAGAAAAAAAAAATCAAAAATATGCTACAAAAGCACCGAAACGGAATGGGGGTAATATTGATTGCCCTCTTTGCTTCATTATAAAAGTCGCATACTTGTTGACGCGCCCTTTTATCTTACGAGAAATTGTTTTGTGAAAAATTTTAACACTCTTACTGTTCTTCGTATGTGTAGTTTTATTGCTTTCGAACAAGAAGACAATAAAACTTAAAAAAAATTAAACCGACTTCAAAAATAAGCACCAAAAAGCTAAAAATAATATTGATCTAGTTAAATAAAATATTTTTACATATGTTACTCATAGTGTTGTTTGAAGTTGAAGTGAGGTATTTAAAAGCGATTTTGTAATATTTCTAAATAGCCAATGAATTTTCGTTCAGTCTTCCAACATTTGCATTAAATATTAAAAAAATATATCAATCGGCGGCTAATTTCCAGCCGGTTATTAGCCAGAAAAAAATCAGCGGGAGAGGCTGGTGGAAACTATTCCGCGACTCGGCTTAACCGGCTCTCAGCCATAGATAAGCCTTGCGCATGGTTAGTCCTGATTCACACACGTCAGGTCTGACTCGTCAAGTCTTGTGTTTTTAGAAGAGAGAGGAAAAGAGAATGGAGAGGGGCACAGACTTGACCGTATCAGTCAAGTTTGCTTTTTCGTTTTGTTTTGTCATTCGTAATAATTTACTACAACGCAAATTATTGAGACTTGTTGACTTGACTTGATGGTTTGTATAAACGCAAATGCAGGTTCAAAAGAAATTTAACAAAAACTGACCAGGTAAACCTGATGTGTGTGAATCAGGACTTAGCAAACTGTTTTTTTTGGGACTAAAGATGCCAGACACGAGCTTACTTGCCGCTTTTAGTAGTGCTGTCAGTTTTTCACACAATATTTACCACGTTTATATGTACAAATTTGAATCATCGAAACATCGAAAGAAAACACCGATGTTTTCCGATTGTTTAAGAGCAAAAAAAAAACATCGGATAATAGCGATATTTCGACATAACACATCGATTGTTGTTAAAATATCGATGTTTTCTGTCCATCCCTAATGGGCAGTCCTCCGCTGCATAAGCAAAAATACAATATAAAATTTTAAATTTGTTTCTTATATTGCAGAAAAAGTTGTATTGTCCGCTAGATAAGAATACAATTAATAAATATTTTTCTTAAATGAATATAGATTGAACCTGTTTTTTAAGAAAAAATCATTATTTTTATTTTGTTAATTCCATTAATAGCGCATGCCGAAAGATTTTTGATTTTAGGCCCAGTTTTGACTTTTTACTCGTATTTAGTTTGCGCTTGCTCCCCATATAGCTTTGCTATTCAATACGTGATGGCAGATTATAAAATGCTTGATCCTTGCAAAATGTTTAAGCAGCGTTGGCGCTGAGTCCTTCGTGCAGACGTACACTCTTTTAAATAGTCATGCATTGAGTTAAGCTACATTGAAACGAAGCATTGATTTCAGATTCAGACATAAATTGAAATATAACACGGCAATCCAAATTATATGTACGAGTATATTCCATGACCGTTAATCATGCAATTTTTATATGAACTCTGAAATAGTGTACTTGCATGCATTTTCCCCAATAACTATTCGTGATAAGTTATTAAATAATTATATAAAATTACACTTAAATTTGTGTGTAGTAGATTTTAAGCCCTTTCTAGAAATCTTGGAATGTGATTTCACATTTCACTTAAAAACAAGAGCCACCGTAATAATGCAAATAGTTTGATGCATGGTCACGTATTAAATAATACATGAATTGTTGTAAATGCATATGAATAGATTGAATGTACTCACTGGTACATTAACATGCACATCGTGTGCCTGCCTGCCTTCCTTTAAACAGTAGCGTTCAAAATGAAGGCGATATACAAATTTGAGTATTGAGTATGTAATTCATCTAAAGGACATTTGCTGGAGAATGACATAAACATGCCTTAAAATTCCAATGTTAAGGTATATTAATTTTGTTGCTTAATGGGAAAATAACACATGGGAAATATTTACCTGCAAGTGCCATTATTACAACTTAAAGTTAGTTAAAGAGACGTATAAAAAGATTTTCATTATTATCAAATTTAAGTTATTGCTCGCTCTATGTGCTAGTTAAGTTGTGATAATGATGAAACTATTTATACGTCCGATAAAATTTTTCTTTTAACTAATTTTGAGTTGCAATAATGTACTTGAAATATAGTTAAATGTTTGTAACGAAAGGTTTTAACTTCGCTCTATAGCAAGTTACTGAGCTTAACTAAGTTTTCGACGTTTTGAGGTCCTGGTAGTCGATTCGGAGTATTTTTGCAATGATGTCTGTATGATTTTATGCACGTATGTATGTCTGTATGTGTGGGCATCCGTGTGTGTGTATACATATGCAATAAAGTCCTGCATAAGACCACTTACAAGAACCTTCAAAACATGAGGGATTTTTCAAATGGTTTCAATTATTGCAGGTATAGGAGTAAAGAAGAAAATATTTCGTGATCGAAAAATTTGTGATACTTTCTTCTTCATACGCATGGGCGTGTATACAAACGTTATGCATGCATATACGCACATACGTTGTGTGTATGATCTTTTATTTTTCTGCGCACATGCATTGACATTAGTTTTGTGCGCTTGCTTTAAAAAACACCCTTAAACACATAATAGCTTACCATCTACATCTTCCACACACACTCAAACGTAAAATGTGCAAAATAATAAGCGTAGATGCATCAACACTACTTCTTCCGCTTGTTTGTTGCGAACTGAAAGTCTTCGCAACATCGCTTGTAGACAGTCATATACATGAACATCAATACATTCATCGTGCTTCGCATATTAAACGACAGCATTTATTATTGGTTTAGTATAATACATGCCACTAGAATACATTTAAAAAATAAGACGTATTTACATTTCAAGACTGTTTACGCTGGCCTCTATTATGTAAACACCTCATAGCTTGGATCGAAAGCAAATTTGCAACTTACAAAAGACGTTTATCTCACTTATGTAGATGTTGTAAGATGGTGAATCGAAACGGTTCAATTAATTTCGAAAATTTTCCAAAATTAAATTTTTACAAAACTGTTATTTAAAAAAAATGTTCAATTAATCAGCCTTTACATGCCTATTCACAGAAAGTATTGTGACTGAAAAACAGTCATATCATTAACATTGTGACTAAAGACTAAATACTAAAATTTCCGATTCTCAAAACAAAATTGTATTTACATACATGTTTAAAATAAAGGCCAAGAATGTAGACGGTCATAGTAATTGTGACAGACAAATAATTGAAATTTTTAAGAACTTTGATGACCAAAGAACGCAAATGCCTTTATAAATAAGATTTTTATCTAGTTTTTATGCCCATGAAGCATTACCAAAACCTCATTTCAATCAATTTGATGCCAATGAGTCAGTCTTCACTTTCAAGCATTATACAATATGTGACACTTTTGATAAAAGCTAATTTTGGTAGTGAAATAAAATTTCCACAAACCGTCGAAGAACAAGCTGTGCTAAAGACTCTGTAAGCTTCTACCACTACCTACTACATTCGCATATTTTATCCTTTAATATTATATTTTTAAATTTTTTATTTACTTTTTTATTTTATTTATTTTCATTCAATATTCAACTGTCACAATTTTCATTTAACATAGAATGTTAACTATAACATTTGGTTATTTGTGACTATGTTACGGGAATACAAAATTAAGACCGAGTCACAAAAGTTAATGTAGAACTCAGTCATAACAAAAGTTGTGACTGACTTAAGACTTTTGCTGTGAACAGGCATGTTAGTCTCCA